>JAVIWC010008056.1:0-600000 GCA_031894815.1 Creontiades dilutus
CAAGTCTTAACAAATTCTGGTCTATTTGTCCAATACTAGAAGGATTGATGTAGGATATTTTTTTGTTTTCGAGATGCGAGCGAAGCGAGCATCCAGACCAGCAAACTAGACATACCGAAAGCGTGGACCTATATCGATAACAGACATCGGGTTCTTCAATATAGCGACGGTTTTATCAGGAAGGGGTCACCTATTCTCGACGTCAACCAAGAGCCCTACTTTTGACAATGAACCTGAGTAGCCAAAAGACGATCGTACAGCAACTTTTAATGAGAACAGTAAAACGATCGTACCGCAACAGTTTTCTCCCACTCTACCTACCGGTGGGCGTGGCCGAGGAGTTAATTAATCGTTATCGGTCGCGATGAGGAAAGCTACACACCAAATTTAACCAAGTACACAACTTTTTGAAGTGGGAAAAAATATAGGCAGCTCGTTATACGATCGAGCCGTGAATGCGAACGTAAACGTTGAACGTTGAACGCGAACGTTGCGAAACGACCGTTTTACTGTTCGTATTAAAAGTTGCGGTACGATCGTCTTTTGGCTACTAACCTGCTTTCTTTGCATGGAAAGCTGAAATCGAAAAACAGACCACATCTCGGTTTGTGAAACATGAAGCACCTTTGAAGTTCTTGTTAGTTTCATGAATATCAGAATGCTTCAACCCGTGTATCGGCTATAAACCCTTTTAGGAGTTCACTCCAATATCCACATTCACGGCATCACTAGGTTACTGCAATATAAAAAAAAGAAAAAAAAAATGGAATGTTCGGCAATAGTTGGATTGGCAACGTTTGGCTCCACCGGATTCTCTCCAGACTCTCCTTCCTGCATCAAGTTATATACACCAGATGAACAGAATAGTACAATGTTTTTGAACAGCAATGAATTACCTACATGTATTTTCAGATATGAGAGAGATTAGAATGATAAACGTCAAAAAGTTGATATACGTATGGATTCAGGAGAACCACCAGTTTGTACGCTTAGCGGGCTTGGACCATGGATGGGCCAAAGAAGATTTGTGCGACCTCCCGGGCTGTTCAGGAGACGAACAGAGGATAAGGTGAGATTTCCATCTTGATACAATTCAGTCTTGGTGAAAGGTACACGTCCATTGTATTCCATCTCGATTGTGTAATTTGTCACTGAAAAAGCTTAGAAACTCTCTATTCTAAGGATAACGAGCAATAAACCATTTACTCGGAGTGTACCTGAGGAAATCAGGTAGTTCTGGGGTGCCCACAGGGGGGGGGGGGGGGCTATGACGCAGACTGTGTCATTGAAATTCTTGGGGGGGTTCCAAAAAATTTTTTGGGGGGTAAAGTTGATTGAAACAGTGTTTAACGTGACGACATTCAAAAATATATTACGAGTACATCACTAGATACAACGTAAATAGTAATGAACCTAGTAATAAATTTAGAAATGGTTTTGTTTTCCATCTTAAATGTATAAATGACAGTGACAGGCCTCGAATATTGTCCTTTTTATGTAAACGTATATGTAAACGTATATGTAGAATCTTCGTTTAGTTTTAGATGAAATAAGGGGTGTTCACGAGAATTTCTCACATGGGGGGGGGGGGATGCGTCATGAAGCGATGGCACCCCTGGGTAATTAATGGGTAAACGAGGAAATTCGCGAGCTCCAGCAAAATAGTGAATAACTGTGTAATTTAACTTTTCGGCATACTCAATTTTAGATTCACTTCCGGAGTATTATCAAATAGAGAGCACAAAAAAGATGAATAAATAAAATACTCTCATTGTTGAAGTGTAAAGAAAAAACACAGAGTTTAAAGAAAAACCTAGAGGTCAGCACGTGAACTCGGCGGTTTAGCTATCATAAGTAACAGAACAATAACTCAAGAAAACAGTGTTTATGCAGGGTGTCTCGGGAGTTATGCACAATCCGACTCCTATGTGTTCTACAACTCATTTCCGACCAAAAATGTCTCCTGGAAATGTTTTGCCAGAGACCTCGTTTCCGAGCTATTTGCGATTTAAGATTTTTTTTCGTAAACATTTTACTAAAACTCAATTTGGTCAGAAACAACAAATTATCAACATTGCAACATCCAGTACTACGGCTAAATCAGATTGGAGTTGATAATACACGGCGCACGAAGCAACCCCTCCTTCAAGACCGGGGGGTCGTGCGGGTCATTGCATATCCTCGCCCCTGACCAAGACAATGCCTCTTCCGTAGCTTTCCCAATTTTCAAACATTAGGTCTTTTTTAGTGATACAGGGTGTCCCAGGACTTATGCACAATCCGACTCCTACGTGTTCTACAACACGTTTCCGACTGCGATGAGTTGCATTCATCTTCGAGACTTTTGGAAAAACCTCAATTTTAACAGAAAATACACGTTTTTCTGCAGTTAAACACCATTTCCTTAACTAGAAATATTTTTAAAAACCAAAACGACTACACCGTTGGAAAGCTGACATTTTGGCGCACGTTTTACCAGGCCTGCACAGTTCTGCGTCAAGCATTCATGGGGTTTCTAGGCGAGATGAAAAACAGGCGATTTCAAGATTTTGACAAAACTGCCATTTCGCGCAGCAATTGCACATCTTCAATGCAATTTAAAAAAAGTTTTCTGACATCAAATAGATAGAAAATGTAACGGTCTTTCCAACGGTGTCATAAAATTTGAGCTATCTCCAAAATTGAGGGAGTTATGACAGCTTTAATGACTTAAGATCGAAAACACGAAAAAAATCTTGAATCGCGAATAGCTCGAAAACGAAGCCTCTGGCAAACAATTGCTAGAAGGCATTTTTGGTCGGAAATGAGTTGTAGAACACGTAGGAGTCGGATTGTGCATAACTCCCGAGACACCCTGTAAAATAAGTGTAATATGATATTGGGTATATTATACCGGTTATTTGGTAACAACGCAGCTTAACAATGTGTATCAGAATGCGGTGGATATACCAAATATTCCAATCATGTACGCATGTTCTCGCAGTAGAACGAATTGGTGTTAAGATTGGTATACGTAGTACTATTTTTTGGAAAAAAGTGTGCAGCATTTTTAAATTTTGCCAGAAGTGCGGAAAACTTTGGAATGATTACTCCTGATGCTTCCTTGCAAGAAATAGCCCAGCTTCTGAAGGTTTGGTGAGGACAGACAAATCGCATCAGTTCCCTGATCAATCTTAGTGATACTCCAGAATGTGAATCCGTGAATATCAATCAGAGGACGTGTTACAAAAATCGGTTGGCTGGCCCCCCAAGAAGAGATTGATTATTGATTATTTTTGTAATCGATTTTGTAGTTTTGTAATCGACCACAAGAAAAATTTGTAAACCCCCTCACCCCGATCTTTAGCTGTTGCCCTGATGTAACTGTAATGAGTTTACAATATTTCTTTCACAGTCCAGGGGATCAATGCCCAAAAATATCACGTGACTTTAACAATTTATTATACAGAATAGTTACGAATATTCTCGTCAAACATTGAAATGCGCTGTTAATAGCGTGAATTCTCACTTAAAATGTTATTGTGTCCAGGCAAAAACTTTACGGCAGGAATTACATCGAAGCACCAGTTCAAAGTATCCTGACACTCGTCGTGCTGGAGATCCTGAATCCGTTTTATGTTTTCCAAGTGTTTTCCTTGGCCGTTTGGTTCTCTGACCAGTACTACTACTACGGCGTTGCGATCATTATCATGTCGGTGTTCGGTATTTCGTCTTCCGTCATTCAAACGCAAAAGGTAAGTTGTCAATTACAACTTGCTGTTATACTGTTATATTGTTTGTTTTAAAAATATTTGTTACGAACCGAGTGCTGGAGGGGGTCGAGTCCTCAAAATGAAGGTATCTCTTAAGGAGAGTGGGTCAAAAGGAACAGAAATGTGCTTCACAGCAGACGGAAAATTGCTTCCAATTCCTATTTCGATTCCTGCAAATCCAAAAAAAGGAGGAAGGCTGTGGTTAACCGTGGTCATTAGTGATTATTGATTATTGTTTGTTTCGACTTGAAATTTCTAATTTGAATCCATACTATATGGATTAGTAAGTAGGTATCGTTTGTCCTCTAAACCTAATAATATTTTTTTAAAGTGAAGTTTTAATGGGGAAAAAAACTTTGGATAGGGACGAGGCCAAAACATTGGAGATTCATGAGACCAAGGTTATTAGAACAAGTAACTCTTTGAATATACTCAATTTTGGGATATAAAAATTATACACCAAAACAAAACAAATTAAGACTGTACAAATGATGAACCAAAATTGGTTGTGAGCTCAAATTTTTATAAAATCGTTCGTAGAATTCTAAACTGTTAAAAAATGAGGGTTCTCATTCGAAAGTTATTGTGCTTTGCACACATTTGCGAACGTGAAGGTGTTTGAGATCTTTGGCAAAGAATATACAGATTTACAATTTTTGGTTTATTATTCAATAATAAACCATTGTAATCGCTCTTGAAAAAAAATTCTAACCCCTTCTGAATATTTCATGGTTCACGTTTCAAAGGGTGTAGAATCCAAACCTGCAATAAAAAATGTTCCGTCCGTCCGCCGTACGTCGTACTCACGATTTCTCCCAAACGGCTGGAGCAAAAATCTGAAATTTTCAGGAAAAATCAATATTGGTCCAACAATGCCCAAGGACACATAGGTAAGGATTAAACTAATAAAAACCGAAATCTCAAAACTAAATGGCTAGTTTATTTATTTTTTATTTTATTTGATTCAGATAGACATAAGTTTCCTAAATTGAATGAGACCACTCGGGTTGCTTCATTCGCTAACCAGTTGATGAACCACATCTTCAAGGTTCGGCGTTCGAGTCGAGAGCCCGGATGCAAAGTACATCAAGCAGCCGCTTTTCCGAAAGCTCTCTGTGAAATAAATAATTCATCAACAACAACATCAATTTTCGTCTGGTACGGATCAAGTTTAGACGGTTAGTTATATTTTGTTTCCAACTATTTACTCGCGAGGGCGTCAATGGTTAATCTCTGTACAATCGTCTCCCCCCTGTCTTTGTACATGATCACGACAAAACCCAGTTCGCTGTTCTTGGATATTTCCAAGATCAGCCTGATGCAATGAAATGTGCGGAGGAAACCAATGAGGCTGGGAACTCTAGATAAAAATAAATTATCATCTCCATGGTGTTCATAATGTACATTTTTTTCAGAATCAAAAGAATCTTCATTCAACCATTAACCAAGTGGACCAGGTGACGGTGAGACGGACGGACGGTCGATATGAAGAGGTGGAAACGACGGAGTTGGTTCCTGGTGATATCTTCGTTGTCTCCCGAAGTTCGATAGCCTGCTGCGACGCGCTGTTGCTTACCGGCAGCTGTGTGGTGAATGAAAGTATGCTCACAGGTACGTGATGGATAAAATTGGTACACTTGAAGTCCCTTAGAAGGCAGGTGGTTTGTAGAAATAGTCGGGTAGAAGAAACGATTCGGGCTGGCCCTGATCGGCTGTATGTCAATCATTTAGAGAACCGGCCTGGTAGGGTGTGTCGGTCTAGGTAATTCTCAGGAACGGTTCCAATGTTTACAGTGACTGTTCCGAAATGCCGATACAGTTCCCTTACCGTTACAGGTTTTTAATAAATATACAGGGTGGCTCCTAATGCACGAACCACTCTTCCTATTTCCGTTGATTGTGGAGAAATCAAAAAACTTGTCGGGTGAATTTTTGCCCTTATTTTTTTGCAAAAACTCAACCATGGCATTCAACTACGTTTTTCGAATAGAACGCCACAATTTTTATTGCAGAATCGGAGTTCTGCATCCAATTTTATGAACATTTTACTTCGACGACTTTTTTTTATTATTCAATAATAAACCAAGTAATCGCTTCGAAAAAAAATTTCTCTGAAAATTTCATGGTTTACGTTTCAAAGGGTCTGGAATCCAAATCTGTTAGAGAATTTTCCGTCCGTCCGCCGTACGCCGTACGGTAACGCCGTCCGCCGTACGCCGTACGCAAGATTTCTCCCAAACTTCACTGGACCAAAACATCTGAAATTTTCGAAAAATCCATGTTGGTCCGACAACGCCCCAATTCTTTAGCCACTTTCTAACTCAAATTGAAGTGCCATTTAAGGGTTGTCAAAGTTTTGTAAAATCCCTAAAAACCTCAAAAAACATCAAGGCGGCCTAAATGTGGACTTGTTTTGTAGAACTTTCCATGAGGAATCGAATGAGCCCCTTCCCAGGTCTGTAGGTCAAACCATTCCCGATTTATGGCATTATTAATGCGGCCAAGATTTGCGTTTTTCGAGTTCTGTTATCGCCTTCTTGATAACTGGCAGTTTCCCATCTGGCCGTTCCAAGCGCCCTCAAGGAAGTGAGCTCACTTTAATTTGATGTAGGTCTGATATGAAATCAAGAGAGACTTTGGGTAGTATAAAGGTCGAATTTTACAAACTGCAAATATGGAGCGCAGTTTAAATGATATAAGGTAGCAGAAGTAAAACGCTGCAATTCGATCTTTCACTGGGGTTTATTATTAAATTGGCTTGCGTTCATGATTTGAAATTCTAGTGGAGTGTGCGTGTTTCACAGGTAATAGAGCGATTATTGAATTTCAGAAGGCGACTTCTCTTCGTTGATTGTCAGGTACCTATTTTGGTTGAGAACAGATTTACGTGCTCTATGTACTCCTGAAATTCAATAATCGCTCTATTACCTGTGAAACACGCACACTCCACTAGAATTTCAAATCATGAACGCAAGCCAATTTAATAATAAACCCCAGTGATTTTGGACGCACCCAGCAGCGTCCAGAAGCGCCCAAAGTTTGCCTACGACTGAAACGTGGTGGTTTAAAAAAAATGGAAAATCACTTTATCCTGGTTTTTAATAATTCTTGTTTTAGTTAGATAAGTTTTTAGGCAGGTAGGTTAGTGTCTAAATTATCTTGTCGCGACGATTCCCCGTTAAATCCATGTTGTTCACCTCTGGTGGATCAATTTTATTCAAAAGTATTTGGCACCATAACATTCCTGTTTTCTCCGAGTATCATTCTGGGCACAGGAACCGAACCGCTTGCCTAAAAACTCATCTAACTAAAACAAAAATGATCAAAGAGCCAGGATAAGGTGATTTTTTCCTTTTTTTAAACCACCGTTTCAGGCGTAAGCAAACTTTGGGCGCTTCTGGACGCTCCTGGGTGCGTCCAAAAAAAAGTCGTCGAAGTAAAATGTTCATAAAATTGGATGTAGAATCCGATTCTGCAATAAAAATTGGAGAGTTCCATTTGGAAAAAAAGTTGGTGCGCTCAGCGCACTGGTTCAATTCTTTGAAAAAAAATAAGGGGAGGTTACTTCGACAAGTTTTTTTATTTCTCCACAATCAACGGAAATAGAAAGGGTGGTTAGTTCATTAAGAGCCACCCTGGTTCGTATAATCAGTAGCCATCCTTCCCCTCCCCCCTCTGACTCATTCACTCCCCTACCTGGGTCTCAGAACAGGTAGCATAGTATCAATATCATCTCAGGGCTCAGACTTCAAACACAAACCTAGTGGTGGCATTTTACGCCAAAGTTATTTGAAAGAAATATGTGAAGAAGAAGAAAAAGGAAGAACTCACTTCTAAGTTGTGACTGATGGTCGAGCACGGGCTTGGTTCCATGTAAGAATCCTACTCTCCAACAGTCTTGGTAGTAGAGTAGAGGGAATTAGCAATCCCGAATAAAGGAATCACTTATGCTACCTTCGCGATTCATGTCAGCCACTTAGTAAAGTACCGGTAAACTGGTCTTTCACCTGTCGTTACCTCACTTCGGACTGACCTTCCTCAAAACTTTAAGGGATTTAATGCAGCGAGCACTTGACTCATTTGGTTGTTGATTACAAATTGATAGAAAATGTGAGCAACTACTTCATTCGCAGGCTTTTCGAAAAGTCCACGTAAGATTGTGACAGCGTCATTGTGTTACGTGTGGGAGTCACTTACAAGGTAGATGATGATGTAAATATCAGACGAGATGAAGTTGAGAAATATTTGGAACTTTTCTTCGTCTCTCGCTTCTGTACTGTTAAGAAAGTTTTGAAACCGTTGGTACCAGTGACGCCAAATAAAAGCTGGAGAGGAGAATCAGATTCCAAGTCCAAGATGGACCAAGTATGCAATCCATGATTGATTAAGTAATTCTCTGGCGAATCAATAAAAGAATGCCAAAAACTTACTAGAAATTAAACTGATGGTAATAATCCTTGGACAAAATCTTGGAACAATCACTAGTCCTCTGTACTTTACAAAAGCTGATTATGTCATCAACTAAGATCATATCAACTTATATACTATATAAGTACCTACCTAACTTTAATGGTGCATCAAAATCCAAGTATAAAAACCATAAGTTCTGTAAACGTAGGCCGTAAGTATTTCTATTTAATGTTCCAGTCAATCAATTTTAGTGACATAAGATCGAAAACACGCAAAAAATCTTAAATCGCGAATAACCCAGAAACGAGACCTATAAAAAAATTGATAGGAGGCACTTTGGTCGGAAATGAGTTGAAGAATACGTAGGAGTCGGATTGTTCATAACTCCTGGGACACCCTGTATAGTCGGACGTGGTATATGTGGTATATGTGGGGGCACCTCATCGTTAAGTGTGGTATTGTGCATGCATATTCATACTTATTGTACATCTGAACATTCCATTTATACGGTTTTAGGGGAAAGTGTTCCTGTAACAAAGATGGCAGTAAAAAGGAGCAAGCAGGTGTTGAACATGAAGGAAGATGCGCCCAACATCCTTTACTGCGGAACACAGGTTTGTACTCGTAATAGTGATCATGCAGTTTATTGAATCGTCCTCGAGATGTGATTATATTAGGGTCATTCCATACCCAGACAGACTCGAAATGTACCGACCCCCTCCGATTTTGTTCATACTTGGTGTAGTTGCTTCCTTTAACGAATAAAAAAGGCCTGCCAAGTCAGCTCCTCAAAATGAGCGGTTTTGGAAGCTATAGCAGTATGATATTTTGACGATTTTTTCGATTTTTCATGACCTAAACATGTTTTTTTTGACTATATCTTCGGTTCCAATCGTTCAAATTAAGCGTACGTGGTAGTAGCTCTTGAAATTTCCATTCAGATGGACTCCTTCCACTTTTCCTTAGCTCCAACTGTTTACGCGCTATGAGCAAAACAAAGTCTGCCCATTTACGGGTATGGGTAAGAAGGTAGCAGTGGCAAAGGGAGTTTCATAGTCAGTACCGCTCTGTATCTAACCGTGAGCTACAACTTTTCTTCCATGACAATTTTCGATATCTCGAATGATTTTCGAGATAATTCAGCTTCACATCGATAAAAGGCGAAATAAAGTGAAATAATGGCGGTGCATAGCCCCTAAAATCGTAATAACTTCATCAAATGAAAATAACACACAAAACCCGTTGGGGCATTGTAAAACAAGTAATTACAAACATTTTAAGACCTCGAACGCCTAATTCTACTGAGCGACACGGGAGAAATCACGTTTTTCAAGATTTGCGGACGTTATCCGCCAGACAAAAAAACGGACGCTTATACCGGCTTTCTGCAGAGTCCGTTGCGTTATTTACTTTGTTACGAAGAAAATCAGACAGCGTACTCTTAATTTGATCGATTTGAACCGAAGATATAGTAAAAAACGCTGCAAATTCTTTCAATGGGGTTCATTATTCAATGATTCATGATTTGAATTTCTACTAAGCTTTGGAGTGTGCGTGTTTCACAGGTGATAGAGCGAATATTGAATTTCAGGAGGCACACAAATATGATCAACTGATCAATCCAAATAGGTATTTTGGTTGAGAACCGATTTAAGTGCTCTATGCATATCTCCTGAAATTCAATAATCGCTCTATCACCTGTGAAACACGCACACTCCAAAGATTAGTAGAAATTCAAATCATGAATCATTGAATAATAAACCCCAGCGAAAAAATTTGCAGCGTTTTTGCAAGTCAGCTTGGCGCTACCGATCCATGTTAGTGAATGAGTTCAATTTTTAACTTCTAGAAGTGGATTTTTACTTTTTATTTATTTTCTGTTTTGTCACTATGGTTCTTCTTTAAATTTACAATTTTCTTGCTCATTTCAGGTCATTTAAAAATCTTAACT
This sequence comes from Creontiades dilutus, assembly GCA_031894815.1. Taxonomy (NCBI): domain Eukaryota; kingdom Metazoa; phylum Arthropoda; class Insecta; order Hemiptera; family Miridae; genus Creontiades; species Creontiades dilutus. The sequence continues at coordinate 10,114 of JAVIWC010008056.1, forward strand.
CACTTATGCTGAAAATTGTACTTGAATTTCATTAAAATGCTCAAAAAACTCAAAAACTTCTAAAAACCAAAATTTTTGTTGATTCATCATTTCATTTGACCTGCCGATGACGGTTGCAGGGAAATGTTATGTTTAAGGAAATGAAGGTTTTGAAGAGGTTTGATTGATTGGCCTCGAGTGTTGCAACAGAAGAGAAATTTCCCTTTAGTAGTAACCACACGAATTCGAACAATCTCAGAGGTATCAAATATTTTTGGGCTATATGTGCTTCATAGAATGATTAATTGGTGTTTAATTAGTCCAGAAGAACTCAAATACGAAATATATTTGCGCTTCTATACCTTGTAATTGGATTTAAATGTCTCAGAAGAACTCTTATTCTAAAAGTGCAAAGAAATTCGCGTTTACATAAACATCATAAACGGTAAGTGCAAAGGAAGGTCGAGGGACGGAGGATCGCCCTCGAAGTAGCCCTAAACACGGCGCAAAGAGTATACAGTACCCGCACGACTTAGCGGTCTTGAAGGTGGGGTAGACCTACCCCTTCACAATGGCACCCCTTCACCATACCCATGGTGATTATTGAGCCACATAAAATGACCGTCCGCCGTACGCACGATTTCTCCCAAACGGTTGGAGCAAAATATCTGAAATTTTCAGGGAAAATCAAATTGGTCCCAATTCTTTAGCCAGCACTCTCACTTGATTTAAAGTGCCCTTTAAGGGTTGTCAAAGTTTTGTAAAATCCCTAAAAACCTCAGAAAAAAGTCAAGGCGGCCTTAATTTGGACTCTTTTTGAAGAACATTCCATGAGGAATCGAATGAGCCCTTCCCCAGGTTCGTAGCTCAACCCATTCCCGATATTTATGGTGCCAACATTTGCGTTTTTTTGGTTTATTATTGTTTATGTTTTCACCGCAGTAACCTAGTGATGCAATGATGTAGTAATGTGGATACTGGAGTGAACTCCTAAAAGGCTTTGTAGCCGATACACGGGTTGAAGCATTCTGATACGCATGAAACGCTGCAAATTCTTTCACTGGGGTTTATTATTCAATTGGCTTGCGTTCATGATTTGAATTTCTTCTAAGCTTTGGAGTGTGCATGTTTCACAGGTGATAGAGTGATTATTGAATTTCAGGAGGCAAACAAATATGATCAACTGAACAATCCAAATAGGTATTTTGGTTGAGAACAGATTTACGTGCTCTATGCATATCTCCTGAAATTCAATAATCGCTCTATCACCTGTGAAACACGCACACTCCAAAGCTTAGTAGAAATTGAAATCATGAACGCAAGCCAATTGAATAATAAACCCCAGTGAAAGAATTTGCAGCGTTTTGTTACTAAAATTTGACTGAAGTAGCCACTGGTTTTTCGTTAATTATTGTGCTCCTTTTGCAGGTCATACAAACCAAAAAACTTCAAGGGCGCGGTGATGATGACAAAATTTTGGCTCTGGTTCTCCGGACTGGGTTCTTGACCACCAAAGGTTCTCTGGTTAGGTCCATACTTTATCCACCACCTGCCGACTTCAAATTTGACAGAGATTCACATAAATTCATATGGATTCTGGCCTTCATGGGATTCGTCGGTATGATTTACTCCATGTATCACAGGGTAAGTACCTATCTTAGAGTTCATTACAAAACTCCCAATTTGAACAGTTATTCCAGCACTTTATTAATTATCATCTTCTGCTCAAACTTACCGCAAACCCAAAATAACCACATTTTCCAATCTTCCGAACTAAACATGTTCTTCTTAACTTTTCTTTTTTTCCCCAGTTACTGAAAACTTTATTGCATATTATAAAAATACATGAGAGTTGTGGTAAGTCGCTCGTTACTACATTCTACTAGAGTACAATACGTGGCATTTGTACGAAGGGATCTACGCAGTCGCAGTCCTACGGATTGTGTTGTGGGAGCAGATCAGCATGGTGTTTCCTTTTTAGACAGATAACAGTGGAAAATATGACCAATTTAGGTGGACAAAATTCTGAAACTTGTCCATATTCAACCTTTGGGTTCCCAGATTACGGAAAAAATAATGTTAAAAAATCCAATCAATTTTTTGACACGATTGGCGAGCACACAGTGGTCTAAAATCAAATTGATTTGCTAAAATTTGACTGAAATCATAATTTACCTTCTATCTTTAATTACAGATAGTCAATGATCGAGATCTTCACGACATTTTCATTCGTTCGTTAGATTTGCTTACGATTGCTATACCAGTTGCTCTTCCGGCGTCCATGACTGTTGGTAAAATCTTCGCCCTTGGCCGTCTGAAAAATCAAAACATTTCCTGCATTAATTCTCGAGTCATCAACGTATCCGGTTCAACCAATTGCATTTGCTTCGATAAGGTACGAAACTGTTCCATTGAATCATACATTTAAGAATAAATCTCCCTTAGTTTTCTCTATATTTTGAATGCATTGTTAAAGATTGAGTAAGATAAGCCTGTTCTTCATTAGGTATAGAGCTATTTCTTAGACCATAACAAAGTTAAATTTACATTTTGTATGTCTAACTAATTTAGGTACATTCCTGTATTTGAAACGAGCTTACTAATAGGAATTAATCGTTTCAAAGTTGTGGAAATCCATTTCAACGAAAAAATTGGACTTAATTATTGAAGCCGAAATAGTTTTGCGAGCGTTGTAAGCTTCGTTTGTAAAAGATCATCACATCCAAGGTGTATAGAGGAGTCCAAATACCTCCGACGTAACTGGCCCAATGAATGACCACTTAACCAATACCAGTCCATTTACCATCGGAGTTTCTTTATTCGTTAACTACAAGTCATCGTGTAATAATTAGATTCTTTCCTCATTGAATTTTGTTCAGACAGGAACGCTGACGGAAGACGGAATGGACATGTGGGGAGTGCTACCCACAGCCGGTGGGTCTTTTGAGGCTCCTGTTCACGATGTCAAGGTTCTCCCTGGGAACAGCCTCATTCTTCAAGGAATGGCCACCTGTCACTCCCTCACCATCATCGACACAGAAGTTCAGGGTGATCCGCTGGAATTGAAGGTGGATCTTTCGTTGTTTCTAACTATGAATAGGAAAAGTAGATGAATAATTCAATAATTGGTAAATCCGAAGAAAAAAATCCCTTCTAAGAAGCTGTAGACAACATTTTCACTGTATTATTGAAAGTTATTGTAAGCCCTCAGTCACTTCCCCAGTTTTGGAATCTGGGCAGGAAGAGGTGGAGGACCCGCCAGAAGTTTTGGAGCTAGGCAGAGGGCTGCTTCAGTCACGGTTGCCAAGTTGGGGTTTTCCCCCCTAAATTTAGGGTTTTTTTCTTGAAAGGGGGAAGAAATGTTTAGGGTTTTTTTTTGCTAGTCAGGGGGAATTAAGGGATTTTATCTGACCAATGTTTTCGTCTCAGTTGGCCATCAGCCGATGATACAAAGACAATGGTCGCTGAAAGTGCATCCGAACAACTCCAGCATCGAGAGTTGATAGCGCCAACAACCCCCGATTCAGACATACATCGCCATTTGCACTTTCCCTCATGTCCTTACCAATTTCCAATGCGTTCGTTGAGAGATGTTTTTCCATTTATAACCATATCAAAAACAAGTTAAGGAACAGGCTCTCTGTTGATGTTATACAGAGCATTCTGATGGTGAGATATTTTCTCCGAAAGGATGGCATCTCTAGCGTTCTTTTGTACCCACGGAGGAGATGATCTCGTTGTTAATGAACAGTTGTACGATCACATCAATAGCGAAATTGACAGCGCGATAGCGGACGCATTGGACTTGGAATGTGATTAAGATTCTTGAATTTGTTTTATTTTTTGGACTGTTGGTTTAAAATATATATTTCAGTTGTTAGTAGAAGTTAGGTGTAGGTAATAGTATTTTAGATTTGAAGTAGGTAGGTATGGAGTTGACACCTAGTTATATCTGTAGTTTTTGCTCTTGAAACCATATACCTTCGCATGATCTCATTCTTCAAATAATGATCTCGTTGTACTACTATTTCAGATTAGGTACTAATATTTTAGATTAGAAGTAGGTTGTAGTATGGAGTGGATACCTGGTTTTATCTGCAGTTTTTGCCCATTAAAACAATATACGTTCAGCATGACGTAATGTAGTGCATTAAAACTCCTGTTCTGATATTCCGCCAAATTCGCACTGCTCCTCAATCCAGGCTATGATGATACAAAGAGGGACGTATGCTTTCGGGGTTTTTCTAGGGATTTTCTAAATGGATTTAGGATTTTTTTTAGGGATTTTTATATCCCGCTCAGGGGGTTTTCTGAAAAAAAAGTTGGCAAGCGGGCCTCCAGGCTAGTCGTATTTCTGCCAACAGAGAAATAAGACCTTTTATGCTAAGACCCCTGTCTGTGAGTGGTAGGACAACGTTTTAGTTTGGAACGCAACAAATAAACAAAAGCAATTAAAAAATCCTTCCATTGAAGCTAGTCAAGCAAGACTGGATTGTGTTATTTGGACCGAGGCGTGAAATATGACTTCCACTGCTCTATGATGAATGCAATTTAGAAGGGGCACCTTACCAATCAGAATGACATAAGTACCCACGTCAAGGTCGAACAATATAGTGGAGTATGAGGCGGAATTTCTGATCATTTTTAGTTTGAATTGAGGCAGGTAAATGCGATTGACCAATCAGTGAGCTCAAAAAACCAAACAAGGAGCATCGTAACTTGGTGGGTCACAACTAGTGATGGGAAACTATCGGTCATATAAATTTACTACTTTTCGAATCCGTGGGAATCCTTTGTTAAGATTGTTGTCCGCCTTATCATATTTCAGCGATTGATTATTCGTTATGACTTGTTTAGATGTTTGAAGCGACTGGTTGGAATCTGGAAGAACCTGACGAAATCGGAACCAGCGACCACAATGAGCCTAACGCGTGCGCTTTCGTCAACCCTCCTGGCGGCAACCGTCGTACGGTGCGTGTGTCAACTCATTTTCTCATTTCTTAACTATTGAAGTAGGTGTGCAAAACTTTTGATAACTACAATAAATTCTATATAATTCTTTTTATATTGCATATTTAGGTATACGATATTTATAAAAATTGTCGGAACCTCATAAAGTAGGAAGGAAATTCGATTAAGGTAAGAGGTTCCAGTTGTGCAACATGATCTTATGAACGAATTTTCATAAGTTATCCTTTATATTCAATTGTGTTGAAATTTTAGCGCTTTCGGGACGAAGATAATGTTGATTATAAATGACATCAAATGAAAATTTAAAAGTAATATTTCGATCCACCAATAATTGTCGATTTTTATTTGTATTCTTTCATATTGTTCATTTGGATATTTAGCTTATTCTAATTAATTCAAGTACATATTGGTCACTTCCCTCAGAAAAATAGACAATTGCTATTGCTCCAAAATATTTACAAAACGCTGCAAATTCTTTCACTGGGGTTTATTTTTCTATGATTCATGATTTGAATTTCTACTAAGCTTTGGAGTGTGCGTATTTTTCAGGTGATACAGCGATTATTGAATTTCAGGAGATTTGCATAGAGCCCTGATATCGGTTCTCAAGCAAAATACCTATTTGGATTGATCAGTTGATCATATGTGTGTGCCTCCTGAAATTCAATAATCGCTCTATCACCTGTGAAACACGCACACTCCAAAGCTTAGTAGAAATTCAAATCATGAATCATTGAATAATAAACCCCAGTGAAAGAATTTGCAGCGTTTTTTTAGTGGTTTTTGTAGTAGGTACATTTTTGAAATTTGATTAATTCAGACTGCTCAAAAACTGCTGTCCAACGAACATATCCTTTATTTTGGAATGCTTGAAGGTGCTTGAAGGAATGGAATTTTTAATTCCCTCTTAACGGAAGTTGTCGTCTGGAATGATTTATACACGGATAAAATTTAATATCTTTGAAATCCAGGATTCATTTAAGATGACCTCAAAACAGATTTCCATGGAGGAAATCGCAATAGCTTCATTTTCTAAGGAAATTCGCCGAAAATTGAGGAAGGATTTAGTACTTTTCGCAAGAATTTAAGATTTTAATAATGTCCAGGGGCATTTATAGGTCGGAATAGTCTATGTAAATCCATACGGCTTCGTTTAGGGCGTGACAAACACTCCCTGTCAGTGTTGACGCAACCATCAGCGAGCTCACTAAGTCGGAACAGACAGAAACGGGGCCGAATTTGTTGTGAAACCTCAATAATACAGAATGAGAGGAAAGTTTTAATTTTGTTGGACAAATTTCTGCTGTGAGAGACATTAATCACGTTTCACCTGTCCTCATTCATGCGTTGAATGTTGTACTTGAAATTTCAGGAAGAACAGTTGGAAATACTCCACCATTTCCAGTTTTCTTCACGTTTACAAAGAATGAGTGTAGTTGTACGGCGTAGCAATGGTGAGATGATCGTGTTCTGCAAGGGCTCTCCAGAAACTATTATCACCTTGTCGCAGCCAATGACAGGTATGCATGCATGGAGCAAACTTACCAAAGGATCGTTAAATCAGTTATTGTGATGGATGTTGTTAGGATCTCTAATGACACAAAAACACAATAATTACACAGATATTGAGGACTGAAACACTGAAACTGAACTTTTTATACAACACTACTAACACATGTAACCAATTGTTACTTCAAGACTTTCCAACCGCTCCCTTCTTCGAAGGAGCTGTGGAAAGGGACTAAATGTTCTGCATACCTCAGACCACGATGATCCGCCTTCCTCAGTCGACGATTTGGTTGATGAATCCGATAGAGAACATCTGATAATCTCTTCACAACTGTGCAAGGACCAACCCAAGGTGACTGCAGTTTATGACGTTTAGTCCAGAAATACCTCACCAAATCGTCTTCTTGGAACCGTATAGTTTCTCTGTTCACGTCATAAATCCATTTTGTAGCATCCGAAGCAACCTCTTCCTAAATCTTGCTGCTGCTTTTGCTTCATGTTCTGTGGCTGGAAATGGCAGCAGCAGGGATTTTTAGATACCATCCCTCCCATGCAGGAGGCTCCCTCCTCTGTACATCCATAATGTTTGGGCTGAGCTTGAGGAAGAATGACCTCACACTGGTGGAGGTTAAGCGGTAGAAGGATCAATTATTGCTCATTCCCGTACAAGATATCTATTTTCATTGTTTTTCAAAGCGATTACATATGGTGCTGACTGACAGTTTTTGCAGTGACCTTGAGGTCATTCGGCCACTTGAGCAATGCTTAACATAGTCTTTTTTTTTGTCCATAAGTAACGGTTTTATAAGAAGTGGAGGGGGACGTCCTGGTGCGTCAATTCAAAACCTATGAATTTCATGCACAAAACAACATCTTCCTTCTTTCTTACTGTCGTTTGTATGGCTGTACAGTGCCTGACGGTACGTTGAGAAGACTGAAGGAGTACACCGCTCAAGGATACAGGGTAATCGCCATGGCGTGGAAACCAGTGTCAGCTTCTAGCTACAAACACATCATCAATTCACCCAGAGAGGAGCTGGAGAAGGACTTTCGATTTGAAGGACTCATCATGATGGAGAACAAGTTGAAGGTTCAGACAAAACCCACCATCAAAGAGTTGCAGGATGCCAAAATGAAAGTAGTTATGATCACGGGTGAGTATTCTTTTATTAAGAAACATTCCGATTTTCTTCAGGTTACAATAATGGTTATTATTGTAAAATATTGTACTACAAAAAAGTCACCTAAGTGGTTCAAGTAACTCAGCTCCCTCTTGTTCTCGAATATGGCAGTAGAGGGTGTGTCATTACAGTAAATCAACTTGATGAAGTAGCAATACCGAAAAGTAGAATCTTCAGTAGTATTGTCATTCTATTGAGGCTCCCAACAACGAAAAAATGACTTTTCTGACAAATATCGACATTGTAAGTTATACAAACAACTTGGTATTTTTTTTTTTTTTTTTTTTTAATTTTTAAACCTGGAAACGATGTGTGTATCGTGAGATGCCTAATAACCCAATAAGAAATGCAGAAATTTACCAAAAATAAGTCCTACCCAAGTTCTAGCAGAAGTTTTTGAGGGTAGCAAAAACAACGATATTAACTGTTGAGCGATACCCGGCAACAAAAGGCGGCAAACGCTTCATCATCCTGTCCTTCTTTGAGGATCACTGAGATGACAGACCGATGGAACGATTCCGCGCAGAAAGCATAATTTTACCCCAACGGAATCCTAATCGTCGCTACTTGAATCTCGTTCTACCAATAACGTCCCTATTCAGGATCCAGTCCCTATTGCGGGTTTTCTACGGCACCTACCGTTTTGTTTAAAAGTCTATCTTCATGCCTCACTCAATGTAACTCACCACGCAGTGTCAAGATACCTGTAGTATTTCTATTTTATTTTCAGGTGACAATATGGCAACTGCTATCTGTGTTGCAAAAGAATGTGGTATTTCGGGAAGGACGGGCAGGGCTGTGGAGATCGATCTCAATGAAAAGGGCCAACTCACCTGGCACGATTTGTCAATAACTTCTACAGAAACTAAGGTGAATATTGTAGTACTTGTTTTTTTTTTTCACATTGTTTAAGCTATCTCTGTTTTCTTTTTTTTTTACAATTTACCTAGTTTTGACTGTATACGTAATTATTTCTTATGATGAGTGTTAAAGGGAGAAAGATGTTCAGATGTATCTGAAATGGTTTTGGATCATGAAGAGTTTTTGGGTGTTTGGTTCATTACCGCTTGAAAACCACACTTGACTCGTATTCAACGCCCGCAGCTCGCCATTGTTGATACCTCTTTGTCGGTGAAACCCCGTTGTATGTGAAAATATTTAAAGCCTTTAATGGACTCCAAATTCCCCAAGCCGCTTTGTGCCGTTGGTTTTTCCCAAGCCATCCTTTTTCTGGCAAACGGTCAGTCACCCGTAGTCTCCCCCTAGCACCCTGGGGTTTCCCGGGGTAGTTGTAACCCCGTCCCTGATTGGTTTCTACTATCCCCCTCTCTCTGCTCCCCGCGATTCCCCACTATAAATTTTCTTCACTTCCCCTCCAAACAAAATTTTCCCGTTTTTGGTTAACAGAATCCGGAGTCAGTTCTCTCCTTCGTTTTTAGCTTGCTCTTACACCCTTGTTAACTTGACTGACTTCATATCATAGTTATCAAAGTGACTTCACTTTCCTAACTAAGTAGTGGCAAAGCAGCATATTTTGTGATATTGTTGACTACCCACGAAACCTCAATTTCGGCAGAAGCGCTCTTAGATTTTATTCAACAACACCTTTATTTATTTGATTGATTCACTATATCGACGAATACGAATTGAATGATATATTTCCAAACTCGTTCATTGAGCATGTACGCATTCATTTGAAATACAGCCTCCATCAGATAATTGCACAACCGTTTATATCTTCCTTGGGTTCACCTCAACAAAAGAAAAAAGATGATTTTGATATTTCGAATTAATCTTGTTCACAAGTTAGAAGTTTAACTTAAATGAAAAAGTAATTTATAAGTTGTTAGAGATGAAATGGCTTGTTGACTATGATTGACTGGTTGCTCAAGGATAAGAAAAATCACAATACTACAATGCAGCTGGGTACAAAGTTCGTAGTATAGGTTATTTGATTACACTTCTGATCATTCAGAACTTGATGAAAATGTTGATATTAATCTTTAGATGAAGCCACATGAAGACGTCATGAGTTTACTGGGCAGCAGTCGGTCACGCGGTTTTGAAATCGCTACGACGGGCAAAGCTTGGGAGCTAATGCGGCAGAGGTATCCGGCTTTAGTTCCGATGTTGGCCAGAAGCGCTGTCGTCTTCGCTAGGATGTCTCCCGATCAAAAACAACAAGTAGTTGTCGAGTTGCAGAACCTTGGCTTCGTAGTTGGTTTGTACCTCATTTGAATTTGTAAAGCTCTTATAATTTTCCTTATAACCAGGCAGGAAGCTGATTTATCATAATAAACCTCGCCAGGTTGGTGAAGAAGGGTTAAGTAGGTGGAGTTGACGTTGTTTCTAAATCATTGGCTATGGTGCCAAAATGACTTTCAGCGTTCTATTCTGGGATGCCTTATTTTTTATTTGTTTCTGCTAAATGGTCAGCCATTTTTAGGCGGAGGGGGGGGTATGGAATTTGACGAATTTCCTGCTAAAAGTAGCCATTTTTAGGCCCTTTTGGATGCTTAAAAAGAACACTATTCTATCCTGAAAGTAAAGTAAATTTGCTGAACAGCTACTTTTTGGTTTATTATTCAATAATAAACCATTGTAATCGCTCTTGAAAAAAAAAAAAATTCCAACCCTCCTGAAACTGTCATGGTTTACGTTTCAAAGGGTGTAGAATCCGAATCTGCAATAAAAAATTTTCCGTCCATCCGCCGTACGCACGATTTCTCCCAAACGGCTAAAGCAAAAAATCTGAAATTTTCAGGAAAAATCCATCTTGGTCCGACGATGCCCCAATTCTTGAGCCAGCTCTCTCACTTAATTTAATGCAAAACTGGTTAGGTCCACTTGGATACGTTTGGAGAAAAACGGCAAAAACGTATTGAGCTAGATTTTTGGTCAAAATCAGGCATTTGTTGGTTCCTGTTCGAAGATTAGGTCTCACTGACTTGATGCAGATCAAAAACTTAACTAAACTTTCCCAAATTGGTGGAAAATTTGATAGAAACGTTCGGACAACCAGTTTTGCTTCAAAACTCTGGACCTAGCGAGTTTTGCAGAAGAACTGGCGGGACCTAACCGGTTTTGAAACTAATGTAAAGACGTGATTCAAACATACCTTCCTACCGTTGTTTTTGAGAATAAAAATTCTGGTCTTATTTTTCAAAATTTCGCGGAATAAATGACTAAAAATATCAAACCTACTGACTTAACTTTTTACAAATATATCAAAAGCAAATATAAGCATTTTTAGACAGCTCAAAATTCTTGATTTTTTTTTTTTCTAACAAGAGTTTTTTTCACTAAAACTCTTCACTCTACAAACACGAAGTTCTTCATGATGTTCTAGTAGATCTTCTGGTGTGTCAACTTCAGGTTGATCTGCATTTCCACCTAGTCCTTGGTCCAGAACTCGTCAAAAATAATCAAGGTGTTTGAGTTCCCTCCACGTGGCTCGAAAGTGGAGAGATTGAGTAGTTTTTCAACGTCGACTACTTTGGGCAAGAGCAAATTCTTTTGACAATCAAATGAAATTTTGAAGACTCTCTCAATAGCGTCGTGAAGACTATCATAGAAGCTGTTCGCTCGTAATTTGTGTACTCTCCATTTTGTCATCAGGTCCAGCTTTTGAGAAGGATTAGAGGTGACAGTAATTTGATTTTTGAGCCTCATCCATTCTGAACAAGCATCAGTTGCAGGTACTACCAAATTTAACAAGAGAGAAAAATTGAAGGTTCAAGAACAGAAGAAAGATTTAACTCTTCCTTTTTGGATGTCTTCACAACGGGTGGGTTCGTGGAGGTAGCCAGCTCAGACACAAAACTCGTGGACTTAGACACATATGATGCAAAATTTGGCGTTAGCTTGTTTTGTTTCAAAACACATCCCGGACTAAACCAGTTTTGGAAAAAAACGCAAACTTTGACCATCATTTTCAAGAGGATCTAAGCAGTTTAGAAGGAAAATTACCTCGCCATTCGATTCCTCGCACTGAAATCCTTTGATAATGGTTGTTACCCCAAATTTTATGGAAAATGGACTTAACCAGTTTTGCAACTCAATTTCTATTCATAGACGTTTTCCTTATAATTAATTTCGCTTTCCTATTTGGTCGAAACGAAGCGTACAAAGGGCCGATCGTCCCTCAAGCCCCTCAATGCACTCTTTTCAGCGTCAGTCCCATTGTATCTATATTATTTCAAATTTTAGTGATTTCCGTGTTCCAATCGTTGCCTGTAGTCGTCTTAAAACGCCTTCCTTGGTATGTCCCGTTCCGATTTGAGGGGGATGATATGTTTGAATCGTATGAAAACTACGCAGTATATTCAATATCTCAATTCCAATACATTACCCTTGCAGTAGTGTTTTCCCAAGGCCACCCGTACAGAGAACGCCTACACAAGAACACCCCTCTTTTCGCTTCGATCATCGTAATGACTTTATCCTGCATTTACCTAACGGTTTACCCATCTCAATGGCTAATAACACTCTTCCAACTCAAGTTTCCTCCCAACACGTCATTCCCCTGGACCATTGTGGGGTTGGCGGCTGTAGGTTTGGAGTCAGTTTGTTTTTTGAGGAATTCGTCATTCATTACCTTTTGGAAAAGAAACTGAAATTCGTTCCGCGTTCTCTTTTGCGTAATAAACTGATATCTGGATCTCCAAATACGGTTTGATTACTAAGTAGGCATTTCATTCAAGGTACCGGAATGTGAAAATGGTTCATGAAAACTCTTAACCCTGTCAGTTACCCCTGCATTTTCAACTGTTGAGTTACCCCTAATGTTGTAGAAATGCATCGTAATTTCACCCCAAATGGTAAAAAACCATTTATAACACACAAAGATCATAAAACAAAAACTGTCTCACAGGTACTCGTCATATTGATTGATTGTTCTAGATGAATATAGCTTCTGAATTACCTTATAGGTCTTGGAGACCTAGATGAATTCGGCTTCTGTATAGGTGTGAGGGACCTAGAACATTTACATTCGAGTTACCCTCTAGGTCTCAAAGGCCTGGTGGATATTGAAAAAATATTGTTTACTCTTCAGCTAGGGTGGAGCACATAACCTCCGTCTCACTGCTCATGGTCAACTGACAGATGGAAGAATAGGTGGGGCGCTACTCCCCTTCTTGTTCACCAGAAAGGAAAAATGGCCAATTGTTTTCATTTCTAGGTCTATGAGGCCTAGGGGTAGTGATGGCAAACATTTTCAACGTATCGATTCATCGGTTTTCCAATATATCGAATGGAACATATCGATGGCACCGATATATCGGCCAAAAAATATCGATATTTCCGATGTATCGGTGCCATCGATATATCCTATTGTGAAGTACGAAATATTATTAAAAAACAACGAGTTTGAATGAGGTTAGCTATTTATTCAAAACCAATTGCTTTACTGAAATTAAGTTCAATAGGCTATACTAGGCAATGCACTTGTGAAAATTAAAGGTACAAGGAAGCACTTTTCTTTTAAATTAAACATACAATATATAGGTTATTACGTTTTTAATATCCCCCGATATATCGGACAAAAAATCGAATGTGCCGATATATTGGTATTAAAGTATCGATACCAATATATCGATATATCGTAACAAAATATCGATGTTCCCGATATATCGTTGCCATCCCTACCTAGGGGGTGACTGACAAGGTTAAGACGAAATTGCAGTAATCTGTAATCAAATTGATTTTCCAATGACGAATTTTTTACGGGTATGGTTAGTTATTATTGCAAGCTCCTCTTTTATAAGATCGTATGTAACTAAATAATTTAGTTGGAAGAAATTATTTCCAAGTAGGGATGGCCATCCTAAGTCGATACTATCGAAAGATCGATATTTTTCTATCGATGATGCAAGGGCCAATAGTATCGGATATCGACAGTTAGTGACCAATATTTTTTCCATTATTTCAGCCGATATTTTTTTTTTTTTTAAATTGACATATCGGCTTCATCTGATAATATCACATATTATGTTGACTCATAAAATAATATCGATCGTAAGTTCCATTTTTTTCAAATCACACGAGTTTGACAAATATTACGCCCATAAAAATGAGTTCGTCTGGCTGGAATATCAATATGTATCCTTGGATAATATCCATAGGATATCAAGTAGTGGTTTTGGCTGCGGTCAAGAGTCTTGTCCCAAGACGATGAAAATAAAAGAAGAAGAGTACCTAGTGGTTTGGAGGTTCCATAGGAAAATTGGAAGATTAGCAGTTGTTGATAGGGATGAGCATCGATGTTAACATCGAACCAAAACATCGATGTGTGGAAAACATCGGTCTCTAGGAAAACTACTACTACTACACTCAACTAATTTCATATTTTGAAAAAATACAATACAACACAAATAATTTTATACTAAAAAAATGATAACAATTCCAAGTTTTATCAAGTGTTGAAAGTAAAATTAGAAATTTTGCGTATATAAAATATCAATGTACGGAAACATCGTTCCCTAACCATCGATTTCAAAAACATCGACATCCAAACATCGATGTTTTGTAAACATTGACCATCGATGCTCATTCCTAGTTGTTGACACCTTTTTGTTGAGGTTTTTCAGCAAGTGTTGTGATGTTCTTTTTGAGATTGTATCTTGTTAACGGTTGATTCTTTTTAGTTTATTTTGTGTCAGTTTTTCTTAAACTATCGATTTTTTGGTCGGTACTATCGTGGTAACCTACGATATATATCGGCATAGATATTTTAACGCCGATTTCATCAAACATCGATATATCGATATTTTATGTTTGATGGCCATTCCTATTTCCAAGGGACCTACCTATATCCAACGAACAGTAAACCTGTTCAAGTAATTTATTTATAGAGGATGGATTAGGGACGGTCCAGTAGCGATCAAAGTTACCCATTAATAGGTGGATATTATAATTAAGTATTCTTGCTCGATTTTAATGCATGGATAAGGGTGGAAAGACCTGTTGAATATAAACATAGATATTTGCTAGATAGTTACCATCTTCAATGAGTAGTGCAGAGTCTCCGACTTCGATTTCTGTTTTGTTATTGACGCCTGTTGTTATGGCAATCTGAATCTTGTTATATTTTTGTAAATTTTATGTCTGAGGTTGTGATATTGATAATTATCAACGTATACGATTCTTATGCGATTCCTTCAAGCAATACTTACAAACATGTTAACCTTAATTATTAAAGAAATGATTACTGGGTTGTGTTTTCTCAACTCCGCCAATGGGGACTCATTTACAATTTCAAGATCTCTTTCCAATCACGGATCACAATGTGATGCCTGATTCATTACTGACGAACGTACTCGTGTTTTTAAATACATGACACTAGATACACAGTGCCTCCGTACGAGCAGTTTGTTTTTGTTTTGATCTCAGTAACCTAGTGATGCAGTGAATGTGATACGGTTTGTGAAACATAAAGCACCTGTGCAGTTCTTGTTAGTTTCATGAATATCAGAATGCTTCAACCCGTGTATCGGCTATAAACCCTTTTAGGAGTTCACTCCAGTGTCCACATTCACTGCATCACTAGGTTACTGCGATACAAAAAAAAAACTGCTCGTTCGGAGGCAAGTTGTGTATCTAGTGTCGTGTTTTTTAAATTGACGATATCACGTTGTTGGATTGGAATGTAACACGACAATGTTTGGATTGGACATGTATCAATCGCTGTGGATTTTTAAGTAACTTAATCATGGTAACTAAGATTGAGGGCAAATAAAAATGTTGTGCAATCCTTTAGTTTTATGTTCATACCCAATCCTTATTTACAAAACAGTACAGCAGTCTTGCTAAAATGAAATTGGTTTTCAATAACTTGAGGGAAGTTTCAAACCATGATTAAGTTGCCAGTACAATGTGGATGGAATGAATACAAATTTGTTTATTTTGAATTTTTATTATTTTAATAATTTTACTATCGGTGAGAATGTATCTCCCAATGTCAGTCACGATATAATAGGTAACCCACACCTCTGTTGTCAGATTCTACCGTGGAACATGTTCTCGTATCACGCAAAGGTTTTTGAAATTTGTTCAAAGTGTCTTCCTTTATTAAGTGAAAATATGTGATATTATCATCCTACTGCTGGCGAAAGCTTAGTTTGTTGGTATTCAATAGAAGCTAAGCCCGACTGGTTATGTGTATTTTTTACCCAAAACAGTGAACGTACACGAGCTGTCTACGATATGAATCGAGCATTGATAGGGCATGACGTCTATAGTGATGGGAAACTATCGATAGTTTCGATACTATCAAAAGTTAAACTATCGATAGTTCCTATAGTTTAGAACTATCGATAGTATCGATAGTTTCCCATCACTACATAGTTATCATAAAGAGTAAAATGTTTCAAAAGTCAAGATGTACATATTTCTTGAAGGGATTACAAAATAGGTATGGGATTTCTGAATGATTGTTCATAAAGAACAATTGAAAACAAATCAATATATTAAGAAATTATTTTATTGAATTGAAAGTATGCAATTGCACTACATAGTAAGACGAATGATCTTAAGAACAAATAACCCAATCTCATCTACAATCAGGAGATTCTCTTATAAAAGTAGACACAGTTATTTATTGGATCTGTGCAGAAATTGATTTAATTTGGCTGTTAGCTAAGTAACAGAAATGGGTGTCTCGGAGAAATTGAATGCAGATAGGTACTACTTAATTTCTTTCTGGATACATAAAAAAAAGCAATTTTCTTCTAATTTCGACCTAAACTAAATGCAGTATAAAAATTGTAACGGACAATTAATCTGGTAACAACTAAATTAAAGATAAGTCTTCTTAGGGACTAGGCATAAATAACAGTCGATCGAACTGCACCTCAATTTTAGCAAACCTCGAAAATGTAATTACATTTCCTGCTACACTCGAAGACTTTATTTTTCTCGGTGTAGGACAAAATAAATGCTTTTTCAGAAAATATGCACTAACGTCCCTTCTTCTCTAATACTTATTAATTTTTCATAGTCAAGCATAGATCATATTGCTTCCTAAAAAAAAATGGAGTTTAATTTACAGGTGAAAGCAAAATAACTACTCCTATGCCCAACCATATAGTTATATAAAACTATAGTACAATTTAATGACAATAATAATTTACGTGAATCAGCCGAAATTTTTTTTCCGAAGATTATACAATTATCAACAAATCGCGAGAAGCGTGCGTTCTTTTAGATGTTATCAGTGACGTAGAATGAGAATTTTTTTTTTCAATATTGCCAAGTGTTGTTTGAAGTTGTCTATTTGAGCGTGACGCTACTTTCGAACGAATATTAGGAGGCCGAGATGGAACGCTTACACAACACAAAAAGGTACAACAGCCATGTGTTTATGACACACTAATACATTTTCATGCGACAACGAACTCTTGGTACATTTTTGCCGACAGTAGTTACTGTCAGACGGAAAAATATGTGCTTTTTTTGTCCGCTAGAAAATATTCACGACCTCGTATGATTTAGTTTGAAACCGAAAACGGACGAATTGAGCCAACGTTCACGTTAATTTGTCTATGAGCTGGTAGGGTATTCAGGGCTATCCTCCGTGGTAGGCGTTTGAACATAACTGGTTGCGAAAATTACGTTAAATTGCAAGTAGGTACCTACGTTTTTATTATAGAGGGAAATCTTAAATTCACGTAGGAAATTAATGGAGGAATTACAACCATAAAGTTTTCAGCAGTTAACTACAAATTTGTTTTTGGAACTCAATGAGGATGATTTTCAGTTTAAAGTGGGTGATGGGTTATCGACTCAATTCGTGTTTCATCGGTTGAATGATTAAAAAGTAGCTACTTTTAGGAGAACGCTACAAAAACTGGTAGGAGTTTGATAACTCTTAAGTACCTTTTTTCTAAGGAAAAATATTCAAGTGCGACAGTTCTTTTACATATATGTTTCTTGAACGAAGGACAACACTTTGGGGAGGGGAAACTGTAGAAAGACGCGATTAATATAGACGACAATTCAAGGAAAAAAAAGTTTAGGCGTGAAGAAAATGATGAAGGTGGGAAAGGTGGTGGGGTAGAGGGGCAGTTCAAGACGACGGCGCGGCGGTGATCCGGCTGTAGACGTCGTCCTGGATGGGAGCGAGGAGGCCGCAGCTGCCCTGCCAGCGGGCTTTGCCACAGGCGTGGCTCATCGTGAGGTCCCGTTTCCAGACGGCGGAGCAATGGCCTTCGCAGGTTGGGCAGGGCCGCTCAAGGGAGTAGCCACCGCACTCGGAGCAGTCCAGAGAGACGTGATCTTCTGTCCACGAGACACCGCATCTGTTGGCAAATGGATATATTGAAACAGGTTGCCCAAAAGTCAGCTGGTAATTACAGTTCTCCCACATATTATAACGTAGATAAGGCAATTTTGTCCCCCCTTCTGGGATAGCAAAGTTCCAAGGTTGATTGAAAGGGAATATCTCAGCAACTGTTTGCAAAGCATTACAGGATCAAGCTGGCATTCTAGCGAACTCTACTATCCTGTAAGACCTTCAGATTTCAGGCTTGGTCTTCCTGCAATGGTAGCCAACCACTGCCATCACAAAGCCAAATGCTTTGGAGGGGGAGGGGGATTCCTCCCTTGAAACAGGTTGCCCAAAAGCTACCTGGTAACTACAGTTCTCCCACTTACAACGTAGATAAGGCAATTTTGTCCCCCCCCCCCCCCTGGGACAGCAAAGTCCCAAGGTTGATTGAAAGGGAGTATCTCAGCAACTGTTTGCAAAGCATCATAGGATCAAGCTGGCATTCTAGCGAACTCTACTATCCTGGAAGACCTTCAGATTTCAGGCTTGGATTTCAGATTTCAGGGGGGAGGGTTCCTCCCTCCCCTGGAACCGATTTTGTGCCCAAGATTTGCTAGTAAACTGGCCACCTCCATGCACCAGAAGTTGAATAAATTCTTGTCTTATCAATGGTTATATTTATTGGAGGGAGTTGGGAGTTCACTGAAGAATGTGGGCCGGAGATGAATGGGTTATTCATCACGAATAACTCCTTTCTGAATGGTCAAATCTCGGTGGGTTCATAAGGTACCGTAGAATACCCGCAATAGGGACTGGATCCTGAAGGGACGTTATTGGTAGAACGAGATTCAAGTAGCGACGGTTAGGATTCCATTTGGGTAAAATAATTTTACGCTTTCTGCGCGGAATCGTTCCATCGGTATGTCATCTCAGTGATCCTTCTGTTGTCAGGTAACGCAAAAATCAATGTTGGTCCGACAACGCCCCAATTCTTTAGCCAGCTCTCTCAATTAATTTAAAGTGCCCTTTAAGGGTTGTCAAAGTTCTGTAAGATCCCTAAAAACCTCAAAAAAAGTAAAAGCGGCCTAAATTTGGACTTTTTTTAAGAACTTTCCATGAGGAATCGAATGAGCCCCTTCCCAGGTCCGTAGCTCAAACCATTCAACCAGGTTTATTATTCAATTTCATTCATTTCATCAGTTGATCAGTTATTATTCAATTTCATTCATTTGGCTTGCATTCATGATTTGAATTTCTACTAAGATTTGGAGTGTGCGTGTTTCACAGGTGATAGAGCGATTATTGAATTTCAGGAGATACGCACAGAGCACGTAAATCTGTTCTCAACCAAAATACCTATTTGGATTTATCAGTTGATCATATTCGTGTGCCTCCTGAAATTCAATAATCGCTCTATCACCTGTGAAACACGCACACTGCAAAGCTTAGTGGAAATTCAAATCATGAATGCAAAGCCAAATGAATAAAATTGAATAATAAACCCCAGCGAAAGAATTTGCAGCGTTTGATATCAATGGGAACGTTTGTCTGTTCATCATCACCTTCAGAGTATCCTTGAGCGAATCGCATGGTTGCTTCCAAAAGTGACATAACACGGGAACATTCCGTGCTTGCTCAATTCGTCTTCAATTAGGAAGCCCTCCCGCTATTAAAACCACTGTATCATTAACCAGCGCTTAGTCTTCTTCGAGTCTGTAATCATTTGAGTCAAGTTCTCACGGCTGAAACTTTTTTGACTTTGACTCTGTATCCTTGATAAATACAAAATATGAATTGAATTTACTGCAGAAGTTTTTGAGGGTAGCAAATATATTAAATAAATTAATATCGTTGTTTTTGCTACCCTCAAAAACTTCTGCTAGAACTTGGGTACGACTTATTTTTGGTAAGTTCCTGCATTTATTATTGGGTTACTAGTTTGTATAACGTACAATGTCGATATTTTTCAGAAAAGTAATTTTTTCGTTGTTGTGAGCCTCAATAGGGACATTCAAATATTCACGATCTTATCATTTTCCTTCTCACCAAATATTTTCCTAAAGCAACTAATTATTACTAATTGAGCGTGCACTGCAGCGGGGTTCAAAAGTTTGTGTGAGTTTGAGTAAATTTTTGTAGCGGGACTGTGTAGGTCACCTCAAATAGTGGCAAAAGATCAGCTTCCTAACGTTTTGCCCCACAAAATTTCTTTGAGAACTTTTTCAGTTGTTGAGGGCAAATTTCACGACAAAAATCACAGCTGATTATCAATTTCAGAGCAGAAGATACTTACGTAAAGCAGGAGTTGAGTTGGAGACGGAGCTCCTCGATGGATAGGACGGGTTCAGCCCCCAGATAAGAGGACAGCTCTTCGGTAGAGCTAAAGGAAGAAAAGGACTGGCTCCTGTTACTCAGACCGCTGGCGGGGTGAACGCTGGCCACGGACATCTTGCCTGAAAACAACGGAGCAACTGTGTTACACTTGTGGCTCGGCCCAATTAATCAGATATACACATGAAGTTCAAATTATGAATGCAAGCCAAATGAATGAAATTGAATAATAAACCTGGTGAAAGAAGTTGCAGCGTTTCAAGCATATCAGAATGCTTCAACCCGTGTGTCGGCTATAAACCCTTTTAGGAGTTCACTCCACTATCCACATTCACTACATCACTAGGTTACTGCAATAATTAAAAAATGAAACTATTGTTTTTGTTTTGATTGCAGTAACCTGGCGATGCAGTGAATGTGGATGCAAATGTTGGCACCATACATCGGAAATGGTTTGAGCTACGGACCTGGGGAAGGGCTCATTCGATTCCTCATGGAAAGTTCTTAAAAAAAAGTCCAAATTTTAGCCGCCTTGACTTTTTTTGATGTTTTTAGGGATTTTACAAAACTTTGACAACCCTTAAAGGGCACTTTAAAGTAAGTGAGAGAGCTGGATAAAGAATTGAGCGTTGTAGGACCAACAAGGATTTTCCTGAAAATTTCAGATTTTTTGCTCCAGCCGTTAGGGAGAAAACGTGCGTACGGCGGACAAATTTTTATTGCAGATTTGGATTCTACACCCTTTGAAACGTAAACCATGAAATTTTCAGGGGGGTTAGAAATGTTTTTTTCAAGAGCGATTACAATGGTTTATTATTAAATAATAAACCAAAAACGTACTGGAAGGCACCAAACCACTGAATAACTTTCAAATTTATTCAGCTCTTTAGCGGTGTGGTACTAGTGGTCAACTTTGCAATTCCATATAGATTTTATGGAGAAATTCCAGTTTGAACACGAAAAACGTTAGGCTTTCAAGGTTGCAAAAGTTCAAAATGTAAAACTTGGGAAAATTATTAAATTTGGAAAATTGTTTCTGAAGAAATGGTTCATGAACAGTACAAAATTTGTGTACCTAACATGTATCTACAACCTTCGTAATGTAACCCCACAAAGCAGCAGGTTCTCAACTAGGAGTACATTTAAACAAAAAAAACAATTTTTGTAGAAAATTTGAAAAAAGTAGGTTTATGCGGAGAAATGGAAAAAAAATAGAAATTGGGATCAGTTTGAGATTGCTTCAATTTTGGTCTAGTTTTACTTCTTTTACTTCTTCTACAGGTGCAGGACAACCTGTACTAATACTGTAATCATGGGCACAAGAGTTAATGTTGAAGTATCAACCAAACTGTTTAAGAAAATCCATCCATCCATTATTTCCATACTTCCTCCCAGCCTATACTGATATAACCGTTGAAACATTCATGTGACCTTTAAAGGTTCAGAAGCCAGAGTCCACCGGGAGGATTATATTTAGCAACGGAACGAAGGAAGCTCCCTATAATTGTAAGATAACAAAAGTTGTTGCCAAAACAAACCAAAGTAAGCAAAACTCGCTTTTCTGGGAGTCCCGACTGAAAGGCTAATATTAGTTTAAGAATAGAGAATCGATTCAGAAATAACTTTGCGGGCAGAAAAAAAGGTTGAACTGCTTTCCATACCTACTTCGAAATTTCGAGCGTGGGCGCCCCAACCCGTTGTGACTCAACATTTCAGCCATGGAATTTCAGGAAAACGCAGAATAGAGTGCATTCAACATTACCGGTCAAAACATTCTAGCTTTGAAATAATAAAAATATAGGGCAAAACCGCAAATTGCTACGACAGGTTTAGTATTTTCGGTGCCCCCCCCCCCCCCCTCTATGGATCACCGTCTAAAACATTTTAAACAAACGAAAGCTTTTCAAGACCTCATCACATTCTTCATTCACAATGTCATTCGATGGGTAGTAGTTGTTTTTCTTTCTGCTGAAGCAGCAGAGTACATAACTTAGTGTGAACAAAATGAATGATGTGACTGTGAAAAGTGAATGTGATTTGCGATGGAGTAGACGATTTATATTTAGATCCACATCAACTCTTATTGGACGATAAATCGTTTTTATAGAAACGGTATCTTTCAAAATCAAATGGAAAAATGCCATTTATTTCCAAAGTTCTTTACCTACTGACATCAAAACCCTACCAATGAAGTATGCTGAACTGCTCCAATCTTACCTCAACAATCGTTACTTCAGAATAAAGCAAGAAGATGCCTACTCAGAGCCACAGCTGATCACGGCAGGGGTCCCCGCAAGAAACGATGAAATTTGTACTATATTGAAGAACTACTGTGCAAGCACCCAGCCATATGAGCCTGATTTCTATCTGCTAAATGCTCTGAAATTTGAAATGGAACTTCTTTGCGACTGCTGAATACAATGACAAGGTACCATGTCCTAGTACTACAGGTCCTGACTTTGTCGTCTTTTCACTCAACGTCCAGCAACTTCGCTACCTTCTCGTTGATATGACCTTGGAGCCTCTGAGGACGGGCTACCTCTTATGTTTTGATTACTTCTTGTATTGTGGGAATTTTGAGGTCACGGACATCATAATGGTGGTAGCGGTACTCATCGACGCATACGGTAAAATGTATATTATTAATCGAGGGACTGTTAGTGGTCAGAATTGGCGGTTTTTATCGTGTAAGAAAATGTGACAGGGTCCTTCTTGAAGGCGAGGATTTTCAAACTCCAATTCTCTGTTCCTTCTCACTTAATTTGGTTTTTGGTTTATTATTCAATAATAAACCATTGTAAAACCTGAAAAAAAATTTCTAAGGCCCTGAAAATTTCATGGTTTACGTTTCAAAGGGTGTAGAATCCAAATCTGCAATAAAAAATTTTCCGTCCGTCCGCCGTACGTAGATTTCTCCCAAACGGCTGGAGCAAAAAATTTGAAATTTTCAGGGTCCGACAACGCCCCAATTCTTTAGCCAGCTCTCTCACTTAATTTGAAGTGCCCTTTAAGGGTTGTCAAGGTTTTGTAAAATCCCTAAAAACCTCAAAAAAGTCAAGGCGGCCTAAATTTGGACGTTTTTTTTTATCGCAGTAATCTAGTGATATTGTGAATATGGACACTGGAGTGAACTCCTAAAAGATTTTATACCGATACACGGGTTGAAGCATTCTGATAACCATAAAAAAACGCTTCAAATTCTTTCACTGGGGTTTATTCAATTTCATTCATTTGGCTTGCATTCATGATTTGAATTTCTACTAAGCTTTGGACTGTGCGTGTTTTACAGGTGATGGAGCGATTATTGAATTTCAGGAGATATGCATAGAGCACGTAAATCTGTTCTCAAAAAAAATGCCTATTTGGATTGATCAGTTGATCATATTCGTGTGCCTCCTGAAATTCAATAATCGCTCTATCACCTGTGAAAAACGCACACTCCAAAGCTTAACGCAAGCCAAATGAATGGAATTGAATAATAAACCCCAGTGAAAGAATTTGCAGCGTTTTTTGTAATGCAACGGGCAGAGATAAAGAGGGCATTACCACGAAGGGGGGAGCGGCTGGACGAACTGAGAATTGAGAAGTCGTGGGGGAAGGGTATTGATCGGGACGGATGCGACTCCCGCCCGAGTTCCCAGCTGTGTTCCAGCCGGCATCTGGTAGCCTCAGAGCCAGGCGGTACTAAAGGATTCGGCTCTGGACCTCCAGGGAAGCCATCCTAGAGAACTAATTCATACTGTAGTATCATGGAAAACTCATGAAATGTAAGAGGTATGGGAAACCGGGGCAAGACCGTGGAAACAAAATCCGGGACCTGGGGTACAAAAAGTAGCGTTTACGAATTACCTGCTGTAACCATTGTGGAAAATTGATAATGATTGAGTTCTACAGCTTTGTACGTGTATATTTATTAATTCTGTTTTAATACTGTCGAACCAAATTAAATTGAACGAGGGAGCGGCAAACGACCGACAATCCGGGCCCCCTTACGAAGAGCGGACATTTTTTGCTAAAATGTAAAATACCGACTCCCCTTGATTCGAAAAAAGTATCGTCTTGATTTTGTTGTCTTGAATATCTATTGTCTGAAAACAGTCGTATTGTTTAGAAAACCAATTTTTCTTCCTCCCAGAAAATATTTTTTTTGTTCTATCAAGAGACAACGGGCATGAGGGTAGAAGACATTCAACAACACATACAGTG
The DNA here is from genome assembly GCA_031894815.1 of Creontiades dilutus. Classification (NCBI taxonomy): domain Eukaryota; kingdom Metazoa; phylum Arthropoda; class Insecta; order Hemiptera; family Miridae; genus Creontiades; species Creontiades dilutus. Next base: position 34,558 of record JAVIWC010008056.1, read on the forward strand.
TAGTATAACTTTATGTAGACAATCATTAACAAGTCTCTTCCCTATAGAAAACGCTGCAAATTCTTTCACTGTGGTTTATTATTCAATTTCATTCATTTGGCTTGCATTCATGATTTGAATTTCTACTAAGCTTTGGAGTGTGCGTGTTTCACAGGTGATAGAGCGATTATTGAATTTCAGGAGGCACAAAAATATGATCAACTGATCAATCCAAATAGATATTTTGGTTGAGAACCGATTCAAGTGCTCTATGCAGTGCTCCCACGCCCGTTGTCTCTTATTCTGAACAAAAAAATATTTTCTGGGGAAGAAAAATTGTTGTTTTTCAAAAAAATGGCGACGGGGTGTTTTTAGATATAGATATTCATGACAACAAAATCAAGACGATATTTTTTTTGAATCAAGAGGAGTCGCTATTTTACATTTTAGCAGAAAATCTCTTCGTAAGAATCTTCATTTTCACTGGTTACTCCCACGTTCTCTTTTGATGTTACATCATCGCCCTCTATCGTTCGCAGATGATCACTGTGGAGCACTTGTTCAGCTGAGTAATGACGATGAACTGACGTCAACCATCCTAAACTATCAGTAATAATGACAGTATCCCCTCCCCTCCCAAGTAACGACGCCTCAATATCAGATAACCCGGATCCCCATCATTCCAGCCTGTCATTCCATCATTACCAACCCTAAATGATCAGTATTATTGTCATTCTGATAAGGTATTACTGATAGTAATACCATCTGGTTTACTGTGCAATATCATCATGCAGTTTTTTCCACGATTGTACAGCTTGGAGGTCTGGAATCCGTCGGAATCACTGAAATAATAATCTTGAAAAAAACAGCACGCCGATAATTGAGATAAGAACAACAGAAATGTGGTTTTCGATATTTAAGACACTTTTTTGAAAATTACGCACACTGGGTGGTGGCGGATTAGGCTGAACCTAGATGAAAGCGACTCAGCACACAAGAAAGTATGTTTAATGACACCTAACTTGTAAATTTAAACAAATTAATTTATTTATAAGCGTTTTTCACAATTTTTTTAAATTTGATGTCAGTGGATCGGGCTGAAGATGGTCTCATTCGACTCAGCACCCGAAAAACCATGTTTCACGACACCCCACATGCCCACCTTGCCAAAAAATGAATTTTAGGGCATTTTTTAACCATTAAATTGTAAATTTGGACCACGAATTCCCGGCCAATTGGGCTGGCCAACGAACCTCACCTGTTGATTGCTGACACCGATTTTTTGGCGCAAGAACGAAATTTTAAAGTTATAAATAGAGCGTGTCGGGGTTTTTCCCCGTTTTTAGGCCATTTCCAACCACTGTGCGGCACAGGAGCGTCCATTAGCAGGAAGGAGGGCAAGTTCTTATGAAACCCTCGGTTAGCGAGCCGGGGAGGGGGGATGACGATGGTAGGTCGACTTTCACGAGCTGGCTTCCCCCAGGGGACTTTCACCGCGATTTCAACCCCTTTGTGGTCTTATCTTATCTCAGACAGGGACGAGATTTCCAGTTCTCTTCTCTACATCATCTCGTTCCCGAATATTATTAAATGAAAGATTTTTTTTTAAATTAAAGAACATAAAGAACAACATTTCTCCACATAAGAACGACTTTTATCGACGTTGGTACATGCTTCGTACATTTTTGGTTTATTATTCAATAATAAACCATTGTAATCGCTCTTGAAAAAAAAGTCAAACCACCCCTGAAAATGTCATGGTTTACGTTTTACAGAGTGTAGAATCCAAATCTGCAATACAAAATTGTCCGTCCTTATGCCGTACGCATCATTTCTCCTAAACGGCTGGAGTAAAATATCTGAAATTTTCAGGAAAAATCAATATTGGTACGACAACGCCCCAATTCTTCAGCCAGCTCTCTCACTTAATTTACAGTGCCCTTTAAGGGTAGTCAAAGTTTTGTAAAATCCCTAAAAACCTCAAAAAAAGTCAAGGCGGCTTAAATTTGGACATTTTTTGAAGAACTTTCCATGAGGAATCGAATGAGCCCCACCCCAGGTCCGTAGCTCAAACCATTCCCGATCTATGGCCCGATTTATGGTGCCAACATTGCATCCACATTCACTACATCAATAGGTTACTGCGATCAAAACAAAAACAACAGCGTTTTTTTTTTGTTTTTTTTTATTGCAGTAACTTGGTGATGTAGTGAATGTGGATACTGGAGTGAACTCCTAAAAGGGTTTATAGCTGATACACGTGTTGAAGCATTCTGATATGCATGAAACGCCGCAAATTCTTTCACTGGGGTTTATTATTCAATTTCATTCATTGGGCTAACATTCATGATTTGAATTTCTACTAAGCTTTGGAGTGTGCGTGTTTCTCAGGTGATAGAGCGATTACTGAATTTCAGGAGATATGCATAGAGCACGTAAATCTGTTCTAAACCAAAATACCTATTTGGATTGATCAGTTGATCATATTCGTGTGCCTCCTGAAATTCAATAAGTCGCTCTATCACCTGTGAAACACGCACACTCCAAAGCTTAGTAGAAATTCAAATCATGAATGCAAGCCAAATGAATGAAATTGAATAATAAACCCAGTGAAAGAATTTGCAGCGTTTTATAACCAGGTAACCACTTATAAGGGCCCTCATTACAGTACAAACGAGTTTCTGAAAATGTTTCAACTTCAACTACAAGTGATGGGAAACTATCGATCGATAGTTTCGATACTGTCAAAAGTTGAACTATCGATAGTATCGATAGTTCTTTTGGCTGAACTTGAAACACTCTCCAGTTTTGGAAAGAAAAACAAGCATGCTGGGAAGCTTTGGGTGATGTCGCGTGTCAACATTTGCCTACACCAGCAGAACGAGTTTTCAGAGCTGCTGAAAACCCAAAACCCGTCGACATGCTCATTTCCCTAAACCGAAACTTTTCTTTGTTGAATCTTGAAAAGGAAAGAAAAATAACTTTGCCTGAGGATTAAAAATGTAAAATGATTATAACTTCTATTAATGCAAGTACCAGTTTTAAAGGAGTTTGCTTTCCACAATGTGCTTTACAGTTCGCTATTGACATTTTGACAACATAATGTGACCTTAACTTTCTTTGTAAATAAAATTTGAGTAGGTACCCTTGAATCCAGTTTTTTCCCAAGTGATGTGCATGCTGTGGTATCGAAAAATATGCAGAAAGTTGTAAAATTTAATGTGATAAACAGTTTCTTTTCAAAGCTATTACTTGAGGGTTTGAAAAATAAGAATATTTGTGAGATTACCTGTATTTTGAGTTGCAAAATCTTGTTCAATTCAATGCACATTTTTGTTTCAACTGATATATTTTTATTAATTCCTCTTCGATAAACTTCCAAAACTTAGTGGGGAAAGCATCGGGTTTTCTTTTTACGATTAGCTAAAACAATATTTTTTCAAGGTTGCCGATAGTACTATCGATAGTACTATCGATAGTTCAGAAGTATCGATTGTATCGATATTTTATCGATAGTTTCCTATCACTATCAACTACATTAGAAACATTCATAATAATTTAAGTAAATTGAATGTATCAGATCAAATTAAAAATCCATTCGGTATTATTGTTATAATGTATACGGGAAACACCAAGTAATCAGCACTCCGAGTTCACACGGGTAGAGAGCAGACAATTGTGCCAATGATGTAACTGATTCTCTACATTACGAGTACGTAATATGTTATATTATAACACGAGCGTTAATGCAATAAAAACAAAAAATTGAGGTCATTTGTTGAGGGACTAAGCTGTCAGGTTTTGGAGGAAGTTGGCTACAAGTTTTTCTATAGGTAGGGCCTTGAAGTCAGTATCACATCCGCTTATTGATATTAGTAAGAAACCAGAAATTGAAAATTGTACCAGGATAAATCGTTTTAAATGTTCGGGATAAAACAAGGGATCTCGACTCAGTTGAAATTCTTCGGTTGCCGGATCGGAGTGTAGGGTAGGGGCCGAACCGTTAGGCAACTGCGGATCTTGGGTAACCTCTACCTACACGGCAGTGGGAGCTAAGTTTCGCTAAAAGATGCTCAAGAACTCATCAGACCAACTTGGTCGAAAGAACGTTTCCACTCGTGCAATTATCCAAGCAAACAAACAATCAATTATCGGCATTTAAACCCATCCTGGAGTCCCCCCACCAATTTACATACTGATGTTTTCTTCCGGCGATCAAAACAACCGATAACAATTAGAGTCACCACTGAATATGTGGTTAAGAATGCGACCTTCATGTACATTTAGCAAGGTAAAACTATGTGGATCGTTCTTTGAAAGCGCTTTGTGGTTGAAGGCCAATTACTAGTCCAAACAACTCTTTCAATTGAGTACTGGAATGCTGCAATCTCGAAAGCACTACTGGTAGATATTATAAATAATAAATGTATAATTTGTACAAGAGCCTTTGAATCGCTTTCTAATCGAAAATGACAGAAGGCTTTCGGAAACGAAATTAATCAATATCAGGATGTCTTGTGATAAATGCCAATACAAGCATGGATGATTTCTTCTCTTACTATGATAGATAGATGAAGTGAACGACAATGGGATTTTGAATTTTTATTTCCTTATATGTCAGGATGTGTTTTCAATAGTAAAACCTATTCCTGATGGACTAATTTAGACCCTGAAGTGTAGAGATGATTTTCAACGTGAGAGCTCTTACCCGGAAGGGAAATATCTGATTTTAAGGTCGTTGGAAAGGTTAGGTGTAGAAAACATCACACATGCTGAAATATGAAGATAAACGTTATAGATCAGGAAGAATTGGTGATCAACAATTGCTGATGGTTGAAAGGTACCTGTTGTAGAAGAGACGAAGAAATTAAGTTCCCAAATAGATCACTAGACAATCACAATCACAGGTCGCGGACTAGCGGAAGCCAAAACAGATTTCGACGAACTGCTATGACTTCGCGGCAACTTCACGCGGTTAATACAATTCAAAAGTATGAAATAGAGTGTGAAAATCAGATGGGACTCAATAACCGACAAAGAAGAATTTGACGAGGAAATTCCCCTATCTTCGGTTATGGACGTAGAACAAGTAAACTGGGCGGTGCGGGCTCGGGAAGCTTTTATACAAGCCGCGGGGGCGAGTGGCGGGGAGTCGGTGCTGTGGAGTGGGAGGCGGTTCAACGATTCACCTCCGTATTCCGAGAACGGAGGGCGCCGTGTCGCGGTCTGGCGCCGGCTGAGTCCCCAACGTCAAAACCACGTCCCTCCAAACCCTCAAAACAGGCTGAACAACGTGTGAAACACCCGGAAAAAACGGTGCAAATTCTTTCACTGGGGTTTATTATTCAATGATTCGTGATTTGAATTTCTACTAAGCTTTGGAGCGTGCGTATTTCACAGGTGATACAGCGATTATTGAATTTCAGGAGGCACACAAATATCATCAACTGATCAATCAAAATAGGTATTTTGGTTGAGAACCGATTCAAGTGCTCTATGCATATCTCCTGAATGTGAGAGAGCTGGCTAAAGAATTAGGGCGTTGTCGGACCAACATGGGTTTTTCCTGAAAATTTCAGATCTTTTGATCCAGCCGTTTGGAAGAAATCGTGCGAACGGCGTACGGAACGATAAACCATGAAATTTTCAGGGGGATGTGGCCACTACTAGATCAAAATAAAGGTGTGAGAAAAAATTAATAAAAAATAGTTAGATGTGGCCAGTACTACTGTTGACCCAATTTTTTTTTTCAAGAGCGATTACAATGGTTTATTACTGAATAATAAACCAACAACAGACTTTTTTTTTTTTTTTTTTAATCTGAATAATAAACCAACAACAGTAACCTAGTGATGTAGTGAATGTGGATACTGGAGTGAACTCCTAAAAGGGTTTATAGCCGATACACGGGTTGAAGCATTCTGATATGCATGCTCCGTCTTACGAAATTTAAAATTTTCAAGTAGAATATTTTTCCATTGTAATCGCTCTTGAAAAAAACGCTGCAAATTCTTTCACTGGGGTTTGTTATTCAATTTCATTCATTTGGCTTGCATTCATGATTTGAAGTTCTACTAAGCTTTGGAGTGTGCATGTTTCACAGGTGATAGAGCGATTATTGAATTTCAGGAGATATGCATAGAGCACTTGAATCGGTTCCCAACCAAAATACCTATTTGGATTGATAAGTTGATCATATTTGTGTGCCTCCATAAAACCTTCCAAACAATTAGTATCTATATAACAATAATTATATTTATCCTTCAGATCTACTTAGGATCCTTTTACGGTTGGCTCGTAAAGAATAAACCTTTTGGACCTGTGGAATGTTTGTGGAGTGTCCCGAACAGTGTTATCGGTTAAGACTGAACGAAGTGTAAACGTTAACAATTTCAATCATGTGTTTTCTGGAATAGTTCACTTATTTAATATGGCAGACCGCCATAAATACAGTTACGTTACTGTTTTGCTGGACTTTTTCTTCAGTTACTAACACTTGTCTTGGAAAGCTGTTGGACGTTGAAACGTTGAAAGTTGATTCGTGGACCAATATCGCCGAATTTCCATCTATTTGGGTGATTCCTATTTTACGGGACAATCGCTGCCCTTCATTGATAAATAATTTTCTGTTCAACTTTTTCAAAAAATTATTTTTGTAGATTTTATTTGGTAACTAGGCCTACTCATGGCTGTCATAAAGTTCGGCTACTCTTCATTGTACATGCCGGTAATTTATCGAAACGTACCTCTAATCTCATTGTCATGGTCTGTCCGTGAGTCAGAATTTGAACTTAATCCGAAATTTTATCCGCTCAAAGTACGTTTTACCGGAAATATTTTAACTAGTATTTTTTTAGAATTAGTTACTGGGTGTTAGTGCGCTTACAAGTGGACTAACTTTTAGATAGTCTGTACGAATCAAGTGCTCAAAGTTTGTCCCAAACCTTCTGTCTCATTGTCATGGGTTTGAAAGGAATCATCGTAGCTCTCTCAAATGAGGGCATTTTTTGGCAATTCAAAGTTTTTTCAGCGTTGGTAACCCTGCCCTTTGAGGAAACACCATGCTCCCACCATTTCTATACAGTTGGGGCTCAAAAATGAAGTTAGTCGTTTGTAAAACAGGTGTGTACGCTTCATACTTCACATTGTTATGGGTTTGAAAATCGCCCGTAATCAATCTTATTGATTTTGAGCATTCATTTTGGGATAGTGATGTAAAAACTCTATTTAATACAAGTTTCAATTTCTATAAGTGTTCATTAGACTCCTAATTGCAGAAGGTTGATGTTGCGATTTTAAACTTCATTGTTGTGGCTACACAAAAGCCGTCATGGCTGTTTGAAACAATTTTTTTTTTTCAAGTTTGGTATTTGATACTAAATAAATACAAATATTTAAATGTGATACTTGATCTAGCACAAAGTCAGGAAAAACTGAAATCAGATATCTGTCTCATTCAACCTTACCTACACATCGTTTACGTAATTCTATCGTTATTTGGTGACAAAGCTCATTGTCGTGGACACATACCATTCTCGTAACCTATGCAATTTTAAAACCTGAATTTTGAGGAAACGAACGAAAATCTAGATTGTATAATAAAAAAATGGTAAATTTAGGAGAACAAAATTTTTTAGTCAGAATCAAAACCTCGATTGTCCCGTTAAATGAGAATCTACTGTCAACTGTTCACGTTTTCATCCTAGAGAAATTCGTGACGTCGCATGCACTCTAAATCTATTTTTCCCTAAGTAATTCCGAGCACCACGAAACACATACGAATTTCGAAGGGCATAGAAATGTATTCGTCGAAAGAACAGTTATGTGGAATGTTGTGGAATGTAACTGGTTTTCCCGTTAAGCTCGATATCAATCTAGAACGATAAACATGAGTGCCTCTCGACGCCTATCGCCATTCCAGGGATTAATAGTGAACAATTACGGTGCCTTTATACATAGTTATCTACTTCGAGCCTTTAGCTGGTCCTCACAAACAAACAAAGAAATATTTCAAGATCAAGTACATCACGTATTAGAAGATTTCTCTAGCCATTAAAAGCGAGCGTAAGTACGCAGAAAAGTAGAGAGAGGAAATTAGAAGAACAGAGACATGTCATTCTGACAATGATTCTGCCTGGAATGTGTACTATTAAACGGAAAAAAGTGGGACATTCCTTGTGAGCAGGTTCGTCGTTATGTTGCGAACGTTTTTCAACACAACGCAATTCGTTATAATATACAGGGTGTACCAGGAGTTATGCACAATCCGACTTCTACGTGTTCTACAAATCATTTCCGAACAAAAATGCCTTCTAGCAATTTTTCGCCAGAGGCCTCGTTTCCGAGTTATTCGTGATTTAAGATTTTTTTCGTTTTTTTTTTTTTTAAATCTCAAGTCATTAAAACTGTCATAACTCCCTCAATTTTGAATACAGCTCAAATATGATGACACCGTTGGAAAGAGCGTTGAATTTTCTATCTATTTGATGCCAGAAAACATTTTTTTATTGCATTGAAGATGAGCAATTGATGCGAGAAATGGCAGTTTTGTCAAAATCGCATGTTTTTCATCTCGCCTATAAACCCAATTAATGCTTGACGCAGAACTGTGCAGGCCTAGTAAAACGTGCGCCGAAATGTCAGCTTTCCAACGGTGTAGTCGTTTTGGTTTTTAAAATTATTTATAAGTTAAGGAAATGGTGTTTAACTGCAGAAAAACGTGTGTTTTCTGTTAAAATTGAGGTTTTTCCAGAAGTCTTGACGAAAAAAGGTTGGAGGCGGGATATACGTAACTTTTCTCGCTGAATCGAATGGTGACAACGCCAGACCTCTCAAGTGACGATTTAAGTTAGTTTTGTGGGATGCGTAAATCCGTTCGTTTGTGAACAGCGTCTACGGCATTCTTAAGCTGTCCTGAAAAAGTCAGAATTATCAAAGAGCCGAGGGACGGCATTTTGACAAAACTGCCATTTCGCGCAGCAATTGCACATCTTCAATGCAATAAAAAAATGTTTTCTGACATCAAATAGATAGAAAATGTAACGCTCTTCGAACGGTGTCATCAAATTTGAGCTACCTCTAAAATAGATCGAAAACAAGAAAAAATCTTAAATTGCGAGTTAGTCGGAAACGAGGCAAAAAATTGCAAGGAGGCCTTTTTGTTCGGAGTAGGACTGTGCATAATTCCTGGGCCACAAAGTATAACTAAAGAAGACCTAATGTTTGAAAATTGGGAAAGCTACGGAGGAGGCATCCTCTTTGTCAGGGGCAAGATATGCAATGACCCGCACGACCCCCCGGTCATGAAGGAGGGGTTGCTTTGTGCGCCGTGTATTACCAACCCCATTCTGATTTGGCCGTAGCATTGGGTGTTGCAATGTTGATGTTGATGGTTGCTTCTGATCAAATTCAGTTTTAGTAAAATGTTTGCTTACTCAAACTTGTTATCCAGTTGTAGGACAATGGTAAGATATTGGGGTTTAAATCGAGTTCATATAAAGAGTTAGAGTTTAAACAAGATTGTTAAGATATAAACCAAAAAATAAATATTCAAAAATTAAAAATTAAAATGAATTTAATGAATGAAAACGTTCGTTTGTGAACAGCATCTACGGCATTCCTAAGCTGTCCAGCCAAAGTCAGGATAATCGAAGAGACGGCTATTGTTTGTGTTCATTTAACATTTATTGCGATGAGTTGCTTTCAGCAGAGTAGCATTACGACAAGTGAGTGTTGACATGATTTTTGTATACGGTTTTGCCAATTGTAATGCTTCTGAAGCAGGATGGGAGTCACACTCCTCCTGTGTACAACTCACGCCATTGCGAACACGTCGGATAGTTTGAGGAAAAAATATTTGTAGATCAAATAATAGCCGTCTTTCGGCTCTTCGATTATCTTCACTTTGGCCGATCAGCTTAAGAATGCCGTAGACGCTGTTCACAAACGAACGGGTTTACGCATCCTACAAAACTAACTTAAATCGTCACTTGAGAGGTCTGGCGTTGTCACCATTCGATTCAGCGAGAAAAGTTACGTATATCCCGCCTCCAACCTTTTTTCGTCGAGACTTGGGAAAACCCTCAATTTTAACAGAAAACACACGTTTTTCTGCAGTTAAACACCGTTTCCTTAACTAAAAATATTTTTAAAAACAAAAACGACTACACCGTTGGAAAGCTGACATTTTGGCGCACGTTTTACCAGGTCTGCACAGTTCTGCGTCAAGCATTAATGGGGTTTCTAGGCGAGATGAAAAACAGGCGATTTTGAGATTTTGACAAAACTGCCATTTCGCGCAGCAATCACTCATCTTCAATGCAATAAAAAAATGTTTTCTGGCATCAAGTAAATAGAAAATTTAACACTCTTTCCAACGGTGTCATTAGATTTGTACTATATCCAAAATTGAGGGAGGTATGACAGTTTTAATGACATAAGATCAAAAACACGAAAAAAATCTTAAATCACGAATAACTCGGAAACGAGGCTTCCGGTAAAAAAATGCTACGAGGCATTTTTGTTCGGAAATGATTTGTAGAACACGTGGGAGTCGAATTGTGCATAACTCCTGGGACACCCTGTATATTATAACATTTTTCAGTCAAATGAAACCTTCCGACCAAATGCGATTTTGTACCAACGAAATTATTATATTAGAAAATGCCTAAAGTCAAAATCCAATCCAAGTCCAATCCTTCTTTCGAAACCCATTTGAAACGATCCATCTGGATTTAGCAAAGCAGTGCAAGAAGTTGGAAGCCAACGAAAACGCACGATCCTTTTTTTGTGGTCGTTGTTTCTTTAAAAGAACTGTTTATTCCGTTGAAGCTTTCTACAATCTTCTAATTCTCATCATCAGCTATATCAACAGCAACAAGATGGTGGTGAGAGTCATTTGAGGGTTCCCATTAGAAATAACGAAGTTAATGCGCAAATTGCGCATTTGCGCGCGTGCGCAACTCGTGAAATTGTGATATTTGAATTCCTTGTTAAAAATTAGTGAAGTTACTATTTGAAATTTTTTTGCAAGTCATCTAAATGAGTCCAATCATAGCTTTCGTTTTGATCTGACAAACAGTCAATATGTAGAATTTCCTCACTTTTGCCCAAAGGGAGGTATGCTGGATGTGCTAGAAAAATTCGAAATTGTTAAGAGGATAGGTTAGGAAAATGTTTAAATGATGTCATTCCTAAAATATTTCACCATTATTGGGTTCTTTCTTGGAATAAGTTTGGCTCCGTCTCTCCATAATGATACTGTTTGTGCCCCTTTCACTTTGTAAGCCTTGAGTGGCATTGGTTGGTCCTCCAGGCCCCTTTCACTTCCCTGAGCCAATAGGATTCAATCTCCTCTCACTTGATCCCATATCAGATATGCTTTCTGTGATGTACCTTCAGTTCATGTTTGTTACAGATGGTGACCTAACCGTCGAAATCGATTTAACTGTGTAACTCTTTACTTTCGTGGAAATATAGACAACGTTCTATCTTACTCAGTTTTTATTGAAATGGGTTTCCACAACTTAGTTGCAAGTGACTTAGTTTTACTGCTGTCAATAGTTAGATACTATCTATACTAATATTGTACAACTCAAATTTCCGCCGTAAGTAGGTTTGAATCTCAAAAACATCCTTCTGCTCCATAAATGGCGCTACCCTTCACCACCGATTTCTTTGGTTCCCTGACTTTGGTTAATATGATTCACAGTGAAGCAGTAACAGGTGATAGGTTATAGATGGGAATTTGATATTTCTCGCGCAGCAGGATCTTGATTGTAAAATGTAGAGAGAAATGGTTATAAGAACTTGAACTGATAAATTGTTACTTCGTTGCTTATGTTATCGATTAGGTGCCGAACGGCGAACGGGAATTTACGAACGAACAAGGTAGCTGTTATGAGCGATTCATCCTTGAATGACATTTCCGAGGTGAGGTAAGCTCTATTCAACAATTGCCACAAGTGAGAACTAAAATGAGACTCTCACCCGAGTGGTTAAGGTGAGAGGCGGAGTAGAGTGAAAGCCTGAGGCGGTCGTCCCAACAAGAACAACGAGCGAACGACTAACGGAGAAAATTGAGGCGCCGTTGACGGTCCATCAGGGTCATCTTCGCATCTCCTTGGTTGAGACACCTTTCATATTTTTACCGGGTAAGTTGGTTTGTGAAGCTCACTGATGAGAGCATATTGGTAAGTAACAAAAGTCAATTACAACGGAGACAAACTAAGCAGCTGACAATCCCTTGTGGCTCAGTTCTCTCCCAATCAATATACAGTAAAACCCCCGCTAATCCGGCACCCGATAGTCCGGCACCTTCAATAATCCGGCATCGGTCTTTAGAGATTTGTTTTTTGTACTGAATAAAGCTTGCAGGCGCGTAAGGCAGAGTTCGGGCGATTTCGGCAGAGTTCGAGGGTAAAATCTGCTGAGGTCGGAATGATTCGGCACTTATGACAAATCATCGTTTGTTTTTAACATTTTCCTTCACTGCCAAAATCAGAGAAATCACAATGGAACACGGAAAAATGGCTTGGTAACTATTAAAAGCACTTTTAACTGTCTATTTTAGCGGTATTTCCGCTTTCCCAGCAAAAAAAGACAGTTTTAAGACGACATTCAGTAATTCGGCATTTTTAGTAATCCGGCACTGCCGAAGTCCCAGACGTGCCGGATTAGCGAGTTTCTACTGTAGTTTGCAACGTTTATGGAAACTCAGAACTCAGCTATTACTCTTTTGTTCGAGCAAATCGTTCTGAACAGTTCCAATTTTTAAAGATTTTTACGTCCATGAATGCAGGAAAGTAGACATTTTAATTTTGAGGAATATAGTCGTAAGTAGGTCCTCCAATCGATGACCTCTTTGTCATTAAAAAATCGAGAAATCGGGGCCACAGATGGAAGGAGTGTAGCATGTTACCGTTTATCCTTCCAAGATTAGGCGCAATAATTTCACAATATACAATTTGTACTTATTGCGTTATTATCTTGTTAGAGTTCGAGTTCACGGATGATAGTGTTGAATGAATTTGTGTCTTGCGACCACACCGTGGACTGTCACGGTCTGTCTAATGAAAAGGCGTTCATGACGGAGACAGCTGATCATGCAGTGATCTACTGAAAAATACGCTACACGATCACAGTAGACTGAGGAGAGATAACACGAGAAAATGACCCCTACATTCGAAACTGAACTTGAAATTACATCTAGTAATTAATCCTGAAATCCAGACGGGATTATATTCATAGTCAAGTATTGAATTTGAATAATTCATGGAGGACAGCTCGAATCCATACTTCAAACATATTGGTAAGCAAAATGAAATTTGACACTAAAATGAGTTCCACAACTAGTCCAAGTTAATGATTACACGAACAAATCGGGTGAGAATTCTACCGACATCAAGATCTCACATTTTTGTGAGTTAATGCTTAAGAGAGGTTTGTTAAGATGAAACAAGATATAATCAAGAAAATTAAAAAGTTAAAAGGAATAAAAATAGGTGGAAATATTGAAGATCATGACCATCTCCGGTATACTGGGTGGCCAAAATTTAATGGACAGGACATTTATCTCATTAATTGTCCGTAATTCGTTCCCTAAAATTCCTACCAGTTTGACCCCAGTACTCAAACCCACATGAACATTTTAGTTTATAAATACAATAAAGTTGGGTTTATAAACTAAAATGTTCATGTGGGCTTGAGTACTGTGGTCAAACTGGTAGGAAATTTAGGGAACGAATAAAAGAGCATGAAAAGGATTTCAGGGACAACAAAGGTGATTCTGCCTTTGCAAGTCATCTGAATGAGTCCAATCATAGCTTTAGTTTTGATCTGACAAACAGGCAATATGTAGAATTTCCTCACTTTTGCCCAAAGGCAATGTTGGATGTGCTAGAAAAATTCGAAATTGTTAAGAGTGATAGGTTAGGAAAATGTTTAAATGATTTCATTCCTCAAAATATTTCACCATTATTGGGTTCTTTCCTGCAATAAGTTTGGCTCCCCCTCTCCATAATGATACTGTTTGTGCCCCTTTCACTTTGTAAGCCTTGAGTGGCATTGGTTGGTCCTCCCCGCCCCTTTCACTATCCTGAGCCAATAGCATTCAATCTCCCCTCACTTGATCCTATATCAGATATGCTTTCTGTGATGTACCTTCAGTTCATGTTTGTTACTGATGATGACCTAACCGTCGAAATCGATTTAATTAACTGTTTAACTCTTTACTTTCGTGGAAATATAGAAAACGTTCTATCTTACTCCGTTTTATTGGGGAATATCAAAAAAAGAATAAATTTCTCCCTTGATGAGGGAAACAACAGATCATGGATATGTTTAGATAAATGAAAGTCGAGAAAGTAGACATTAAAGCATGAATATTAGCAAGGTAGAACTATCGAAGCTTTAGAAGTAACTCATCTAATCTGAATCCTGTGAACCTCCAAGATTACGTCCTCAGGAGGCTACATGCCAAATTTCAGCCCCCAACGATTAATGTGGTAGAAATTAGCTGCAGCATCGGTTTTTCATCCCATCCTTCGTACTGCATGTTATCAACCATAATAACAAACGTTTGGGCAACGAACAGATCGGTTGTGATGGATAGCGGGGAAATTCAACGATGTATAATAAAAAGAGGGGAAACGAATGCTTCTGCTTTTTCTCCTCAACTTGTTACTCAACTGACTTCCATGATTATTATTCCCTTCGATCTCAATTTTCGTCTTGTTGTGCAACAAACCAGCTTACGATTTTCGTGGCAGGAGAAGGAAGAGGGGGGTCTAAGCCAACCCTTCCAACCGCTGCTCAACCGAAAATTTTCAAATTAATATTTTTTAATTGTCATTAAGAAAGGAGGTTAATGGCGGAATTTACACCCAATTTTCGCTCATTTTTTGTTCGATTAAGAATTGGGCCTTGTTTTAAAAAAATACGAGAGAAACATGCGTCGTTCATGAGGGAAGAGCTGAGTTCACGTGAGCTCTATTTGCGTCGTTAGCATTTTTGGCGGATTGCCGCCGAGGTGCACGCCCCCTATACGCCCGTCCGCCACTATCTTCCTCCGTGAATGGCACAGCCAGACATGAAAACAATTTCGCTGATGGCTCGAGTTATCGTTCATCCCATTGGTGTTGTTCCTTGCATTCCAAAATGTTACTTCGAGATTAGCCAGGAGGGAATGAACCTGTAAACATGCTTCATCAGACAAAAACACATTACAATTTTATTTGTTCATCATTTTCAATAATAAGCCTTTGTAATCGTATATCAAAACCTTTGTCCCCCCTCCCCCCCATCTCCCATTAACTTTGTCATTTTGCTTTTTAAGGTGCGTAGTTACAAAATCTGCGATGTCTGTCCTCCGAATGGGTCATAAAAGGCCTTAGAACTTAGGCGCGAAGTGCCGTGTTTAGGCCAGAAATCATCGTAGAATTCTAAATTCAGAAACAACAATCCTTCAGATTTGCATAAAGCCCTATTAAAATATTCAACGAACAAGAGACCTAGAGGCGCTACACAGTTTTAACTATCTCTATCACTGCGAATTTGATAATTCAGAAGAATACTGAACTGGATCGTTCCATTCTTTTCTACTAAGTCTACTATATCTTGCTGTGTTCTTTCTATTACTACAATTCTTCTATTACGTACGAATAATATATTTCGTTGTAGAAAAGCAACTAGCAACGGGAATTATGAACTGGGAGATCTTGAACGAAAAACACATGTTCTTGACTGATTGATAAACGACAGTGGAGCTCATCACTATGGGATTAATGTTCATTATTCGAGCACGATTCTTGTACAGGAACTTTATCTTAGAAATTTGAATATATATTAAATTTAAGAAAGGATGAGCTGGTAGCGATTTTACAATTAGTTCATGAGAAAGACAATGTTATTCATTCCTTGAGTCACACAATAACAAATACCTACTGCGGTAACGCCAACGCAGGTTTGTGTCAATGCGATGACGTCATCTCAAACATTCTCATCACTCAATCACTTGTAGATAGCTAGAACTAGGGATGGCCATCGAAACATAAAATATCGATATATCGATGTTTGATAGTATCGGCGTTAAAATATCGATGCCGATATATATCGTAGGTTAATCATCAATAGTAGGCACTACCGATAGTATCGACCAAAAAAATCGATAGTTTTAGAAAAATATTGGTTAAAAAGTTGAATAAAATTTACGTATTTAATGCACTTAGTCAACCAGATGCCACAATTGAGTTTGCAGAAGTTTAAATTTGATTTAAAAAGAAAATTTAATTAATAGTAATAAATTTGAGTTGGTGGGGCATGGGTTGACCATTTTTCTTATCGAAACGGGTTGTTGGAGCTCTTAAAAAATTCTTTATTGTCATGGAAATCGATATTTGAACGTTTCGTCCAGACAACGTGGGCTTCTTCAGCACGTATTTTCTTACATTACGAATCGATGATGTAGACGACGATTCTAATGAATCCGAGGAATGTCAAAAACTAATGTAAGAAAATACATGCTAAAGAAGCCCACGTTGTCTGGGCGAAACGTTCAAATATCGATTTCCATGACAATAAAGAATTTTTGAATTACTAATAAATTAGAAATATACGTCTTTTCTGATTTAGGATAAAATATGTTTCTATTGAAACTATGTTCACTTTAATGTATTAGGTATTATTTCTAATTTTGTTTTACCAATAGTTTTGTAACAAATTATATTATTTGTTAAGCTACCCAAGTTCTTTTAGAGGGGTTGTAGCATTTATTTCCTTCCTTAAATTAATGTAAATACCTATGTTTAGAACCTATGGTTCAAACAACTGAGAATAAACAAAAAAGAATCAAAAGCGAACAAATTACAATCTCAAAAAGAACAACACAACACTTGCTGAAAAACCTCAACAACCGCAATCTTTCAATTTTCCTATGGAACCTCCAAACCACTGCTCTTCTTCTATTTGTATCGTCTTGGGCTAAGACTCTTGGCCGCAGCCAAAACCACTACTTGATATTCTATGAATACTATCCATGGATAGATATCGATATTCCAGCCAGACGAACTCATTTTTGTGGGCATAGTATTTTTCAAACTCGTGTGATGTGAAAAAAATGGAACTTACTTACGCACGCACTTATATGCATGCTCCGTCTAACGAAATTTAAAATTTTCAAATAGAATATTTTTCCATTGTAATCGCTCTTGGAAAAACGCTGCAAATTCTTTCACTGGGGTTTATTATTCAATGATTCATGATTTGAATTTCTACTAAGCTTTGGAGTGTGCGTGTTTCACAGGTGATAGAGCGATTATTGAATTTCAGGAGATATGCATAGAGCACTTAAATCAGTTCTCAACCAAAATACCCATTTGGATTGATCAGTAGATCATATTTGTGTGCCTCCTGAAATTCAATAATCGCTCTATCACCTGTGAAAAACGCACACTCCAAAGCTTGGTAGAAATTCAAATTATGAATGCAAGCCAAATGGATGAAATTGAATAATAAACCCCAGTGAAAGAATCTGCAGCGTTTTTAAATCCTCAACAGAGTTTGTTTGAGAATAATCAACGTTCAACTATTTGGCGCTTGAGCATAAACTTCAAACAGTACTATTGGAGAATGCCGTCAATAATTTAAGCGTCGTTGAGAACCCTTCAACGGCTAATCAACGTTGCAGGAGTGTTTTCCGTAATCTGGATTGAATTGAGAAAAGTTCGAAACTGAATCTCAGTTCTCTCATAATCTCATTCTCCCGTACAAAAGATTGATTTTGTGACAGAAGCTGAATTAAGAATCGAATTGAATGTCAGGCAGTCGGGCGATGCAACGGAGGACATATTCATTTGAAACCAGTCGCGTCCACATTGAGCCGCTAATAATTGGAATCGGCCACTTTAAACAGATTCAACTCCGAACTGCCGTTGTCACGCCAACGTATTACAAGCCTATCTGGGATGGTCTGTACTGGTAATGAGAGCTTTGGGTGAACGAGATTTTTTCTCACACGGTTCACTAGCAGCATCCTCCGATCTACAAGCGATGAAAACAGTTTGTTCGCAACAACTGCTTTGATTGTGTAAGCCCCTCTTTACAAATCGCTGATCTATGACCAAAATGTCTACGATTCCTCCTTTAATTGAAGGATGCGCAGTCTTGTTTTGCGTAAGCACCATCTAAACCGAACAAAACAACCACGAAGATTAAGGAGGGGGTTGATATTGAAAACAGGAGCAGAATAGGCAGTAGGGATAGAATTGGCCTGATTGATTGAATTGAAGTGTCAAATGTCCTCTTAACTAATCTGTCATAACTGTCCCGCGACCATAAATTTAAAGCTAAACAAAAAAGTTCTCATTAACATGGGTTCATGGGTAACTTCTTATAGACTTGGGCACATTTTATTATTACTTATTATTATACTATTCCACAATGTCTATCACTTTCGCAGTATGACAAATGGAGTTTTATTGGGGCGGTTGATGACGATCAAATGTCCCGTTACTTGATGGAACGTAACTCCGGCATTTCAATGGACCGAATACAGAATTTGCTTTACATTACCCCATATTTCAGAGTCAGCAAACACCGGCGTGATGTGGGTTTTGCATAGTTTTGTTTAACCAATACTTCAACTGCATATTTCTTCTTGTAGCTATTTGTAACTGTAACCTTTTTCTCTTGGTGCTCTCAAGGTTCTGTCCAGGTTAACCTTCTGGTTTCAAATGACTTGCGAACTAGTTTCCAGGCACCTTAAAGCCTTTCATCGTTGACTCGACAGAACCTCGGAGCCACGAAGATGTTTTTTTAAGAATAAAATGGAACGGGTTTCAAATTTCCTATTCCAGTTGCTCCTACATATTTATTCATAAGCGGCATCTACAAAGAAGAGAAGAGCCCTTTCTTGCCGGGGTGGATTTTGAAGGGAAGGACTAGACTTCTTCGAGATAAGCTACGTTCTTAACACCATTTCGACTCACCAGATATCAACGATTACAAGCTGACCGAGATATCGTCGCTGACACCAGTGCTGACCTTGGACAGTCCTATTTTGGGCTTAGGTATTACATTCAATAATAAACCTTTGTAATATTCTTACACCCCCCCCCCCCCCCCCCCCTCAAACTTGGTCACTTTACGTTTCAAGGTCCGTAGATTTAAACCTGCATGTCCGTGAGACGTACGGACTAAAAAGTCCTTAACCAGGGGTGCTCACAGGGGGGTGAGACTGCGTCATTGAAATTCTGTACCTTGTAATCAATTTAAAAATTGTTTGGAAATTCTTGGGGGGGGGGGGGGGGTAAAGTTGATTGAAACAGTGTTTAACTTGACGACATTCAAAACTGTATTACTATTGTATTACATCACTAGATAGAACGTAAATAATAATAAATCTAGTAATCAATTTAAAAATTGTTTGTTTTTCCATCTGAAATGTGCAAATGACAATGACAGTGCTAGAATATTGTTCGTTTTGTCTATTTTTTCGAATTTTTTCGATACCTATATAAATCTTCTTTTAGTTTTAGATAAAATAAGGGGTGCTAACGAGTATTTTTCACATTTTTGTTTTAGGGAGGGGATACCAACTTACATGGGGGGGGGGGGGGGGGGGGTCCGTCATTTATCGAAAGATTGATGATTGAGAAAAATCGGAGAGTGACCGAATTTGACAAATTTGGTACTCGGAACATGCAGAATTTGAATCTGTTCATCGTTTATTCACTGAATTTCTACTTTTTCTCTAACACAAGCACCCACTTGGCCAAATGTATTTGACTCTTGTATACAAGACATACTAGTGATACATACACTTTAGTTTCATTTTCCGGATTCAGTCTTAGAATGGTTTGAAACGGATTTGTATTCAATTAATTTTCTTCTCACTTTTGCCTTGTCCCACACCCCCCTTTATCAGTTCTAATATAAATCCCTCAACTGACGAGGAATTGTTGCCTAGGGGCGTCCTAAAAATTACTCAATTTCAACCCCTGATTGAAACTGCTATGTAAGGTTTATAGAATGCAGAGATACTAAACCTTTGCGTAATAATTTACAGCGTTTTTGTTCGTCGGTCACAACAGAGGGCTGGGTGCCAAGAGTCGAGCCCAGTGGATCGATAGGTCGGGCCTTGGTGCAGAGTGCAAGTTCAAGGTTCCTCGAACCGAGCTCACTTGTTCTCTGCCGAATCTACCAGTCGACCGCTTGTCCCCCAGCTGTTTCCTACTGCGGCACGTTGGTTCTCCGCCAAGCCGATCACTCATCCACACCGAGCATTGTAGCGGTACTAACTCAACCTCAGTAGTATCCCAATCCCAAATCAAGGTGGACAGAAGTCCAAAATTCGTCTGATTCGAAACAGGCGGAAAAATTGTTTGCTCGACGAGCGTTAAATAAACAAAAGAAGGCAATGGGGATGTTCGATGGCGTTTAGGGCCGGTTTCACCAAAGTTTGCTCAATAAACCGGAGATCTCATATGTTAAACAACGATGTTTGGTTTCACCAACCCCCGTTCAGACAAAACAAAGATCAAACGCGTCAAATCGACGATCAGAGCCCCCCCTTCATCATCCTCCATGTCTATTCAATTGGAGTGTGCTTGTTTCAAAATCAAATCAAATCCTTTATTTGGCAACCAAATGAAATATTACAAGATAATTATTAAACTCTTCTATGGATACAAGTTGCCCCCCAAGGAATAAGTTTTAAAAACTTGTGCTCCTAGGGGGAGTTCAAAATCACAAACCTAGTTACAAAAATAGCTGAAAGGAAATGTAAAAGGCAGGCTCGCAGTCGGAGATAATAAAGAAAAAATAAGTGAACTAAAAATATAGAAAAGAAATTTTAAAAATGAGCAAAAAATTAAACATACACTGGAATGTGACAAGAACAAAAATTTAACAGAGAACACAACTCGACGTTGATAATTATAAACACCTATTCAACGATTTCTTACACTGTATGAGGCTAGAGGGCGAGAAAATATTAATTTCATTCTGATACAAAAATCTAAGTGCAGTTACGTAAGCGCCGGTGGTAGAGCGATTATTGAATTTCAGGAGGCTCACAAATATGATCAACTGATCAATCCAAGTAGGTATTTTGGTGGAGAACAGATTTACGTGCTCTATGCATATCTCCTGAAATTCAATAATTGCTCTATCACCTGTGAAACACGCACTCCAAAGCTTAGTAGAAATTCAAATTATGAATGAAAGCCAAATTAATGAAATTGAATAATAAACCCCAGTGAAAGAATTTTTTCAAGAGCGATTACAATGGAAAAATATTCTATTTGAAAATTATAAATTTCGTAAATTTATCAGAATGCTCCAACCCGTGTATCGGCTATAAACCCTTTTTGGAGTTCACTCCAGTATCCACATTCACTACATCACTAGGTTACTGCGATAAAAAAGCTGTTGTTTTTGTTTTGTTTGCAGTAACCTAGTGATGTAGTGAATGTGGATGCAAATGTTGGCACCATAAATCGGGCCATACATCGGGAATGGTTTAAGCTACGGACCTGGGGAGGGGCTCATTCGATTCCTCATGGAAAGTTCTTCAACAAAAGTCCAAATTTAGGCCGCCTTGACTTTTTTTGAGGTTTTTAGGGATTTTACAAAACTTTTACAACCCTTAAAGGGCACTTTAAATTAAGTGAGAGAGCTGGCTAAAGAATTGGGGCGTTGTTGGACCAATATTGATTTTTCCTGAAAATTTCAGATTTTTCGCTCCAGCCGTTTGGGAGAAATCGTGCGTACGGCGGACGGACGGAAAATTTGTTATTGCAGATTCGGATTCTACACCCTTTGAAACGTAAACCATGAAATTTTTCAGGATGGGGGGGGGGGCTTAGTTTTTTTTTTTTTTCAAGAGCGATGAGAATGGTTTATTATTGAATAATAAACCAATAGTCATCGACGAGAAGGATTTGAACCGCACTGACTCTCGCAGCGTCGCTCCAGTCTGTAAGTGCCCTAAGTGAAACAAAGCTTCCGCTCAAATAGGTAGACTAGCAAGCAGTGGCAAATATGACCGAATTCTAGTGATCGTCCTTTCATTCGGTCAAAACAAAACATGAAGCGGAAGTTTGGGGAGACGAGCCGCTCCAGGGGACCTCGTTCTTTCACGGGACAACGGGCACCAAATCACCTGGAGGCCGTTCACCCCAGTGGCCCGCAGCACCTTCCATTTCCACGATCCCATCGCCTCCCGGACGACGTTTTATAACAAATCGATCGGGTCGTCTAGATTAACGATCCGTCGCTCCATACATCCCGGGACGCCCCTCGTCAACCGAGTTTCACGAGGAAGTTCGTCTTTTGAAGAGGCGTAACTGGGTTGTAGACCGTACTTAACTCCATTTTCCTTTTTGTCTGGCGGGCCACGGTTTTATCTGTAAATAGTTCGTGCTCTTGTGAAGCTTCCGCAAAACTTTGCAGCAAATCATAACGGAAGTCACCTAGTGAAATCAGATAGCGATTTCCACCACCAATTGTTCTCACAACACTTCAATATTAAAGTAATAAGCAGTTGCTCACTCTAAGTTTAGAATGGAACAAAAAGACGAACCATCTTTCATGAAAACTCCCACGTAATGTCCGTTGGTCAAAAGGCGTGAAATGAAGAGTAACGAGTTAAATTTGTGAAACCCCTGTTCTACGAAATATAGCTTTTCCAAGTCGAAATGAGAACTTTCCAAGTCGAATTGAGAATTTTCCAAACCAAATTGAGATTTTTCCAAACCAATTTGAGAATTTTCCACCAATTTGCGAATTTTCCAAATCAATTTGAGAATTTTCCAATCTAAGAAACTTCCACTACTAAAAAGGAAGAGGGAGTTTTCCAAACCGAATTGACAATTTTCCATGTTATATTTACGATGCATTCTTCGTTCATTTTGTCTTTTTGATTTCAAAGTTAATTTGTTCATAAAGTGCTATTCTTTCATTTTGCATCACTAATGTCGTTTTCAATAAAAGTCTTGGATTGCCTTAAAAAATTGTCAATTTGGTTTAGAAAACTCCCTCTTCCTTTTTAGTAGCGAAAGTTTCTTAGATTGGAGAATTCTCAAATTGGTTTGGAAAATTCTCAAATTGGTTTGGAAAAATCTCTATTTGGTTAGGAAAGTTCTCAATTCGACTTGGAAAAGCTATAAAACGAATTCTTTACGAAAGCTGCTTCTTTTTGCAACTTTTGTTGTAAAATTTTAACCCCCTTCAAAAATCGTTGATTTACTTTTCAAGAAACGTAGAAATCAAAAGTCTAATTGAAAATAATTATTTTAAAATTAATTAATTCACTAAAAAGCAAAATATAATAATAAATATTCCTTCAACGTCCGAAGTTGTTCTTATTACTACTATTGACTACTACTATTAGTACTATTGAACCAACCAGATTTAAATGAATTAGCTCCATCACTATTTCAAAAACCTCATAACAGCGAAATGCTCGTTTCCGACCCACTTCTAACCAAAACTCGTTGAAATTCTGAAATCGTATACATATTGGTTGGAAGTGGGTATATTTATGTACATAGTTTGCTTTATAGATTGTTAAGGTGAACCCAAGGAAGATGTAAACGGTTGTGCAGTTAACTGATGGAGGCTGTATTTCAAATGAATGCGTACATGCTCAATGAACGAGTATGGAAATGCATAATTCAATTCGTATTCGTCGATACAGTGAACCAATCAAATAAATAAAGGTGTTGTTGAATAAAACCTTAGGGCGCTTCTGCCAAAGTTGAGGTTTCGCGGGTAGCCAACAATTTAACAAAATATGTTGCTTTGCCACTACTTAGTTAGGAAAATGAAGTCACTTTGATAACTATGATATGAAGTCTGTCAAGTTTGATAAGTGATAACTATATAGGGATCCCAGCCAATATCAGGGAGGTCCCAGGAGAGCCATGTTAACAAGAGTGTAAGAGACGGCTAAAACGAAAGAGAGAACTGACTGAGAGTGGGGAATCGCAGGGAGCAGAGAGAGGGGGATAGTAGAAACCAATCAAGGACGGGGTTAGAACTACCCCAGGAAACCCCGGGGTGCTGGGGGGAGGGGAGACTACGGGTGACTGACCGATTGCCAGAAAAAGGGTGGCTTGGGGAAAACCAACGGCGCAAAGCAGCTTGGGGAATTCTGAGCCATTAAAGGCTTTAGATATTTTCACATGGGAACGGGAATTTCCGAAATATATATGGTTTCAGGATTAACGGACAATGAGGTAACCAACAGCGGGGACTAGGCGATACGCTTAACGTATTACGTACGGTCCCGTTATCTGTGGGCCTCGAATACGAGTCAAGGGTGGTTTTCAAGAGGTAATTACCTAAATACTGAAAAATTCTCAACGATCTAAAACCATTTCAGATACATCTGAACAGTATTATATTAATGGTTTCATATCAGAAATGAAACAGCGGCCTATAAACAAACTAAATGTGAATTAAAATGAACATTTCACAAACTGAATTAAACATTTTTGACTTCACTTTGGAAATGAGCGAATATTACGGAATTCCACTCAGTAGTTCAGATTTCAAGTGGATTTTTGGAATTTCGTGCACTAAAATTTATTGATCTTTTGGGAAAGGTATAATTCAAATTTTACAACAACATTTAACTAGAACAACAGAAACTATATTAGCACTTTGATTCGGTAAAGTTATATCACAAAAACACAGGGCATTCAAATAATATCAAGCTTCTTTGTTTCTAAATCATATTGTTAACTCACCAGCAAATTTATTAACTAAATGAGGAAAACTAAGGAATCGTCTGAACAAACACATGGCGGAACAACGTGCAATTAATTCTTAATATTGGTGGATTACAAAGCTAATCACCAAACGGGGAACTAAGTACCATTACCACTAATCGGCACCGCAATTATTCTGAAATATTAGTTGATTGTATTTCACAATGTACTTAATGGTTTCTAATTTATACAATACTACCGCTGAGATTTATTTAATTGAGATGATGCATTTTCTACAAGCAATATTTCGGTATAAACAATACGCAAATAAACGGTTTTCTGTCGTTTTTGGTTTATCTTCTATAGAGAACCTTGGTACTCGAAAAAGAAAAAAATTTAAGTTAGAGGGATGAGTCCGCCAAAATTTTCTGAGTTCAAATTAGTGGGCTCAGTGTTTGCGTTAGTAATCACTTGAGAGATGTCACTCCCATTAAATTCCGGACAAAACGCTTCAAATTCTTTCACTGGAGTTTATTATTCAATGATTCGCGATTTGAATTTCTACTAAGCTTTGGAGTGTGCGTGTTTCATAGGTGATAGAGCGATTATTGAATTTCAGGACATATGCATAGAGCACTTAAATCGGTTCTCAACCAAAGTACCTAATTGGATTGGTCAGTTGATCATATTTGTGTGCCTCCTGAAATTCAATAATCGCTCTATCACCTGTGAAACACGCGCACTCCAAAGCTTAGTAGAAATTCAAATCATGAATCATTGAATAATAAACCCCAGTGAAAGAATTTGCAGCGTTTTTTTTTTCAAGAGGGATTACGGTGTACGGCGGACGAAAGGAAACATTTTTATTGCAGATTTGGATTCTACACCCTTTGCAACGTAAACCGTGAAATTTTCAGGGGGGTTAGAAATGTTTTTCAAGAGGAATTACAATGGTTTATTATTGAATAATTAACCAAAAGTCGGGATGCGCAATTCTTCTCAAGCTGGTTTATGTAGTGCGAGGTATGTGGAACAACTCAGGAATGTTGTTTGCGGTTGAATCCAATCATCCTAACCACATAAGGCTTCCACTGTTGCCGGATGCTTCGTAATATCATTTCTGAAGGACGAAAAATCGGATTATACCTCGAGTTAGTGCTTATATTCCATCCGGTCGGGGTAAAATTGCAAGAGCGAAGAGAAAATAACCAAGTTGTGGTAGCTACAGGTCGAGTTACACAACGGCTCCTCCTTTTTTTAGACTATGAATCCCAACAGCGCAATTTATCTTATTCCCATCACCGTAGACCCTCGTTCTATTACAGCACTACGGCAAGCAATAAAAATGAAAACGGCCCCCAAGGTCAATCGTTACGTAAAAGGAGGATCAACTTACCGATAAAAAGAAGGTGTGAAAACTCTTTAAGCGGGAATGGCTCAAACAAAGGTGTTAGCTGCCCAGAGCGAATCGATCGGATATGCTGATGAATAGCGTAGAGCGCTGGCTTGAAAAAATTTTCAGCCGGGGCGAGTAGCTACATTGTAAAGAACGCTGGGTAATGTTCTTTTACCTTGGGATAAGCCGGATCGTTTCCCTATTGGCACTTGAAGAGTAAAACATCTGGTGTGAGGTCTCCCACAACTTACCCTGCAAACCTAGCAAACCGTCTAGGATCATAGTACAGCATTCGGGGCGTCGCTCAGTGGTCAAGCATAGAACAGAAGTATATTTCTGTTTATTCTGCATAGGCCATGTAAATAAACGGAAAAACGCTGCAAATTCTTTCACTGTTGTTTATTATTCTATTTGAAAATAAATGGGTAAATGGTAGGCAAAACCTATGTTAAAAAATTAAATCTTTCTACTGTAAAAATTAAATTCCTCAATCCAATCAATTCAAAGGTCTTTCATACGGCGGAAGGCATATAGACGGACAGTTGCGATTTGGAATCTTCGCACTTAGAAAAGTAAAATCAAAAAGTTTGAGGGCGGTGGGAGGGGTAAATAAATAATTTTTTCTATACGATTACAAATGGCTTATTATTGAAAATTCTAAGCTTATAAACCCACTGGACTGGAGTAAGTAGGTAGGAACTGACTTGGCTATTCCTAGAGCACTCGCAACCCCTGCAACACGAGTTTGTCAGATCTAGTATGAGATGAGGAACTTTTTTTTTTTATAGTTATGGGCACTAGCTGTTCAGTAACTCCTCGTTGAAGGTTATTGCAGGAAGAGGAACTCTACTATACATCTTTAAATGGTATTGTTGAAACGTTAGACGTTTGGAACGATGTTGGATGTTGTTGGTGAAACCTTCTTGATTGGAATATAAGTACAGACCCAGGCCCATGCCCAGCAACCTGTGGTGGTCTAGAAGTAGTTAATCGTTAGACATCACCGCATAGGGGGTGTTGTCGCTCCCCGTTGGCACGGTCACCATCACATGGCACTGAGCCTAAATGGCCTGGTAGATAGGATTATCCAGAGTCATAGGAACATTCCCATTTCAAAACTGTGATCCCCATTATTGATGCTTAGACATCATGGCAAGAGGTATGCCACCCTGATCATCTATGATTAGGGGAGTGAGGGGTAATACCGCGCATCGGGTAATGCCGCCCATGGCAGTTTCGGATGTTTGAATTGACACCAGAAACGTGGGAATGAGCGCCGATCCTAGAGAAATGTCCCACCAACTAGGTTCTAGCGTTACCCTAGCTGAAGTTAGTCGTCTTGACGTGAGTGCAGTGAGTATTTTTCCGAATCGTTTGATGTTATTTCTTGTACATCGGAAATAAGCAATGTAAGTCCCATTTTCAACTCTTTTTTAGATTAGTTTTCATGTATTTACGCAGAATTTCATCATCTTTCTGAAGCACTAACCAAATTTAAGTTTTGATTGTAAATTAAGTCAGCGTGAATGAATTACGAAAAACGTAAACATTGGGGTAATGCCGCCCATCGTATCGGGGGAATGCCGTGCATTTCTGAAACGTCAAACAAAGGTGCAAAAGAACAACAAATAACCAACAAAGCGCCAAATTTAGCTGGATTTTGATCAACTCACTACTAGTAGCAGAGATGGGGTTCAGAAGAAGAAGAAGAAAGGTGGAAATCATGAAAAAAATTGAAAGACCTCAAAAAAGAAAGAGAAGCGCAAGAGAACCAGAAGTGAGAGCAGTGAGTGATGACTGGGGAGATATCTCTGAGGGAGACCTTGTTGGAGACACAGACGAAGATGTTGAAGAATTCTTGACTTCGTCTTTTATGGACAGCTAGTGTACAATTTGCCAAGAAGCCGATGATAATTCGCCAAAGTGGAATTGCGAGCGATGCAATCACAGCAGCCACTACATGTGTTCCATGGGACGACCTGATCACGGACTATGTGATGTATGCAATGCTATTTCATAATTTTGTAAAGAATGAAAAGCTAAATATTAATGTGGGTTCAAAAAAGTTCTACATACAAGACTGTAGTTTACCTATTTCTAAGTCGTCATTCATTTTAAGTATAGTTCATTGACTGTTTTCATATTTTTTATTGTTGTAAATACATTTGACCTTCTAACTTTGGAAAAAATGGGTTGAATGATGGTTGAGAGGGGAACGTAATTCAGTTCTCAGGGTTGGGCGTCATTACCCCACAGTGTGGGAAATGCCGCCCAAAGCACTTTATTAACATTCACGGCTGTTTTTCCTTTAAAAATCCTTTTATGAAAATGAAATGCTCAGATATCGAAAATAGAATAAATTCTAGAGCCACTCGTGCAAGAAAAACATTTTTATGACGTGGTTTCCCTGAACTGTATGGTCCCAAGTTAAGTGCACGGTATTACCCATCGTTCCCCTACTAATTACTTTAACAAGCTACATTAGTAAATTCTCATCACTTAAGTATACTCGTATATCTAAGAATTCCGTCACTGACTAGTGTTAAAATTCTTGACACAGCCGCATATGACGGTGGAGTTGAAAGTAAGGATGTCATGTCAACAAAACCCGATTCCTTATCTCGCACCTGAACGCAGATAACGCCTTCAGAAGGCCTTGACAAGTTTTCCGTCAAATGAGCTCAATGTTCGAATGATAATTCAATTTAAACGTGTTTTTAATGAATTAGGAGTGTTTGGTTAGGAGAAAGATGTACAAAGTTCGGTATGTCGATTCTCAAATGGAGGAGTGGGGTAATAGTTCAATAGCTAACCTTCTAGATACCTCTGCTACCTATTAATAAGGCTAGATAGATTATGTCGGCTACACATATACGAGCAAGTAGCCCCGTAGAGAGTGATGAGGGGGGGGGGGGGGGGGGGGACATTTGACCCGATGCCGCCGGTCCGGATTTACGCTCGTTTGAAATTTTAGAAGAATTTGGTTTGGAAGTATTAATACAAAATCAATAAATATACACATACAAAGCTGTTTAACTCGATCATTTTCAATTTCCCACAATGGTTGAAGTAGTTCGTAGGCGATTTTTTCCTCTCTCTCCACGGCCCTGCTTACAAGGAAAGTTATACTGGAAATTAAGTGGCAAAATTAGCCTTAAAGTCGTTTTTCTCGGAAAACTGCACCCAAATTTTTGGTTTATTATTCAATAATAAACCATTGTAATCGCTCTTGAAAAATAATTCTAACCCCCCTGAAAATTTCAAGGTTTACGTTTCAAAGGGTGTAGAATTTGAATCTGCAATAAAAAATTTTCCGTCCGTCCGCCGTACGCAAGATTTGTACCAAACGGCTGGAGCAAAAAAACTGAAATTTTCAGGAAAAATCCATGTTGGTCCGACGACGCCCCAATTCTTGAGCCGGCTCTCTCACTTAATTTAAAGTGCGCTTTAAGGGTTGACAAAGTTTTGTAAAATCTCTAAAAACCTCAAAAAAAGTCAAGGCTGCCTAAATTTGGAATCTTTTTGAAGAACTTTCCACGAGGAATCGAATGAGCCCCTCCACAGGTCCGTAGCTCAAACCATTCCCGATGTATGGCCCGATTTATGGTGCCAACATTTGCGTTATTTTGGTTTATAATGGTTTTTGTTTTGATATCAGTAACCTAGTGATGTAGTGATGTGATAATGTGGATACTGGAGTGAACTCCTAAAAGGCTTTGTAGCCGATACACGGGTTGAAATTCTGATCCAGCAAACACTGGGTTTATTAAAACTACTGAATTTCTCAAACGTGAAATGCAGAATTCTTTCACTAGGGTTTATTATTCATCAATTTGGCTTGTATTGATGATTAGAATTTCTACTAAGCTTTGGAGTGTGCGTGTTTCATGGTGACTATCGCGAAATTAATTCTGCTGTATGGCACAGAGTGGGCAGACGAACTAAACATTGCTTACAACCGCAAGAGAATTATAGCAGTCCAACGGATAGTTTGAGCCTTCAGAACGATGTTAGACCCAGACATTCTAGAACTTTTAAGCAGCATCCCGATACAACGTATGGCTGCTGAACCGAAACGAGTCTTTGATAAACGGGGTAAAAAAGGAAAGATTCGTGTTATCAAAAAGAGAAAGAACAAACTACGGCAGAGAGAGATGAATAGCGCGATTGATACATGTCAAAACGTTGTTAGAGAGAATAGAGGTGAAATTTTCTCCAGACAGCTCCTCTCAGGGACCGGGGTTGATCTGGAAGTTTCATCTGAGGACATGATGACAGGGATGAGTAGCTCAAATGCTTGAAAGGGGGAAACATCGGACCTCTGTAGCTATCTTTATTGAAGGCGTCAGCAGAAAAAGATCGTCCAAAAACGGCGAAGGCAGAGAAGGCAGCATGTGAAATGCAGCACCTACGGGTAGCTTAAAAGAAAGTTTAGAGCGTAGTATAGTTGGGATCATACTCACTTTACATCAACGTTGTTTAGAGTGTGGTAACTCGGTAACATGATGCACTCACCTGAAATGAAATAAATGTTTAAATCAACAGGATGATTCAGGTCAATAACAAAGACAAGTAAGGAGAAGATTGGTTGGTTCCTTTTTCAGAATGGCGGAAACTAGAATTGGGACAACACTCAAAGAAAAAATGTACTAGACCACATGATTTAATTTTTGTAATAAAATTGAAATTATGAACCCGAAAACACTTCAAGGTACTTGTTAAAACTTTGTTATAACCAAAAACTATAATATCCGAAATAAACGTAGACGGCAAAAGTCAAGGAACGACGAGAGGTCCATCCCCCTGGAAATACCCTACTCCAGAGAAGGGGACACCTCAGGGGCTATTTAAGCCCCAGGCTCCAGAAGAGAGTTAACTAGTGGGATCCTAACTTTTGCCTTACCTACACCAAACTTACCTAAACTGTTCTCTATCTACAAAACCTAAAATCCTTAATATTACATACAGTTGAAGATGCTTTTCTCTTCAATAAACTCTCGCTCCTGAATTAGGAAGTGGTCGAAGCGGCCTCCCTCTTCAAGGGATATTCGCTCCTACTCTTATAAATTCAATTTGCTGTTATAGTGAAGCTGTCTCCTTCTTCAAGGGACTCTAGCTCCTATAATCAGCACGAGAGATTGAACCCTTCTTCAAAGGGTTCTCGCTCTCACTGCATATGTACTACATGGTCTTAACCATAAACGTAGAAAGTTAAGAAATGAGCCTTAACACTTAGTAAAAAAACCTCGATCCTGCAAATAAAGAATGGCATGAAGTCGAAAAGACACCACCCCTTCAATTCTCCCTCCTGCCAACAAAAGCCAAATTTCTGAAGTTCGTTGCGCCGCTAGAGTAATGTAGGGTTCGAACAAAATGGTAACCGTGGAAATCTATAAAGAATTGACAGCCTGAGAACAAAACTTAAGGAAATCAGGAAATTCTAAAATTTAGAAGTAAAACCTAGAGTAAAATTGGTATCGAACTAAGAGAAACGAATCACAGAAATCGGTTAAGATTAGGAAAATGCGCAGCGTCGATAAAATTTTGTCACACAATCACAAAATTCATTGTTATCATCCTTGGGTGCAACCCCCCCCCCCCCCGGGTCTATTCTAAATTGGCGTCCTTCTATTGACGGAGCCTTACAAAAGAGGGACGACCTTAAAACATCTAAGGTGCAATAAAACTTACAGTGACCTCCATCAATCATAAGGATCACAAAGAGTCTACTGCCTGGTACATCCGACGTTTTTCTAATTGTAACTATTATTGCTATTGATATTAAAATTGATAATATGAGCCACACATTGTAGTTTGGTAGGCTGCTTACGTTGTTTGTATGAGGATTTTCTTCAATCCTTGATGCTGGGTCGTGGCGTGAAGCTCTCGGCGCCAGCTATCCACTCATCTTCCGGTTCTATCCGGTTCCCAATTAATCATCCCCCCAGTGAAAGGAAACCGGCCAAACATGGAAGCTGCCCGAAGAAACTTCGCTACCCAACTTCGAAACGTGAGGTTGCCTTGGGAATAGTAGATGCATTCAGCGATATGAACCAATAAATCAAAGGATCGAACAAAAAAGTTATTTCCTGCTGCTCGGTTTTAATTGATAAAACTAATTGATGGATCCCTCCAAGTGGGAGCGAGGACGTTCTTTGTTTCCTTCAAACATACCTAACCAACTCCGGGAGTAAATTCTTGCTAATAGTTGGGAGTAAAAATTGAGACAACGATTGATCACTTTCACCCCTCCATTTACCCCTCAAATAAATTTGATAGATCAGAAATATGTTTCGGTCGGTAGTAGAAGCTGTATAAGCAAGAAGGTGACAACAAACGCTTAGTAACTAACATTATTAGCGAATTTTCTTTGAAAATGAGGCTATTGGTTTGGCTCCAACAATTGTGAAATAAAATTTTGCAAACCTTTTGGTTTATTATTCAATAATAAACCATTGTAATCGCTCTTGAAAAAAAAAAAAAAAAATGCCAAACCCCCCTGAAAATTTTATGAGTTTACGTTTCAAAGGGTGTAGAATCCGAATCTGCAATAAAAATTTTTCCGTCCGCCTGCCGTACGCCGTTCGCACGATTTCTCCTAAACGGCTGGAGCAAAAAATCTGAAATTTTCAGGGTTTTTAAGGGTTGTCGAAGTTTTATTCAATCCCTAAAAACCTCAAAAAAAGTCAAGGAGGCCTGAATTTGGACTCTTTTTGAAGAACTTTTCATGAGGAATCGAATGAGCCCCTCCCCAGGTCCGTAGCTCAAACCATTCCCTATGTATGGCCCGATTTATGGTGCCAACATTTGCATCCATATTCACTACATCACTAGGTTACTGCGATCAAAACAAAAACAAAATGGCGGCGAATGGGTTTGTAAAATTCTATCAGCAGGTCATTTAGGATCAGTTCACTTGAAGGAGTTTGTTCTTAGAGACCATGTTACCCACTCGCTACCCACCTGCAGTATGTAATGCTAATCACATTATTATTATTTAAACCTTTTTCTAAAACTAATTTATGTTGTGATAAAAGATGAGCAGTTAGGAACTTTCTCCAGGTGTATAATTTTGCTCTATTTGCCTGAACTACCTCTCAAGAGCGGGTTTTGCTTTTCCTTCGTTATCAACTGTGCTGATACATCCATCCAACAATACAATCGCTCGAATAGGGCTACACAAGGATTACGAATTCCTGGAGAAGTTGTGCTGGTTTTGAATGAGAACGAGCTTTAAGCAATGAACGTCACAAGTTGAACTTCAATTGATCGTAGCCGGTTAGATCCGCCGTCGTTGAAATGATGAGGGGAAGCCAGTGGGACTACGAAGTGCTAAGTGATGGGACGCCGTCGTCCAACATTCCTGAATAGAAAAACGCTGCCAATAATTACAATTATTCTAACCGATGGGTTTATTATTTTTTCGAAAAATTTCGTTATTAGAAACATAACAATCCCTCAATTTACACTGATACAGTAACTACAGTTTGTAGAGATAATACTCTAATCTAAACTCTAAACTATCTAAACTACTCTATATGATCACTTCAAGCAATTGTCACATTATCACGCCACAAGGTCGAGAGGTTTTGTTCTATCCAGACGTCGGATGACGTTGCTGTTGTCTAATAATCGTAGAGCTTCTGGGTTCATATGTTGATGAAGCCTCTGCTCGTGTTTAGCGGCAAATACACTGGAGACCAAAAAAACCGGCGCACTTCAAGATTTGTGCTGTTCTGTCTGGTAGAGAAATAAAGTTGGAAGAAATTTGAACATTAACATAAAATTTATATTCTGTGAAAAGAAAACAATCACGGTACCTCTGAACTGCCCGTCGAACCGTTGTTTCAGGCCATGGGCGCCCGTAGAATATTTTCCCCAAGGGGGGGTCTGGGGGTATGAAACTTTGCGGTAAAAAAGTAAAAGTCAAACATGTTTCAAAGTAATATGTATTCGCTTCAAAATGAACTTAGGTGTGACATGATCTGAATGGAAGTAAAATATTATGACTTGAACAAGAATTGTACTCTTCTTTTATCAATTCCAAAAACATTGATGGTCTTTTCTTAACCAAGTACCTGACTTTTGGTCAAATTGAAAATCAGGAAATCGTAGATAACGCACTGTATATTCACACCTGCACTCATGATAATCACGATGAATGTGAGAAGATTGAAAGTGTACGATATCATAGATACCTTGGTGTGTCAATTGACCAAAATCTCTCATGGGAACCGCATATAGATTTCGTTTATTCTAAGCTGAAGAAATTTCTGTTCATATTTTATAATCTACGTCGAACGGTTAAGGAAAATGTTATGAAGTCCATATATATAACGCTGGTTCAGTCGGTCCTCCAATTTGGCATTATAGCATGGGGTTCTGCTGTGAAGACTCACAAGCAAAAACTCGTTGTGCTACAAAAATGTATTCTCAAAGTAATGTACGGAAAAAGGAAAACGTTTCCAAGCAATGAGATTTTTGATTTATCGAAGTGTTTTACTACCACTCAGCTGTACTTGAAAAACTTAATTATGTACTACTACAAGCATCCCCACCTTATCAACGCACTCCTTTCTGTAACCCATCACACGAGATGCCAACTGGGAGGTAACATCGCCAATCCTAAAATTCGCCTCACTCAAACTACTCGTAGTCCAACTTACATGTTGTATATCGTATATAATCAAATCACAAGTTCGCTCCGTTCTCCTGCCAATTATAAGAGAGACGCTTATAAAAAACTAGTCTATGATTGGTTAATCAAATTTGGTCAAATTGCCGCTGAAGGGATTTTTAAGAGTATATATGTACAATAAACCATGAAATGTATTCTTACTATATTAGGTAAGTAATTTGCACGAGGAGAAATTTTTTATTTACTTAGAAGATTAAATCTTATTATTTCGATGTCAAAATCGTGAGCAGCTCTTGCTTGGCCCACGGGCATTGCCTTTGCCAAGCAATACTTATTCTGTTAATATAACTGTAAGACTTACTTCTCCTAAATTTTTTGTTTGTTTTCTAAATCTAGTGAGCTATAATATAGCTCACTAACATATTATGTTATGTTCTGTTTCTGTAATGAATAACGTTCTCTCTCTCTATTAGCTCATCTTTTTGCTGTTTTACTGTGTTCCTATGAACAGACAGTAGACAGAGGCCGATAAGCTGGTTTGGTTATTTATGTAGTCATGTTTTTCGTTAACGTGACCTTATCCCGGCGTTTATGCGGAATTGATGATATTTATTGATTTTGGACATACTGAATTTTTCAAAACACCTGACAAAAATGTGTACATACTATCCTGATTCTCAGGGAGGGGGGAGGGGGGATCGTCCCCCATGTTTCAGGCAGCCCAAGGGCCTACTGTAATGCTTTCTTGAATTCACGATAGAAGCCTTAAGGACGAAAGATGACTTTTCAACAGTCTGCCTTCTGTGCCGTCAACACAAGCCGTTTTTGTCATTGTGCCTTTTTAAAAACATTTTTCCCGATCTTTTTCCTTCTTGAAGTAAATTCAAGTGTGTGTGCTGTTCGGTTGAGAAATTACTGTTTCACCCACTTCTTTTTGGGTTTTCTTTGTTTGGCGTACAAACTTACAGCTGTAGCCAACAGGAGAAATTCTTCTTCGTTCATCTTGTGAGAACATTGACTATTATTTCAATGACACAAACACCACAAGATGGACACAAACACCACATAGGTACACTTCAGACGACGGAAGACGGAACCGCACTGCCGGAGATGGAGTGGAGTGGAAGGATCGTGAATGGCTCCTACTGACGAATCTTTTTTTCGTCGCTCCAATATCGCCGGACTTCGCGCCACTCCACTCCATTCGGAACGATCGTCAGTCGCCGGCTTTACGGGTGACAGTGTTTCCGTGACATATAGTCCGCGTAAACCAGTCACTCTAACTTGGAATAGGATAGATAGGTATATAGGAGCGTAGAAAGTCGATGATTCCAGACCTACGTCAGCAGCATCTGACTTCGTACCTCTGAGGTGAAGAGCAGGTGACTCGATGTTTAAAGAATGCAACATGAGTTCTTGCTCAAGGAAAAGGCTCAAAGGTGGACCTACTGTAACCTACTCACAAGAATGGTAACTTGGGGGTTTCAGCTATAAGGCAAGGGTTTTAGCTTAAATGAGAGCTCGCTGATCAAGTGAAGTCCCGGCTCGGTGTCCGGGTTTTTATACCTGGTCGTTCGTTTTCTTCCTTCTTCCCCATCCCGAGGATGAAGGGCCCAGCCCTTGTGCCTTGGTCACTGCGCTACTCCCGTTTATTAGCATAATTTTGTGTCTTCCGGGTAAGTTCCCTTACAACTTTGTTTGAATAACATTCTGCAAAAAAATGTAAATTAAACAATTTTTTTTAACTCTTTTCATTATTTGCTGAAATGCTGTTTACCACATTTTTTGGAATTTGACCAATTTTTTGGAACATTAATCTCTCTCAATCTGAATAAAGCAGGGTTTATCCCAACGAGGGATAAGATAATTTTCTTGTTGTCTTCTAACTCGGTAAATATCGTCATTATCAACAACGTTGGATTATCTACCTGAGTTTGGGACTCATCTCTGATCCACGTGTTCGCTCTTATCAAGCGTTCGAGCGTCCAGATTCCCCCCCCCCTCCCTTTACTTGAATTATTGCACTCACGAAAACTTTTCTTTATTGAATTGGTGAAGGATTAAATGGGAGGAAAGCAACTAAACGAATATAGGCTAAACGACCTCCTGGAACCTCAACGAAAAGTCGAAATATGAGATGGGAACAATGGTGGGAAAGCAACGAATCTGACCCGATTTTGTTTGTTTTTTTATTAAGAATTTGATATAGTTTAAAAAAATATTTATAAGTGTCTCTCATTATGTGTGTAAGTATAGTCATGTAAAATCCAAGTATAAGGATAAGCCCTGGAACACGACTAACCAGTATGTTCTAACTGAAGCTATGAGGCATATCGAATGAAGATGCAAACAAAAACTATTTCATACTTATCCACTCCAGCCGGCATGGCGTTAAGCTAGAGGCTGGAACCGGATTATTGTATTCTGCAATAAGTATGAGAATTCTCTGAACCGAAAGGATAAGCTCGCTAGAAATATAATCTGTAAGTCAAGTCAGACAATCCAACTTGTGCTTGAAGCTCTTGATACACGATGGCCTTGGCGTCCATACGTTGAGCGAAGATGCAATCACAATCCATTTGCCAAGAATACCGTTGAGAGTGAGGTAACTAGCTATGGTACAAGAAAACGTGTAGCTAACGGTGAAATATTGCTATAATCGGCAGTTAAGAACCTTGTACCACATTTTTGGGCTCCATCGACTCCACCGAAAAACTTCTTTTTTTTTAAACACGTTCATCGCCCCAGTTAGGAAACCACACAAATTTACACAAATAAAACCCTTATTATTAAATTTATACGTCTATCAATCGCAAACATAAAAAAACCCTGCAAATTCTTTCAGTGGGGTTTATTATTCAATGATTCATGGCAGGTGATAGAGCGATTATTGAATTTCGGGAGGCACACAAATATGATCAACTGATCAATCCAAATAGGTATTTTGATTGAGAACCGATTTAAGTGCTCTATGCATATCTCCTGAAATTAAAATCGCTCTATCACCTGTGAAACACGCACACTCCAAAGCTTAGTAGAAATTCAAATCATGAATGCAAGCCAAATGAAAGAAATTGAATATTAAACCCGAGTGAAAGAATTTGCAGCGGTTTTTTCAAGAGCGATTACAATGGAAAAATATTCTATTTGAAAATTTTAAATTCGTAAGACAGAGCATGCACATCAAAATGCTTCAACCCGTGTATCGGCTATAAATCCCTTTTAGGAGTTCACTCCAGTATCCACATTCACTACATCACTAGGTTACTGCGATTAAAAGAAAAACAACTTTTAATTAAAAAAAAACGCAAATGTGCCACCATAAATCGGAGAGTACGGGGAATGGTTTGAGCTACGGACCTGGGGAGGGGCTCATTTGAAATTGCGTACTCAACGGAAAGTTCTTTAAAAAAAGTCCATGAAATTTAGGATGGGTTGAATTTTTTTTTTTGAGGTTACAATGGTTTTTATTGAAAATGACAACCCTTCAAATGTTGGTATGTTCACATCATGAGACGTAAAACAACAAATTTTGAGGTGGTTTATTACAAAGGTTTATTGATAAAAATAATGAACCAAAAGAACTTAATTTCGAGAAAATATCTCTCGAGCATCATGTGTCTATCAAAGCGTGGGCCCATGATATGATTTGTTTGCAAGAACAATAGATCGAAACCCCCCCTCCCCCCCTCACAACATGACATCGGGATCAAGGACTCGAGAACTATTGTGAAACCTGCTCTTGACCCGCACCAAGTGCATTGGGAACGGTGCGATCATCAGGAAAATAGACGACGGAGATTCCTCAAAAGATTGAACATACTCAGCGTTTGTGAAGGCGAGACGATTGAATGGATGGGAAGACATGCCGATGAGCTCACGACCTTAGCAATGACACATGCCGGCAGTTCGGTTGAGAATGGCATTTCATCAGCTACAGTTTACAGTTAGTGGAGTGATTCAGAGAATTACTAACACTGAACATTTCCAAAACATGACATTACTCTACAATAATTATCAGATGTGGAACATTCTCTGCGGTGAGTCACTTTCTTAGGATAAACGAAAGTGCAAGCTTTCTGATAAAATCACAAAGGGACTGCTAGGCGTGACATAGAATCGACATTGTCAAAAGCCCATTAATGAAGAAACCCATAACTTAGCAAAACTATTTGCGGAGTACGAAATTGCCATTAAAGACATAATTATATGAGCATGAATGTTAAGGTGAAACCAAGGAAGATGTAAACGGTTGTGCAGTTAACTGATGGAGGCTGTTTTTCAAATGAATGCGTACATGCTCAATGAACGAGTATGGAAATACATAATTCAATTCGTATTCGTCGATACAGTGAACCAATCAAATAAATAAACGTGTGGTTTAATAAAACCTTAGGGCGCATCTGCCAAAGTTGAGGTTTCGCGGGTAGCCAACAATATCACAGAATATGCTGCTTTGCCACTACTTAGTCAGGAAAATGAAGTCACTTTGATAACTATGATATGAAGTCAGTCAAGTTTGATGAGTGATAACTATATAGGGATCCCAGCCAATATTAGGGAGGTCCCAGGAGAACCAAGTTAACAAGTGTAAGAGCCTGTTAAAACGAAGGAGAGAACTGACTTCAGATTCTGTTAACAAAAACGAGAAAATTTGTTTGGAGGGGAAGTGAAGAAAATTTAGAGTGGAGAATCGCAGAGAGCAGAGAGAGGGGGAGAGAAACCAATGACGGGGTTTCAGGGTGCTATTCTGAGACTACGTGTGACTGACTGTTTGCCAGAAAAAGGGTGGTTTGGGAAAAACCAATTTGGAGTCCATTAAAGGCTTTAAATATTTTCACATAGGAACGGGATTTTCAGAAATAGATACGGTTTCAGGATTAACGGACAATGAGGTAAACAACAGCGTTTTTTTTTTATCGCAGTAACCTAGTGATGTAGTGAATGTGGATACTGGAGTGGATTCCTGAAAGGGTTTATAGCCGACACACGGGTTGAACAATTCTGATATGCATGAAACGCTGCAAATTCTTTCACTGGGGTTTATTATCAATTTCATTCATTTGGCTTGATTCATATTTGAATTTTGGCTAAGCTTTGGAGTGTGCTTGTTTCACAGGTGATAGAGCGATTATTGAATTTCAAGAGATATGCATAGAGCACGTAAATCGGTTCTCAACCAAAATACATATTTGGATTGATCAGTTGATCATATTTGTGTGCCTCCTGAAATTCAATAATCTCTATCACCTGTGAAACAAGCACACTCCAAAGCTTAGTAGAAATTCAAATTATGAATGCAAGCCAAATAAATGAAATTGAATAATAAACCCCAGAGAAAGAATTTGCAGCGTTATTCCCACGCTGATGCTATCATTCGACTAAATCTGAATGCTTCCATAGCTGAAAATCGAGTTATTATCAGTGATTGTCATCTTATACAATGGGTAAAGCACTAATGAAGTTTCATTGTTTTACTGCAAATTTTAAAAAACGTGGATGCCTATACACAACATACATAGGCATCCACGTTTTTTAAAATTTGCAGATATCTGCGTATCTGATATTATATATTATTTGACTATAGTTAAATATGAGATTATAACCCACTATTATTAAGAGATTATGAGATTATTTTGGGCATACAAATTCCGATCACAACATGAGTGTTTTTGCTGTCCAAACTGATACTGATTGATTCAGAGTAATAAAACTCGCTCCAATTCAATCTCGGGCCATATGCATTGCCCCTGGCTCTAGTATTCCCTCCACGGTGCTGCACGTGATCGTTGATCTGCCGTATTGATTCGCTAAAAGGGAGCTCGTGTTGGTCATTCGGCTTATCATTTTGGTCAATGAGCTCATATTTCCAGTACTCGCAACAATCTGCTTCTCCCACTGCGAGGGCCAGCAGGAGCCTCAAGTGCCTGTTTCCTCTGCTACGGATCTCGTGGCGCGACCCACGTTCAGTTAAACTACACTTTTCTTTTTATTTGTCGAATCCACTCGAACTCAGATTCTCTGCTACTGAAACGATCTACGTTATACAAATCTCCAAACGTTACTAATGACCATTTTTTTCTAAATCGAGTTATTCTCTTCCCGTGGATTTTGGGACCGAGTTCTTCATAAAACGATATGCATAGAGCATGTAAATTGGTTCTCAACCAAAATACTTATTTGGATTGATCAGTTGATCATATTTGTGTGCCTCCTGAAATTCAATAATCGCTCTATCACCTGTGAACCACGCACACTCCAAAGCTTAGTAGAAATTCAAATCATGAATGCAAGCCAAATGAATGAAATTGAATAATAAACCCCAGTGAAAGAATTTGCAGCGTTTCATGCATATCAGAATGCTTCAACCCGTGTATCGGCTATAAACCCTTTTAGGAGTTCACTCCAGTATCCACATTCACTACATCATTAGGTTACTGCGATAGAAAAAAAACGCTGTTGTGTTTAGATTCTACACCCTTTGCAACGTAAACCACGAAATTTTCAGGGGGGGTTAGACATTTTTTTTAATTGAATAATAAACCATAATGCAATCAGTTTGGAGCTAATAGTTCTATTTCCCCTTGAAAAATAAGGTTGAAAATTCAGTTTTATTTCAAAAGGTACTATATCCGTCATAAAACAGCACTTCCATCTGTTTTTGTTGAAAAAGTACTATATCCATTAAAGAGTATCATACTGGCTACAATATTTTGAGCATAGAGTACTACATCCACTATCTTATAGGATTTTTCATGTTTAAAGCTTTTTAGAAGGGTTTTCAATTATTCAAACTGTATTTTTTTAGTTTGTTCATTCGAGGTGGCTTCCATTGTCACCATCAAAAACTGGAATTCACCGCTTCGATAAAGCTTGGTATTTGGCAAGTTTAGCAGAAAACAAAAAGCAGTAGAAGGCAACGAATTTGAATTAAAGGCGTAATGCACTACAGAAATAATAAACCTATGTGTAACAATGCGCAGTGTTTGTCTACAAGTCACATGATTACCAAGACGTATATAAAGATTGGTTCTACTTCGACTCGTCATTGTTTGTCTCGAAGCCTTCTAAAAGCAATAATGATCATATGTGATGAGGTCTGATGTGGCGGCCTTAGGCAGCGCGTAGTTGAACTTGGTAGTGCCGAGAAGCTATTACAACAAACGACGGCTTCAAGATGGTATCTAGAGGACGACACGAACCAATACATCGTTATCACAGTTTCGGACGCGTTTAAACGTCCAATATCTGAATCGGAAGGGCGATAAATGGCGATAACCGTTCCGCTACTATTGAGTAGGAGACCGGTGGTGTTCCGCGAGGTCGTTTCGAAGGAAAAGCCATCAGGCGACCGAGGCAACACGACCCTTAACCCAGTTCCCCACTAACGTCACATCTTATTGACATCTTATCGCGGCCATTTCCGATGTGGTAGACTTATTGGGTACTTTTCCGTGCTTATGTACGCGATCCAATTCCATTTGGTTGTATTTCTTTCTTTCTGTGCAACTTGCACTCTTAGTAATCTAACAGAATGAGGAGCGAGCCAACACGAGTACTACATTATTGATATACCGGAATAATTGCTATCCAAGTCTGTATTGTGACAAAGCCCCCCCCCCCCGCCCCCCCTCACTCAACACTCCTTCAACTAACCTTCGGGTGGGCTCCTGTCGCCCTTTGTCATCCCGGCATCACCACTTTTCCGTCCGCCCGAGGGGGTCATTCGTGTACCTGCCACCCCCCCCCCCCCCCAGCCGTAGCTTTCATCTCTGTTTGAAACGAACGAAATGAGGATCATGCTAATTCGGTGAGAATTGTGGCCAGAGAAGCTTTAAAACGTTTCATGGGACACTAAACCACCCTTTTAAACAGTTTTTTTCTGGGTTCCTCCACAATATCTCCCGTTTTCTTCGTGAAAGTCACCGTTTTCAAGCTTTGTTAATGTACTACACTTCAAATGGAATCGAACGAGATGAGGATCATGCTAATTGGGTGAGAATTGTGGCCAGAGAAGCTTTAAAACGATTTGATGGGACACTAAACCACCCTTTTAAACAGTTTTTTTCTGAGTTCCTCCACAATATCTCCCGTTTTCTTCGTGAAAGTCAACGTTTTCAAGCTTTGTTAATGTACTACGCTTCAAATGGGATCGAACGAGATGAGAATCATGCTAATTGGGTGAGAATTGTGGCCAGAGAAGCTTTAAAACGATTTGATGGAACATTAAACCACCCTTTTAAACAGTTTTTTCGGGTTTCCTTCCGCAATGTCTCCCTTTCTTCGTGAAAGTCACCGTTTTCAGGTAGAAGTTATGGTCGAATTGATTCACTTCCTGTTATTAGGAACACAACTCTAAGAAGGCGCGGAAGTTGTAATTGTAATTGTGAAAGGTTTAATTCAGTTTGCGAAACGTTTACAACCTAATTGCGTATTTATAAATGAAGGCGCGGAAGTTGTAATTGTAATTGTGAAAGGTTTAATTCAGTTTGCGAAACGTTTAAATCTAATTGCGAAGAGTTTAATTCAGTTTGCAAAACGTTTAAATCTAATTGCGAAAAGTTTAATTTAGTTTGCTAATGCTATACGTATAACCTCATACAATATTAATCTAATATTTAAAGCTCCTCATTGGTGTCCAAAAATATCTTTGTAAACCACCACGTTGATCAAATCACTATCTCAACGGTTGAGAGGATGTAGCCCATTATTCCCAAGAGAGCAAAACATTATCCACT
This sequence comes from Creontiades dilutus, assembly GCA_031894815.1. Lineage (NCBI taxonomy): Eukaryota > Metazoa > Arthropoda > Insecta > Hemiptera > Miridae > Creontiades > Creontiades dilutus. The sequence continues at coordinate 78,019 of JAVIWC010008056.1, forward strand.
TACGCCTAAACTGGCCGCAAGGCCCATCGTTGTGTCCTTTAGCACTTGGAAAGGTTCTATTGGAAAATTGGGGGAAAAGCAGTCGAAAGCGCACGAGATTATCACGTGAACGAGACCACAAAGACCTTCCACAATTGGTGGTTGTTGTGAGAGTCACTGACATTCATGACGCAACGCTACAAGTTATACGAACCAGTAAAAAAATTTGTTTTAATAGCCCTTGTACTGTACGTTATCTAAACTGGGCTGCTTCATACCTTTTAATAACACAGGTCTACAAAAAAAAGTCATGCCCTTCTGAGGAAACTAGGCATTTTCGATGTATTTTGATACGCTGAACACGATTCCGGAATTCGTTTGTCCTCATCAGGCTCCAATTTTTTTGTTTACCATTCAATAATGAACCATTGTAATCGCTCTTGAAAAAAAATGTCTAACCCTCCCCGAAAATATCATGGTTTACGTTTCAAAGGGTGTAGAATCCAAATCTGCAATAAAAATTTTTCCGTCCGTCCGCCGTAGGACGTACGCACGATTTCTCCCAAACGCTAGAAAAAATCTGAAATTTTCAGGAAAAATCAATATTGGTCCGACAACGCCCCAATTTTTTAGCCAGCTCTCTCACATAATTTAAAGTGCCCTTTAAGGGTTGTCAAAGTTTTGTAAAATCCCTAAAAGCCTCAAAAAAAGTCAAGGCGGCCTAAATTTGGACTTTTTTTTAAGAACTTTCCATGAGGAATCGAATGAGCCCCTCCCCAGGTCCGTAGCTCAAACCATTTCCGATGTATGGCCCGATTTATGGTGCCAACATTGCATCCACATTCAGTACATCACCAGGTTACTGCAATCAAAACAAAAACAACAGCGTCTTTTGTGTTTGTTCTGATCGCAGTGAACACCTAAAAGGGTTTATAGCCGATACACGGGTTGAAGCATTCTGATATGCATGCTCCGGCTTGCGAAATTTAAAATTTTCAAATATTTTACCATTGTCATCGCTCTTGAAAATGAAAACGCTGCAAATTCTTTCACTGGGTTTTATCGTTCAATTTCTTTCATTTGGCTAGCATCCATGATTTGAATTTCTACTAACTTTGGAGTGTGCGTGTTTCACAGGTGATAGAGCGATTATTGAATTTCATGAGATATGCATAGAGCACTTAAATCAGTTCTCAACCAAAATACCTATTCGGATTGATTAGTTAATCATATTTGTGTGCCTCCTGAAATTCAATAATCGATCAAGATTCACTCCAAAGCTTAGTAGAAATTCAAATCATGAGTGCAAGCCAAATGAATGAAATTGAATATTAAACCCCTGTGAAAGAATTTGCAGCGTTTCATTCATATTTCTCTTTTTGCTCCTTTAGCAATCCTATTCTTTTTCTTTTTCCTTCGAGGACAGGCGTTTTCTTTTATTATTTCGCATCATTATGTTATTCTTTTCCTTTCAGTTGTTTTGTATCATTTTGATCCTTGATTTTGACTTCTCTTTCAAGAACAGAGAAGTAGTATATTCGTGTATTTCTCACTAGAATTGTGAGTGGTAGCAGAGTCTGCATTGTGGCAATAGTTTCTGTTACTTTCTTCCAGATTGTAATAGTGGCTATTGCCTTACAAATATTCGCAATGAATTACGAATCTCCGTTTGAATTCCACCTCCGTCGAGTTGATCTGTGCCGCTCCCTTGTCGTGCTGTATTCATCTCTGTGATTCGCATCTGTCCTCTCAGGTCACATGGAAAATTAAATCGGCCCCAGCGCGAGGTTAATGTTTTCGCGAGAGTCCGTGACCGAGCATCGCTCGATCTCATGATCTTATTGTGGTAGACAGCTAATTAGACGCCAACGCCGCGGTTTTTGAACTGGGAATAGAAACAGAAGGAAAAGAGGTTCAAGGATTTCCATGATATCTAAACAGATCCGCGGTCCATTGAGGGCGTCGTTACGGTAACGTGAGAACCCAGTGGTTATAGTACCTATCTATCGTTAATCTATCACGATTGCGGAGTTTTTATGTCGTCAGGGTCTTGTTTATTCTGTGAGCCGAGTACTACCGAACCCGAGTTCTACAACTCATCTGATTCTTTTAGCTAATTTTCCATGATAATTAAGCGATTAAAATTACTCTAAAAATTATTGAAATTAAAATTTTCAAAATTTCATTGAAGAATCTTCTTTGTTCACTATTTTTTTCTGTCCATTTCGCTAACGATAAAACAATTGAACATGAGTTACACGATAGTTGAACAAGAATTACACGTTAGCGCACGCGCAGATTCTTATCACTGAGATGAAATTCATATTACCTCAAAGGCCTTTCATTCAAAATATGGGCTTTCATCCAAAATTTGAGTCATGGCTGTAACAGGGAAATGCGGACAGACAGACCGACAGACACGGAACCGAATCTGTTCAGTACGCTATGAAACGCAAAATGCGAGTGAACATTTTGAATTCGGACAACAAACATTTTTTTGCTTCCGAAAGTGAACAAATACAACTCCATCAACAACAACCGCTCTCTCTGTAAGAAAGAAAAGCTGATGTCAAAATACCACCAAATTGTACCTACGATGTACTGGATATGGACACAAACGTATGGGATGTCTTAAATTCAACGACAAAATAATATACAAATGTTTCACATGTTTACAAATTCCAGCCAGCCCGATCCCCTCCCACGCTAAGAGGCACAAAATGGTCAAACAAACTGGCTGACAGCCAAATGGGGCGTCATTTGAACTAACTTTTGAACCCAAAATGGGATAGTAATTCGCTAGTAACAATGGAATCACGCATCGTTCAAGAAATAATAAACCCGTGCGTTATAATTGGCATCTTCGAAAAATGTATTTGCAGCAAGAATTCAACTTAAGTAGTCATCATGAATATAATCCTGGAAGTTGGTGGTGTTATTAGGGAAGGCCGATAGTCGATAGTGAGACACTATCGAGGAACTATGGTTGTGAGATGGTATCTCGCAGGAAGCAGGACCCTATCCCCATTGTGGGCAAATAAATCGCCTCTTCCAACGTGCTTCTAATTTGATTAATTCCTGTATAAAACACCTGTACCTACATTTACCTCAATAATGGATGTTTGGAGCAAATAGATAATAATTTACATCAATCAAATATTGAAGGTTTAATTTATACTGACGGTAAATCATAAATATTTTCAAGTAGGAAAAAGTGAAAAATGGAAAAATGTCTTTTCCTGAGAAATGGAAATGTTAATTAGTTGGAAAAGGAATAGATATGTGATAATTTGAATGGAAAACTTGAGAGGTTTAAAAAAACGCTGAAAATTCGTTCACTGGGGTTTATTATTCAATTTTATTCATTTGGCTTGCATTCATGATTCGAATTGCAAATAAAAATTTTCCTGTCGAAAGCGGGGATTGAACCCGAGGATCTGTGATTCTGAGTCTCGCACGAAACCACTGCGCTACAATTCCTTCTAATTTGATTAAGTGGAATTTAAGATCTAGCAATGCGAAGAAGAGCATAAGATCATGGGGAATGGTTTGAGTACGGACCATTCGACCTGGATTGTTCCATATTTAGGCCGCCTTGATTTTTTTGGAGATTTTTTTTTACAAAACATTGACAACCCGAATCGTTTAAATTACGTGCGTACTGGCTAAAGGCAGACGGACATGGATTTTTATGAAAATTTCAGATTTTTTGCTTTTCATTGACAGATTTGGATTTGGACACCCTTTGAAACGTAAACCATGAAATTTTCAGGAGGGGTTAGACATTTTTTTTTTCAAGAGCGATTACAATGGTTTATTATTGAATAATAAACCAAAAGGAAATGAGACATACATAGTAGCAAATACCATATTTATTGGCAAATACATTATTGGCTGACTAAAACAAACCTACCAAGGTAGATCAGTTCACGGAAATGCAGAACAAATTATTTTACACGATAGCCAAGCCTCTTGTCACAGTGACTCATTTCATTCCTATTATGAACTGTTGTTCCTATTCAATGAATTTGAGTTGTGATTAGGAGGAACCATAGATCTATTGTAGATGCCTTTCAGTTCTTAGAATGAATTAACTTACCTTCAAGCGAAGCTTTACATTTCAAGGGAAGCGGGCAGAGTTATTTCGTATTCCCATACATCGATAGTCAGCCGACTATCGGCCTTCCCTAGGTGTTATATGGGCTTAGGTTATAAAATTCGTTACATTCGATGTTGATTCATTATTTTCTTCATGTTACTTAAATGCCAATAACGGAAGACGATAAATAAATTGAAAATAATGTTAACCGTTAGCAAACATTTAAGATATCAATAACAGGATGATCGATAATGCAAGCAATCTCCCGTTCCGAAGCTCAACAAGTATATTATACTCATATTCGCTTAAAATAACAATTCCCGATAAAAGGACTAATTGATAAACTAGAGAACGGCACGTTATTTTCAGCTCAGAGCATTGAAAAAAAAAACTTTGAAAACAAGGATTTGCAACATCGGATTTGTAAACGAATTGCTCTCGGAAGGCATTCGCATCAATCCACTTTGATCAAGAGCTTTCATTTCACCACTTGAACGGGAAGATACCTAAGGCATTCGCACACTTTATTTTAAAAAAATCATAATAAAAATAATAAAATTCCCCTCAAAGGAGATCGGGGCACACGAAACAACAAGAACGAAAAAACTAAATTACCCAGGCCGTTGCCGCGTATTGGGCCCAGATTGTCGATAACGCGAACTTAATTATAAGAATTTATATAGGAATATCATACTTTGGTACATTCCAGACACGGAATGAGTTTGACTAAAAATGGCAAAAATAACCAAAACTGTGAGAAATTCGTCCCAAAAACTTAGGTAGTAATTATTTACCTAATAATAACGTTTTAAAAAAACATGATAAATAATAATTCCTTGTTTATTTACTATTTATAGGTTTAGATAGAAACTGTTTCAACAGAGAAAAAGGCTTGAACTTGTAGGTACATGCTCATTGGTAAGTAATTCAAGCGTTACTCGGTTGGAAAGTAATCCTGTGTCCGGTTTCTTTATGGTAACACTTATAAATATAATTAAAAACCATGAATATTCTTAAAAACTACATTGAATTCTTATTAGAAAAAAAAGCAAGAAAATCAGTTGAGAATGGTAGTGGGTGTGAGCAGCTTGGTGATCCACATCGGCCTTCTCAACATCAAATTCAAAATTTCAGGGGTTTATAGCACGGGAGAGGGTTTTTAAACAAAAACGCTGCAAATTCTTTCACTGGGGTTTATTATTCAATGATTCATGATTTGAATTTCTACTAAGCTTTGGAGTGTGCGTTTTTCACAGGACAGAGCTATTATTGAATTTCAGGAGGAACACAAATATGATCAACTGATCAATCCAAATAGGTATTTTGGTTGAGAACCGATTTATGTGCTTTATGCGTATCTCCTGAAATTCAATAATCGCTCTATCACCTGTGAAACAAGGGCACTACAAAGCTTAGTAGAAATTCAAATAATGAACGCAAGCCAATTGAATAATAAACCTCAGTGAAAGAATTTGCAGTGTTTTACTATAGTGATTCTCTGAGGAACTAAATTCTCAAATTTTGAGCTCATTTATAAATGCTCTCCATTTAACTTGTTTTCAACAATCGGGGTAAAAATCGGGGTTTTCCATAGAAGCGATTTTATGCTAATTTCGTTAATTATTTTTCTTGTATGTTGTTGAAACATTTTCTCCATCCTAAGAGACAGGAATCAAATTTTTTTGATCGATTCAGGAACGATTTAAAAAATCGATATTTTTTTACCGATTGCCCTTCCGTACTGGGGACAATAATTGAATTATTTTGAATTATATAATTATTAATTATTTTGAATTATTCAAGTGAGGCCACGTCTCATTTTCGTTGCAGGTTCCTGCCTGATCCCAAAGAAGGGCAATCGGTCTGGTGAGACGTCTACAACTTGGGCAGATGGTTTTTTATTATTTTATTTTATTTTTTTTAAATTATAGAGCGTTTATTTGTTAATATATCAACTAGTTACAACTGACGTAATATACAGGCAACTATCTAGATATTTACTTCACATAAATTCCGAAATATTTATACGAGTATTAGTCCATTGACAACACACCACATTTCAGCTTCACATCAGCATCCAAGGTCCAATGGCTTGGTCCTTTTCAGGCGTCGGTTTACTTGGGAGTTGTCGAGAAGCCTAATGGCTTCTGGGTTGGTATGAGCAAGAAGCCTCTTTTTGTTCGCTTTTGACTCTTTCGATTTTGAGGTCCTTGTGGAGGTCATCATGATGTACCATGGAGCATTCACAATACTCCTTAGTACCTTATTTTGGAACGTTTGAACCATTTCCAAGTTACTTTTAGCTGTGCATCCTCATAGCTGGATACCGTAGGTCCAGATGGGCATAAGTACTGTTTTGTATAGCAGCAATTTATTGTGCAAACTGAGTTGCGAATGTCGGCCCAACAGCCAATAAAGCTTTCTATACCTGATTGACAGCTCTTCCTTTTTTTCTTGACATGTTCTTTCCACTTCAGCTTTGCATCTAAGGTCATTCCTAGGTACATAGCTGAGTTGGAATATGGGACTGTGCACTAATTCAGATGCAAAGGAGGATACATTTTTGTAATTTTTTTATTCGTGAAGTTCACATGAGTAGACTTAGTTTCGTTTAGTTTGAGGCGCCATTTTCGAGTCCACTCTCCAATGGCATCTGTAGCTTCTTGTAATTTTTCTGTTGATTCTTCAACCGTGTCTGCTACTGCCAGAATTGCTGTAACGTCCGCGAATGTGGCTATAGTTGTTCCTAGTGTGCAAGGTATATAATTTGTATATAATAAGTAGAGTAGGGGTCCTAGCAACGCTTCCCTGCGGTGGACCGATGGTGTTGAGATAAATAGGTACTTATTCAAAACAAACTAACAAAAGGAAATAACACACCTGTCAAGCGGCGCGAACAGCCTGGTTTCCTCATTAGTGGCTTGATATATACTAGGCATTAACTTTGAGATTCCTCCCCATACGCGGAAGATTTCTAAAAGAGACAAGAGAAACGATAGTTACCGAAGGAAGACATCTATGGGAGCAATAAGGCAGTGGATGCCAGTTAACGGGCTCCGCGTCGAGAGTGGAAAGCTAAACGTGTAGGAAGCAAATGCGCTTTACCGGTCTCCAGTTGATAGTTGGCTATTATACAAGTTATGGGGTCGTTATAGAAATGCACCGTTTCAATGTGACGATGGAAGGTAATTGCTGTTTACGCCGTTGACAATATTTCGCTGTTCCCTATTCCCTAACAGTACTTCGAAAAATGCACCGAACAGGAAGCATGGGGTTTGTTTTTTCTCTTTAAAATGACATTTTCCAAGTCAGATTAACTCGGACTGGCCTGGGACCAATCTCAATCGATTCGGCTTCCAAAATAATTTGGACATGATTACACAAAAACCAGGTTTTTGACCACCTTTTGGCCCATAGCATCTGCGTTTGATACGGACTAGGTCACTCGCGACGAAGTTGTGGAAACCCATTTCTATAAAAAACGGAGTAGGATAGAACGTTGTCTATATTTCCACGAAAATAATGCAAAAATAATTACACAGTCAAATCGATTTCGACGGTGTTGATGTTTGTTATTGATGATGATCGATGATTGAATATCGGCACTTATGGGACCATTAACCGCTCAATCCTGCAAATGTCATCTAAATTTTCTCAAAATTGTTGATTGTGTACGACATATATGGTCAACGCACACTAACTAACGGACACGTTATGGAAATTAGTCAGAGATTTCGAAAGGTGAGTTATAATTATAATTATTGAGTAAAAAAAAGCGGGACAGTAGACCTCTTTGGTTCTATAGCCAGATCATTTTAATGATTAATTTTACACATTTAAGTACCGAAGATGAAAAATTGCCTATTCAACCTACAAATATGGGATTTCACCTCAGAAGTGGGGAGCTAGTAAACAGAGATCAAAGCTACGGCTGGGGGGGGGGGGGGGGGGGGCTAACAAGGGTTTACGTGAGCGCATTCTGTGTTCATAAACGGTACTTACTAAGCCTAACCAACTCCCTGGAAAAATCTGAAGATTCAACCAGAGCACCAGAGAGGCTAGTGCTTACCAAGGTGGCAGGTACACGAATGACCCCCTCGGGCGGACGGAAAAGTGGCGATGCCGGGATAACAAAGGGCGGAAGGAGCCCACCCGAAGGTTAGTTGAAGGAGTGTGGGGGGGGGGGGGGGTGAAACTGTCGGGTCGGTACGGTTCCTAAGAACTGGATTGTACTCCTGCTAATCATTTAAATGACAAAATGATCTTGTCATACACCGAAAGAAACATGGACATTTTTTGCGTCAACGCATGATTTGATCTTCTTGATTTCAGAAGACATCATTGATTGATATATTTCAGAATCCTGGTAATCAGTTACAGACAGATAGATCTTTGATTCAAGAATACCCCTGTTAATGGGAGGAGGGCTCAGGGGAGCACGAAAATATTTCTCAGGTAGATTACATGTACGATGTGAGACCAAGCTTATCAAGAAACCGTTCGCTGGCATTTGATTCAAAGTTGACGAAAACTGGCTGTTATCCAAATCAAATTAAAAATGGTTATCTCTTTCCGATTTTTTCCCTGAAGGAAGCAGAAAAACGTGGAAAAAGCTGGGCTGCCAGAGGTCAAAGTTAAAACGAAGTTGGCTCACGAAGCAAACGACTAATTAAAAAAACTTTTAGAATAAACAAAGCTGGCCATGAAACTTCAGACATGTTAATTTAGGATTTAGTTTGGATCGTGCTATGATGAAAAGTCTCACTGTGGTTCATGCCTGGGGAACTAAAAGAATTACAGTAGAACTCGAATTATCCGAACTCCAACTATCCGAATCGCCGATTATCATTTATTATTATTAGGATTAAAAAAGATGGGAATTTACTGCGATTCCTAAACTAGTGATTCTCTGGGATGATCAATTTCGGGGACGATTCTTTGGGAAGAAGCAAATATCTTAGCTGAGAAACTTGGTTCCTGTAGGAATTTCTCACTAGTCAAATCTAAAAAAAGCGTTGTTGTATGTGAGTTAAGTACACTGCAGGCTAAATGCTTCTTCTCCCAGATTTCCTAGAAATTCATATATTGACCCGAATGTCGATAATCAGGTACCTCCTACCAGTTACTTCCAACAAGTATTTCAATAATTGATTGACATTCATCAATGTTATTGCTGAACGTACATTTTAATATCTTCTGATTAATTTCATCAAATCAATATTATGAAATAATTAAGAACGTTTGTGTTCCTCATCCAAATGAACGTATCAGATGAAACAGATAGAACGACACTTTTAGAGATTTCATAAGTGAAAGAAAAGGGTTCAAACAGGAGTTTTCATGCTGAAACTGATTTCCAAATCATATTTTTTCTATTCTGAAAATTATTAAATATAGAAAAAGTGATTGAAAGAAAATATTAATTGGGATTTTTGAATTGCTATTAGTAACACTCAATCTCTTACTATTCTCAGCATTATTGAACAATTTGGGTTTTGGATTTTTGAGTGTATCGCTCCTCATCATAGAGACTGGAGTTTATTATTCAATTTCATTCATTTGGCTTTCCATGATTTGAAATTTCTACTAAGCTTTGGAGTGTGCGTGTTTCTCAGGTCCTTAAATTTCAGGAGGCACACGAATATGATCAACTGATCAATCCAAATAGGATGGTTGAGAACCTATGTACGTGCTCTATGCATATCTCCTGAAATTCAGTAATCGCTCTATCACCTGAGAAACACGCACACTCCAAAGCTTAGTAGAAATTCAAATCATGAATGCAGCCAAATGAATGAAATTCAATAATAAACGCCAGTGAAAGAATTTCCAGCGTTTTTTTGCAGGAGCGATTACAATGGAACAATATTCTATTTGAAAATTTTAAATTTCGTAAGACGGAGCATGCATGTTAATTTAGGATTTAGTTTGGATCGTGCTATGATGAAAAGTCTCACTGTGGTTCATGCCTGGGGCGCTAAAAGAATTACAGTAGAACTCCAATCATCCGAACTCCAACTATCCGAATTGCTTACAGGATCAAAAAAAGAGAGAAAACAAGACGGAAATGTACTGCGATTCGCAAACTAGTGATGATCAATTTCAGGGCCGATTCTTTGGGAAGAAGCGAATATCTTAGCTGAGAAACTTGGTTGTTCATACTTTAAAGCAAGTAACGGCAGGCTAAGAAATTTTAAGTCCCAGCACGGTGTCCGTGAATTAGATCTCAGTGGCGAGAAATTATCAGCCGACTCCAAAGCTGCAGAAGATTTTATTGAAAAATTTAGATTTGTAGCAGATTCCTACGATCCTGAGTTTTTGTACAACGCTGATGAAACCAGTCACATGAAGAAGACAGCCATACAACTTTCTTTTGCAGTATGGTACCTACGCACATACTGTACTAATGTACACCTCTTGTAAGTATTCTTAACATGTAAACCTGTTGCCGTTTCATTTAGTTAAATAGAAGCCCTTCATCTTTAAACATTTTTTCTCTCTTATCAACATCAGTTTGTCGTAGAAATTCACCAATTTGTCCCGCGAGCTCCTTCGTAAGTACACAATTTCCTCTAGTGTCACGAGCCGTGATAATTGATATTGTACTCGTTCGAGGTATAAATACACAAGGGAATGCTGAATTGAGACCTTCCAATTTGCCTCCCAAATGAATTCTCAGTTCACCAACCTACGTAACCAGCCCACGCTTTATGTACACGAATGTCGATCAACGCAATTTTAATGCCCACAGAAGCCCAACCCACGGAATTGCCTTTCATCGCCTTCACATCCCTCTGGGCCTCCTCGTGCCTGCGACTATTTATACAGGGTGTCCCACGGGTGGTCCCCCCCCCCCCCTAAAATCGTCAAAATGGGAGTAAACAAAAAAAATTGTTTGAATCTTCATATTTTGGTTTATTATTCAATAATCAACCATTGTAATCGCTCTTGAACGAAAAATGTCAACCCCCCTGAAAATTTCATGGTTTACGTTTCAAAGGGTGTAGAATCCAAATCTGCAATAAAAAATTTTTCCGTCCGTCCGCCGTACGCCGTACGCACGATATCTCCGAAACGGCTGGAGCAAAAAATCTGAAATGTTCAGGAAAAATCCATGTTGGTCCGACAACGCCCCAATTCTTTAGTCAGCTCTCTCACTTAATTTAAAGTGCCCTTTAAGGGTTATCAAAGTTTTGTAAAATCCATAAAAACCACAAAAAAAATCAAGGCGGCATAAATATGGACTTTTTTTTGAAGAACTTTCCATGAGGAATCGAATGAGACCCTTCCTAGGTCCGTAGCTCAAACCATTCCCGATGTATGGCCCGATTTATGGTGCCAATATTTGCATCCACATTCACTACATCACTAGGTTACTGCGATGAAAACAAACAACGGCGTTTTTGTTTTGTTTCGTTTTGATCGCAGTAACCTAGTGATGTAGTGAATGGGGATACTGGAGAGAACTCCTAAAAGGGTTTATAGCCGAAACACGGGTTGAAGCATTCTGATATGCATGAAACGCTGCAAATTCTTTCACTGGGTTGTATTTTATTCATTTGGCTTACATTCATGATTTGAATTTCTACTAAGCTTTGGAGTGTGCGTGTTTCACAAGTGATAGAGCGATTATCGAATTTCAGGAGATATGCATAGACCACGTAAATCGGTTCTCAACCAAAATACCTATTAGGATTGATCAGTTGATCATATTTGTGTGCCTCAATGAGAGCCAAAGCAGATCTTACAGACTGTTGAAGTGATTTTTTAAGGTTTAGAGAAAATGGTTTTAATTTTTCTATTATTTTCTTTTAAATTTTTAGAAAAAGCCAGTTAAAAAAAAAAAAATCATTTTAATAGTGTGTATTACCTCATTAATGTTTTATAAGCTTCAATTACAGCCAGAGTAGGTAGTATAGGCTTCTTAAGTGATTTTTTGACAATTTTTAGATAGGTGAATCCTTTCCAAATGGAGAACTTTGTCCAAATAAAGTTTTTTCTGTTGTTTTGATATTTATCCAAAATCCAAAACCCCAGTTTTTCCCTTGCGTATTTCTGTCCGAATCAGGGTGATGCAAATCTTTTTCTGATGGGTTTAGAAGGAAATACAAATCTGAACCTCGGGTAAGACGAGTCGTCAGTGCCCTTCTCGACTGGTCAGCATGACGCTAAACGTCGGATAAAAGATGTTCAATAAGAAAAGCGAGTAAAAATAGGCTCCTGTCACATGAGTAATTGAAGGACGTTTTATATGCAAACCGGCAAAGTCGACGGTCGAGGGTCGGAAGTGAGTAGTGGCGGTTGGCAGGTGATTTAAGTGACTTACCTAAATACGGATCGAGCAGCCTCGAGTGGTGCCAACGGGAATAAAACATCCTCACTTACCTGTAAGAAAGAACGAGGTATTAACCGACGGGGTAGCAACAGCTATCTAAAATGCAAACACCTGTGAAGACGACAAGCCTAGGTCAGGTCGGTCCGTCTTTACAGCGCTGAAACAAGAATATCCGAGTCTTGAACAGGACAGACATGAAAGCAAGTCTGCCAAGCTTGAGTAATTGTAGGAAGTATATTAGTTTCCTCGAGTTCTATCAATCATACAGTTCATCGAAAAATATAATGAAAAATTAAACAAATAAACCTTTTTAAGAAAGCTTTTATTTAAATGCCCTAAAGAGAAGGAAATACATTTTCCCCCGAGATTTAGGCTTGTGTAAATTAACTAGCTCCTAGATACCTATTTCATTGACCAACTTATTCCGATAAGTTAATCCCTATCTTTCAAAATCTTACAGACTCAAGTTGCCGAGAGTAAAAAATACATTTGCTCAAATGACGACAAAATACAGAGGCATGCAAATAGTTAATAAAGATTTTGAAAAAATTAGAAATCTAATGAAGATAAACAGTCAGCATCTATTCAAAAAAGAAACCTATAAACTAATAAGAGATAACCCGTATGAGTAGTTTATGAACTAAAATTAATGAATAAATAAAATTAGCAGCTATATAAATGGCGTGTATAGTAAATACATCATTCCATGGAAGTGGAATCTAAATTTTAATTGTCGATGAGGTGTAAATTTAGTGTTATAGGTAGGTACTTTATACAAATTTAGAAGTAACAACCAACTCCGGGCTGGGCCACAGTGTTACACTATCCAGCTCGGTCATCAGTTATTGTTCAAATGAAGAATGTAACGTGTAAAATGATGTAAATAAACTATCTATTTATCTATCTTATCTAGTACCTACTTACGCAAACGTCGCGACAAGCTTTTATGATTTTATGAATTTTGTATAAAGGCTATAAGTAGACAGTTAAAATGTGTACGTAAAAATTTATTTCCCTCTTTTTAGGGCATTTAAATGAAAGCTTTCTTAAAAAGGTTTTTTTGTTTAATTTATTTATTACTTTTTAGTCATCGCTAGCTAGGTTTCTGAGTCTGTTCATCTCATTCAAAGTTAATCAACCGATTTTACAGGTTCAAATCAAGAATAAACGAGGTCTCTACATCAAATTTCAGGGGAATTCCGAAAAGAGGTTGTCCTTTTTTAACATGCATTTTTTCTCAACTTTAACTTCCTCTCAACAGGCCCTTTCATTTGAAACCAATATTCAACAAGCCCTTTCATTTGATACCCATATTGTAGAAATGCATTAAAATCACTATTCCGCCATCTTTGATGTTCCGCCATATTGGATTTAGAATGATGTCACATTACTTTTCGAGTCACTCCCAACAAGCCCTTTCATTTGATACCCATATTGTAGAAATTCATTAAAAATAACTGTTCCGCCATCTTGGATCGTCCGCCATATTGAATTTAGAATGACGTCACACAACTAATCGTGTATTGTCATCCAATCTAAACGTGCTTACAAAATTTCAGCTTAATCGGTTGAGAGTATCTGCTTCAAAATCGGGTCGCAAGATTCCACCCGAACATATATACATTGCAAGTTAAATAAAATCTTTTAAAAACCCTGCAAATTATTACACAGAAATGTATCATTTCTCTATTGCACCCATTTACGGAAATTACTGATCTATTTATATTAGATAAAGACTCTGGCGCATTATCTAAACTAAGTAACGGACGCCTCCATATCTTGCATTCTCTGTGCCAAAAGAAGATAGAAAAAATAAGGTTTATATTTCAGCAATATACACACATCAAAAAATGTTTCGCATCACCCTTAATTTCCCAGAAGAATAGGAGCGGCAATGTCGGGGGTTTTTTGTCACAAAATGTGTATTTTTACATAATAAAATATGGAAAATAAATTTATTTCTTGGATGATGTTTTCTTCGATGCTGTAGCTGTGAAAAGCTTATTTTTCTAAAAATGACTGAAAATTCGATAGACACTCGTGTAAAAATCAATGCTAATTCTTCCTAAAATTGATGGCATGACATTAGTAGTCTGTATTCCCACCCCTGGCAGTAATTAAAACTTGCACGCGAACTGGCATGCGCAAAATCAGGTGATTTATGACATTCTGGTCCAAGTCATTCTCTTCCTTTGGTTGAAAAATGTAAATATTTGGGAGTTGTATTTGACCACAGGTTGAAATTTAATTTTCATATTGAGGCTTTGATCAAAAAATTGAGGAAGTTATTTTACGTGTTTAAGGAAGCTAGAAATTTTGTATCAGTTGCTCAGTTAAGAATTATTTATTTTGGACTAGTATTTTCTTTGTTAAAGTACGGTATTTTTGTATGGGGAAGTGCCGGAAAATCTCTGCTAAGATCTCTGCAAGTTGCACAGAACATTATTTTGAAAATTGCCCTCCGTAAGTCTCCACGATACCCCACTGTCCTTCTTCACTCTGAATTTGATGTTCTCAACGTACGGCAATTGTTTTTATATCTATCGAGCTTGATAGTTTATAAAACCGGCATTGAACCTTCGCATAGAAGTACTGTTGCTCATACACGCACGGCATTGTCACCTAATATTCAGTTGCCTAAGCTTAAATATGAACGTACAAAAGGTAATGCCTATCACAGAGCCTTACATTTCTTTTATGACTCCAATGTTGATGTTCATAGGTATAGTAGTTTCATCAGTTTTAAGAGGGAAATTCTGAATAGGATTAAGGGAATTGGTTTGTAGAATGCTTATAATGTATCCATTACAAAAATAAATATACTTTAATTTTCTTATTCTTTTAAGTTTTTTTTATTGATGCTTATGGCTAAGACTAGCTCCACCAGCCGCCACAAGTTCTTGTGAACTTATTTGGTTGGTGGACGGGAAGAAATTGTTTCATTTATTCATTCTATGCTGCCTTTGTTCAATCGATTTTTTTCTGTCAATAAATTAATATTCTATTCTATTCTATTCTAAGTTATTCCACTCTTGCGCCGTAGCTTCCCGGATTTCCTGGACGGTTGTAGGAACGTTCGGACGACGTTGCAGAGCCCTATGGAGCGTATCCCACACGTGCTTGATTGGATTCATGTCCGGAGAAAACGGTGGCCATTCCATTCGGTCGACGAATTCAAAGACGGAAGAGATTAATTAGAGGGAGTAATGCCGAAAAAACGGCTATTTTCGCGAAATATTTTGTTGACGCAACTCAAGTTACAATTCCCTACTGATTTTTATGATTTCTATCTGGTTTGATCCCAATTTTTTATTATAGTTGCCAGACAAACCTCGGAAATTTTTCGTTCACTTTTACACTTGAACCTAAAATTTCAGGGGGACAACCTTCGGATGTTTGGCCTCATACGTCTTGTTTGGAACCGGCATTGCAAGTCATTGCCGCCAAGGGGAAGAGAGATGACTGTTTCCGCTCCTCAAACCCTGCCAATTTTAATTTCTATTTATAAAATACTGCGTCTGGAGGTAAAGGTGTATTGAGTTGGTAGTCGAGCGAGGTTCCGATCGACAGATCTGGTGGTGTTACAATTAGCTTGGCTCGTGACTTGGATTGCTAAATTAGAATTCAGTGGCAAGTTGTGGAAGACTATTCGAAAAATTGTTCCTAAAACGTCTCAAACCAATAATAGAAGAAAGAAATTTGATTCCAGATCATCAATTTGGTTTTAAACAACATCACTCAACGATAGATCAAGTCCATAGGATCACTAACATCATCGAAAAAGACCTAGAAGATAAACAAATATGTTCCAGTATTTTTCTAGACGTTGCTCAGGCCTTTGACAGGGTCTGGCACGAAGGACTGGAATATAAACTGCATAGGGACCTCCCTAACCAGTATTATCTCCTCTTGAAATCTTACCTTGAGTGCCGACACTTTAGGGTGAAGCAAGAAGACCAATACTCAGATTTGAAACCTATAAAAGCAGGAGTGCCGCAAGGCAGCGTTCTTGGTCCCCTGTCATCTGCTATTCACAAGGGACATACCACAGCATGATGACACACTGGTTGCCACATTTGCAGACGACACGGCCATCCTCTCACTTGGTGATGACGTCTTTAGTGCAACGCAAAAATTACAAAAGTTAGCTAACGACATAGCAGAGTTGACCAAAGTTAGGAGAGTGAAACTTAGTGAATCAAAATCGATACACATAAACTTCACAAACCGTAAATGTTCAACCATAGATGTTACAATCAATTCAAATAAAATACCATTCAGTAATTCAGTAAAATATTTGGGGATGAACCTTGATTCAAAATTAAATTGGAATAATCACATAGAAAAGAAAACGCAAGAATTGAAGATCAGGTTTAAAAGGATGTACTGGCGTAAGCCAGTGATCCAGAATCCAAATCTAGCTGGACAAAAATCATGTAACCGACTCGGAAGGAACCAACGAATCAGGTTACTGCCTGCATTCTTAAAGGTCTGAACAAGAGCAGACGACCACTCTTATCGTGGCTAGTCATAATATTGGCCTTACGTGGCCCCATCTCCGTTAGCAAGTCTTCGTAACTTTCGATGCAGTCCACATTCTTCGTCCATTCAGTAAAGACGGGTACCGTTATGAAGCCGCCTGGGCCCTTTCTTCGTGATGGTCCGTTTAATCAGAGGTAAGTAGTGTCTCATGTCATTTTCGGAATCTCAGAACAATTAACACAGGCCATTTAATCTCATGTCATTTTCGGAATCTCAGAAAGCGCATTTCTAACGTGCTGATAGCCTATCGAGATTTTAACACTTATTTATGTCTTTTAACGTATATATCTTCAGTGGCACCTCTTGGCACCTCTTTTTGAGGCCATGGGCATGTGGGTATGAACCCCAAGACTCCTGTAGAACTAGAAATGTTTGCACGAATTTGCACGTTATGGAGTTATGGCCTATTTTTGCAGATTGTCCAGAAATCGCATTTTCGCTGGAAATTGATTTGCTGGAACCCCTTGATTCCGTTGCTGAAGAAGATGACCTTGAAGAAAAATTATTTATTATTTTTGTTTTGTTCCTATTTTATTCAGCAGTTCCGTTTTAATGGTTCCTATCCTAAGCACTACGAAATTATTATGTTACTATCAGACCCCCTGAAGAATAAGTTTTTCTATTTTTAAAGATTTTCTTTGATTTTGGTTTGTTCACTTTCCATGATCCTACAATTTTATGTACTCTGAAAATATTATGTATTGTTATTGGCTCCGTGCCTGATTTATTTTATAAAGCACCTCCTAACCTTTTTTGATTACTTACAAACTTACATAAATTTTACGAGTCCAGTACCCTTAAGTAGTATGCTTATGTAATTTGAAAAAAAGCTGCTAAGCTGGCTCGTAAACCTGCAGTTCTTCTAAACTACGTAAGTACATTCCATTATGTTTTCATGGAAAATTTGCTCTTAAATCCGCACATGAAATGAAAGTGAAATCCGCGATATTGATTGCCTATATGTTTTTTGTTTTTCTCTTGCATGAAAATCTTCTTAAAACTCAAAAACTGAAGAAGGGCTTAATTTTATCGCTAAATGGACCCGGAATTCGGAATCGAACCCAAGAAACTTGTGGATACGAAATTGGATCAAAAACCAACAGTTTCAGATTTCTGTCCAGCTAGATTTGAATTCTGGATCACTGTGCGGCTGTTGGGAAGGAATTCCCGCCTAACACTTCACAACAAACTACTGTTATATAAGCAAATTCTTCGCCCTATTTGGACTTATGGAATTCAACTATGGGGCTGTGCCAAAAAAACAAACCTAAAAAAATACAAACATTTCAAAATAAAATACTGAGAAGTATTGTAGGTGCCCCCTGGTACATGAGAAATGATGATATTCATAAGGACCTGAGGATAGAGACCATCTATGAAACAGTTACTAAGTACGCGGGGAAGCACGAACAACGGCTCCACAAACACGAGAACCCGGAGATGCTTGACGTTTTGGACAATACGGATCAACTTCGGCGCCTCAAGAGGAAAAAACCATTTGACTTAGTTGTGCAAAGTGCAATAAACTGATTTATTACAATATTATTACTATGTATGCTATCTAAAGGAAGGTTTTATTGAAAACCTAACCTACTGCTGTGTCTACTATACTACGAAAAATATTGCTGGATGAAGATACATACATACAACAGATACATTTTTCAGTTGCAATAAAAATCACAGGGAAAAAAAGTAGTGGAAGCGCCGATTTAAATACCGCACGACTACGTTTAATGTGTAATAGATGAGAAATAGATGAATGATTTATATAGAAGGGTTATCTAATACAGATAATTCTAATCTAACACACATAGCCCTCAGCTTGTGCTGAGTAAGACAAAATCGGGCGTCCGACAGCATCACAAACCTTGACCTTATCCAAGAATGAAATTTAGGTACGCGACATGAACTGTTTCCACATTGTTGCAATAGCCAGCTTTCGCCACTGAACTCTTATCTTGAAGGAATTTTCTCTTCTTTCATGAGTGTTTTGAAGTGTTTCAGCCAGCCATGTGACGCGACTTGTTCAGATGTATCTGAAATGGTTTTAGATTGTGAAGAATTTTTCAGTATTTAGGTCAGCTCTTGAAAACCACCCTTGACTCGTATTCCAGCCCCACAGGTAACGGGACCGTACCGTGGCGTTAAGCGAATCGCCTAGTCGCCGCTGTTGGTTACCTCATTGTCCGTTAATCCTGAAACCATTTCTATTTCTGAAAATCCCGTTCCTATGTGAAAATATTAAAGCCTTTAATGGACTCCAAATTCCCCAAGCTGCTTTGCGCCGTTGGTTTTCCCCAAGCCACCCTATTTCTGGCAAACGGTCAGTCACCCGCAGTCTCCCCCTAGCACCCTGGGGTTACCTGGGGTAGTTGTAACCCCGCCCCTGATTGGTTTCTACTATCCCCCCTCTCTCTGCTCCCCGCGATTATTCACTTCTACACCAATTATTATTCACTTATTATTCTAAATTATCTTCACTTCCCCTCCAAACAAAATTTTCCCGTTTTTGTTCAACAGAATCTGGAGTCAGTTCCCTCGCTCGTTTTAGCAGAAATTGAATAATAAACCCCAGTGAAAGAATTTGCAGCTTTCTTGGTTTAAATATCTGTCTCATTCAACCTTACCTACACATCGTTTACATAATTCCATCGTTATTTGGTTGACAAAGCTCATCGTCATGGATACATATCATTGTCGTGTCCTATAAAATTTTAAACCTGAATTTTGAGGAAACAAACGAAAATCATGCGTGCTTGTACATCGCTGTGCCATTAGAGTAACATCTAGATTGAATAATAAAAAATCATAAATTTAGGAGAACAACAATTTTTAGTCAGGATCAAAACCTCGATTGTCCTGTAGAATGAGAATCACCCATTTAATATACCTACTATTTTCAAGTAACCCTGACTACCGCAATACAATTCTCTTGTGACTGTAAGTAAAACGCTTCTGATCTATCCATCCACTTTCGGTAAACCTGTGTTATAGACATTTCTTCACAGACTAAGAACAATTGATCATTACCTGCTACCCATTGTTATCGCCAGCGGTAGGCACAATTTGCAGGTGTTGGACGATGCTATTTTGGCTCTTTTATAGACGCCAAAACGCACTATTCTGGACAGTAGTAAGCAAAGTTCCCTTGCCAAAATACCACCTACGGATGCGTTTGAAGAAGGCAGACGAGCGTATTTATACAGACGCTTAATATAAATCCGTCAACATGTCCAAGACCTTGCCTTCGCCAAGAAAAAGGTACCCAAGTTGAAATTTCGCTTACGAAATGCAAGTGCGGCGCCCCACCGGCGCGTTGTGTGTAATTTCAGCGTGACTTATGTTCATTACTTTTCTCCTACAAACTATGTTTTCATTTTGGAAAAATTACATTAATTACCTCAAGATTAAAAGTAGCTGGTTTTGTTAAGAAGTGAATCCCGCAGTGACGGATGCGCTACCCCGTTTTCTAATGGAGTGGAACAGTACCGTATTTTTCGCCCCCCCTCCCCCAGTTATTTGTGGATCATTGGATCACCGATAGAACGTAATGAAACAGTTTCGTAATTTCAATATAGTATATGCGCAATTATCATTTATCACCCTCACATTGCAGTATTTTGATCTTAATTTTATTACAAGAGTTCGCCACTCTTTGGAAAGAGCAACAAATAACAGGGAAAACGCTGCAAATTCTTTCACTGGGGTTTATCATTCAATTTAACTCATTTGGCTTGAATTCATGATTAGAATTTCTGCTAAGCTTAGGAGTGTGCGTGTTTCAAAGTATAGAGCGATAATTGAATTTCAGGAGGCACACAAATATGATCAACTGATCAATCCAAATAGCTATTTTGATTGAGAACTGATTTAAGTGCACCATGCATATCTTCTGAAATTCAATAATCGCTCTATCCTGTGAAACACGCACACTCCAAAGCTTAGTAGAATTTCAAATCATGAATCATTGAATAATAAACCTTAGTGAAAGAATTTGCAGCGTTTTTTTTTTCAAAAGCGATTACAATGGAAAAATATTATATTTGAAAATTTTAAATTTCGTAAGACGGAGCATGCATATCAGAATACTTCAACCCGTGTATCGGCTAAAAACCCTTTTAGGAGTTCACTTTAGTATCCACGTTCACTACATCACTAGGTTAGGTCAAAAAAAAAAACGCTGTTGTTTTTTTTTTGATCGCAGTAACCTAGTGATGTAGTGAATGTGGATGCAAATGTTGGCACCATAAGATCATGCCATACATCGGGAATGGTTTGAGCTACAGACCTGGGGAGGGGCTCATTCGATTCCTCATGGAAAGTTCTTCAAAAAAAGTCCATATTTAGGACTTTTTTTGAGGTTTTCAGGGATTTTACAAAACTTTGACAACCCTTAAAGGGCACTTTAAATTCAGTGAGAGAGCTGGCTAACGAATTGGGGCGTTTTCGGGCCAACATGGATTTTTCCTGAAAATTTCAGTTTTTTTTGCTCCAGCCGTTAGGGAGAAATCGTGCGTACGGCGGACGGACGGACAAATTTTATTGCAGATTTGGATTCCACACTCTTTGAAACGTAAACCATGAAATTTTCAGGGGGGGTTAGACATTTTTTTTCAAGAGCGATTACAATGGTTTATTATTGAATAATAAACCAATACATTTCCTACGTTGGCAGCAGCTAGCAGGCATAACATCGCGGCCGTGCTCGGTCGGCTCTCTACAACAAAAGCCCGCATTTGTATTATTTGGGAATGTGTTTTGAAACATTGTTGACATCTTCCTCTTCACCTATAATTGATTATTTCACACTCAACAGTGTTTTTCTTTGGTTTACCCATTACATAATTAATGTCAACATGAGTGAATTCAACTAAGAGTTTGAAACTGAAACACCTCGTTGTTCATCAGTATTATACGCATTTTCCTTTTTGGTTCCTTGGCCCCCCCCGGCTCCTGGGCCCTCCCCGCATTGCAGGCCCTGCGGGCCCCTCACGCCGCCACCGGAGTGGAAAGACCTTTAAGTTGGGCGGATATTCCCGCGCTCTCGTGTCACTGGGTCGCCCCAAATGTCAACCCGATATGAGTCGACTCGCTCTCCGATGCTACTCCAAACTTTCCCCGAAACAGACTTCAAACCGTAAGAATTAAGCAAGTACCTGACTTAATCCGGCTCATCGAGAACACGGCGTTGCTTTGTTAATACAATAAGTTTTTGCTTCCGAGACTACAAGTAGATGGGGGAAGCTTTCTCTCCACTTTTAGGGGAATGAGAAAAATATTTTTCTTCAAAATAAAACTTTTCACTCTCATTTTGCGCTTTATAAAATTTTGAACAAATTTCGTTTCGAGTCTGTCTGTGCGTGTGTCCGTAGATCCTTCTAACAAGCCTAATTCCTACAGTTTCCATCCGATTTAGACGAAATCTTGAGGGATTATGTGGGATAGACTGTTGATGCTACTCTATGAGTTTCATCACCCTGAATTTTTTGAAAATTATCTTAGACATTTGAAATTATAATACGTTTATGTTATCTAGACGAGGAAGCTTTGTCACTCATAAAAACGCTGCAAATTCTTTCACTGGGGTTCATTATTCAATGATTCATGATTTGAATTTCTACTGAGCTTTGGAGTGTGCGTGTTTCGAAGGTGATAGAGCGATTATTGAATTTCAGGAGATATGTATAGAGCACGTAAATCGGTTCTCAACCAAAATACCTATTTGGATTGATCAGTTGATCATATTTTTGTGCCTCCTGAAATTCAATAATCGCTCTATCACCTGTGAAACACGCACACTCCAAAGCTTAGTAGAAATTCAAATCATGAATCATTGAATAATAAACCCAGTGAAAGAATTTGCAGCGTTTTTTTCAAGAGCGATTACAATGAAAAAATATTCTATTTGAAAATTTTAAATTTCGTAAGACGGAGCATGCATATCAGAATGCATCAACCCGTGTATCGGCTATAAACCCTTTTAGGAGTTCACTCCAGTATCCACATTCACTACATCACTAAATTACTGCGATTAAATAAAAAAAAAAAAAAAAAAAAAAAAAAGACGTACGGCGGGCGGACGGAAAATTTTTATTGCAGATTTGGATTCTACACCCTTTGAAACGTAAACCATGAAATTTTCAGGAGGGGTTAACATTTTTTTTTTTTTCAAGAGCGATTCAATGGTTTATTATTGAATAATAAACCAAAAAGGAATTAATTGAAATGTAAATCAAGGAGGTCAATGTTTCAAATTAATTGCTTGAATATTAGATATTATTTTTCATTTATTTATTTGATTTTTTTGTTCGAGGGAACGAATTTTGTTGAATGATATTAAATGATAAAAAGTAGATTAAAAACGCTTTCAAGTGGTGGGCTTTTTATTTTTTGAATAATACGTATCAGGTGTCATTGAGAGGTTCAAGGGTTTCGGTCTTGCCGAGAAGACGTTTCACTATTTTTACTTCTCCTCCTCATCAGAACGGCCATCTGAGCGGGTCTTCCCCCAGAGAATCATCGATAACTCGTATCCGCCCGTGCAAACCTACTTTCCGCCCCCGACGTAGGCGGAGTCATATTCCACAGATCCGCGCCCTGTCACCCCGATATTTTAGCTAGTTCATATATTTCGAATGGGACAGACGCTTCATGGGGAAGGAAAAGTTTAAGATATCGTTGTGACTCAGTCACGCTTCTCACTCAGCTCCAAAGCTTTCACACTTTACTACAAATGCCATTGTCATTTATGATGAAACTCCATCTCCAAAACGGGGATAAAAATGTTTCTCACAATGGGAATTTCGTCACGGATGCTTCCCCTCAGTCCACCGACGTAATGAAAACTCAGTTATTCCTCCGCCAGCGAATCATGTTGACTTTTACTTTTTACAATGCCAACGTCACATTGTAAAGTTACTTATCAGTCGATCTCTATCTACTCTATACATTCCAAAACTAAAGGATGAGTTTGTCGTATATTGTGCACATTAAATGAGTCAAATTTCAAAATGCTGTTAAACATCAAAGAGAGGTTTATTATTTCTGTATCCCCTTTGCAAGCAAAGTTGCAAGTTTTCAATGCAGTTGTACGTGCAATTCTAGGATATGGAGCGCAGGTTTGGGGTTTTTTGGAGTATGCGTCTGTAGAGGCTGTGCTATTATTGTTCATTAAAAAGCTTTTCCATTTGCCCTTATGCTCTCCAAACTATCTGGTTTACCTTGAGACCGAACTGGACACAATTTCGACATACACTCTCGGTATACATTGGAATATATTTATATATCGGTATTGGAATATATCGCTAAAGTAGCTAGCATGCCGGAATCTCGCCTGCCAAAGATTGTTGCCCGTGAGATCATTCGTCGTGGGATATACTGGGCGGAGAGCTACAACTCAATGGCTGCTCGATGCAATACCTCCATCCGCTGGCACCTATGGATGCGTCGCACTTGAAGCTGAACATAGGAAAATTTTAGCGAGCTTCAGGGAAGAAAAGGTGAAGAGCTTTTGGGCCAGAGCTAATGCATCAGACACATACACTCTTTATAGAGAATTGGATCCTCTTGTGAAATGCGCTAGTTTCTGTAGACAGCTGGACATCAGTTTGCACGAAGCTCGTTGGCTCTTCAAACTGCGTGCTGAGCTCCTAAATGTGAATGCCAGACCCTATGGTGCGAGTCCTAGAGAGGAATGCTCAATGTGCAATTTAAGGGAGCGTGAGGACATTTTTCACTTTCTCTGTATTTGCCCTATACTGAGTGAATTTAGATGGCGGGCACTGGGGTGTGGTACGCTCACCAGGGACGGAGCAATATTTATCCTTAATGGGGGCATGGGCTGGTCATGTGTGGTTTCATATTGCAGAAGTGCTTGGCGCTATAGAAAATTTTTAGTAGGCGAATTTAATTTTTAGTATAAGAAGTTTACTATTTTTATGTTCTTATTTTCGTATACTCAAAGCAACTACGAGTTATTGTCATTGCACAAGTAGGCCAGGACTCGAAACTCCGGCGGACAGCTCAATGAGCTATGCTGTATTGTTTATTATTTTTTCATTAATGTGTATTGTAAATTAATTTCCTTTCAATAAACTTATTTCTTCTTCTTTTTCTTCTCTTATTTCTGTATCAGATAACCCTTCTAAGTGAATCAATGATCTAAGGGTTCGGACTACTTACAACAGAATAGCTATATATGAATAAACTACGGTGGACCACTCGTAATAAACCGTGGATATGCTATCCAATAAAGAAATCATAAACATAAGTATAATAATTCACAGTTTTCAAATTAGAAGCAGAACTAAAAGTTTGCTCCGTAGACGAGGCGTCGCCGATTTGCCCTTGGATTGCAGGAAAAACAACGAAAAAGTTCGCACCAAGGCCAGACAGGACTCGGAGCGTTAGTCTGGCGAACACAAAACTTAAATGCTGTCACCAACACCCTGGGAATAGATCCAAGAACAGCGCAAGTTATGGTCGCCCGCTTTTCCAACACCTTATCTTCTCTGACGCCAGCAAAGCCCCGCGTTTCCCGCTCGTATCTTTCAACTTTTAACGACGGGGAAATTTAATGGCAGAGCTATCTTCAAGACGCACGAAATGTCCCCGGGTCCCCCAAGTGAAAATGGTAAAGATTTTATCATCGAACGTCGATTTGTCTTCGGAAAGTTTGTTTAATCGGGTCTTCTTTTTGGTTTGAAAAAAAAAAAAAAAAAAAAAAATTGCATGGTTTACGTTTCAAAGGGTGTAGAATCCAAATCTGCAATAACAATTTTCCGTCCGTCCGCCTTACGCTGTACGCACGATTTCTAACAAACGGCTGGAGCAAAAGATCTGAAATTTTCAGGGAAAATCAATATTGGTCCGACAAGGCCCCCAATTCTTTAGCCAGCACTCTCACTTAATTTAAAGTGCCACTTAAGGGTTGTCAAAGTTTTGTAAAATCCCTAAAAACCTCAAAAAAAGTCGAAGCGGCCTAAATTTTGACTCTTTTTGAAGAACTTTCCACGAAGAATCGAATGAGCCCCTCCCCAGGTTCATAGCTCAAACCATTCCCGATATACGGCCCGATTTATGGTGCCAACATTTGCGTTTTTTTTTGGTTTATTATTGTTTGTTTTCATCGCAGTAACCCATTGATGTAGTGATGTAGTAATGTGGATACTGGGGTGAACTCCTAAAAGGCTTTGTAGCCGATACACGGGTTGAAGCATTCTGATACGCATGAAACGCTGCAAATTCTTTCACTGGGGTTTATTATTCAATTGGCTTGCGTTCATGATTTGAATTTCTACCTAGCTTTGGAGTGTGCGTGTTTCACAGGTGACAGAGTGATTGTTGAATTTCAGGAGGCACACAAATATGATCAACTGATCAATTAAAATAGGTATTTTGGTTGAGAACAGATTTACGTGCTCTATGCATATCTCCTGAAATTCAATAATCGCTCTATCACCTGTGAAACACGTACTCTTCAAAGCTTAGTAGAAATTCAAATCATGAACGCAACCCAATTGAATAATAAACCCCAGTGAGAGAATTTCCAGTGTTTCTACTTTTGGGGATAACACTACTGGAATGCGGTGGGAAGTTTTATTTCCTTGATCTTAAAGTACCCAGTGGAACATTGTGACATAAAACTTTAAATAGACTCGGAGGTATTATTATTAGGTGTGAAACGTTGTCAGAAGGGAAGTCCGAAGTTCAAGGACGGCACGACCTTATGAAGCTGACCTTGCATATTCAACGTCACTTCACGGAAGAATAAATCCAAGCGCGTGGAGCTTGCATCAAAGTGATCACCAGAGCAGAAGTGGAAGCTGTAACTCCAAGTTGGTCTGTCGACGGTCATAGAATCTATGACGGGTGGAGTTGTGAGTTATCTATCACAACTTGGTTATACAGCGAGTGATTCCTCTCACCTAGATACTCAATCGTAGAAATAGCGCGATGCAAAAGGACATGGTCTCAATAAAATCTGTTGGCATGCGTTAGAGGGACGTCCCTAGGTCCGATTTTTATTAACCGAATTTACAAAATTTAAACACCCAATGAGTATTTCCAAAAATTAAAAGCCGATTGATAATCGAACAAAAAAGAAGTTAAATTGGCTGGGAATTTCAGTAGGCAGTATAAGCTGTTTCAGATTGAACGGATTGCCTATTCCAACTCGATTCCCCCCCCCCCCCCTTCCCAACAGAAAATTCAAAATTTCCAGAGGCTACATTCAAATTCTGACCGAACGAAATAAGAACATGAAAATCGTTTGAGAATTATAGAATGAGTAACGTCTATGAGATTCGACAGACATAAAACTACCGTTTTTTTCACGGATTTGGTCTTAAAATGGTCTGAAACGGATTTCTACGCAAAAATTGGTTTATTATTCAATAATAAACCATTGTAATCACTCTTGAAAAAAAATTTCTAGTCAAGTAGTTAGAAAAAAGTCAAGGCGGCCTAAATTTGGATTTTAGGAAGTACTTTCCATGAGGAATCGAATGAGAACCTCCCCAGGTCCGTAGCTCAAACCATTCCCGATGTATGGCATGATCTTATGCTGCAAACATTCGCATCCACATGCAATACATCACTAAGTTACTGCGACCAAAACAAAAACAACAGCGTTTGCCGATATACGGGTTGAAGCATTCTGAAATGCATGAAACGCTGCAAATTTCACTGGGGTTTATTATTCAATTTCATTCATTTGAAATTTATTATTCACTTATGAACTTTTTTTGAGGGTTTCAGGGATTTTACAAAACTTTGACAACCCTTAAAGGGCTCTTTAAATTAAGTGAGAGAGATGGCTAAAGAATTGGGGCATTGCCGGACCAACATTTTCCCTGAAAATTTCAGATTTTTTGCTCCAGCCGTTTGGGAGAAATCGTGCGTAGGGCGGACGGACGGAAAAATTGTTATTGCAGATTTGAATTCTACACCTTTTGAAACGTAAACCATGAACTTTTCAGGGGGAGTTAGCAATTTTTTTTTCAGGAGCGATTACAATGGTTTATTATTGACTAATAAACCAAAAGTGGAGTCTAATTCCACCTGAAGTATCAACACCGGCACATGAAATGCAATGACTGCAGACCAGGTGTAAATACCCGTGTTCGTCAACCATGTTCGAGGCCCTCACGCAGTTGGAGATCATTTTAAGATTGAGGGTAAACCTTGAGTGAAGCAAACAAACAAAACAACGTTGATCCTTGGTTTTCCCGTTTTTAATAAAATGATATTAGGATGTCCGAAACTGCACCAAGAGCAGAAAATAACATACGAAAACACGGATAATGATTGTCGTTTGGCAGGGACCCAAGGCAGGAGGGACTGGTTCATTAAGGGCCCACTCTCATCTAAAACTGTCGCAGAGACCTTGCAAGTTGTAGTCGAGTTTTGGGCGGAAAATTATCCAGAGTGCCGCAAATTATAACTTGTGACAAGATAAAAACACTCGAACTTCAGCTGGATATAAGCAGTTTGTCCTTTCGATTGAATGCAGTACTAGAAAGGTGGTATCTACTGTGTACCGACAGGTCTTAGGAATCCACGAGTAGAACAACTGAAATTTAACTAGATAAAATATAACATTATTGAAGTAAGCAGCATTTCATCAACTCTGGCAGCGGTACCTTCATAGAAAAACGCTGCAAATTCTTTCGTTGGGGTTTATAATTCAATTGGCTTGCGTTCACCATTTGAATTTCTACTATGCTTTGGAGTGTGCGTGTGAATTTCAGGAGAAATGCATAGAGCGGGTAAATCTGTTCTCAACCAAAATACCTATTTGGATTGATCAGTTGATCATATTTGTGTGCCTCCTGAAATTCGATAATCGCTCTATCACCTGTGAAACATGCACATTCCAAAGCTTAGTACAAATTCAAATCATGAATCATTGAATGATAAACCCCAGTGAAAGAATTTGCACGTTTTTTATGGTTATCAGAATACTTCAACCCGTGTATCGGCTATAAACCCTTTTAGGAGTTCACTCCAGTATCCACATTCACTACATCACTAGGTTACTGTAATCAAAACAAATACAAAATAACCAAAAATAACGTTTGAGCTACGGACCTGGGGAGGGGCTCATTCGATACCTTGTGGAAAGTTCTTCAAAAAGAGTCCAAATTTTGGCCGCTTCGACTTTTTTTGAGGTTTTTAGGGATTTTACAAAACTTTGACAACCTTTAAAGGGCACTTTAAATTAAGTGAGAGAGCTGGCTCAAGAATTGGGGCGTTGTCGGACCAACTTGGATTTTTCCTGAAAATTTCAGATTTTTTGCCAGCCGTTTGGGAGAAGTTGTTCGTACGGCGTACGGATGGAAACATTTTTATTGCAGATTTGGATTCTACGTAAACTGTGATATTTTCAGGGGAGGTTAGAATTTTTTTTTCAAAAGCGATTACAATGGTTTATTGTTGAATAATAAACCAAAATGTCGACCTTATTGGCGGCTCTTCCTGATCCCCTTCGACCTACCTGTCAGGTTGTTGGCGATTTGAACCGATTCATCAACCTACATTAGCCAACCTCCGTCAATCAAAAGATTGTTGTAAAGAGAGAGGAAGTAGGGCGAGGTGTCTATAGAAAACTTGAAGTTGTCAGGAGCAGCACCCGTCGCTCAACCTTTTGTGTTGAGAAGTTGAGAGCTCGCCCCAGCTTGTACCAGGCAGCGTATGTCAATAATCTATCCCTCGATCGATCAAATCGGCAAGGATAAAATTAAAAGATAAGGAACCATTATTTAATACTTGAATAAAATGCACTCATTATTAAGTAATGACTTCGATTTGTATACTGATGAATCACGTCAGAACCCACGATAGAGAATTACTAACCAAGTTTATAATAATAATAAGCAACATCCAGCTATAGGCCTCCGCTAAACAATTACAAGCGTACTGTTTACCTTAGTCAACTGAAAACATACGAGGATTATTCAATAATTAAAGAGACAAATTGATGTAGAAACAAAGGTGTGTATTTTTACAAAACGAAACTTTTACTACTTCTCAACATAATCCCCACCAATATTAATACACTTGTCCCAACGATGAACTAGCTTTTTTATACCAGATTCAAAGAAGTCTTTGTCTTGTTGTTTGAGCCACTTTCCCACAAATTTCTTGACCTCCTCGTTGTTGCTGAACTTTTTCCCTCTCAGCAGCCCTTTGAGTGGACCAAACAAATGAAAATCCGAAGGAGGCAAATCTGGACTGTACGGAGGATGAGGTAGTATCTCCCAACCCATTTTTCGAATGGTTTCTTGGGTCAGCTGGGCAGTATGAGGGCGAGCATTGTCGTGTAGCAATTTCACGCCTTTTCTTTGAGATCCACGACGTTTTTCTCTCATTGCTGGCTCCACTCTGTTCATCAGCATATCTGAGTAGTAGGTCTTCGCGAATAATGTTGTCAATGCAAGTTTCAAGCGAAGGAGTTGACACTTCAACTGGCACTCGTACATATTCTTAAGAATCTTTGGTTCGTAACTACGAATAAGCAAACCCCCTTTTGGAAAAACCATTCCTACTATCCAATACAATTACCCCGAACCCCTATAAATCGAACATACTTAATTTATTGTCATGACAACATAGCAAACTAATAAATGAGTACCAAATTAATTACTTAGTGATTCATCGCAACTTCCCACACGTGTTCTACAACTAGTT
The DNA here is from genome assembly GCA_031894815.1 of Creontiades dilutus. Classification (NCBI taxonomy): domain Eukaryota; kingdom Metazoa; phylum Arthropoda; class Insecta; order Hemiptera; family Miridae; genus Creontiades; species Creontiades dilutus. Next base: position 108,663 of record JAVIWC010008056.1, read on the forward strand.
TCCAACAAAAAGTGCCCCTCAGAGTTTTTTTTAAGAGGCTTCGTTTTCGAGTTATTTCACTTTTCATAGGCATCGTTAAACCTGTTGTACCAAATCTTGTGTGAGTTCATTGTACATTGACGAAATCCCCCGTGAATATGTCGCCATCGATTAATTGCATAAATCCCTTCTACTCTCCCCATCCGATGCAAACACCAGATTCTCAATGACGGGTTTTCCGCAAAGAAATTGTCATCGTCGGGAAGGATTCGAACCGCGCTGATTCTCGCAGTATCTCTCCAGTCTGAATTGGCCAACTCTCTGCTCTCTTCGCTCATCTCTTTGCTCTCTTATCGCAGCTCCAGTCTGTAAGCACCCTGATTCGAGTCTGGTCGGGAAACAAACCTATGAAATTTTTGTTTTCCTATTTTCAGGTTCTACTTTTTGGTTTATTTTTCAATAATAAAACATTGTAATCGCTCTCGAAAAAAAAAAAAAAAAAAAAATGCTAACCCCCCCTGAAAATTTCAAGGTTTACGTTTCAAAGAGTGTAGAATCCAAATCTGCAACAAAAAATTTTCCGTCCGTCCGCCGTACGCCTTATGCACGTTTTCTCCCAACAGCTAGAGCAAAAAATCTGAAAATTTGAATTTCTTCTAAGCTTTGGAGATTATTGAATTTCAGGAGATATGCATAGAGCACGTAAATCGGTTCTCAACCAAAATACCTATTTGGATTGATCAGTTGATCATATTTGTGTGCCTCCTGAAATTCAATAATGGCTCTATCGCCTGTGAAACACGCACACTCCAAAGCTTAGTAGAAATTCAAATTCTGAATGCAAGCCAAATGAATGAAATTGAATAATAAACCCCAGTGAAAGAATTTGCAGCGTTTTCGCTTAAGAACTTTGATTTTGTTACGAAACATATTTTAGATCTTTCTAATCCAATTATGCAAGCAGGTGTAATAAATCAGAAATTTCGAATTTTCTGTCTTGATGGGGCTTGATGACCGATTCATTCAGTCGATCCTCATACCTATTGAAATTCCTGTCCAATTTTCTTGCGCTTTTGTTCGCCTAAGAATAGTTACAAGTTGAAAAAGTAGTTTTAAAAAAATATTTATAAGTGTGATCATATGAAAACCGGACATATGAATGTTCCTGTAATGGAAGCATTGCTAACCAATGTGTTTTACCGAAGAATTCAAGGCACCCCAACCAGAGCCCAAATACGAGTATGTTATCTTTGATATTTAGAGAGTTATTCGCCAGGTATGGGCCTAAAGCCAACAGAGCTAAGCCTTGACATTATTGAGGGTTTCGGATTCAAAGCCGAAAACATCGCAGATGTTGAAATTGAACTCGATGGTAAGCAACTCGATCAGAACGAGAGTTTTGAATTACCTGCAACACCACTTCCTCTTGTCCCTGTCACTTGACACTGTCACGAGATAACAAGGAAACTGCACCTCAGTCCCAAGCTAGTTACTCCTATATTTATTTCAGGTTGTGGTCCCTGTTGTGTTTGTCCCCAAAAAAGTGTAACCCTTGAAGTTTTTATAGAAAATTTAACTCAGAAAAAAATTCCTCCAAAACTTACATTCACAAATAATGTCTTACTGCTAAAACCCTGATCAAAATGAATAAAAAACAAGAAATGAGTAAGTAAATAAATTATTTAAAAAACAAAATTTAATTTAATTTAAAAACACCTATGTACATTATTACCGAGAGGTTTTTTATTTCTGTATTTGTTCAGATGTACGTGAAATGGTTTTAGATCTTGAAGAATTTTTCAGCATTTAGGTCATTACCTCTTGAAAACCACCCCTGACCGTATTCGAGGCTGACCGTAACGGGACCGTACTGTGGCGTTAAGCGGATCGCCTAGTCGCCGCTGTTGGTCACCTCATTGTCCATTTATCCTGAAACCATCTATTGCTGTAAATCCCGTTCCTATGTGAAATTATTTAAAGCCTTTAATGAACTCGAAATTCCCGAAGCTGCTTTGCGCCGTTGGTTTTCCCAAGCCACCCTTTTTCTGGCAAACGGTCAGTCACCCGTAGTCTCCCCCCTAGCACCCTGGGGTTTCCTGGGGTAGTTGTAACCCCGTCCCTGATTAGTTTCTACTACCCCCACGATTCCCCACTCTAAATTTTCTTCACTTCCCCTCCAAACAAAATTTTCCCGTTTTTGGTTAACAGAATCTGAAGTCAGTTCTCTCCTTCGTTTTAGCCGGCTCTTACACTCTTGTTAACTTGGCTCTCCTGGGACCTCCCTAATATTGGCTGGGATCCCTATATAGTTATCACTTATCAAACTTGACTGACTTCATATCATAGTTATCAAAGTGACCATTTTCCTAACTAAGTAGTGGCAAAGCAGCATATTTTGTGATATTGTTGGCTACCCGCGAAACCTCAACTTTGGCAGAAGCGCCCTAAGGTTTTATTCAACAACACCTTTATTTATTTAATTGGTTCACTGTATCGACGAATACGAATTGAATTATGTATTTCCGTACTCGTTCATTGAGCATGTACGCATTCATTTGAAATACAGCCTCCATCACTTAACTGCTTAACCGTTTACATCTTCCTTGGGTTCACCTCAACAGTATTAGAATAACCCTTATACAGGAATCTTCTATCTACGTATATCAGACGTAGCCAGGGTACATTATCTTAATTCGGTGCCTCTGTCTTGTTGATGCCGCAGAAATGGAATCATTTACATTTCATCACGTTGATTCGGACATAAAATAGCCCTGGGGCTCACAGAGCTGAGCAGGAGCGCCTTCGTCAGGTGTCAGATGTCCCACACAATCGACTAAATTTCTGCTTTCTAGGTGGATGAGGGCGAAAAATAGCCGTCGGGTAACCTCAGCTGACCGATTTCAGGTGTTTCACAGAAAAGACCTGAGAATTGATGTATAAACCCGTTCTATAGCATATGGACTCTACTGGCGGTCTAGTTGGCCATAGTTTCTGCTATGTTGCATGCTAAGTGCCAAAAACTGGTCACTAAACGGGGCAAATTCTTTCACTGGGGTTTATTATTCAATTATTCATGATTTGAATTTCTATTAAGCTTTGGAGTGTGCGTGTTTCACAGGTGATAGAGCGATTATTGAATTTCAGGAGATCTGCATAGAGCACGTAAATCGGTTCTCAACCAAAATACCTATTTGGATTGATCAGTTGATCATATTTGTGTGCCACCTGAAATTCAATAATCGGTCTATCACCTGTGAAACACGCACACTCCAAAGCTTAGTAGAAATTCAAATCATGAATGCAAGAAAAATTAATGAAATTGAATAATAAACCCCAGTGAAAGAATTTGCAGCGCATGGATTTATAATTTTTTTTCTTGTTCCGTTGGATTCATGTTACAATTTTCTTATTTTGCCCTAAGTAGATAGGAAATTTAATGCTCTTTCCAATAATTATTGTGTTCTCGAAATTGTTTTTAGAGAGAAGTTTAAGGATGTTATGGATAGGGATATTTTCCCACTCCCGATTCTGGTGGATAAGGGTGGCCCCTTGTAGCGCAAATTCAGAAAATCAATCAGAAGTCAATGCAGAAATTACTCGCCTATAACTATACCATTCTGCCAGGCTTCTTCTTGAAGAGAATTATGGTTTATTTAGGGACTCAAGATTTAAAAGCACGGAGTGAAACGGAACCCCTATCAAACAAGCTAAGTCTGGAAGGGATGTTATGTTGGTATTTACCTCCAGAATAAACTTTGGATCTTTGATTATTAGTTTCGCAGCACCCTGTGAATACAACAGTATCATTTTGAGTAATGATGTACTTCTCATTTCGCGCTATCACTAAGAAGTAAAAGACAAGGCGAATGAAACACCTTCGCTCCAAACAGGGATAAGAGCGGGATCAGCAAGGTTAGTTACGTTGTTTTAACTTGTGCCACGGATGAAAAGGAGGCGCAATGGCGCATCCTTGAAATCAGGTGAGATACGTAGTGAGGACGAAAATGTAGGTCGAACAAGTCACGTTCGATTATGTTGCTGGACAGCCGACAACCGCGTTTCCTGGAGGAGTCGTGATTACCTCGCTTTACTGCTGAGTCAAGATTCTGTGATTTGACGCGAAAGGGTGATTCTCATTCTACTGGACAATCGAGGTTTTGATTCTGACTAAAACATTTTGAATTTTGAAACTTTTGATTATACAATCTAGATGTTACTCTTATGGATCAGTGATGCACAAGCACGCAAGATTTACGTTTGTTTCCTCAAAATTCAGGTTTTAAAATTTTATAGGACACGACAATGATATGTTTCCATGACAATGAGCTTTGTCAACCAAATAACGATAGAATTATGTAGACGATGTGTAGGTAAGGTTGAATGAGACAGATATTTAAACCAAAAACGCTGCAAATTCTTTCACTGGGGTTTATTACTCAATTTCATTCATTTCAAGATAGGCACACAAAAATGATCAACTGATCAATCCAAATATGTATTTTGGTTGAGAACAGATTTACGTGCTCTATGCATATCTCCTGAAATTAAATAATCGCTCTATCACCTGTAAAACACGCACACTCCAAAGCTTAGTAAAAATTCAAATCATGAATGCAAGCCAAATGAATAAAATTTAATAATAAACACCAGTGAAAGAATTTGCAGCGTGTCATGAATATCAGAATGCTTCAACCCGTGTATCGGCTACAAAGCCTTTTAGGAGTTCACTCCAGTTTCCACATTTAGTACATCACTAGGTTACTGCAAAAAAAAGCTGTTGTTTTTGTTTTGTTCGCAGTAACCCGGTGATGTAGTGAATGTGGATGCAAATGTTGGTAGGGTAAGATCATGCCATAAGATCATCGGGAATATTTTGAGCTACAGACCTGGGGAGGGGCTCTTTCGATTCCTCATGGAAAGTTCTTCAAATAAAGTCCACATTTAGGCCGCCTTGGTTTTTTTGGAGGTTTTTGGGATTTCCCAAAACTTTGACAACCCTTAAAGGGCACTTTAAATTAAGTGAGAGGGCTGGCTAAAGAATTGGGGCGTTGTCGGACCAACATTGATTTTTCCTGAAAATTTCAGATTTTTTGCTCCAGCCGTTTGGGAGAAATAGTGCGTACGGCGTACGGACGGAAAAAATTTTTTATTGCAGATTTGGATTCTACACCCTTTGAAACGTAAACCATGAAATTTTCAGGGGGGGGGGGGGGGTTAGACATTTTTTTTCAAGAGCGATTACAATGGTTTATTATTGAATAATAAACCAACAACCGTGTTTTTTTTTATCGCTGTAACCTAGTGCTGTAGTGAATGTGAATGTATCCAGTATACTGGAGTGAACACCAAAAAGGGTTTATAGCCGATACACGGGTTGAAGCATTCTGATATGCATGCTCCGTCTTACGAAATTCAAAAATTTTCAAATAGAATATTTTTTCATTTTAATCGCTCTTTAGAATTGAATTTCAGGAGATAAGCATAGAGCACGTAAATCGGTTTTCAACCGAAATACCTATTTGGTTTGATCAGTTGATCATTTTTGTGTGCCTCTTGAAATTCAATAATCGCTCTATCACCTGTGGAACACGAACACCCCAAAGCTTAGTAGAAATTCAAATCATGAATGCAAGCGAAATGAGTGACATTGAATAATCAACTCGAAGGAAAGAATTCGCAGCGTTTTTTTCGGAAAAAATCCAATTATCCGAATTTTTTATTATCCGAATGAGGTCCGGTCCCAATTGATTCGGATAATCGGAGTTCTACTGTAGAAGAGATTTTGTCGTTTCTACATGGCTGAGTGAAACATGTGTTGAATACACTTCATGGGTAGAGCAGAGCTGTAAGCTTTCCCTTCGAGAGCAGTTACGATACGGGATTACCGTCTTCTGAGGGTGTGCCAATATAATCATTATCGATGCAGAGCGAAACAATAGAGAAGACATTCTATTGTTTACGTATTGTATCTCGATGTTTTCGCGTACATTTAGGTCGCCCGACTCTGGAAATAGAATAGTGTGCTACTTAGAAGTCTGTCTAGTGACGTTCCGATATTCGGTATCGGTACGATATCCAACTAGCATATCGATATTGCGATAATATCGGAAGGAAAATATCGATTTCATCAATATCGGATCATTCGACACTAACTAACAAACCGCACTGAAAATTATCTAGTTGTGAAAATGAGGAGATGGGGCCAGCAAATAAGAGAATTGACTTTTTAATCGTGAATTATAAATTAATTCACAACTGAAGAATAAATTGAATAATAATTCGTTGAAAAATAAATGTAATTATTAATGCACTTAATTGTGTGCGGACCAAACGGAGTAACGTAGGAAATTATAAATTCAAAGACCCCATTCAAGCTTAAAATTTCATCTTCTCATAATATGAGAATATTAACGATATTGTGGTTGAGGTGAACCCAAGGAAGATGTAAACGGTTGTGCAGTTAACTGATGGAGGCTGTATTTCACATGAATGGTACATGCTCAATGAACGAGTATGGAAATACATAATTCAATTCGTATTCGTCGATACAGTGAACCAATCAAATAAACAAAGGTGTTGTTGAATAAAACCTTAGGGCGCTTCTGCCAAAGTTGAGGTTTCGCGGGTAGCCAACAATATCACAAAATATGCTGCTTTGCCACTACTTAGTTAGGAAAATGAAGTCACTTTGATAACTATGATATGAAGTCAGTCAAGTTTGATAAGTGATAACTATATAGGGATCCCAGCCAATATTAGGGAGGTCCCAGGAGAGCCAAGTTAACAAGAGTGCAAGAGCCGGCTAAAACGAAGGAGAGAACTGACTTCAGATTCTGTTAACCGAAAACGGGAAAATTTTGTTTGGAGGGGAAGTGAAGAAAATTTAGAGTGGGGAATCGCGGGGAGCAGAGAGAGGGGGATAGTAGAAACCAATCAGGGACGGGGTTACAACTACCCCAGGAAACCCCAGGGTGCTAGGGGGGGAGACTACGGGTGACTGACCGTTTGCCAGAAAAACGGTGGCTTGGGAAAAACCAATGGCGCAAAGCAGCTTGGGGAATTCGGAGTCCATTAAAATCTTTAAATATTTTCACATGGGAACGGGTTTTTCAGAAATAGATATGGTTTCAGGATTAACGGACAATGATCCGGGTGGCTGACATTTTAGATACAACTGAACACATACTATAACACGAGGTAGTACTGTAGTATTGTAGTAAAAAAAATTAAATTACAAAAAAAAAAAACCTGGATTATCAAATAGTGTATTCAAGATCGAAGTCTGTTCATGAAGCTATTTGTAAATTTACTATCGAAGTTGGAATTGATGTTTCAGTTACAGCTCGTTCATTATTGTGATCATTATCATTAATTATGTATATAGATAATATGTATTTCTAATAAAATCCTTCATGGCTGTTGCTTCCGGCTAATGGCAATTGAAGAAAAAAAAGCATCTTTTGATGCAAATTTTACCTGGCTTATTTCTATCTGAGTTACCATCTGTAGTAACATTGGTATTAACTATTAAGGCACTATTTGTAAATTTGGTCGGTGGCACAGCTTCATTCAATGTTTCTTAATCACTACCTACCTAGTTTTTCTTTCTTAGCGAACGTTTTAATTCTTGGAACTTCAGGGCTTAGCTGTTCAAGAAAGTTCATCAACTTCTTCAAAAACGTTCTTGAATGCACATCGCAACCTTCCCTCATTTTTCCTAACATACTTTGTTTGATAAATGTTAATTGAAGAAGCTCCATTTTGTAATTCCTAAATTTGTTGATTTATTTTTCAAGATGCGTAGAATCCAAACACCATTTATCATTTGCAAATAAGTAGGTAATCTCATTCTGACATGAAGGATTTTACTGACGTCATAACTAACTCGTTTCGCTGTAATTTAAACACGAGAGGTTTTCTTCGATAACGTATGTAGGTACTCAAGCCGTCAACTGTTCTAGCGTTAGATACGATGAAATGGATTTCGGGAATCGACATTAAAATCCACTTTAATTTTCCCCAGTGCTCGAAGCCTCGTCGTACCTACATGTGAGGAAACCACTTCTGTATCACATTTATTCAACACACAAATTTCATCAGTTTTGAAAAATTTGGTGAGGATAAATAACAGAGCAAACATAGTTAGGAATTTACTCACTTCTAAAAGGAACTTCTAAAATCCCCGGACAATTTTCATTATTCACAAATGCTCACAATTGAGTGTTATTATGTTCAAGTGTTTTGGTTTATTATTCAATAATAAACCATTGTAATCGCTCTTGGAAAATAAAGTCTAACCCCCCTCTGAAAATTTCATGGTTTACGTTTCAAAGGGTGTAGAATCCGAATCTGCAATAAAAAATTTTCCGTCCGTCCGCCGTACACCGTATGCACGATTTCTACCAAACGGCTGGAGCAAAAAAACTGAAATTTTCAGGAAAAATCCATGTTGGTCCGACAACGCCCCAATTCTTCAGCCAGCTCTCTCACTTAATTTAAAGTGCCCTTTAAGGGTTGTCAAAGTTCTGTAAAATCCCTAAAAACCTCAAAAAAAGTCAAGGCGACCTAAATTCGGACTTTTTTTGAAGAACTTTCCATGAGGAATCGAATCAGCCCCTCCCCAGGTCCGTAGCTCAAACCATTCCCTATGTATGGCATGATCTTATGCTGCCAACATTTGCATCCACATTTTTTTTTCTTTTAACTTTTTATTTTATTGCAGTAACCCAGTGATGTAGTGAATGTGGATACTGGAGTGAAGTCCTAAAAGGGTTTATAGCCGATACACGGGTTTAAGCATTCTGATATGCATGTTCCGTCTTACGAAATTTAAAATTTTCAAATAGGTTATTTTTCCATTGTAATCGCTCTTGAAAAAAACGCTGCAAATTCTTTCAATGGGGTTTATTAGTCAAAGATTCATGATTTGAATTTCTACTAAGCTTTGGAGTGTGCGTGTTTCACAGGTGATAGAGCGATTATTGAATTTCAGGAGGCACACAAATATGATCAACTGATCAATCCAAATAGGTATTTTGGTTGAGAACCGATTTAAGTGCTCTATGCATATCTCCTGAAATTCAATAATCGCTCTATCACCTGTGAAACACGCACACTCCAAAGCTTAGTAGAAATTCAAATCATGAATCCTTGAATAATATACCCCAGTGAAAGAATTTGCAGCGTTTTATTAAGTGTTAGTGTGATCATATGAAAACCGGACACAGGCCCTGTAGTTCATGCATTGCTTACAAAAATGTCTCTCTCGAAGGCCCGACAGTATCCGATAATGTCTATCAATCAGACAGTCAGAGAGTCACCCATGAAGCTAGACAGTGTTTGATTTTGATATTGCATTATAACAGTACCTACGAACAGAGGGCATAACCGACGTCCGGAAATAATTTCCCTGGATGGGGATGACCTATAGTTTTGAAGTTCTGACAGAAGTTATGAGATAACGTGCAGGCCGTCAAACGTTAGGATCAGTAGTGTGCAAGACCTTTTGAACTGGAGATCAACGTCTTGCCGTGACATAACCGCCGGACAATGGAATTCAACGTGAGTTTAGACTCTTATCTGAATGTACTCATGGAAGGTCGTCAAGTCAAAGATAAATCGTTCGGCTCTCAATATCAATATCAACTGTTCAACTCTTCTAGTTAACCGACTAACCAGCTCATAATCACATTCCCTTATGAGCGCGAAAAGAACGTGATGAGTTCAGTAACAAATCACAGCTGAATATGAATATACAATTATAATACAATCGATAGCTGAACAAAGAATTCCTCGTTTTAAGGAATTTTCGTGGAAAATTGAGAAATTGAGGGTCTATTAAACAAAAAACTACACTGCATATTGATGCGGGTTTTCAGCCAAATGATCGCAATATTTCGCATCAACATTTAGGTAGCTTTCAGTGGCGGCTCCTCCCCCGAAAAACTAGGAGAGCACCAAGATCACCAGAGGCTAGAAGATGGCTTTAAGGCTTTCTTAAATTTCTACTGGAATGAATGAATGAAAAAAAAAAAAAAGATTATTAAGTAATAACGGGGAAAAAACAACGCTGCAAATTCGTTCACTGGGTTTTATTATTCCATGATTCATGATTTGAATTCATGAATTTGAATTTCTTCCTACTAGAATTGGTAACTCCTTAGTTATTGAGACAAAACTATCACGAGATAGAGTGTAACCGTCAAGGGAGTTTAGCTGTCACGTTAAGATACCTGGCAACTGATAGGAACTCAAACCCGAAGATTTCAAATTTTCAGCGATCATGTCGCCATCATCAATTAGCTGTAACAGAAACATGGGAAGCGCTCATCCACGTGCTGCAGAACTACATGGAAATAAGCCAAGCCTACTACTTCGAGTGAATGGGTACGAGATTTTTTTTTAAGCATATATTTATTATATATATTGAATATAACAACTAGTTACATCATACATGAATACAGTGAGTAACTATCAAGTTATTTAGCTTTAACATAATTACGCATTTTTATGGTGAGAGTTCACTAACTAGCTCCACACTACACTATCACATCGGTATCAGCATCCCAAGTCCAAGGGTGTGGTCCTCTTCAGGCGCCGAATAGTACTGGAGTTGTCAAGAAGCTGAATGGCTTCCAAATTAGTATGAGCGTGAAGCCGCGGTTCATATCTTCGAGTTAATTTTTTCGAAGTATCTCTTACGGTTTCCACTCGGAGATCTTCATGGAGGTCGTCATTTCTGATGTACCAGGGAGCGTTTACTGCACACCTAACTACTTTATTTTGGAAAGTTTGAATCAACTGCATGTTAGATTTTGCTGTGCAGCCCATAGTTGGATGCCATAAGTCCAAATAGGCATTATCAATGTCTTATACAGAAGAAGTTTGTTGTAGACGTTGAGTTGCGAGTATCGCCCCATAATCCAATAAAGCTTGCGAAATTTGATTTGCAGCTCTTGATTTTTTTTTTTTCTTTATGTGTTCCTTCCATTTCAACTTTCCGTCCAGGGTCATACCCAAATATTTGGCAGAGTTGGCATGTGGGATGATGCACTGGCTTAAGAACAATGGTACATGGGGTATCCTTTTGTAGGTAAAGTTCACGTGAGTGGACTTCGCTTCATTCAATTTAAGACACCATTTCTGAGTCCATTCATTTACTGCATTTGTAGCTTCCTGCAACTGCTGAGTTGATTCTTCCACCGTTTCTGGTACGGCTAGAATAGCTGTATCGTCAGCAAATGTAGCTAACGTAGTTTCTTCTGTGCTTGGAACATCATGCGTGTACATTAGGTACAGTAATGGTACAAGCACGCTACCCTGCGGTAACCCTGCTTCGATTTTTCTAAGGTCAGAAAAGTCGTCTTCAATTTTAATTCTGTAGTACCTGCTAGACAAGTAGGATTCTAATATGTGACAGTACTGCTGGGGTAGTACCCCTTGCAGTTTATTTAATAGTCCCTCGTGCCAGACCTTGTCGAAAGCTTGTGACACGTCTAGAAACACAGCACTGCAAACTTTCTTATTCTCCAGTGCGTTTTCGATTACGTCGGTTATTCTGTGGACTTGTTCAATTGTCGAATGTTTCGCTCTGAATCCAAATTGATGTTGCGGAATCAGGCCCCTTGGTTCTATTATACCAATGAGTCTCTTTTTTAGTAACTTCTCGAACAGTTTTGAAAGAACTGGGAGTAGTGAAATAGGTCTAGATGTAATCATTGTCCTGAGGAATCCCTTCGAAGGTTTCAATGAAAGACCGTATAAGCTCTTCATTTTCACTGGTTACTCCCACGTTCTCTTCTGATATTACATCAACGCCCTCCATCGTCCGCAAATGATCACTGTTGAGCTGAATGATTGTCAGTGGTGCTGAAAATTTGATAACACGCCCATTCACCGAAGGTCGGATGCGGAAACTACAATGTGCACCTGTAAGTGGCATGTGTTCCCGGCTGGGAAAACGTTGAAAGTAATGAGCGTGGGCAGCGACCTTGGGGGCGGTCCAACGCGACGCGGGCGATCCGTACACAACCGGTTCAACATCGACTTTCTACTTTTGGTCGGGTTGTACGAGTAGTTTTATTTTTAAATAGCGGAAAGGACGGTGGAAATAATTTCTATTTGTATGTGCACTTTAACTCGTCGGGTACCGAGTGGGGCGACTCAGTCACCCCAGCGGCCCAAATTGCACGCCAATATGGGCATAAGCTTTTTTGTATTTGCTCATTGACGCTCAATTTGATGAAAAAATAAGCTGCAGTGCAGAAAAATTACTTTTAAACGATTAAAACACCATGTGGTGCCCATGGGGTGACTTAGACACCCCACTCAGTAGTACGTGCACAAAAAATAAAACGTAGCACGATTAGGTGCTTACCAACAAAGTCCAATGTTCATTTCATTTGACTATATTCCTTCTGAATCTTTTAGCATTAGTTTCACGGCACATTTCAACACACAAAATATCCGGAGTGGTATATTCAAAATTCGAGCAGGAGAAAGCTTTTCCTAATCGAACTCGCAAAACAACTTGCTCTCCCCAACATGAAGATGCGTTTCACTTAAAACCTTCACACAAACGTTTCAAACTGGATCAGATTTCTGCGGGGGCTTCACTGAAATCATCTGAATCTGAATACTCAGCCCGAGCAGCACCGCCACATAGGAGCCTCTCGTCAACTTTGACTGTGGCGGTGCGATGCAATTTTCGCAGCAGAAAAATGGATTAAAAAAAAAACAAAATTGAAGTGCTGTGTTTGCCACAAACCTGTCTGCATCAACCATCGAAGCAAACATACCACGGCCAAGTGTCTTGAATGTGAAGAAAAGAGTGGGTGAAGTTGAAATATTGGACTTAAAAATTTTTGGGGAAGACCAATTTTGTAAATATGTATTTTCTGATGTATTTTTCAAATAAGTTTTTTCTGTGTGATGTGTGAAAGCTATGTCATTCATTAGGTATAATAAAAAACATTCGCATTTGAATTTTATTGGTGTTTAACAAGTGTAATTATAAAATCTTACTAAAAAGTGAGGTGACTCAGTCACCCCACTTGGTAGCGCGCGTTGTACAGGGAAGGTTGGTATCGGACGGGTTAACAGGTATTTTATCTTTATTATTTAGTACAATTACTTCATATTTCAAAATTGGAGAAAAGTTGGGCACGAAGTAAGCAATTGTGTATAAACATAATTATTTTGCTGTTAATTTATTTTTAATAGGTAGGTACGTTTAATCCTTTTTAGGATGTCCCTGTGAAGCAAGGCTTCCTGTTAGAATTGTGTGAGGCAACCAAAACATGAGGGAAAAATAAATTAACACAAATCTAAGACGGAATAATTTAGAAAAAACGCTGCAAATTCTTTCGCTGGGGTTTATTATACAATTTCATTCATTCGGCTTGCATTGATGATTTGAATTTCTACTAAGCTTTGGAGTGTGCGTGTTTCAAGGTGATGGAGCGATTATTGAATTTCAGGAGGCACACAAATACGATCAACCGATCAATCAAAATAGGTATTTTGGTTGAGGACTGATTTAAGTGCTCTACGCGTATCTCCTGAAATGCAATAATCGCTCTATCACCTGTGAAACACGCACACTCCAAAGCTTAGTAGGAATTCAAATCATGAATGCAAAGCCAAATGAATGAAATTGAATAATATACCCCACTGAAAGAATTTGCAGCGTTTTTTTAATAGGTAGTACGTAGAATCCTTTTTAGGATGTCCCTGTGAAGCAAGGCTTCGTGTTAGAATTGTGTAAGGCAACCAAAACATGAGGAAAAAAAAATTAACACAAATCCAAGACGGAATACCTTAGAAAAAAGGTGTATGTCTGTGTGTGACGAATTTCTCGACGTTACTCAGGCTGTAATTCTCAACCAATTTTTAAGATTATTTTTTCGTTCGATCATAATTTTAGTATAGTTGTGCAACAAAACTCGGAAATTCTTCGACGCAACCTTGGCAAGTGTGCTATTATGCCTTCTCGAGATCTTTGACATCATATTTGCACCCTTACAATTTGAGTGGTAGAGTGATTTCTAGGGTGAGTTCTTTTGCAGACCTCGGAATGATCTTCAATTCTCGTCTTACATTCTGCATATAGACGGAATTTGCTAACGAGCAATTAGAAGTCTCGGCTTCCCGAAACGCCATAAGAAGGGATTCAAGGATGTGGATGCCCTGGTTGTACTCTTCAATACGTTGGTCCATGGGTGATTCCTATTTTACGGAACAATCGCTGTCCTTCATTGATAATTCTTTTTCTGTTCAACTTTTCCCAACAATTATTTTTGTAGATTTTATGTGGTAACTAGGCCTACTCATGGCTATCATATAGTTTTGCTACTCTTTATTTTACATGCCGGTAATTGATCGAAATGTACGTCCAATCCCATTGTCATGGTCTGTCCGTGAGTCAGAATTTGAACTTAATCCAAAATTTTATCCGCTCAAAGTACGTTTTACCGGAAATATTTTAACTAGCATTTTTTTAGAATTAGTCACTGGACTAACTTTTAGATAGTCTGTACGAATCAAGTGTTCAACATTTTAGAGGCTTCGTTTTCCCGCAATTTAATTTCTAAGATTTTTTTGTACTTTTCAGACCTTGTCTCACTAAATCAGCCGTAGCTCCCTTTTTTTCTGATCGCAGCAACCTAGTGATGTAGTGAATGTGGATACTGGAGTGAACTCCTTAAAGGGTTCATAGCCGATACAGGGTTGAACCATTCTGATACGCATGAAACGCTCCAAATTCTTTCACTGGGGTCTATTATTCAATTGGCTTGCGTTCATGATTTGAATTTATACTAAGTTTTGGAGTGTGCGTGTTTCACAGATGATAGAGCGATTATTGAATTTCAGGAGATATGCATAGAGCACGTAAATCGGTTCTCAACCAAAATACCTATTTGGATTGATCAGTTGATCATATTTGTGTGCCTCCTGAAATTCAATAATCGCTCTATCACATGTGAAACACGCACACTCCAAACCTTAGTAGAAATTCAAATCATGAATGCAAGCCAAATGAATGAAATTGAATAATAAACCCCAGTGAAAGAATTTGCAGCGTTTTTTTAACCATATTTATGGGCAAATTTAACCATCTATGCCAACGGCAGGAACTGGCAGACTGAGGTATTTTTTAATAACACACTCAGTAAAATATTTTAACATAGGAAATAATCGTGGTGAAATCACTTCCCCAAAATTTTTGCGGACTCTTTGACTAACAGATGTCAGCACCCTGAACCGAATTTGTCGGATTTGGTAGCTCCGCTAAACACTTGCTCTTAATTTTAGTTTATTGAAGAATAAAAACGTTGCGAAATACTAATTTTTTCTTAAATAAGTATTAACTCTTCCATGTAAGTCACTCACCAATGGAGTCTGATTGGTGTTAGAAATTAAAAAACCCAAATCCTCGATTCCTCTTAGCTCTTACGTACATTTCATTATTGCTATCGTACGGTTCGATGATCTCAACTTCCATTTCAATGAAAAAAATATACCACACCCATTGGCAGATTTTGTTTTAGCTCTGCCAGAAATAGAAAACAATAACTCTGAAACAATACAATTGCTGTTTGGGAGAACATTATCAACGGAAAAAAAATTAAGAAATGAATGGGATGAGATCTTACGATCGGAGGGTGGGTTGGTTTAGATAACCTTTCATTCGTGATTACGATGACGAAAATAAAAGTGATGACGCACTTTATAAAAACTAAGGATGTGAAGAGTTTAGGGGACACACTAATGTGATTTCACACTTCAGAATTAAATTCTATGAACCTTTAATTCTATGAAGCGTTTCACAGCGGTTTAGCATCCCAAAAATGTGATTGAAATCCCAAACGACTCAAATTATTTCACTTTTTCAACAAAATGAATGTTTTCTGGTTTTAAGTGCATAGAATCCAAAAATTACGGTAACATTCGGCTCAAAGCGACACACCACCAAAATTGGTTTTAGTTTATTGGGTGCTTGAACTCTTTTCAGGATAGTTCGATTGATGTAAAGCTGCATGACTGGACTTTTTGAAGTCCGTCTGCACCAGAAATCCATTATCTTTCCGATGGCATACGTATAATTTCATGTTGCGCATCAAACCTAATATTAAGGGGCAGCATTTCAACCGTCTACCTGTAAGTCCATATGGACCCCAAAAATTTGTGTTTTTATAAAAATCTGTCTGCACTAGCAAACCAGCGGCTTTTCAACGCCAGACGCGTATTTCAATTTTACAATTTTGGCATAGTATCTGGGTTTAAAATTTCAGTCATCTCCTAATGAGTCAATTTTGGAGCCCTCGGATGTGTGTTTTTGGCCTTCATCTGCCCTAGCAACCCAGCGACTTTTCAACGGTAGACGTGCATTTTTGAATTACACGTACATTCAAGTGTCATTGGCTACAATTTCATTTATTTGCCGATGAATTGATTTTAGATCCAAAAATATGTGTTTTTGAACAGCGTCTGCAGCGAAGAGCCAGTGATCCTGAAGTGGCAGACTTGGATTTATACGTTACCTGTCAACCGGAATATGATTGGAAAAAGTTTCACCCATCTACAAATCAGTCGTTTCTAGACCCTCAAATCCATGTTTTTTGACTACGTCTGCACATAACACCCAGCAATTGTGAAGTGACAGACGAACATGGTAGAGTCGCTCATGGATCACAGGCCAAAATGGTATTCATGTACCAGTAAGTCGGATTTTCATAGTTTTGAGGCCTGTTTCACTTTTTTTTCGTGATTTTATTTATTGCAACTGATTGTAGGATACATCATCTAGCAATATTTTATCTCATAAATGGATTTCAACAAACCAACCCTTCAGAGTCTCAGACTGTTAACTGGAACACACTTCACTATAACTTGCACAGCACAGACAAGTCCAATGGCTTGTGTCGCTTGAGGCGCCGCAGTTCTCCTTCGTTGTCCAGAACGTTGAGCATCTCCGGGTTCTTGTGCTGATGGAGATGATTTTGTTGTCTGGTCACGATGAATGTCATCATTTCGCATATACCAGGAGGCACCAACTATACTTCTCAGGATTTTGTTCTGACAAGTTTGTATTTTCTTTACATTAGTATTTCACTGACCTCCATCTTTTAATCCGACGGCTTTAGAATGGCAGACGTCCAATTTATACATAACCACAATGAGTTCGATACAATTCAATGAATGATACTTTTCAATCGATCAGCTCCCTTTTTTCAGCCGGGCTCGCAGACTGTATTTCACGAATGCTTCAGTAATACTTCAATTGACAATATTTTCCCCACCAAAATGCAATCTTTGAGCTCAGGCCCGAGGTATTCTCAGAGCTGTATCACAGGATATGGTGATAAAGCGTATTTTGTCGGTTGGAGAGTGTTGAATAATTTTTTTTTCAGACAGATTACGTAATGTAAACAGCGGCGTCAGACGTGTAACCCGGATCAAGCCAATGTTTGTTGTTTGTGAGCAATTTCGCTAGTTACGGTCTACCAAGTGTGAATAGGTTGAGGAATATGCAAGCGGCAAATTTAGTATCCAAACATCTCGATTAAAGGGTGAACTCATGCCCCGTGGCTCGCGCTGTTGGCTCCAGTTTTATAAAACCTGTAATAGATGGTATCAAAATGGGAATGGACTGAGTACATACCAATTATCCTTATATCACTGCAGTATTGGGGAGTATGATGGCCCATGCTAGTTTTTCGACCGAAAATTTAGAGTTCGCCTACAGAATTTCTGCCCCTATTCACTCGCAATCCCCCCCTGTGGCTGTATGCCCTTTAATATGATCAATTTTAAAATTGTCATTCCCCTGCCCAACTCATTGCAAGCCCCCCCCCCCCCCCCCCCCCGAATGAGAATCAATATTTTATTCATGCCCCCTCTTTTCCCCCGGGTTTTCTCAGAGCCCAGGGAGTGTGATGGATATGTTTATGGTTGGAATCCGACGCCTTCGGAGATGAATCAGACGTTACCAACCGTCTGGATCATCCTCTGAACGTGGCAGAGCATTAATTAATGCATCCACCTCCTCGGAAGGGGCAACTATGCCATTCCACCACCTCACAACCTTCAACTTTAGGGCTGTTATAATGTAAGAGAGTAAAAGGAAATAATGGAGTAAATCAAATCCTTCTTCAACTGCAAGTGGATGGAAGAAATTACACCCAACTGTTATGTGAAAGGTAGGTAGAGGGGAGTCTAAACCATGGTGCATGGATTTGTGGAGATTGCACTGGAGTGTTTGACACTTTGCGACTTTGAAAGATGTTGATCTACATATATAAAATTTCAGTTGCTGTAAAATGTTTCCCTAATTATATAAACAGTAAATATGAAACAATCTATGAAACTAGTAAGTTGTTACTTCAAGATTGATTTCCTACCTTATCGCCCATAAATAACAGCAGTACACTAACCTGAAAAAAAAAGTTGAATTAATAAGGCGAAAAAACCCTGTTGATGACATATATTCATAATTATGAAATAATAAATGGATAAAGAAGAAAGAAAAGAAAGCATCTAAATGGAGTTTAAAACGTAAGTAACAAAATACGAACAGAAGTATATATTAACCCTGGAAGGCAATGGTGATTGTCCCATCCCTTAACCCACTGGCGGGGTGTGGTACACCCCAAGTACCAAATATCAATTTTTTTGGATCTTTTTTTCAATTTGCGATTTTTTCAACAATACAGAGTGTTGGGACAAAGAAAAAAACGCTGCAAATTCTTTCACTGGGGTTTATTATTCAATGATTCACGATTTGAATTTCTACTGAGCTTTGGAGTGTGCGTGTTTCACTGGTGATAGAGCGATTATTGAATTTCAGAAGGCACACGAATATGATCAACTGATCAATCCAAATAGGTATTTTGGTTGAGAACAGATTTACGTGCTCTATGCATATCTCCTGAAATTCAATAATCGCTCTATCACCTGTGAAACACGCACACTCCAAAACTTAGTAGAAATTCAAATCATGAATGCATTTGAATAATAAACCCCAATGAATGAAATTGCAGCGTTTTTTTTTTTTTTTTTTTTTTCAAGAACGATTACAATGGAAAAATATTCTATTTGAAATTTTTAAATTTCGTAAGACGGAGCATGCACATCAGAATGCTTCAACCCGTGTATCGGCAAAAATTCAGTACATCCACATTCACTACCACTGGGATAAAAAAAAAACTGTTGTTTTTGTTTTGATTGCAGTAACCTAGTGATGTAGTGAATGTGGATGCAAATGTTGGCAGCATAAATCGGGCCATACATCGGGAATGGTTTGACCTACGGACGTGGGGAAGGGCTCATTCGATTCCTAATGGTATGTTCTTCAAATAGGAAAATATTTAGACCGATTCGACTAGTTTTGAGGTTTTCAGGGATTTTACAAAACTTTTACAGCCCTTAAAGAGCACTTTAAATTTAAGTGAGAAAGCTGGCTAAAGAATTGGGGCGTTGTCGGACCAACATGGATTTTTCCTGAGAAATTTTTTTCAAGAGCGATTACAATGGTTTATTATTGAATAATAAACCAAAAAAAAAAAAAAAAAAAATACGTAAATGTACTGCGATTCACAAAATAGTGCAGCAAGCAATGACTTTCTTTTGCAGTATGATACCTACGTACATACTGTACTAATGTACAGCACTTGTAAGTATTCTTAACACGTAAAACTGTTGCCGTTTCATTTTGTTAAATGAAAGCCCAGAATCTTCAAACATTTTTTCTCACTCAATTTCCAAAAATTATATAGTAATTAATTAAAATAGACCTTTTTTCGGAAAAAATCCAATTATCCGAATTTTTGATTATTCGAATGGGGTCCGGTCCCAATTGATTCGGGTAATTGGAGTTCTACTATATTAGTCTAGTTGTACAACAAACTTTGGAAATGTTGCTTTTGCTGGTAGGAGGGAGTACTAGCCTTGTAATTTTCATTGTATTCCACACTGTCCAGCCAATCAGGAAAATTGTATGCTACAAGGAAAAGTTATCAGAATGTTGTTTAATGTCCATACGATTTTTTTCTTTTGTGAGAGAGAAAAAACAAGTTTGACGCAATAGCAACTAGCATGTTGATTCGGCGAGAGTTTAGCATATGAGAGCGATAGGTGGTTCAGCTCACGTCCTCACGAGCGTCAACTGCTGTCGAGACGCCTCATTACAGATGGTAATCGAGTTCATCTCCATTCGATGAAAAGGTCGTACCTTAAACTGGCATTTCACCGTGAAAACTTCGTAATTAGGTGGCTGCACGGTATGGCATCGATTGTGTGGGTAATACACGAGTGGGCTATAAGCAACAGTTGGTCCTCGTTTCGACGATTACGTGAACAACGAACAAAAAATATTTTAATGGCCAGTAAGTGTTTATGTGAGACGATAAGTTCTTAGGACGCCCTTCTGAAGGAAGGCTTTGGCAGTGGAGAGACCCTGAAGAGAATTGGTTGAAGGTCACGGAGGATCCCATTCATCTTCTGAACTCCGAAGAAGAACGTTGTGACCAGAGGAACTCGGTCATTTTGTGGTCGTGATCTTCGCCGGTAGTTCACACGAGCTGGAATCAGTTATTCAACCAATTCTGACTTCCAGTCCCCTGACCCGTGATTAATTCAAGAATGTGCCTCGAGTGACATATCGACAGGGCCAGAATCTGGGTGGAATATTGTCACACAGACGTCAACGAGTTCAACCTTTAGGAGCGCAGCAGCCTGGGCTACGTCGATGTGGGCGTCCTAGGTGCGAGCTGTGTGAAATCGTTATTGATGACTCACACTTCACCTCACCAAATACCTCCCACTCCTACAAATGCCAGGGACATGCAGAATGTCAATCACGAATGTGTGTACCAGGTGAGGATCAGGGTAGGAGCTTCTATGTTGGGAAAGCTTCTCAACTCAATTTGATAATTAATAACCATAGAGCTTTGTTGAACCAAGATCGGCCCCTACCTGACGCCAGGTCACATGATCCCACAATCACAATCAACGACTGCTTTGGAGTGAAGGTCCTCAAGAAGATGCCACAGCCACGACGGACTGTTGCAGCAGTCCGAACGGGCTCATCGATTGGTGCTTGGATCGATGCGACCTCCTGGCCTCAATCTTAATGATTGAAAGTTACTGGAAAAATTAGCAAAACCCTGAAGTTTCACATGGTTACGTCCAAGACACCATTCAGCCCCGACCTTTGGGTTCACAACGTTACCCATTAGATGAAAACGAGTAACATAGTGCAATTGTGACCGATCATCTGAAGACTGAACTAATTGTTGATGTTTATGATAGTACATCAATATATTCATTATATGAAGTTGATTTACCGAAAAACACTTTGCCAGATCGTAAATTTGATCGCTTGGAAATCGTCTGCTTTTTCTCACCATTACTTTGAGAACACTCTTCTGCAGAATGACTAGTTTGTGCAATATGGTTTTTTGTGCTGAGCCCCAGGCGACAATTCCATACTGTAATACCGATTGGACCGAGGTCACATAGATCATTTTAAGCGTCTCTATTGACATAAAACTACGCAAATGGTAAAATACGTAGATAAACTTTTTGAGCTTAGAATGGACCAGCGTAACATGGGGATCCCAGGATAATTGGCAGTCCGAAGGAAGATGGCGAGAGAGAGAGAGAGAGAGAGAGAGAGAGAGAGAGAGAGAGAGAGAGAGAGAGAGAGAGAGAGAGAGAGAGAGAGAGAGAGAGAGAGAGAGAGAGAGAGAGAGAGAGAGTTGACAGTTTCCTTTTTACTCTCGTCACTATGGAAAAACGTTTAAACACTTGTAAATAAGAACTCCTTCAATTTGGTGAAAAGTTTTGGAATCCGAAGGCGCCAAGTCCGGTGAATGGGTCACAACATCCCATTCAAACGACACAAGCAGGTCCTGGGTCTGGCGAGCGGTGTGGGGTCTGGCGTTGTCGTGAAGGGACACACCGCGAGTCAGCATTAGCCTCCTTTTGTCTTTGATCAGGTCCATAAGTTTTCACAAGCTGACGATGGATTTCAGAGGCAGATTCGCGACGCAAAGTGAGGAACTTGATGACCGCCCGAATTTCGCATCGGCTGTAGGTGGAGCAAACGGTCCCTGCAGAGGTTGTCGGAGTAGGCTGTTGTGACGACATTTCGTAACGGACTGAGTGCTTATCGTTACTATATACCAACCCCAGTAATACCAAAAAAAAAATTCTCTGCACCTTCCAGGGATGTAAACAATCAGATGTCCCTCGTAGTCTGGTTGTTCTCCCACACCAATTAATCATAACTCTCAAATTGTTGCTGGTTATTATTCCACAAAGATCACTAATCCGAGTTCGGCCATTTCATCAAACTCATCTTCAACCTCAAACGGGCTCAGCTTCACTCCCTCCTTAAACAGAAAGGGCTCCAGATGAAAGGACAATGTCGCAGTAGACACGTTAACTCATCCTGTGCCGACACGACACCGCCTTGACCCAGTGAACTTTGGTGGGGAGTAATTCATTAATTCGGGTCCACGGGGAACCCCAGGAGAAACCTTGATGCTTGGTTTACCCTGCGATCTTGGAGATAAATAAATCTTGGAGCAACTTCCGACCCACTGCCGGGTAGCGCCATTATTTAACGAAACTCCCACCGACACGACCTGGACGGATTGCAAACAACTCCTTCATTAATGATTCCTCTCCTGTCAATTCTATTTTAGAATGTTAGATGTGGAAACATATTGATACGTAATGCATGCATTACAGCGCCGCGTCTACTTCCGCTTTTTATTTGATCACACTATAAACATAATTTTAAACACTTACAAATATATATTTTTTAAATTCTGCTAAAAAAGTCTTAATCGAACCAAAAAAGAACGGAAATTGTCTGGGACATTAAGTAGGCATGAGGATCGATTGATTGAATCGGCTATCGATCGGCTATCAAGACATACTATTCAGGGGTTTATTCCAAAAGAGAGGTCTGTCACACAAAAAGGAGAACATGAAAATAGTGAAGACAGAAATTGTCACTATTAGCCCCTCAATTCACCCTCTCCCATATTTAAATTTGAAAAGTCTGAAATATTTTCCAGAACAAGACCAAAGTTCTTAATAACAAAAAAGAATCAAGAAAATCAGATGTATAACAAAAAAACGCTGCAAATTCTTTCACTGGAGTTTATTATTCAATGATTCATGATTTGAATTTCTACTAAGCTTTGGAGTGTGCGTGTTTCAGGAGATAGAGCGATTATTGAATTTCAGGAGATATGCATAGAGCACTTAAATTGGTTCTCAACCAAAATACCAATTTGGATGGATCAGTTGATCATATTTGTGTGCCTCCTGAAGTTCAATAATCGCTCTATCACCTGTGAAACACGTTCAAATCATGAACGCAAGCCAATTGAACAGTAAACCCCAGTGAAAGAATTTGCAGCGTTTTTACGATGTATCAGGGATGCACCGTGGTACTCCCGAAACGACGCCCACCACCGTGAATTTTGAGTTAACACCGTGTGTTGGTGATTACCTACCCGAAATTGAAAATTACAGAAAATACAATTTAGAACAAATTACACCTCCGAGTTTTCAGCAAAGAATAATTTATTAATCGAAACGTATGATCAATTGGAACAAAATCCATATGACAACATGTTGATGAATATTGGAGACGTATTCAAGACCAATCGATAACACCGTGGATGAAGTTATTAAAAAGCGAGCTACTGCTCTCCTTAACAAACTCAAATATCATGTAAATGAGGAAGCTGTCAAGCTTCTGAATGTAAAAGATATAACCCGTCGCCTTAAGCGTGAAAAACCACATGAACTTGTGTAGGAAGTGATTGTGAAAGTTAAAGAGACATGGGACTAAGTTGTGTACCTTAACCCTGAAATATATATTATTAGTAGAATAAGTCAAATTCAATAAGTAATGAGTCAATTTGTTATTGAGTTTACTCGGTGCAATAAAAGAGTTAAAAAAAAAATTTGCTAAACGTTTTAGGTTAATGTCGGGAATCGTCTCAGTATGCCCACCAACGGATTTTCAAAAAGGCGTCGTCAGAAATGTTGAAATAGCCTCATCTTCCTTGAAAATTCGTTAAAACGAAGGTCTTGACCTGAAATATCGATAATATTATCTATTGGACCAAGAGAGAAAAAAATTATAGGAATATCTATTGAACTCAATCGGATCACTCGATGTGATGCAAGATAGATAGTAGTGACTGCAAACGGTTACAGGTCACGTTTTGTGAAGAAGAAATACAAATATTATTTCCCTTCGGAAATGCATACTGTAATTCCTAGTTAAATGAATATTGTCCTTTCAAGGTTAATTTCGATTCCAAACTTGGGTGTATGGCTCTCAAAGCAAACAATACGGTCATATGGGCTAATCGAATACTACACAATAAATAGCAAAATACCTGAAAATACTTATTATCTTTCAATAATCCCCGTCAAATATCATGAAAAAGAAAAAAAATTCGTTATTCACCAAGGAACCTTCATCTTAAGAAAACATTAAAATTAGCTTCAACATCCGTGTTATATAACAGGGGACCTTAAACGTTGAAGATTGTAACAGTTCCAATTATAGAGCCAATACAACAATCGTCAAGGCTTCATAACAACGTATCACGTTGCCCCGTTTATTGAATTTTATTTTTAGTCACAAGGGGATGGGGAGTACTCGTAACATCAATTGTGACGCTCGAAGAGAAAACAAGAACGGAAGCAAATAAATTGTCTCACTCAATAATATTTTGATCAATTCAGATAAGAAGAAACGGCGTAATGACGTTTTTTATTCACGCAGTAAAGAATACTCACAACAAAATAAAATAAAGGTTCTTAGCTGGGGACATACTATGCTTAGTGTTAAGGCTCATTCCTTAACTTTCTACGTTTATGGTTTGAGACCATGTAGTACATATGCAGTGAGAGAAGGTCGCTTCAATCATTCGCGCTGATTATAGGAGCTAGAGTCCCTTGAAGAGGGAGGCAGCTTCACTATAATAGCAATTTGAATTTATAAGAGTAGGAGCGAATATCCCTTGAAGAGGGTCGTATATGTACTCATTTTTTTTCTTTCATCAACTTCTTATCATATTTATAAACATTCATTGTGAATTTTTGTCTATAGGGCTACTGCCCGTAAATTTGTAAAATAAATAAATAAATAAAACTGAAATTTAACGAGATAAATCGAAACTCCTACCTACACTTCAGTTTTCAGCAAATACAGGGTGGAAGCGGATCTGTGACGAAAAATTTTTTCCGTTAATCTGCATCAAAAATGTAGTAAAACCCCGCCAACCGCACTTTTCTATCTCAACCCGTTCTCTAGATATAATTTTTTAAAGGTTTTTTTTTCTGAAAACCACGTTTTTTGACATAAAACCCTCGTTTCTCCACTTTTAAACAACTTTTTTCTACTTTTGACGACATTTTCAGCATGAAATTTCCTTTACGACTAATGCACATTCATAATCACAAACGAACCTCTAAGGAGCGCAATTGCAGTTCAAACATTAAAAATTAAAAAAAAATTGCCAGTTTCTGAATTACTTTCATTTTTACTGCACTTCCGAAAAACGTGCTGGAACTTGTCAAACCTCAGAAAAACTTGTAAATTTAATCAGCTTTCTAATGGTATGGTCAAATTTGTGATCCCGCGTCGATCTTATGGAGGAATTCCAGTTTGAACGTGAAAAAACGTTATCCACCTTCCGGTCTTAATAGGAAGATATTCATGTTTTCCCTCGCCGTGAGTCTAGGTAAACTACCATTCGACATCTTTTAATTTTACTAGTCTGATTTATTTAAACTTTACTAGTCTGAATACTAGAAATGTTTTTCGATATTTTCCCAGAAAAGTAGTAGGTACTTATCACTTTATTTTTGTAACCTACCTATCTACCTATTTTGCGGATTTAATCATTTTCCCAATTCATACCCCGAACTGTTTCTTTTATCCCTGGGATTCCTCGATTGCTGTTTAAAAAGTGCCTAACGTTTTTTCACCTTCAAACTGGGATTCCTCCATGGGATCGACACGGAATCGCAAATTTCACCATACCATTAGAAAGCTGATTGAATTGCATCGACCACGTAAATCGGTTCTCAACCAATATACCTATTTGGATTGATCAGTTGATCATATTTGTGTGCCTCCTGAAATTCAATAATCGCTCTATCACCTGTGAAACACGCACACTCCAAAGCTTAGTTGAAATTCAAATCATGAATGCAAGCCATTCAATTCAAAAAATGAATGAAATTGAATAATAAACCCCAGTGAAAGAATTCGCAGCGTTTTCGATTTGAATTGGTTCACAGTTAGTCTGGGAAGACATATAAGTATAGACAAATGGATGAACAGACCACATGGGGAGGTGAACTTTTTCCTGAGGCAGTTCCTCTCAGGCCATGGACTCTTCTACGCCTACTTGCATAGGATGGGGAAAGTGGATGACCCAGCATGTCCGTATTGCAAGGAAGAGGATGACGATGATGTGTTCCATACTTTCTTCAAATGTGAACACTTGGCTGTCAATAGAAGTTGGCTTCAGCAGACACTGGAGCTACCACCTCAGGACATGACACCAGAACGTATCTTAAGTAAAATACTTGATCGTAAACAGAACTGGACCGCCGTTGCATCCTTTTCTGAAAATATCCTGAAAATGAAGGCTGTGAAGGAACGGGAGAGGCAGAGCAGGAAGAATACGGACCGAGATGAGAAAAAAATCCCTCCCTAGAACCAGCCTGAAGTAATGTGTCGAACAGTTCCAGGCTGAGTTTCGACGTGGGAAATGGAAGGTGAGGTTTTAGTGGGTTTGAATCCCACATAACCCAAAGTGCGGTCCCTTTTGGGTATCTTAGGAGACCCGATTTTCACCTAAGGACCTCAAAGATTTCCTCACCTGAGACCGAAAAAAAAAAACACTTTCAAACAAAAACATATAACCAAGACAAAAGGCGTAGGCTCATGTTTCAAAAATTTGAAACTACCGGTTAAAAACATGTTTTTTTTTTTAATTGTTAGGCTTATAAGCGCATCTTTCATCTGTCCATCTGTCCGTCCGCCAGTTACATCGAGATGTTGCCCCCTCCACCCACCTAGAGACTTTCGATTTTCAATGAACGACCATCAGCCGAAATATTATCCGTAATTATGGAAAAATCGTGCTTTTTCATGGTGGTCACCGTAGGATGTAGAAAAACGGAAGGAAAGTTATAGGGACAAGAGACGAATGAAATGACCTGCTCCATCCTGATCAGCTGAAATCACTTCTGGCTACGCAAGGACACTGAAAATTGATACAGAGCTTCTCTTTAAAAGTATCACTGCTTTTACCAGGAGCCGTGGCAACACCCATGTAATGGGTTTTGAAAGATTTTTTCCTCCCCTTCCAATTGGAAAAAATTTAGATTCCCAAGAAAATTAAAAATTATGCAAGAATATGATAATTTAAATTTGAAATTCTGAATTAGAGCTGTTAGAGTATGATCCAGGACGTCGAATCCCAATCGTGCACCTCCAGAAAAAGACACATCCAAATACGCCAAATTCTACTGCTCCAGCAATAAGTAATTTTAAAACATGTTATTCAAATCAGTCTTTCAGAAATCGGTCTTAGGAAATTTAACACGCCTACGTTTTAAATTATATCATCCCCTCTCCTACCAATGGAAACGAGAATTCCTGCTCCTGATACTATGATGTCAGTGACATCATGTCACCTAGTATCATTCCCACCCGTCTCAAGGCAAAATTGAAAATTCCACGGAAATATTTCGCTGCAAGTTTTTCTTGTTTTACCACAACTACGAACCCTCGGGCGAAGGTCCCTGCATGTTCATATCATAGGTGTCCACAGATACGGAAACTAAGATTAACCGATTTTATTGGGGCACATCCGGAAAATTGACCACGATCTCTAATGACAGTTCGACAGGCAAACAACAGGCCGCGTGGAGATCAAAACGTCATTCAGTGGAGTTTAAAACACCCTAAACTAACAGCAAATGTTGATAAACGGATTACGTAACAATTAGGCTCACACTCAACTTTTTTTTCTTCATTTATTATTTTTTTTTTAATGCATAACCGGAGAACAAAAAACTGAGGGATCACGAGATTAAACTAATAAACAACAGAAAAACACATTACTAAGGAAGTTTGAACAAATCAGCTATAATAGTAAATCACAAATAATCCATCGATATCATTTAGCAGCTACTCATCTTGTATGGTTACTGATCTATCAATAATTTGCTTAATTAAGTGCACCATTTAGGCCGTCCTTCTTACATTTCATCACGTAGGTAGGATTTGCCTCCAAGAGTGACGTTCTAATATAATAAAAAACAATCTTTCACTTATGGATTTCTGAATTCAAGTATTTATTTTATTTATTTATTTACAAACGGCACATAGTGCCAATATTACAATTTAAATTAAATTTGATCCCTTGCCATTGACAAAATAATATACTTATTTAAAAAAAAATAGTTATGCTGCACTGAAAGTCCAATAATGCTGGCGATGTAGATGCAGGTGGTTGAGTGGTGAAAGATGTGTAAGACATGCGGTGAAGATTGTGCAAAATAGCAGATGATAGAGAAGTGAAGATAGTGGATGGGGATGTTGATGTAGTGAGGTGTTGAGATTGTGTAGATGAAAATACAAATGTATGTGGAGCGCTATTGAGCCATTGCATTCCGTCCTGCTACTCCACATGATGGTCCTGTGAGTACAGTAGGGTCTTGAGTCGGCGTTGAGAATCGTTGAAGAAATCGAACCCAGTAGTTGTAAGGAAGGCATTCGCCTCACGAGGCAGACGGAGGAGTGGACGATGGAGGATATAGTTTCGGTCGGCAAACGGTACATAGAAGAGCTGATCAGACCTAGTTGGGTAATGTGGTGCCGAAAACCCAACACGAGAAAGGAGATAGGGACACGAAATTTCACCTCTGACCAATTTAAAGAAGAATCTCCTGACGCCCTCCTTCGGTGCTTAAGAAACTGAAGACGATACTCCACCATGAGCGCCTGGTAGTCCATCCGATCTCGTGGTATGCAAAGCTTAAAGGCCAGGAAGGCCTTTCCAGCCGATCGATGTGTGTTTGGTAGAGTGGCGACCAAAGTGTGCTGCAATAGTCGAGAATGGGCAAAACAAGCGCCTTGTAAAGGAGGACTATTGCTGAAGAGTTGGTGAAATCACGAGAAGATCGCTTTAAAAAACCCAACATCCTCGCTGCTCGCCCACTAATGGTGCTTATGTGTTCAGTGAAGGAAAGCTGAGAATCCATCAGCACGCCAAGGTCCCGAACCACCATCCTTCGAGCCAAAGGAACCGAACCAAGAAGGTACTGGTGTGAGTAGACTCGCTGAGTCCTGGCAAAGGTTGTGATGGAGCATTTTGAAGGGTTGAAGGCAAGGCTATTTGCATTGCACCATTCTAGAAGACCATCCAGGCAGGCCTGAAGTCTCACAATCCTCTATGGACTCCACCGAACAAAACAGTTTAAGATCTCGGTCTGTCCGTGAGTCAGAATTTGAACTTAATCCGAAATTTTATCCGCTCAAAGTACGTTTTACCGGAAATATTTTAACTAGAATTTTTTTAGAATTAGTTACTGGATGTTAGTGCGCTTACAAGTGGGACTAACTTTTAGATAGTCTGTACGAATCAAGTGCTCAAAGTTTCTCCCAAACCTTCTGTCTCATTGTCATGGATTGAAGGAAATCATCGTAGCTTTCTCAAATGAGGGCATTTTTGGCAATTCAAAGTTTTTTCAGCGTTGGTAACCCTGCCCTTTGAGGAAACACCATGCTTCCGCCATTTCTATACAGTTGGGGCTCAAAAATGAAGTTAGCCGTTTCTAAAACAGGTATGTACGTATCATACTTCTCATTGTTATGGGTTCGAGAATCACTCTTAATCAATCTTATTGATTTGTTTAGCATTAATTTTAGGATAGAGATGTAAAAACTCTATTTAATGCAAGTTTCAATTTCTATAAGTGTTCATTATACTCCTAATCGCAGAAGGTTAATGTTGATTTCTCATTGTTGAGGAGATTTTAAACTTCATTGTTGTGGCTTTATGGGGAATGGCTAAATTTTATGGGGAATAAAGCAACTTGAAAAGTTTTCAAATTTGAAATTACTCTGGAAATGAGAGAACTATGTCCGTTTTAATGAAGTAAGGTCGGTGACACGAAAAAAAAAATCTTAAATTGTGAATAACTCGGAATACAAGCGTAAAGAAAAAACTTCATGAGGCATTTTTTGTTGCAAATCAGTTGTAGAATTGATCCCTTGAAGGAATGAGACCTGTTTTCTGGACACTCTGTATATAGACCACTGATTTACGCAAAAGGGCTACTGTAGTGCAGAAATCATAAGTTTGTTATTATAAGTTTATAATAATAAGTTTGTTACTGAGGTTTACACCGGTGTAATGATATGCAGCGACATGTGATACAACCAAAATTCCTCCAACTGACAACTTTGTCAAGACATTAATATTAGCGAACAATATCTACAAATTAAGATGTTGCATAACTTCAACGATAATGAAACTCCGATTACCTAATTCCGTTCGATGATTTTATTTTGTTCCCAGATAAACTCGATGATCTAGAGTGACCTAAATAATGATTCATTTTTATTTCCAATAGTATCACCAAGAAACCGACTTGAAATAAGAACCATAAATATTAAACGTGAATAATTGCAAACAATTAAATTGCAAGCAACTGGTTTTCGGGTAATTCACACTGGGGATGGCCATCGAAACATAAAATATCGATATATCTATGTTTGATAGTATCGGCTTTAAAATATCGATGCCGATATATATCGTAGGTTAATGATCGATAATAGGCACTACCGATAGTATCGACCAAAATATACCGACAGTTTTAGAAAAATATTGGTTAAAAAGTTGAATGAAATGCATGTATTTAATGCACTTAGTAGACCAGATGCCACAATTGAGTTTTCAGAAGTTCAAATTTGATTTAAAAAGAAAAGTTAATTAATACTAATCAATTAATTAGAAATATACGTCTTTTCTGGTTTAGGATAAAATATGTTTCAATTGAAACTTCTTTCAGTTTAATGTATTATTATTTTTAATTTTGTTTTACCAATACTTTTGTAACTAATTGTATTGTTTGATAAGCTACCCAAGTTCTCTTAGAGGGGTTGCAGCATTTATGTCCTTCCTTAAATGAATGTAAATACCTATGTTTCGAACCTATGGTTCAAACGACTGAGAATAAACAAAGAAGAAGAAAAATAGAATCAACCGTGAACAAGATACAATGTCAAAAAGAACAACACAACACTTGCTGAAAAACCTCAATAACAAGTTGTCAAAAACTGCAATTTTCCAATGTAACCTCCCAACCACTGCTCTTCTTCTATTTGTATCGTCTTGGGCTGACTCTTGGCCGCAGCCAAAACCACTACTTGATATTCTATGAATACTATCCATGGATAGATATCGATATTCCAGCCAGACGAACTCATTCATGTGGGCATGGTCTTTTTCAAACTCGTGTGATGTGAAAAAAAACGGAACTAACGATCGAAATTATTTTATGAGTCAACATAATATGTGATATTATCAGATGAAGCCGATATATCGGTAAAAAAAAAAACATCGACCGAAATATCGGAAAAAATATTGGTCACTGACTATCGATATCCGACACTATTGGCCCTTGCATCATCGATAGAAAAATATCGTGTAGCTAGAAAGTGATGCAGCAGTTTGGATGTTCCTGGTAAGTATTGTTTCTGCTTTGTCCACATCTTGGGATGTTTTGAGGGGACTTTGCAGATCGGCAAGTTCATTGATGGTGTCCGTATGTACCTTCCAATCAAATGGCTGCTCAATGAGTGATCCATCTTGGATCTTTGGAGGACTATCAATTAGTTCAATGACAACTGGATGACGCTCGGAAGATAGTTCATCTAAAAGGGAGAGTTCATTCTGAAGGAGCGGAGCATAAATCGGACGCGTGTTTGTTGATGAAAAAGTCCAGCACATCTGGTGTATGACGGCTCTTATCAGGATAATATCGGTCGGTTGAATAGAGAAAATAGATTCGAGGGACCATCTATGAACTATATCATTGAAAACCATCCCTCTTGGATTTGACAACATATTTCATACACGGATTGAGATAAAAAGGTGCCGTTCGCATTCACGCCCCTTCACTAGTACAATGTTTTTCACACCCAGTCCTATCCACCCTGTATAAACATATATGAAGGAAACGTTAAAATTCTTGAATTATTTCATAACGCATCGAACGGATTTCCACGAAGAAAATTGCTATTTTAAAATGTTTGAAGCCATTGCACTAGCTTAATTTTCCATCATAATTCCGAAAAAATAAAACAGAGTCTACAGTAGGGGGACAGCAAGTTTGAAATTGTTGAGCGCCTATAAGTTGGTACATTACTACGAATGGTCCCTTAATGGGCTGACTTTAGTTAGAACTAGGTGGAAGGCAACTGATTGGAAAGCACACAAGCCCTGGAGGCACCTTGACCTTATCAGACCGATGGCTGGCATTCCCCGACGAATAGCTAATTTGCAATGTCGAGACAGACGGAAATATCAGTACAAATTCAAGGTGAGATATCGAACTCACACAAAAGCTTCGACACTCGTCGGACCAATTAGAGGGTGATTGGATAAGAAACGAATACTGTAGTGCGAGACCAAACTAATTGCATTGATTCCTGTTAAGAAAGGTGTGCGAAAAATTCCTAAGCTGCTAGAAGTCCTAAATATTTCATATCCACACCCAACTCAACTTCATGTTATCATCAGAGAATTCAAGTTTTAGTAAGTTACATTGGACGTAACAATAGATCCTAGCGGTCTCAGTAACCAGGGCTCCTCCCATCCCTTATCGGAAAAAAAATTACATTGGATAAAACGCTTCGATTCATTACAAAAGGGTTAATTATTTATCTGTTCCCATGTTCGCAAAATGGGAAAAAATTGAGATTTTTTGCAAAAAAAACTTGTGTTTTCATGCACATTTGTTTTTTGGTTTATTATTCAATAATAAACCATTGTTATCACTCCTGAAAAAAAAATCCATGTTGGTCCGACAACGCCCCAATTCTTTAGCCCGCTCTCTCAGTTAATTTAAAGTGCCCTTTAAGGATTGTTAAAGTTTAGTGAAATCCCTAAAGACCTCAAAAAAGTCAAGGCGGCCTAAATTTGGACGTGATGTAGTGAATGTGGACACTGGAGTGAACTCCTAAAAGGGCTTATAGCCGATACACGGGTTGAAGCATTCTGATAAGCATGCTCCGTCTTACGAAATTTAAAATTTTCAAATAGAATATTTTTTTATATTGTAATCGCTTTTGAAGAAAGCGCTGCGAATTCGGTTTATTATTCAATTTCAATCATTTGGCTTGCATTCATGATTTGAATTTCTACTAAGCTTTGGAGTGTGCGTGTTTCAGAGGTGATTGAGCGATTCTTGAATTTCAGGAGGCACACAAATACGATCAACTGATCAACCCAAATAGGTATTTTGGTTGAGAACTGATTTAAGTGCTCTATGCATATCTGCTGGTGGTTTTTCACTGGATACTCCGGTTTTTCATCATGCGTTGATTCGTCTGGTAAAAATTATTAAATCATTAATGAAGCATTGTAATAAATTGTACATTTTTACTGTAGATACTGTTCAAAATTTCCACCATTCTGCTGAATGCTGAGACAGCACCTCCGCCGAACAATGTTGACTGCTCGCTCCAGCTCCCTGGTGTTTTGTCTCATGTCGTGAGCACATTTTGGTGGACATTTCGAATAGTATCTGCAGTAAAACTGTACAATTTATTACAATGGTTCATTAATAATTTGTAAAAAAAACCGAGTTCGAATTTTTCTTTACTAGACGAATCAACGCATGATGAAAAACCGGAGTATCAAGTGAAAAACCACGTTTTTCTCATTCGAAAACCAATTTTCTTCCAGAAAACTACACGAAATTTCAAATTTGGTTACATCGCTGGAAAGCCTAAATTTGGCGCATTTTTTTAGCACTACAGGCTAAAATTCACATGCCTATTTACAGGGACTCATAAGCGTTTGAAGAAAGTCGAGATCTCCACGATTTGACAATGTGTCCTTTATAAGCTGACTTTTTCACCCGTTTTGACAGCTCAAAAAAGTTGGTTCCGCATTAGGGCGATAGGAAATTCAACGCTCTTTCCAATAGTGGGTTCAGATTTGAAATCGCACGCAAAATGTGGAAGATATGGCCGTTTTAATGCTGTAAGATCGAAAACACGAGAAAAATCTTGAAATTGAAAAAACCGCATATCCAGGGGTTACAAAAAAATTGCTAATAGGCATTTTCGATCAGAAATGCTCCGTAGAACCTTCTCCTGCCCTGTGACCGTCACGAAATGCAACACCCTGTGTAGGGTGTCCCACGAGTGTCTAAGGCTTCCTTTTATGATAATATTTCCGTAGTTTCAGTTCTTGCTCCAGTCCCACGTGAAATACCTTAGGCCCTGACTTTAATGAACATTTAATAATGGTGAGGGACTGAAGTATGAATGAAGTGTGAATTCTGAATTTATTTTAAATTTATCAGACAAACAGTGGATAAAAAAATCCATCTTTTGGAAACATTTAAGGGCACATCAGGTGACGAGCATTGTTTATTTAACTGATAGAAAATATAGTCTATTCAGATGAAACTCCTGGAAGATTTTCTTAACGAATTTCGTTGTTACTATTTCAATCACACCGTAGGAACTAGACAATCAGGTTACCAAAGTAAGGAGGTTTTCGACCAGAAGTAGCGAAGTGTGCTAGTGTTGCCATCTTGAAATATCTATGTTCATGAATATCTAATTCATCATTGAGTTTAATGGGAACGTATTACACAAAGCTGAGCTCTCGATATCTCGGGGAAGCGTCCATCAGCGGTAACGAGCTAGTTAGTATTTGTCAAACGGTTACTCCTAGGAATCTCCCCAGCCCGTAAACAGGTCAAAGATTCCCGTATCGGTGTGGAATAGTCAATCACGTCGTTAAAGGAGTGATCGGTTACTGTCAGTTTCATGAGAGGATCTTGAACAAACGAGGAAAAACCTGAATTTTTAACGGAAGAGAGTGAGAGGTTTTTGGGCCTCGCGTCACACGCTCTTTTACTGAATGGAAAATCAACGAAAATAATGTGAAGGCGCAGAAGCCTTCAATGAATTATTCATTTAGTGTTGGGCGAAGGCGAATTTTCGCGTTGGAGATGTTTTAGATGATCCTGGCGCCTAGCGACATATCTTCTTAGGGAGTTCCATTTCCCTCCTACACCTCCGTTTGTAGTTACTTGGGATCATGGCTGGAGACCGGATCTTTGTGCAACATAAGTGGCAGAAATAAGCCATAAAATATGCTTAAGCCCAATTAAATACGAAACTTAAACAAAAATAATACGTGGGATAAAGTTCAACAATTCTGAACGAATATTATTTTGAAAGAAAGTTAGGTAGGTATATGGCTTTTACAAAATGCTCAAATATCCCCCCCGTCAGTGACCTTGTTGTGGTGGGGGACTTAAGCCACGGCTCACACTGCCAATTGCACAATAGTATCTCCTAGGAGTATACTGGCCATTGTGAGCTCTTGCACTGGCAACTAAGCACGGTCACACAGCCCTCAAGACAAAGGTGTGCACTCCGTCCTTATGGTAGGATGGTACAGAGAATAATGTGCACCACAAACGCTGCCCCAGGGTACTGGCTGACTCCCTGGGTGTAATTAGGCTTACCTGCGCAGGTGGACTATCTAATTTCGCAGCTTCTTGTGGGATCAAAAATGAACCACCAAGAAAATCAAAAACATTCAAAAAACCCTGATGAGGTGGGCAGGAATGCCCTCGTCGCATCATTGACACATTTTTGAAAATCACTGATGGTGGGGCATCCCAAACTCCACAATCAATGGATTGTAACATTGCCGATGGAAGCTTGGACCACTGGCACCAGACAGCCGGGCAGCAAACTTTCTGGTACCCAGAAAAGGAAAGAAGCCAGGTTGAAAGCTCTTGAGCAGAAGGAACCCATTAAACCCCACAAGAGAAATAAGATGCCAGGGAATAAAAACCCTGCATTAGCAACTGTGGGGTCGTACCAGCACGGGAGATGGTTGGTAAAATCGATTTCCCTTCGTCGATCGCAAAGGAGCAGTATTGAAAATAATAAACCGAACATCAGGGAACTTCTGTTCCTTGTTAGTGATCCGCCACTTGAACAAGGTTAAGAACCCCAGTTCGAACCCCTTCGAAAGGTTCTCTTCACACAGGCGAACTTGAAGAAGACCGCCCCGAAAAAAGGACGATTCGCGATACAATGATAAATTGATCATCCAGATGGGCGTAATGAATGAAGATTGCTTCGCTGAAAGCGGTTTCATCTTATTGGAGCGGGTTGTGGAGCTGGCCGGAGGTGTCCTTGCTCGTTCAAGTCCTTGCCCTTGGGCAGGACAACGCCCCTCACCGACTAGAGCCCCCGCAGGGAAATCCTAGCTGAGCTGACGCTTGGAACTCCGGGATGTCATATTACGACCCCCCCCCCCCCTAAAAAAATAAAGGAGAACCTTCGAGGATGCCCCTTTTTCACTGATCCATGTTGATAAACGAGATTAGTCAATGGTACATTATCTAAACTCGACGTCTCGCACCTCCATAACTTGTGTCGTCCACTGTAGATGCCATAAAAAGATCCCGTTTATATCTCAGTATGGAAGATCGATTGGACATGAAATTAGCCATGAGGGCCCTCAGCTGATCACTGATCTTCATATCCTGTGAGTGAAAGAATGGACAATAATCGATACATACAATGCTGCAATATAGGTACTGTACATGGACATAATATTGTTGGAACCCATATAAAATTTTGAATGTGTTTTTTAAATACAGGCTAATTTTAAAGCGGTTTTGGCTACTTTGTGTTTATTGTTATTTTTATCTGTATTGGTTTAATTTGGGTTTTTAGGGTATTTTAAATAGTTTATCTTTGTATGAAAGTATTTGCATAATTTTT
Source organism: Creontiades dilutus (assembly GCA_031894815.1). Taxonomy (NCBI): domain Eukaryota; kingdom Metazoa; phylum Arthropoda; class Insecta; order Hemiptera; family Miridae; genus Creontiades; species Creontiades dilutus. The sequence goes on from JAVIWC010008056.1 coordinate 145,756, forward strand.
TTGAAAGTGTTTAACTTTATTTTTTCATGTTTAATCTAAATTAAAGACAATATTTTTTCGTGATTCTATGTACTTAAATAACACTTAATATTCCCTGTGTTTGCACATTTGAAATTACAATAAGCAGTTTTCTTATCAAAATGCGAAGTAAAATTTTCGATGTATCATTATCCCGATATATATGGAATATCAATATTTTGGGGGTCGATATATCGGAAACCCTATACAGGGTGTCCCAGGAGTTATGCACAATCCGACTCCTACGTGTTCTGCAACTCATTTCCAAACAAAAATACCTCGTAGCAATTTTTTGCCAGAGGCCTCGTTTCCGAGTTATTCGCGATTTAAGATTTTTTTCGTGTTTTCGATTTTATGTCATTAAAACTGTCATAACTCCCTCAATTTTGGAGATAGCTCAAATTTAAGGACACCGTTGGAAAGAGCGTTAAATTTCCTATCTATTTAATGTCAGAAAACATTTTTTAAACTGCGTTGAAGATGTGCGATTGCTGCGCGAAATGGCAGTTTTGTCAAAATCTTGAAATCCCCTGTTTTTCATCTCGCCTAGAAACCCCATTAATGCTTGACGCAGAACTGTGCAGGCCTGTTGGAACGTGCGCCAGAATGTCAGCTTTCCAACGGTGTAGTGGTTTTGGTTGTAAAAATATTTGTTCAAGGAAACGGTGTTTAACTGCAGAAAAACGTGTGTTTTCTGTTAAAATTGAGGTTTTTCCAAAAGTCTCGACGAGAAAAGGTTGGAGGCGGGATATACGTAACTTTTCTCGCTGAATCGAATGGTGACAACGCCAGACCTCTCAAGTGAATATTGAAGGTACTTTTGTCGGATGCATAAACCCGTTCGCTTTTGAACAGCGTTTACGGTATTTCTAAGCTGCCCGGCCAAAGTCAAGATAATCGAAGAGCCGAGAGACGGCTGTTGTTGGTGGTCATTTACGATTGATTGCGATGAGTTACATTCATCTTTATGCTGACACTATGGACAATTATCAAACCAGGCTTCCGTATCATTACCAACTCTATTTCCATTATTATTGAATATTCCCATTCATCATGGTGCTCTATAGCTATTGAATATAGCTGGAAGTGATAACCAACACTTTGGTGACAAAAAATGATTAGTAGGTAAAAAAAAAGAGAATTTACTAGATAAAAAAAATGTCAGTGACATAAAGCTACGGAGGAGGCATTGTCTTGGTCAGGGGCGAGGATATGCAATGACCCGCACAACCCCCCGGTCTTGAAGGAGGGGTTGCTTTGTGCGCCGTGTACTATCACCCCAATCTGATTTGGCCGTAGCATTGGGTGTTGCAATGTTGATAATTATCATTATAAAATTATAATTTGTTGTTTCTGACCAATTTCAGTTTTAGTAAAATGTTTGTTGACTGGAACATGTTATCCAGTTGAAGGACAATGGTAAGATATTGAGGTTTAAATCGAGTTCATATAAAGAGTTAGAGTTTAAACAAGATTGTTAAGATATAAACCAAAAAATTAATATTTAAAAATGAAAAATGAAAATGAATTTAATGAATAAAAACATTCGTTCGTGAACAGCGTCTACGGCATTTCTAAGCTGTCCAGCCAAAGTCAGGATAATTGAAGAGCCGAAAGACGGCTATTCTTTGTATTCATTTACGATTGGTTGCGATGAGTTGCTTTCAGTTGAGTAGCTATACCATAAGTGAGTATGTTGACATGATTTGTGTGTAAGGTTTTGCCAATGGTAATGCTTCTGGGAGCAGTAAGGGAGTCACACTCCCCTGTGTACAACTCAAACCCTTGCGAACACGTCGGATTGTATGAGGAAAAAATATTGGTAGATAATATTGTTTATGTCACTGATCCTTTTTTATCTACTAATCCTTTTTTGTAACTAAAATTTTGGTTATAACTACCAGCTATATTCAATAGCTATAGAGCACCATGATGAATGGGAATATGCAATAGTAATGGGAATAGGGTTGGTAATGATACGGAAGCCTGGTTTGATAATTGTCCATAGTGTCAGCATAAAGATGAATGTAACTCATCGCAATCAATCGTAAATGAACACCAATAATAGCCGTCTCTCGGCTTCGATTATCTTGACTTTGGCCGGACAGCTCAGAAATGCCGTACACGCTGTTCAAAAACGAACGCTTCAACATCACCCATGAAACACGCACACCCCAAAGTTTAGTAGAAATTCAAATCATGAATTCAAGCCAAATGAATGAAATTGAATAATAAACCCCAGTGAAAGAATTTGCAGCGTTATGTTTATCGTTAAATTTCCTGTAAAACCCTAAGGATTACCGTTTTTCTTGGTCCGTCTAAAATATCCAAAATATACCCAAATCAAATATTGTTCTATGAATTCGGGGTTTATGAAGACCTGATGTCTATGAATGAAGAAGGTACAGGTACCTTATAGTTAGGTTCCAACTACTTTAGTTCGTCATCACCAATAATAAAGCTTTGTGATCGAGCAACTGAACATCGTATGAAATATTAAAAACCGGTTACTTTCTTTCGCCACGTTTTCGTTTCCCTAGACGTAAAGATTGATATCTCCAATCCTTGAAGATAATCACTGTAGTAGGCAGGTAGGTAGGTACCTAAGGTATCTGTGGAATCCATTGTGAAGGGCGGAGAATGTAGGACGCGCCTTGACAAAGGGGACGACGAACCGCGTATGTCAATGAACTCAACCTCAAATAGGCTGTAAAGCGATTATAACATGCAAGTTAAACCTAACAATCTCAAATCAAGTCAATTCAATTTTTACCGTTCAAGGCAAAAACATACACACAAACAACACGTGCATTGTATGTCAACGTACTTCTCAATTCGAAAGAACAATAGTACACTCCAATGAGTAACAAAGGCATACACTTCATATAACTGCATCGTTAACAAATACAAAACGAGTTTTAGCATAGAAGCAATAAATCTTTAGCCATGACCTAACTGCCTAAAATCGTTATAAAAATGTGTCACGGAATTATTCCACATACCTATCTAGGTTACCATACTCGGGAAGGCCGATTGTTTCAACTATCGATACGACTATCGATAGTCGGCTGACGATCGATGTTTGGGAATACGAAAGAACTGTGTCCGCTTCCCTTGAAATGTAAAGCTTCACTCGAAGGAAAGTTGATTCATTCTAAGAATTGAAAGGCATCTACAATATATCTATGGTTCCTCCTATTCACAACTCAAATTCATTGAATGGGAACAGTGGGTGGGTCAAGAAAACCTCAGAGGAGCTTAAAAAACCTGGGTTTTCATAAAGATTCTTAGCGGCTAACATACAGGATCTTGTAATAATAAAACATGATTGTTAAAGAAATCTTATTTGCCAATAAATATGGTATTTGCTTCTACTGCTTGTACGTATGTCTCATTGCCTTTTTTTAAAACCTCTCAAGTTTCCATTCAAATTATCACATATCTATTCAATTTTCAACTAATTAAAATTTGAAAACTCTTAAATTTCTCCTTATTAAAAAACGCTGCAAATTCTTTCACTGGGTTTATTATTCAATTTCATTCATTCGGCTTGCATTCATGAGTTGAATTTCTACTAAGCTTTGGAGCTTTGGTGCGTGTTTCACAGGTGATAGAGCGATTATTGAATTTCAGGAGATATGCATAGAGCACTTAGATCAGTTCTCAACCAAAATACCTATTTGGATTATTCAGTTGATCATATATGTGTGCCTCTTGAAATTCAATAATCGCTCTATCACCTGTGAAACACGCACACTCCCAAAACTTAGTAGAAATTCAAATTATGAATGCAAGCCAAATGAATGAAATTGAATAATAAACCCCAGTGAAAGAATTTGCAGCGTTTTTTAGTAATTTTTCGACTGAACCCGACTTTCCGTCATAAAACCACTATTTCTCACTTGTGCGTCCTCTTATTTCCATTTTTACCTTGTTTTCGGATTCAGCCTTAAATTTTCTATAGAATTGGCTCAATTATTGCAACACAAACGTTTATTCTATCAGGAATCCAGAATTATTGTTTATATAATTTTCAAAAATTAGCCTCTCCGACAAAATTGGTACTAGAGGTTGTTAAATTTCATAAAAACTGCTTCATCTATACTCTTTCCAATGGTATAATCAGTTTCTTTGGTCTATTATTACTGAGCGAGAGATGGAAAAAACACGACTTTAGTGAAGGAAGCGAAGGTGACAGGATAAAGCGTACTCGCATGTCATAATTTTCTTCAGCGGACATTTAATTATTATTCACTAATACGTGAGCGAGAGATGACCAAAGAAAACACGATATTAGTGACCATTGGAAGCGAAAATGATAGTTTTTATGAAATGACAACCTCTACTACCAATGTCATAATATGAAAATTCATGATAATTCTGATTCCTGACAAAATAAACGTTTGTATTGCAATAATTGACTTAAATCTTTGAATAATTAAAATGGAATCAGAAAATGTAATGCTGAATCCGAAAACGAGGTAAAAAATGGAAATAAGTGGACGCACAAGTGAAAAATAGTGGTTTTATGACGTAAGGTCGGGTTCAGTCGAAAAATTTACTAAAAAAATCATAACACAAACAGAAAGTGATAAGACACTCGTTCAGGCGGAGTTTTACTACATTTTGTGATGCAGATTAACAGAAAAATTTTTCGTCACTTATCCGTTTCCACCCTGTATAATTGAATATTCCCGAATTATCGTCTTCTGTTTATTATTGTGTTGAAATACGAGCACTAAGGAACAAAAAATAATGCTATTCATAAATTTTACAGCGCATCAAAATTCTCTAAATGATGATAGTTCGTCGATTTTTGAATTTATTATATTTAATAATTTCTTGAAGTGTTCCGATCTCTTTTTAGATTAGGTGTTTTATGGAAATTTGAGTACATTGTCCAGTCCAATTTTCTGCATAAGGGTTTATGTGTCCCAAGTTCATTCGATTGACATTTTGCAGTCGTTTCATTAATATATTACTACATTTTTCACATTTGAAAAATCTGATGCGCTATAAAGTTTTGTTTAACGAACTCATCCGTTCTTTTAGAATCATTTTTTGGCGAAAGAACGAAGTATTTTTTGTCTCAATCGTATCAGGGTTATATAGTTTTGACTAATTAATACACACACACACATCCATTTCAAAGGTTTTTTTTAAAAAATTCTTGGACATACAGATGAGCGTTAAAATACGGGAATAATTATAGAACGCCTTGAAACAGATTTCCATGAAGGATTTTTTTCAATGCTTACATTCAATGTTTTAGAGGTATTCAACAGCTCCAGTTTCCAAGAAAATTCCCAACATTAGTGTCAATTTGTTCGACGTGTTATGAAGATTCTATTCCACTCGAGAAGACTCTATGGGAGTAATTCTGGAACCAACGATAAACGAAGTAGAACATCAGCGCTAGCGCATTCTAGCGAGCAGGGGTGGAAAAGAGGTTCTGCTACTACTCCATATGTAACGAGGAACACTAGATCGCCCTGGCGGATTGTCAATGAACTAGTTGAGACCGCTTGAGCTCAACAGAGTGAGCTGTTGCAACTCTCCTCATTCACGGAATCCCTGCCGTTGGGGATAATTGATGAAAAAAGTTCCTTTTCAGCTCGCTCATAATCTGGGAATGTCAACAACAACATTCCCCCCCAATTCTGACAGTTTCTTGCAGCGGTGTAACGTTTTTCAGCGACCCCCCCCCCCCCCCCGCAAAATATTTTCGAGGCCCCTCCCCATAATGTTTTTTTTTTTTTTTTTTTGCGAAGCTTGCACTTTTTTAACGGTCATCGTACAATACGCTACGATAACCTAACTAAAACATATGAATGAATAGGAATATGAGAAAACAGATTGCACCACTTTCGATCAACTCTTACGGGTAAAATTGAACAAATTCAATCCAAATAGATCAGGTTTCTAAATAAGTGTTAGCGATAGATATCGTTGTGAGGAACCTAATCCACGTAGGACCCGTCTCCAAAGCTTAGTAGAGATTCAAATCATGAATGCAAGCCAAATGAATGCAATTGAATAATAAACCCCAGTGAAAGAATTTGCAGCGTTTTTTCAAGAGCGATTATAATGGAAAAATATTCTGTTTGAAAATTTCAAATTTCATAAGGCGGAGCATGCACATCAGAATGCTTCAACCCGTGTATCGGCTATAAACCCTTTTAGGAGTTCACTCCAGTATCCACATTCACTACATCATTAGGTTACTGCGATCAAAACAAAAAAAGTTTTTGAATATCTTTAGTTCATTTATAGGACTTGAGTAACAACTTCAGAACAGCGAAGGGTCAACATTCAAATTGCTGTCAACTTTAGGAACTGATAATGTCAACATTTGGAATTTTCTCGGAAAAATGTGTCAACATTGGGTGCAAAAAGGCATGTTTGAAAAAATTAGTTTGTGATAATAAAAAAAACTACTTTGGTAAGTCCAATACGTGCAAACTGTTCACAAGTGATTCAAATAAAATTAAAAGTACTCAACTTTTTGCGTTCCAGGCCTATTTCACGCATATACCAGGCACACTTCTAAGTTAGTTAGTTTTTGTGTACAGTAGAATTTATCTAGAAACAAGAATCTAATATTGGTAACACTAAGCATATATCTGGATTAAACTTTAATAATAAAAATGAATTTTTATTTTCATTAATTTAATTGTAGAAGCTAAGGGAAATTTTAATCGGAAGTACGGTTGAAAACACTATAATTGATCAGTTATCGAGCAGGTTGATAAGTATTAAATTGTAGCTACTCCAAGTCGAATTGAGAAATTTCCAAACCAATTTGAGATTTTTCCAAATCAATTTGAGATTTTTTCCAATCTAAGAAACTTTCACTACTAGAAAGGAAGAGGAAGTCCAAACCGAATTGACAATTTTTTAAGGCAATCCAAGACTTTTATTGAAAACAAAATTAGTGAAACAAAATGAAAGAATAGCACTTTATGAAAAAATTAACATTGAAATCAAAAGACAAAATGAACGAAAAATGCATCGTAAATATGACATGAAAAATTGGGGTCTTGTTTAGGAAAAAAATGTTTCTCACGTGAAGCTCGATTTTTGAAAAAGCCTTTTCGATCGGATTTTATTGGGGGGAATAAGGCGGAAGATATTTCACAGTAAAACCGAGTTCATAAAGTGCTATTCTTTCATTTTGCTTCACTAATTTTGTTTTCAATAAAAACATTGGATAGCCTTAAAAAATTGTCAATTCGGTTTGGAAAACTTCCTCTTCTTTTTCAGTAGTAAAAGTTTCTAGATTGGAAAATTCTCAAATTGGTTTGGATAAATCTCAATTTGGTCTGGAAAAATCTCTATTTGGTTTGGAAAATTATCAATTCGACTTGGAAAATTCACAATTCGACTCGGAAAAGCTATATTAAAATGGCTATAAAAAATAGGGGTTGGTGATAAAAAAAAAGTAAGAATTGAGGGTTGTATGTCTTTTTTAATGCCACATTATAAAAAAATAATAGGAATAATATAATAACAGAAACATTTCTTCCGAACATTTGAATAAAAAATGTTAAGGGTGAACAACTTTTTTTTACTTAGGGGGTATGAAAAATTGATAGTAGCCGATTCTCAGACCTACTGAATACTCCGGTCCCCTTCACAAGAGAGAAAAAAAAATAGTTCTTATATCAATAAAATTAAATGGTAAAAGAGAAGAATTAACGATTTATTAATATTAGCCCCTTTATTCACCTCCTTACGTAATGAAAATTGAATGAGCTGAAATATTTTTAAACGGGCACTAAATCAATCTCTTAACAATCCGTAGGTAAGGTTATCAAAAAGGCGTTTTCAGGTAAACATCGTGAAAATTACGACTCGTCCACATTTAGCTCTGAAAAATAACTTCATTAGATAAAAGTTTTCTTCTTAGATAAAATCACTTTTAACTCAGAGCTGACTAGTTACTGAATTATTCGAAAAATAAAAAAACATCAATATAAAACAATGGTAGTATTTTAGGTAAAATCAAAAGTTCTCTTATAAATATAAAGTTATGTCGTTCATACAGACTTGATAAAGCATTTTATTCTTAAATTTTTTAGTTCGTGGTTGAGAGTTACTCATTTTAGGTCTTTAGAAACTAAGTGCAAGAAAAATAAGTGGAATCCTACGATAATTCGAGGCAGGACGAGCAGAGCAATGCTCGATGTTCAAGGCAGAAGGGTGCCTCGCAGTGAAGGCAGAAATTCTCTGTCATTCTTCTTTTTTTGATAGGCAAGTGGCGCAGATTGTTCTTCTTTTCATTCCAGAGTTCATCGGGATTGGTTGACTCAGAAGAGAACAGTTCGGATCGAAACTCTTCTCTTTTGATGAGATTCATCATTGTCGTCAGTGTCATGCTGGGTCTCACATTCCACATTTTCTTGTATCTCAGAGAGATCACTGTCCACTACACTTTGTTCATTCTCGTTTTCTTCCAGCTCTCGAAAAACCTCCCTCACGGGTTCGTCGAAATCAGGATCGTCCGGGTGAATGTTCAAATGAGATTTTCACTTCGAAGAAATTACGATGATTACCATTCGAAAAACGAAAACGCAAAAAGGTTGAGTTAGGTAAAGTTCGTGAATATCACGACCGATACACTGTTTTGGGGGAGTTCTATGCACTCTGCCACCTTGGAAACCACAGACTATTATCACGTGAAAGAGTTAAGAAGGTAACAGGGCGATCGCCCCACCACTATCAATATTTCCGTGAATTACAGCAAATCGTTTCTGAGGCCGTCGTGATTTTTACGATACTTACCTAAGGAGGGTTAATTGAGCAAAAAATGACATAAATTGGTCGAGAATTATTGCTTGTGCAGCAGGTCAGGTCGAATCGTGCCGTCCATTGAAAATATTGTATTTTATGAGGATGCCAGGAACTACGTAACGTAATACGCTGTTGTTGTAATCTGCTGCGAAGAAAGTAGTGAGTAGCTTCTAGGTTATTATGCCTTGTCTCGTGTTAGGATGTGCTAGTGTCGAAGTCTCACAAATAACATCTACAGCTACACTTGAAAGCAAAAAAACTGGGACTTGCGTTCATGATTTGAATTTCTACTAAGCTTTGGAGTGTGGTTTCACAGGTGATAGAGCGATTATTGAATTTCAGGAGGCACACAAATATGATCAACTGATCAATCCAAATAGGTATGGTCGAGAACAGATTTACGAGCTCTATATATATATCCTGGAATTCAATAAATGTAAAACAAATTGCTTAGTAAGATTCAAATCAACCAATTGAATAATAAACCTCAGTGAAAGAATACTTATTTACCTCAGTAATCATATTGAATAATAAATCCCAGTAATAATATTGAATAATATTTACCTATATATTATCAGCGTTTCATGCATATCAGAATGTTTCAACCCGTGTATCGGCTATAAACTACAAGTATCCACATCGGCTATCACTCCAGTAACCACTTTCAAAACTCGACGCTATCGGCCGGACATCACTAGGTTAAAAACAAACAATAATAAACCAAAAAACGCAAATGTTGGCACCATAAATCGGGCCACAATAGGGAATGGTTTGACCTACGGACCTGGGGAGGGGCTCATTCAATTCCTCGAGGTATGTTCTTAAAAAAAACATCTGAAATTTTTAGGAAACCAGCGCTATGATGTGATTGGTTATGAAATCACTGGGGTTTATTATTCAATTGGCTTGCGTTCATTTATCATATCAGACCTACATCAAATTAAAGGAAATGGGCTCACTCCCATATTCGAGTTGAGGGCGCTTGGAACGGCCAGATGGGAAACTGCCAGTTATCAAGAAGGCGATAACAGAACTCGAAAAACGCAAATCTTGGCCGCATTAATCATGCCATAAATCGGGAATGGTTTGACCTACAGACCTGGGAAGGGGCTCATTCGATTCCTCATGGAAAGTTCTACAAAACAAGTCCACATTTAGGCCGCCTTGATGTTTTTTGAGGTTTTTAGGGATTTTACAAAACTTTGACAACCCTTAAATGGCACTTCAATTTGAGTTAGAAAGCTGGCTAAAGAATTGGGGCGTTGTCGGACCAACATGGATTTTTCCTGAAAATTTCAGATGTTTTGGTCCAGCCGTTTGGGAGAAATCTTGCGTTGCGTACGGCGTACGGCGGACGGACGGAAAATTTTTTATTGCAGATATGGATTCCAGACCCTTTGAAACGTAAACCATGAAATTTTCAATTTTTTTTTCAAGAGCGATTACAATGGTTTATTATTGAATAATAAACCAATATTATTGAATAATAAACCAAAAGTACTTACACATTTAGGCCGCCTTGAAGGTTTTTAGGGATTTTACAAAACTTTGCCCTTAAAGGGCACTTTAAATTTAGTGAGAGAGCTGGCTCAAGAATTGGGGCGTCGCCAGACCACCATGGATTTTTCATGAAAATTTCAGATCTTTTGCTCCAGCCGTTTGGGAGAAATCGTGCGTACGGCGGACGGACGAAAAATTTTTATTGCAGATTCGGATTCTACACTCTTTGAAACGTAAACCATGAAATTTTCAGGGGGGTTACAATTGTTTTTTTTTTTCAAGAGCGATTACAATGGTTTATTATTGAGTAATAAACCAAAACGGGACAGTAGACCTCTATGGTTCTATAGCCAGATTATTTGAATGATTAATTTTACACATTTAAGTACAGAAAATGAAAAATTGCCTATGCAACCCACAAATATGGGATTTAGCTCAAAAGCTAGTATACAGATTACAGCTTGGTTGGAGGTACACGAATGACCCCCTCAGGCGAACGGAAAAGTGGTGATGCCGGGATAACAAAAGGCGGAAGGAGCCCACCCGAAGGTTAGTTGAATGATGAGTGGGGGGGGGGGGGGAACTGCCGGGTCGGTACGGTCGCTAAGAACTGGATTGTACTCCTGTTTATCATTTAAATGATAAAATCTGAAGCGAAATTGAACAGGATCCTTTGTAGGAAATGACGAAAGTCACTACTCTTCCCGTTATGGGCTCTCGAAAATTGAATCGAATAGGTACGTCTTTCTCGACTCCGTTCGCGCAAACGGTCCACCGTTCCAAACGTCAAATGACGATCAGGTCAGGAAACCGCCGAGTCACCGAGCGGAGTTTGACGCAGGTCTTCCACTCGTAGCTCGTAGCGACCGACTGTTGACTGACGAATTTCATTGTTTGAATGGGGCGAGCACAAGCTGTAGCTGAGGACGGGGCCCAAGGCCGCTAGGTATCGCTCTATTGCTTTTCACTTAGATCGTAATTCCACGCGCCGGTGAACTAGAACCATCGACAACAGGTTTCATACTTACGAAACCCACGGGGGAAATGGAATACGATATTTTTATGATTTCAGACGTCCATCGCATCAATAGAAGGTGACCCCTCCAATTTTTCATGTTTGACGCTCAAGCAGTTGCACGTTCATCAAAGATTTTGTTTTATTATTCAATAATAAACCATTGTAATCGCTCTTGAAAAAAAATGTTTAACCCTCCTGAAAATTTCATGGCTTACGTTTCAAAGGGTGTAGAATCCAAATCTGCGATAACAATTTTTCCGTCCGTCCGTCCGCCGTACGCACGATTTCTCCCAAACGGCTGGAGCAAAAAATCTTGAAGTTCAGGAAAAATCCATGTTGGTCCGACAACGCCCCAATTCTTTAGCCAGCTCTCTCACTCAATTTAAAGTGCACTTTAAGGGTTGTCAAAGTTTTGTAAAATCCCTAAGAACCTCAAAAAAGTCAAGGCGGCCTAGATATGGACTGTTTTTGAAGAACTTTCCATGAGGAATCGAATGAGCCCCTCCCCAGGTCCGTAGCTCAAACCGTTCCCGATGTAGGTATGGCCCGATTTATGGTGCCAACATTTGCATCCACATTCACTACATCACTAGGTTACTCCAATCAAAACAAAAACGAAAGCGTTTTTTTTCGTTTTGATCGCAGTAACCTAGTGATGCAGTGAATGTGGATACTGGAGTGAACTCCTAAAAGGGTTTATAGCCGATCCACGGGTTGAAGCATTCTGATATGCATGCTGCGTCTTAGGAAATTTAAAATTTTCAAATAGAATATTTTTCCATTGTAATCGCTCTTGGAAAAAAACGCTGCAAATTCTTTCACTGGGGTTCGTTATTAAATGATTCATGATTTGAATTTCTACTAAGCTTTGGAGTGTGCGTGTTTCACAGGTGATAGAGCGATTATTGAATTCCAGGAGATATTCATAGAGCACTTAAATCGGTTCTCAACCAAAATACCTATTTGGATTGATCAGTTGATCATATTTGTGTGCCTCCTGAAATTCAATAATCGCTCTATCACCTTGAAACACGCACACTCCATAGCTTAATAAAATTAATTTTTTTTTCTGCAGCAAACTGAAAACTGGTCTTAAATTATTATTCCTTCATCCCGGGCTCATCCCTCCTACAGCTTGAGTTGAGCTTGGCCCAGAATTTAGAATCTGAAATTCTTAAATTGAGTTCCTTTCATTTTCAAATACCATTTACCTAGTATTTTCCTCGTAAGGAGCTACAACCAAGCTCGGATATCGTTTGTTATTCATGTAAAGGTTTTCAGTTTCATTGAAATGATTTTCTACTTATCTAAATTTTATTTTCCTTGAACATTTTGGAATGAAAGAAGCAATATTATACCAGAAAGAAATATTATAGTTTGCTAACTGTCAGTAAACGAAGTTTGGTGCCGAGTTGCGAGTTTTCTCGTTTGAACGTCCTAATTGAATAACCAAGAGCTGGTTTCGAGGCTTCACGTTACATCGACGTCGTTATCGCTGGTCACTGACTAAAAGCGGGAATTCGAAACTCATTCCTACAACCATTCATTCTCTCTAGTACTCGTACTGCTCAGTAAAGGAGAGCAGGAAATGTAATTTTATCATTGAAACTTTGGTAAGTATCTGATGCAAGGATTACAGGATTGTCGATATGTCTCGTTTGTTTATAGACATAATATTTGCTGCACGATCATGCTTTGTGTTTCGTGAAGAAACTAAAATTAAGTACACCAGCGGAACTTTGTCAGTCGTCAACATCAATTAAGTTTATTCATATGTGTTAGTCATCTTCCTTGCATAAATGAAGCCAAAGCTAAGATTTTAGCTATTCCAGTAATGAAGGAACTTTTTCTGCTTGTTGATGGCTTTGCAGAGCTTACATTTGTTAACTGCACTGTCCACCAGGTGCATCTGATATGTACTTGGATGCGATTAGTTCTATGATAATTTGCCTTTGAATGTCAATTTTGAAAAAATCTACGGGAGGTGAACACGTTTTTTGGGAGAGGATCCAGATGAGATCTGAGATGAGATGAGATGAGACCACGTTGCATGGGTGAAACGTTCACCGATCGAACCCATGACAATAAAGATTTTTTAATAAATTGAAGAGCTCCAACAACTAAAATTAAGTACACAAGCGAACTTTGTCAGCAAAATTAATTACCAGTAAATGAAGCCAAAGCTAAGATATTGGCTAGTATGCATAATGTCGAAGCAGATGCTTTTACTCCACTTTCTGTAGTAGATGCTCCGATTTCTATGCATAAAAAGTAAATACTATAGCACTTGCTACAACCTTTTACTCCACGATGAAGTAAGTGAAGCAGGTACTGTAGCATCGACTTCAAATTGTATGCATAAAAAGGAGTTGGTGAAGGTGAGTTGTAGTAGATGCTACGAACAATCGTAGTCTTGTCCGGAGCAGACTAAGGTCCTTAGTCTACAACTGGAAGCCGTCCAGGATGGCCGCTCCTTATGTCAGTGCGTAGTGCGAAAGTTTATAAAGATAGAAGGTCGTGCAGGGTCAGCGAATTTAAAAAGTTATATCGTTTTAATGAAGACAACGTTAAGTGGATCAGCGATCACTTTTTGGGATCACAACAGGTGGAAACGAGAGGTGGGGCACATTCGCCCGAACAAAAAATGAAAACTTTTAAGGTACCTGGCTGATCCAGGATTCCAGGTTGAAGTGGGGGAAGACCTTGGGGTGCACCAGAGCACAGTTTCGCGCACAGTGGAGTTCGTCGCAAAGAAGATAATTGAAAAGGCCGATGTATGGATAAGTTTCCGAGGAATGAACAAGGAATCGAAGAAAGTCAACAGGTATGGCAACTGTCAAAATCGTTTCCTCTTGCTATCGGTGCCCTCGATTGCACGCACATCAAAATAACCAAGCCTAAAGTTCATGGAGACGAATATGTGAACAGAAAGGGAGTGCCAGCATTAATGTGCAAGCAACATGTGATGGTATCGCAAGCACAAACTTCAATTGGCTGGGCGCAATACTAAAATAATGTGGAAACTCATCAATGAAGTGCTGGTAGAACAAGGAGTCTCTCACAGATAAAGTCAATTAAGGTAAATGGTAAAGTTATAGAGATGGTTTCGAATCCAAAGAAAGTTGCTAACGCATTCAATAATCATTTTGCATTGGTAGGCGGAACTATAGTTACCATTCCTTGACCCTTCCTTAAAGTGAATGAGGAAGATATAGATGAAGTTATTTGTAGTCTGAAAGGAGGCTCTAGCCCAGGAGTAGACAAATTTAGTGCGGAATTATTTTAAAAAATTAAAGAACTACTGTCACCTGCAGTTGCCTTTATTGCTAATCTCAACTAACAGACTAATCACTTTCCGGCAATTTATAAGAAGGCACTTTTGGTGCCTCTCTGTAAAAAGGGAGACTCAGAGGATATGGGGAATTATAGACCTATTTCTTATCTGACAACGTTAAAAAAAAAAAACGCTGCAAATTCTTTCACTGGGGTTTATTATTCAATTTCAGTCATTCGGCTTGCATTCATAATTTGAATTTCTACTAAGCTTTGGAGTGTGCGTGGTTCACAGGTGATGGAGCGATTATTGAATTTCAGAAGATATGCATAGAGCACGCAAATCTGTTCCCAACCAAAATACCTATTTGGATTGATCAGTTGATCATATTTGTGTGCCTCCTAGTAGGTACCAATTAATTCTTAATTTTTTTATTGAACCTCAATACCCCACCACAGTAAAAACATGCGTACGTTTTCTCTATTTGGGAGAAAATGCTAAACTTCAGGAGGCACACAAATAGCACGGATGATGCCGTCAGCTTCTTTGTCAAAAACATAGTTACCGCTTTGGACTCGGGGAAAAAAGTTCTTTGCATTTTCAAATACCTAACCAAAGCATTTGACATTGACTGTTCCTCACGATAATCTTCTTAGGCCGTTGAAGAAACAGGGATTGGCAGAGGTTTCACCCAATGGACAGCCAGCTATTCAGATAGCTGACAGGATTCTACAAAAGTGGGAGGAGCCGTTTGAGCTCATTTGCAGATGTGGAATTCCTCAATGTAGCATGCTTGGACCAATTTATTTCATTGTATACATGGAGAAACTATTAAGAGAACGGTTGAGTGGAACCTCGTTCTCATTTGTAGATGATACGCCAATTATAGTCACTGGGCAATCATGGGAAATGGTAATAAAGGAAGCGGAAAGAAACCTAGCAATCGCGGACCGTTGCCTCGGACTGTCTTGGCGCAATCAGGTGCCATGAAAAGTATTGAGCACTTTCCTCTTCTTCGAACGCACCGCCAGGCAGCGGATGTGGGTGTCCCGCAATCAATCAAACCACCTCTGTTCGTTATTTAGGGGTTGAGGTTGACCACTGTTTGAGATAGGACAAACATATTAATACGCTGGTTGACAGGCTGCGCAAATTGGTCTTTACAGGGTGTCTCGTAAAATTATGGGACAGACTCAGGGAATCAATTCTACGTTTAATTTGCAATCGAAAGTGTCCATTTGCATTTTTCGTTTAGAGGCTTCGTTTTCCCGTAATTTAATTTCTAAGATTTTTTTTACGTTCCAGACCTTGTCTCATTAAAACAGCCGTAGCTCCCTTAATTTTGGTTTAGACGAGAAAATAAGGTGACCATTGGAAAGAGCGTGAAATTGCCTATTACCCTAATATAAAATTTAATTTTAGTTAGACCTTATTAGTGAAAAAATGGCCAAATTTCAAACTTTGAAAGTTTCTTGAAAATCATCGATTTTCTTTCGTTTTTTTCGCTATGTGTAGGGAGATTTTCCGTCGGGCACTCCTCGGGAAAAACTTTCCCAGACACTCACCTCTCCAACGGTATACTCGTTTTTATGTTTGGACGTCTTTTTGTAGGAGAAAAATGAGTTTGAATGAAATAAAACGCGGTTTTTCTAAAAGCAAAATCGAGATTTTCATGATTTCAAAACTTGGTGGTTCGAGTCAAGTTAGTTTCGTATTCTACATGATTTTTCACGTTGAATCGAATGGTGATACTTCCAAACCTCTCAGGCAATCCCAAAAGAACGTATCGGGTCTTCGGGTTCAGGCATTCTGCGTTATCATTTTTTATTAACTACAGTAGGTTTTCAAAATGTCCCCCTCCTTGCCTTGTACAAAGGCGGCATCTTTTGAGCACGCTCCTCGAGACAACGTTTGTCCTTCAGAGATCCGAACCGCCAAGTTTTGAAATCATGAAAAACTCGATTTTGCTTTTAAAAAACCACGTTTTCTTTCATTCAAACTCATTTTTCTCCTAGAAAAAGACGTCTAAACATAAAAACGAGTATACCGTTGGAAAGCTGAGTGTCTGGTTGCTATTGTGGCTCTGAGATAACATCACGGAGAGGAGAACGTTGAAGATGAATCACTGTGCACCGAATAGACCTTGGTGGGAGAAAGGCCTCTGACCTCCTACCGATAACTGTGGATTCAATAATAATATAAGAAACCGCTAATAACGGGGTAAAGTAGTAACCTTTACAGCTCGCTCCCCTATAAGGTACTATCATTTGGATGAACTACAACAGACGTATTTCGCAAATAACATAGAGCTGGCTGGTAGCATTCATCGAACAGAGTAACTCACGCAGCAATCTTATTAATATTACGGGCCACAAGGTTCATGTGAATGTTCTGCTTGGTCCCTAAATTACATGTTGGATAATGGGGCGCACTAATGTTAGGTTTACCGTGCGAATATGTTCAAAGCCTGAAACCCAAATCCAGTCTTCTTATCTGGTATTCCTAAACCGGACGGAATTTCAATTTTTGTCATCGACTTGATTTTCTTAATAAAAATCTGGTGAGTGTAATTCTTATCACAAATGCAAATTCACGTGTGCACACTATTTCTGGTTGAAAAACTGCTCTTATTTTTTCCATGATTCAGATTGTCTACCTGACCGATATTAGTTAATTATTTTCAAAAATAAACCTTTGTAATCGGCTAGGAAAAGAATGTTTAACCCGCTCAAAAGTTGTTGGTTTTCTTTTCAAGATATTTAGATTCAAAAAATGAATTGAAAACCCAACAAACTATCACACAGAGGATTATTGATTGATGATTTTTCAAGCGAAATAAACAAATTTTGGTCAATATTCCGGAAATATCAACTCAAATCAAAAGACGGAATCAGCATCACGTGAATCAGCGATAAAAAAACGCTGCAGATTCTTTCACTGGGGTTTATTATTCAATTTCATTAATTTGGCTTGCATTCGTGATTTGAATTTCTACTAAGGTTTGGAGTGTGCGTGTTTCACAGGTGATAGAGCGATTATTGAATTTCAGGAGGCACACAAATATGATCAACTGATCAATCCAAATAGGTATTTTGGTTGAGAACTGATTTAAGTGTTCTATGCTCATCTCCTGAAATTCATTTCAGGAGAAATCCATGTTGGTCAGACAACGCCGCAATTTAGCCAGCTGTCTCACTTAATTTAAAGTGCCGTTAAGGGTTGTCAAAGTTTTGTAAAATCCCTAACAACCGCAAAAAAAGTCAAGGCGGCCTAAATTTGGACTCTTTTTGAAGAACCTTCCATGAGGAATCGAATGAGCGCCTCCCCAGGTCCGTAGTTCAAACCATTCCCGATGTATGGCCCGATTTATGCTGCCAACATTGCATCCACATTCAGTACATCACTAGGTTACTGCGATCAAAACAAGAACAACAGTGTTTTTTTTTTTTTTTTAAATCGCAGTAACCTAGTGATGTCGTGAATGTGGATACTGGAGTGAACTCCTAGAATTTCAGAAGATATGCATAGAACACGTAAATCGGTTCTCAACCAAAATACCTATTGGGGTTGATCAGTTGATCATATTTGTGTGCCTCCTGAAATTCAATAATCGCTCTATCACCTGCGAAACACGCACACTGCAAAGCTTAGTAGAAATTCAAATCATGAATGCAAGCCAAATGAGTGAAATTGAATAATACACCCCAGTGAAAGAATTTGCAGCGTTTTTTAAAGCCGATTGGAATTCTATACCACAATATATGATAATTTCATCTCTCATTCGATTTTTTCAGCGATCGCTAGCGCGCAAAGTTGCCAACGGGACCCGTACGTAAACGTTATCAAACAGGAACTCTGATGCATCAATTTTCATCTTTCATCAATGCTGATTCACGAGGTGCTATCCGTTTTTTTTTATTTGGTTAAATACGAAGGATTTTACTGTGGACAATGTTGTAATTTTTAGTGATAAATGGTCATCGCTACAGTGGTTGTCACATACACACTGAATTCTATTACTAAAATTCTGGATATAATGCAACGGTACGAGTTTTTTAGGAAAATGAACCGCAACCACAAGTACAACGGCAAGTACTTCACAAGTACTCATAGGTACAATATATGAGTTTAAGACAT
Source organism: Creontiades dilutus (assembly GCA_031894815.1). Classification (NCBI taxonomy): domain Eukaryota; kingdom Metazoa; phylum Arthropoda; class Insecta; order Hemiptera; family Miridae; genus Creontiades; species Creontiades dilutus. The sequence goes on from JAVIWC010008056.1 coordinate 164,496, forward strand.
CAGATCGGAGGGTATAATAGGTTTATTTTTCTCTTTCGGAAACGTTTCGTCCCGCTATGGGGACTTCTTCAGTCCTTCATACAGCATAAAACATTCGTCAATATTCACTAAGGCCTATTTTCATCACATGTATTTTATTCTCTATTATGATTGTCATTCCTAAGAAAATTAAATTTTTCTCACCTGTCATTATGTTATATTTAAACATGTATATACAACTAACATTCCTCATGAATTATCTTACAAAAAAACTTCTCTACTGTTCCCTTCTGGATTTTCAATGATGTTCTTATACAAAAGGTAGATAAATAATTCAAAAGATAAAAAAATAAATTATGAGTATTAATACTATATTAACTAACAAACTTAACTCTCTCCCTTTAGGATAAAATCACTCCAACAATAACATATGAGTGTTGACCAGGATGATGTTGGTTGGACACACATACTTAAATGTAACATAATGGCAGTTGAGAAAAATTTTATTTTATTAAGAATGACAATCATAATAGAGGATAAACTACATGTGATAAAAATAGGCCTTAGTGAATATTGACAAATGTTTTATGCTGTGTGCAGGACTGGAAGAAGTCCCCATAGCGGGACGAAACGTTTTTCAATTTATACTTTTCACAAATCCCAACTAACCCAACATTCCACCCCGTATAATGATCAATAAATGTTTTCTCTCTCTCAAAAAAAAAAAAATGAATAATATAAATCTATTATACGCTTCAATCTGACTTCGTAAATGAAAGTGGTCACACCACAACCAACAACCCTGACTAATATATGAGTTGTTTTATAGGTGATTAGTTTAGAACTCACCATTATCCAATGTCATCGCTGACATTTTGATGTGCAAGAGGTTGTTGTTGTCAAAGTCCGGATCATCGTTGTCAAACGTGATCCCTTCCTCGAAGTCTGTGAAAGACATTCCGGCAACTGGAAAGAAAGACAGAACGTCGTCAAAGAATAATCAAAAGTAACACGTTTAAATAAATGAGAGCTGGTGAGTCAGCACGTGTGTACGTACGTGCTACTTACTTAGGTACGTAGAAGAATTGAAAGAAAGATTTGACTTGGCTCACCTCCTATTTAGATCCACGATACCGTGTATTACACCATAAACGATAGACACAGAACCACGGTAAATTTAGGGGACGAATGAAGGAATTACGGAACGGGAGAACAAAATCAAACCTGACAAAATGACAAAACATGAATGATTTAGTGTAATGGTTGAGATTGTCAACGATCGGTTGGTAGCGACATAGAATGAAGTGTTGAATTGTCATGGAGAGGACGATTAATGTAATTTGAAGCCTAAGAGTAAAAATACGGTGTCGTGATTGAAGTTCGGATTCATATTTGCACACTTTTTTCCTAACATGGATTGGTTTCTAGAAGCAATTTGTGACCAATGTCTCCCATTATTAATGTTTATTTCATATTTTGTCATATTGCGTATTTGTTCTAATATCAACTTATATAGGTATTTCAAAATATTGCCAAATTTATTTTTGGTTTATTATTCAATAATACGCCTACTGACTCATCTAATGGTACTAGAAAAAAGCCGTGGTTGACAACCCGTGCAATTTCGCACGTCCGTTCAATTTCTGTGCGTAGCCACCGCCGTTCAACTCCAGTGGTGAGTAGTCTTGAATTGATGCAGGATTTTCTAACCGTATTTGAGATATTGCTAGTCCACCCCTAAGTAGGAGAAGCTTTTTTCAATTTTGGCAGATAAAAAATGAAGAGTGCAGGGGGGAAAACCGCTTAACTTAGATTTTTCAAATTTCGAGAAAAGCTAATTGTTTTGGCAAAAACCTTTTTTATACTGCTGTGGTAATTAAAAAATTATGAAAAAAATCTGTACAATTGATGTTGATTGGTGATTGTGAACTAAGTATTAAACCCCGACAAAAATTTGTATTGATCAAATGATCAAGTCCAAGGCTCAAGTACCAAGACTCCTAAAATAGCACGAAAAATCATGCAAATCCTCAAGAAAACTTAAAAAGCAGTTACTCCAATCACAACTTTCGCGAGAATTTTTCGTAATACCTCTGGGCTTCCCGCCACAGAAATTCTTCAAATGATTCAGGGCTGAATATTTCCCTTTTGAAACCAGAGGTAAAATAAGTAAAGTAAAGTAAACAAGGAATTTCACCTTGGATTTTCGTCCGACTACCCGGAGGTGTCGCGGACGTCGCCAGCCGTCCTCCAGAGAGGATCGGAACTAGGTCTGACGATTTCGCTCGTGGCTTCCCATTGCCTCACGCCCCCTGGGTTGGATGCTATTTGGATTCACGTGATATCGATATCAGAGGTGAACTGACCAACGACAAGACATGTATACCACACTTGATAGGATTTTGGCCCTAATCATTGGTGCCTGCCGGATAGGAGGTCATGAGAGCTCATGAGCCTAATCTCATCAGGGAACTGAAATCATTGGTTCTTCTTGGCCACTGACTTCCACTGTTTCATGGACGAGGATAGGAGGTTGTTAAATTCCTAAAAACCTCAAAAAAAGTCAAGGCCGAAATTAGGACTTTTTTTAAGAACTTTCCATGAGGAATCGAATAAGCCCCTCCCCAGGTCGGTAGCTCAAACCATTCCCGATGCATGCCCCGATTTATGGTATCAATATTTGCCACATTCACTACATCACTAGGTTACTGCAATCAAAACAAACACAACAGCGTTTTTTTTTTCTTGTTTTGATCGCAGTAACCTAGTGATGTAGTGAATGTGGATACTGGAGTGAACTCCTGAAAGGGTTTATAGCCGACACACGGGTTGAAGCATTCTGATATGCAAGAAACGCTGCAAATTCTTTCAGGGGGTTTATTATTCAATTTCGTTCCCTCTCACGATCGAGACAATTTTCACTCCTCTTTTCACCACGTTCTCGGCCGTTACAGAGCGACGAGGGACATCGTGATAGTTCGTAAGTCGTACCTCAAACCACCAACCAGCACATGTTTTATCGCGGTTCACAATAAGTAAGCAGTTTCCAAACAAGGAGCACCGCACAATAAAACGCCCTCCCTCAGCCTGTTTATCAAGTTATTTAAACATAACAAGCGAAACCTATCACCTGTCCGGCCTCAGAGCAGCTTCATCAAACTGCACGTGCCGCTCGAGCGACCGGGGGAGAACTCTGGATATTTTTATCGCTCTGTCGCCTGCTTTGGCTTTATAGTTATTTATGACGCCTAACTTGAGCGGATTTTCTTTTTATCCGTTCTGTTCAAGGTGCCTCACTTTAGACCACATAACCATCCTCGGTGGTCGAACCAATTTGCAGCAAGAGTATTCGAATTTTTTGTTTATTATTCAATATTGGTTTATTATTCAATAATAAATCATTGTAATCGCTCTGGAAAAAAAAATTCTAACCCCCCCTGAAAATTCCATGGTTTACGTTTCAAAGGGTGTAGAATCCAAATCTGCAATAACAATTTTTCCGTCCGTCCGCCGTACGCACGATTTCTCCCAAACGGATGGAGCAAAAAATCTGAAATTTTCTGGAAAAATCCACGTTGGTCCGACAACGCCCCAATTCTTTAGCCAGCTCTCTCACTTAATTTAAAGTGCCTCCTTGTAAAGGTCGTAGGGGATACGGATAATTGTTGGAGTATTTGAAATGTTCTGGATGTTTCTGAAAGGAAAGGAGAGACTCCTTGACGTAAAATCGTCGGAGTACACAGGTCAAATTAAATTGATCGGTGAAGGAGCACGTACGTGATTTCTTGACGATTATCTTTAGTACAGCTTTCGTGTCACACTCAACAGATTAGATCGGAACGATATTATAGCAGTTATTTCGAATCAATTAATACTATTTAATAGTTATTAGTGATTTGATATATCAATAAACAATTTTATTCATTAAATAAAATCTAGAATGATATCACACTAATGATCAAAATTAAGCGATCACGTCCGAAAAAACTTCGTGGCTTCAGTAAATAGACATCCAGAGGAAAAGTTCATGACAAATCACTGGTCAATAGAATGGACCAGGCCGAAGTAAACCAAGAACACATTTTATTTTTAAAAATTGGCCTGCATTGGGGAGTTTTCAAATCTATATAGCTAATCAAAAAGCTGAGCCCGGAACGATTGTTCCTTTAAATCATCGAAAATGGTTCGTTGTTGAAAGTTTTACAGTAAAATTCACAGAAAAATCCAAGGAATTTGCGAAATGTTGTTCTGAAGTAACGAAGGATTTCGGTGTTTTGTGTTTGTTAAGGTGAACCCAAGGAAGATGTAAACGGTTGTGCAGTTAACTGATGGAGGCTGTATTTCAAATGAATGCGTACATGCTCAATGAACGACTATGGAAATATATAATTCAATTCGTATTCGTCGATAAAGTGAACCAATCAAATAAATAAAGGTGTTGTTGAATAAAACCTTAGGGCGCTTCTGCCAATGTTGAGGTTTCGCGGGTAGCCAACAATATCACAAAATATGCTGCTTTGCCACTACTTAGTTAGGAAAATGAAGTCACTTTGATAACTATGATATGAAGTCAGTCAAGTTTGATAAGTGATAACTATATAGGGATCCCAGCCAATATTAGGGAGGTCCCAGGAGAGCCAAGTTAACAAGAGTGTAAGAGCCGGCTAAAACGAAGGAGAGAACTGACTCCAGATTCTGTTAACCAAAAACGGGAAAATTTTGTTTGGAGGGGAAGTGAAGAAAATTTAGAGTGGGGAATCGCGGGGAGCAGAGAGAGGGGGATAGTAGAACCCAATCAGGGACGGGGTTACAACTACCCCAGGAAACACCAGAGTGCTAGGAGGGGAGACTAAGGGTAACTGACCTTCTGCCAGAAAAAGGGTAGCTTGGGAAAAACCAACGGTGCAAAGCAGCTTAGGGAATTTGGAGTCCATTAAAAGCTTTAAATATTTTCACATAGGAACGGGATTTTCAGAAATAGATATGGTTTCAGGATTAACGGACAATGAGGTAACCAACAGCGGCGACTGAGCTATATGCTTAACGCCACGGTATGGTCCCGTTACCTGTGGGCCTCTAATACGAGTCAAGGGTGGTTCTCAAGAGGTAATGACCTAAATGCTGAAAAATTCTTCAAAATCTAAAACCATTTCAGATACATCTGAACAAGTTTCATCAAATCAACGAAATGACAGTATCGAGTTTCAGTTCGTTAAAGAGTGGAGAGACCAGTTGGCATGGCCCCAGTCATTGACATTTCAAAGAACTTGAAGTTATATCAGTCAGTCTCATCCGTCAGGGTCATTGTTGAATCTTTTCTCGTTCTTGTTTCTGGAGATGCCTACATATCCTAGTAAAATACTAGCTGAAACGGCGAGCTTCGTTGAAGCGGTGAATAAATGTTACGTTACATATTAGCTGAACTTGATTTACGATTTTAAGAATTTAATACAATGGATACCGAAGTTCAGATAGGTAATTGGGATAATACAGAGAAAAAACCTCAACTTTCTCCATTGAAAAACATTAAATCATGGATATGTTTTTGAGCACTGCATTTGCATATACACATTTCGATGGTTTTCTCTTAAGTGGATTATAATTGGTTTTAGTTTTCACGCTAGAACACATTTTGAAGAAACCAATTTTAAAAATTACCCTTTTTGTAGAAATCAAATGTCTATAGTGGAGCCTGTTTTTAATTTTTCTCCTTGTGTAGCAGGATCTCTTAATATAATTTCAAATTCCTGCAGTGAACAAGAGGGGAGTTCAGCTCTTTCAGCTGATAAGGATAATAATTTAAATCGTTTACTAATGTCCCAGAGAGTCTCCCTATCACGTTTTAACTATATGTAGACGGAACACGACAGAATTAAGCTTTTATTAGCTCATACTATACTTATACTACTACATCCATCCTCAAAATTCAGAAAAATCATTATTCTTCCACTTTTGACAAGGAATTACTCGAATTATACAATTATTCTTGGGTCATTCCTTGCCCAGACAGACTCGAAATGTACGGACAAGTTTTACGGGTCAAACTGGTGTTGTAACTCATGGGTAGAGCGGTAGTGACAGTGAAACTCCCTTTGCCACTGCTACCTTCTTACCCACTTTGCTTTGTTTTGGTCATAGCTCGTAAACGGTTGGAGATATGGAAAAGGGGAAGGAGTCCATCCGAATGGAAATTTCAAGAGCTACAACTTTTCTCCCATGACAATTTTCGATATCTCGAACGGTTTTCGAGATAATTTAGCTTTACATCGATAAAAGGCGAAATAGAGAGAAATAATGGCGGTGCATTGCCCTTAAAATCGTTATAACTCCGTCAAATGAAAATAAAACACAAAACCCGTTGAGGGCAATGTAAAACAAGTAATTACAAACATTTTAAGACCTCAAACGCCTAATTCTACTGAGCGACTCGGGAGAAATTCCGTTTTTAAGATTTGCGGACGTTATCCGTCAGACAAACAGAACGGACGCTCATACCGGCTTTCTGCAGGGTCCGTTGCGTTCTTTACTTCATCACAAAGAAAATCAGACCGCGTACGCTTAATTTGATCGACTGGAACTGAAGATATAGTAAAAAAAAACCATGTTTTGGTCATAAAAAATCGTCGAAATATCATGCTGCCATTGCTTCCAAAACCGTTAATTTTTTAATGAACTGACCAGGCGGGCCTTTTGGTTTATTATTCATTAATAAACCATTGTAATCGCTCTTGAAAGAAAAATTCTAACCCCACCTGGAAATTTCATGGTTTACATTTCAGAGGGTGTAGAATCCAAATCTGCAATAAAAAAATTTCCGTCCGTCCTCCGTACGCACTATTTCTCCCAAACGGCTGGAGCAAAAAATCAGAAATTTTCACGAAAAATCCACGTTGGTCCGACAACGCCCCAATTCTTTAGCCAACACCCTCACTTAATTTAAAGTGCCCTTTAAGGGTTGTCAAAGTTTTGTAAAATCCCCAAAAACCTCAAAAAAAGTCAAGGCTTGAATTTGGACTTTTTTTGAAGAACTTTCCATGAGGAATCGAATGAGCCCCTCCCCAGGTCCGTAGCTCAAACCATTCCCGATGTGTGGCCCGATTTATGGTGCCAATATTTGCATCCACATTCACTACATCACTAGGTTACTGCAATCAAAACAAACACAACAGTTTTTTTTGTCTTGTTTTGATCGCAGTAATCTAGTGATGTAGTGAACGAGGATACTGGAGTGAAGTCCTGAAAGGGTTTATAGCCGATACACGGGTTGAAGCATTCTGTTATGCATGCTCCGTCATACGAAATTTAAAATTTTCAATTAGAATATTTTTCCATTTTCATCGCTTTTGAAAAATCTGCAAATTTTTTCGCTGGAGTTCACTATTCAATGATTCATGATTTGAATTTTTACTAAGCTTTGGAGTGTGCGTGTTGCACGATTGATAGAGCGATTATTGAATTTCAGGAGGCACACAAATATGATCAACTGATCAATCCAAATAGTATTTTGGTTGAGAACCGATTTAAGTGCTCTATGCATATCTCCTGAAATACAATAATCACTCTATCACCTGTGAAACACGCACACTCCAAGCCTTAGTATAAATTCAAATCATGAACGAAAGCCAATTGAATAATAAACCCCAGTGAAAGAATTCGCAGACTTTTTATTCGTTAATGAAAGCAACTACTCAAAGTATTAACAAAATCGGAGGGGGTTCGTACATTTCGAGTCTGTCTGGGTATGAGTATGTCTCATCTTCTCTGTATGAGAAATTCTCTATATTAGAACATCTGTTGTCAATATGGCCAATATTATTATTCGGAAATTATGTTTGCAGATTTGCAGGTATATACCACAAATAGGACGTAGTTATTGAAAACTAGAAAGAAAAATAAACATTTCGATGTACCTATAATACACGTGTAATTGTGTTTATTAACCAAAGTGTGAATGGCACATCTTGGGTGGCAATATCTGATCTATGCTTGGGCATCCTACTTTTCATGTATTGGTGATTTCGCCCAATGTAATCACGATCATCACGCCCTTACTTCCAAAACGACGGTACTCCTGTAAGCCAAACTAAAACACATAGCATTAACTACTATTCCTTGTAAAGATCTCTTCTAATGCTGCTACAGATCCTCCTTTTCATGTATGGTGAGTCTGGCCAATGTAACTGGATTCCCAGTCCTCTCATTTGATTTGAGAGTAAATCACGTGTCTCCTGTTTTTACTGGGTGGTTTTGATCTGTTTATAGGGGAACTTGATGTACTGAAGAATTAATGATACATTGGGAATCACCAATAGATGAAAAGTATTATGGGTAACCATAGGTAAGGTGACAGGTGTGTCCCAGCCCATCACGCACTACTGGTTCTCAATCACACTTTTGATTTTAAAGCGGCCAAAATGATTGATTCAGCGATTAACTTGGGAAGAGACTAATTAAAGAAATGTAAATGTGATAATGGTGATGTGCAATGTGGAACAACCTGCTCCAAACCCCGACATACGGTTGAGTGTTTGTCAAGACAACTGATACATTGACGATTATTAGCTCACCGAGGGATGAGCACGGGAAGTTATTTAATGATGGAAGGAATACGCACCCACGCAGTCCGATAGATATAAACAAAGAAGCTGCGCGGACAGAAGGAGAGGACACGCGCGTCACCCCACAACAGCGGCCCGATCCCAACTGAACGGAGCACGAGGGGCCATCGCAGCCGAGACTGGGGCTCCCCCCATCCCAGACCCCGGCACCGGGTTACCGACGGAATTCTTTGCCCTCCCGATCTTTCCTAGTGGAATGGTTTAGAGGGAGCCCTGGGACAGTTCACAGGTATTGACTGTGTGAATGAAACCTTCATTTCGGCTTCGTTTCCACTCTGGGAGTACAGGATCTGTCAGTTTGTTCCACAGGTATGCTCAACTAGATTATCAAATATGGTTCGATGATCTCCAGGATCCCACCAGACGTTTTCTACCTTCCATTTCGGCGCCTTCTGTTGAGATTTCTTCAACAGACGAGACCATCGAATTGTGGGAGGAATGAGGGGTACCGGTAAAGTATGCTACCTACACGAAAGCCGCTATCTACCGTGCGGAAGCCGGTGCCTACATAGACCGGCCGGTGGTAATGTATGCTACCTGAACCCAACCATTTTTATCGGTTCAATAAACACCGATTGTTTCAAAATGGATTTTTGGAAAGGAGATTTTTATAGTCAAGAAACGCGATCGGGCCACTCTACTTCCAATTATAAAAAATGAAATAGCACTAGGCAGCACGATTCACTCGGACTCATGGCAAGCCCACAGCAACCTGGGTAGCCAAGGGTTCCAACACAAGCGAGTCAACCACTCTGAAAATGTCATAGACCCAGCCACCGGAGCGCATACCCAAACGATTGAAGGGTTATGGCGGATAGTGAAACACCGATACGGGATAAGGCAGAATGGAGCAGGAAGCCTTCTCGACCGAAAATTGAAGGAAGAATGGTGGCGATCTGTTCATCCAGAAAATCCGTTCGAATACTTTTTTGACGATTTGAAGACTTCCTCTCTCATGACGTAACGGGACCTGCGGCGACATAGGACGACCTTCAAACTGAAGGGAAAACTTCATTTGACAAGGTAAAGATTCCCAGCATCAACTATACCATTTATGTGTTTTTTTTTTCTGTGGAATTTTCTCTTGTAGGTAGCGGAATTGGTGTAGGTAGCATACTTTACCAGTGACCGTTCTGTAGGTAGCATACTTTACCAGTGAGCGTTCTGTAGGTAGCATACTTTACCAGTGAAGAGCGCGTAGGTAGCATACTTTACCGGTACCGAATGAGGTATGTGGGTGACTCTTAAAGTAGGAAAGATTATCATAAAAAAAGTAGTCAACATTTCTGGAATTTTTAAAAATGGATATTAGTCATGCCCCCTAAGTCAAAAAGCGCAATGGCAGCTCATGAAACCCTTTTAAAAGTCCAAAATTGGAATTTGAAATTCCCGCCTATGACAATTTGAATTAGGGCACACGACATTAGGGCATCACATTTCAATAAATTTCATTTCGGTGCAGTCATATTTTTTTCTGGGGTTGGTAGGTAAAAGGAAAAAACGCTGCAAATTCTTTCACTGGGGTTTATTATTCAATGTTATTCATTTGGCTTGCATTGATTTGAATTTCTACTAAGCTTTGGAATCAATCTTATCAATCTCAAATCATGAATGCGAACCAAATGAATAAAATTGAATTAATAAACCCCAGTGAAAGAATTAGCAGCGTTTCATGCATATCAGAATGCTTCAACCCGTGTATCGGCTATAAAAATTTTCAGGAGTTCACTCCAGTATCCACATTCACTACATCACTAGGTTACTAAAAAAAAAACCGCTGTTGTTTTTGTTTTGATCGCAGTAACCTAGTGATGTAGTGAATGGATGCAATGTTGGCAGCATAAGAACGGCATGATGTATGGCATATACATCGGGAATGGTTTGAGCTACAGACCTGGAGAGGGGCTCATTCGATTCCTCATGGAAAGTTGTTCAAAAAAAGTCCAAATTTAGGCCGCCTTGTCTTTTTTTGAGGTTTTTAGGGATTTTACGAAACTTTGACAACCCTTGAAGGGTACTTTAAATTAAGTGAGAGAGCTGGCTAAAGAATTGGGGCGTTGTCGGACCAACATGGATTTTACCTGAAAATTTCAGAATTTTTGCTCCAGCCGATTGGGAGAAAAACGTGCGGCGGACGGACGGAACAATTTTTATTGCAGATTTGGATTCTACACCCTTTGAAACGTAAACCATGCAATTTTCAGGGGGGGGGGGGGTTAGACATTTTTTTTTTCAAGAGCGATTACAATGGTTTATTATTGAATAATAAACCAAAATGGCATTTTATTTGGAAGAATCGTTTTTTATATCATTTAATTAATGTGAAAAAGTTTTTTAATAAGAATTAATTATATGAAAAGTTACGTAATATTTAGCAGTACATTACTTGTAGGCAGTCCCTCATCTATCAGCCTTCAAATTTTCCCAAATCACATAACTCCTACTCGAAGTAAAAATGAAATCGCGATAACCAATAACGCTAAGAAAAAGCTTGGTAACGAAAACGAAAATTGCTGATGAGATCAAACGGGAGAGATGTAATTGTCTCATCCCTGACTCTATGGAGGTTCCAAAGCCCCATCTAACCAAGTACATTAACCATATATGAAACTATGAAGAAAAATAAATCTCGGAAACACGTTTTCTTCTTAATCTCTCCTCTTCTGAAATTCTTGATCTCTGCTTACCATGAAAAACCATAAGTTTGGCAGTAACTGACCAAGTAGTTGGATTCCCAAGTAGTGGTACACTAGAATAATGGGTAAGCTTGCTAGAAAAAGAAGGTAATTACTTAATTTTAAAATTGTTGAGGCACTCTGACATTGCCGTAGTCTTTTGGTAATTTGGAATGTCCACGACACAATGTTATTTTCAACTTCAAGATCACATTGTGACGGAAGTACTCAGGGTTCCTCCAATGCTCATTAATTACAGCCTTTAACGAAGTGGTGAAAACATGCATCGGATGGAATCTTGGTCATTAAAATAATAGAACTAGATACAACCACGACAATGTCAACAATAAACCTACGCACCTGAAATATCATCTCCGAGAGGATCAGTTAGTCACTGAGTCGCCGTTGGAACCAATTGGACTTACTGTTGTCAAAGGCTATTGAAGAACCCATAAAAACCTGTAATTAGGAAAAAAATCAAGAGCGTTAGCCTAACGAGTGAAGTTTCACAGGTGTTAGGCTCGAAATTGCCCACCAGTTTAGGAATCACCCATATAAGCGATTTTAAAATATTTTCGTCATTGGTAGCTAGAGGCGAATTGTGACTACTAAAGTCATCATTTCGCTAAAAAGTTCCGTTTTATCTGTCAGGAGCCGTAAGAAATTCGGAGATTTTAATTGATGCTGTGGCTTATGATGTCTAAGCCGCAGTGGCAACCCTGTCTAAGAATTTCTAAAATCCGTAGGCTACCATATTATGAGAGTCCGTGGATTACATAATGCTGAAACATTGAACGTTTGAAGTTTTGTTGTTTCGAGTGTTGGGATGGCTGTCAACAGTCAATATAATTGAAAACGCCCTAATAGGACACTAGTTTTCTGAAGATAATGGTTAGTAAGAGTTAACTCAGCTGCCATCTAGGTGACAAAAATCACTACGTTTGACATTTGCATACATGGTAACAATGCCCTGTACCGTTTGAAGTTTGTATTCAAGCGCCAAATATTCAAACGTTGATAATATTCGAACTTTCCCTGTTTTCTATTGAGGAATAAAATTCGTTCAAACTGGACAAAAACTAGTATTTGATGCTTCTGAAAATTATTCCTCTGGAAAAACTTGCATTTTCTACCACACTTATACATCCCACTGACCGTTTAGGTTCCGTTACCAGTATCTATCTGCTTTGTCGAAGGAAAGCTACCACAACGTTCGATGAAATAGACCACTCGACCAATGAAAAACGGAAGGGGTGGACACTGTAGGGAAGCGTATTGGTAGGTCCCTATATCAGTTTTTTATCATTTAAATGGTTAACAGGAGTACAATCCAGTTCTTAGCGACCGACCCGACAGTTCCAAGCCCCGCCCCCCTGATCAACACTCCTTCAACTAACCGTCGGTCGGGCTCCTTCCGCCCTTTGTTATCCCGGCATCACCACTTTTCCATCCGCCCGAGGGGGACATTCGTGTACCTGCCACCTGGTGCTCTGGGTTGAATCTACAGATTTTTCCAGGGAGTCTGGTTAGGCTTAGTAAGTACCATTTATGAACACAAAATGTGCTCACGTAAACCCTTGTTAGCCCCCCCCCCCCCAGCCGTAGTTTTCATCTCTGTTTACTAGCCACCCTCATCTGAGCTAGAATCCCATATTTGTAGGTTGCAGAGGACAATTTTTCATCTTGGTACCTAAATGTGTAAATAATCATTTAAATGATCTGGCTGTAGAACCATAGAGGTCTAATGTCCCGCTTTTTTCTTTTATATGATCAGACTTATAAATAGTTGACAATTTTGTGGAGATCTAGAGAGTCAGTCAGAGAATAATAGAGAAATGCAATTTCATTGCCAACGTTTCGTTCTATTTGTAGAACTTGTTCAGGATTTGTAAATGGTCAGGATGAAAATCTAACTGTTATTTAACTTTTTGCGAACAACAAAAATCGTCAAATTCTTTTAGAAAAAACGCTTTTCTCATATTATCTTCAATATTTTCTAGATTTTGAATTCTAGGTTGAATCATATCATATGTTTGTAAGTGTGATCATATAAAAATCAGACAAAGCGACGGACGTATTTATATAAATATTGAGTACATGAATAATCTTTGATTGCTCCCCTCTCTTGCTAAGCCACTGAAAACAGAAATAGTAGAACTTTCTCAACAGTTTTCCACTTTTTCTCTCATTCATATCCACACTTGTCACAGTTACAGTGGCATCGTTATCTGCAAACAACTGGTTTGAACTTCTTAAGAATTAGATATTTGGGTACTCGTTCTCATAAAAACTCTTAAAATTGGAAGAAGGAGCTCGAGATGATTGGAGTTTGGAGCTCAGGAAAATTTGGAATCATTCGTGTAGGTACTTCTGAGACATCAATTATACAATCTTGACAAACACGGTTTAGGTGAAATCAAAATTTATGGTTGGAAAGAAGATTTTGAAAAGGAAGAGTGAGACTGACGCCGTACAGGGGTTAGCAAGGCAAACCCGTAGCAGTTACCTGCGTTGCAGGAATAAAGGAGGTGTTCGGAAATATCAACACCCCCACATCCTAATAATATCCATCTCTAGTGATGATTCTATTTAAAAAGAATATATAAATAAATAAAATAGAATAAATAAATAATCATAATAGGAAATAACAAATTTCGACCACATTCCTATCAACAGAAGCCTGTTTCTATCATCAACAATCATCATCAGAGGATTAACATTTCAATTCTTGCATCAATTGGTAGTAAATAAGTAGTACACATACAAATTTTACTAGACAAGTTTTATTGACACTTTTTATTCTATTACAGTAAACAGAAAGTCCAATATCTCTGAAGGAGTAAACGCAGCAGTTGGCATTTTCGACGTGTTGCAACACAATTGACTAGAAATCTCTTAGCGGCACATTTTTTTAACTGCATTCAAGAATCAACAAAACAACAGTTTCTTGCCACTAATTGTTCACTCTGCACACTGCTCTTTGTTATCAAGTCAACCTAGACTAGTCCACAAGATGGCGCGCAGTTTCAAATGTTCTTCAAATAGGTATAGATATGGTTTTTCCGCCAAATTAAAAATAAGTATGATCGCATATAATAATGATTACTAATTCGCAAAAGCTGTTTAATGAGCAAAATACTGAATTATTCGAGAGCGCCATTAATTGTTCTTTTTTAAAACATTTTTTGAACATCCAAAAGTTTAAGAAAACTTGATTCTCTCAAATCGTTTACACTTCAACTGTAATGTCAGTCCTGTGATGATCTTTGTTGATGATGGAAACTGGCGTCTGTTGGTCGGAAATTTGATGGTGATTTCAAAAATACGGTCAAAATCTAGAAAAATATTGAAAATTACAGGGGAAAAGCGTTATTTTCTGGAAGAATTCGTCGATTTTTGTTGTTCCCAAAAAGTGAAATAACGCTGAAACGAAGTCTCTAAAAAAATTTTCAACGATGCGTTTTTTCTTCCAAATTCAACGTAGAATCGAAAAATAAAATAAAAAAGAAGGGTCAAGAGGTAACCTCAAGTTTGAATCGAAGATAACACCCCCTGAAAATTTCATGGTTTACGTTTCAAAGGTGTAGAATCCAAATCTGCAATAGCAATTTTTCCGTCCGTCCGGCGTACGCACGTTTTCCCCCAAACGGCTGGAGCAGAAAATCTGAAATTTTCAGGAAAAATCAATATTGGTCCGACAATGCCCCAATTCTTTAGCCAGCTCTCTCACTTAATTCAAAGTGCACTTTAAGGGTTGTCAAAGTTTTGTAAAATCCCTAAAAACCATACATCGGGAATGGTTTGAGCTATGGACCTGGGGAAGGGCTCATTCGATTCCTCATGGAAAGTTCTTTAAAAAAAAGTCCAGATTTAGGCCGCCTTGACTATACGACAAAAGCCTAGGACCGACGAGAGATCAATCCCCCTGGAAATCCCTACTCCAGAGAAGGGGACACCTCAGGGGCTATTTAAGGCTCCAGAAGAGAGGTAACTAGTGGGATCTTAACTTTTGCCTTACCTACACCAAACTTACCTAAACTGTTCTCTATCTACAAAACTTAAAATCCTTAATATTACATACAGTCGAAGAGGCTTTTCCCTTCAATAAACTCTCGCTCCTTAATTAGGAAGTGGTCGAAGCGGCCTCCTTCTTCAAGGGATATTCGCTCCTACTCTTATAAATTCAATTTGCTATCATAGTGAAGCTGCCTCCCTCTTCAAGGGACTCTAGCTCCTATAATCAGCGCGAGTGATTGAAGCGGTCTCCATCTTCAAAGGGTTCTCGCTCTCACTGCATACACCCAGTAAAAAATGTCTCCGTACACCCACTTTGCTTTTCACGAATATTGTAGCTGCTTCTCACAAACCTTGAAAAACGGGATACTAACTGTATGAATGTATTCACAGACATCTTAAATAATGAATTTCGAGTCAACCAACTTTTCAACTGAGCAAACCAAGCAAAATTGACAACAGACGTTAACGCATTCATTTTTATCAGGGCAAAAAAGTGTTCGTACAGCCCAGAGAACAGCAAAAATCGAGCTCAAAAAATGAAGTAATAGCTCGTGGGCCCTCCTTTTTGCTTGACAACTTCCAAGAAACGGAACTTCATCGAATCGACGAGCTTTTCAACCAAGCTGGAATGTATCTGAGGGTACTAGTTCAGAATGACTTACTGTACCATAATAATAACAATAAACTACACACACAGTAATAACAAAACATGGAAATCGTTACAGATATGTCAGCTTGTTAGCGTCTATAAATTTGTAACAGGCACACACAGATAGACATACAGCTATAGTTTTTTCTTCGCTTCCTTGGTCTTAGATGGGTCTAGAATGGATTCGTATTCAGCTCCTTTTTTATTTCTATTTTCATTTATTATAATTATTACTAATTTTTTTTTTTATGTTTGGGTTGTGACCCACCCTCCAGGATCAATTCTAATAGTCGTCCCTGTACTGGGAGACCTGCGTGATCGTCTCCAGAAAAATCCTGATACCACTAATTTCATGATTCTAGACCTCTGATAGTTGTTTTCGCGGATGGGAAGAGTCTTGATTGATCCTCTACCGATTCAGATGAACTCCAGTTTACTTAAGGAGACTTCGTTCGTGGTATTCTTGTGTAAACATCCGAATTACCTTCCCTGGATAAATAAAGAAAAGTACATAGTTTTGGGGTGTACGGAGACATTTTTTACTGTATGTACTACAGTAAAAGTGTTGAGTACCACGTACCGAAAGCTGGAAAATGTAATGCGAGACCATCCAAACAACCTCATAGCCCATATCTCAAATAACCCTCCACCACCACGGACAGATCGCCGCCTTAAACGCAAAAGACCACCAGACCTACTATGAATGATTAAATTTTGCTTCTCTACTATTATGGTATATTATATGTTCCTGTTTTAAAAAAATCCTATTCTATGTTATAAACTGTTAACCGTTCTGCTATTTATTTATAATGTTGTTATTCTCATACTTAGTTGATAATTATTAGTGGGGGCTGTCAGTGGGCAGTAACCTGCAACATGTTACTTGTGGTATACTCGTATACCACTATATGTTACTTAATTATACAATTCAAAACTGTAATGTAAAAAAAAAATTACAATAAAGTTGACAAAATTATCAAAAAAAAAAAAAGTACTACATAGTGTTAAACCATAAACGTAGCTTTCTACCTTTCAAGGAATGAGCCTTAACACTATATAATATAAAACTGTAGAAGCTTATCAATGTTACCTGTTTCTGACTCCTCATTATTCCTGAATACCCTCTGCTCCGCTCTGCTCCCCGTCATTGCGGGTCTGGCATGACAATGGAGGAAGGCGCTTCGTGCCAAGCCGTTGGAAACACCCACAGAAACAGAAGCCAACCTACTTACCAAGCCCCTCACCTGGACGGAAATGCGAAACTACATAATAATTATGTACTTCAACTAAATATTATTTCAACTAATTTGTCTTTCCAAAACATAGTATGTCAGACTAAGGAACAGTTATAGTCTTGCACTCTGACTTCATAAGCAAACTTTTAAAAACCTATTATTACACTCATCCCTTGAATTTGAAAACTTAGTAAGATGAATTTGAGATATCGGTTTCATGTGCGAAATCATAATATGAAATCGAAGAATATCACATTATGTTATAGTAGTAGTCCTTGGAAGTTATAATGTAGGTGACTAATTGTAGTAGATTATATAGTTTTTAGATTAGATTATATAGTTAGGATATAGTTTGTATAGTGTAGTATAACGTTTGTATCACAGTAGCACGTATTTTAGTTTGTTATTACATCACAGTTGGTTTCTGTTCATTGTATTTTGTTAATTTATTTTAGTTTATTATTCAATAATACACCATTGTAATCGCTCTTGAAAAAAAAAATTCTAACGCCCCCTGAAAATTTCATGGTTTACGTTTCAAAGGGTGTAGAATCCGAATCTGCAATAAAAATTTTCCGTCCGTCCGCCGTACGCACGATTTCTCCCAAACGGCTGGAGCAAAATATCTGAAATTTTCAGGAAAAATCAATATTGGTACGACAACGCCCCAATTCTTTAGCCAGCACTCTCACTTAATTTAAAATGCCCTTTAAGGGTTGTCGAAGTTTTGTAAAATCCCTAAAAACCTCAAAAAAAGTCAGGGCGGCCTAAATTTGTACTCTTTTTGAAGAACAGTCCACGAGAAATCGAATGAGCTCCTCCCCAGGTCCGTAGGTCAACCCATTCTCGATCTAAAGCCTGATTTATGGTGCCAACATTCTCGTTATTTTGGTTTATTATTGTTTTTGTGTTGATACCAGTAACCTAGTGACGTAGTGATGTAGTAGTAATGTGGATACTGGAGTGAACTCCTAAAAGGCTTTGTAGCCGATACACGTGTTGAAGTATTCTGATAACCATGAAAAAAACGCTGGAAATTCTTTCAATGGGGTTTATTATTCAATTTTCTTGCGTTCATGATTTGAATTTCTACAAAGCTTTGGAGTGTGTGTGTTTAACAAGTGATAGAGCGATTATTGAATTTCAGGAGGCACACAAATATGATCAACTGATCAATCCAAATAGGTATTTTGGTTGAGAACAGATTTACATGCTCTATGCATATCTCCTGAAATTCAATAATAGCTCTATCACCTGTGAAACACGCACACTCCAAATCTTAGTAGAAATTCAAATTATGAACGCAACCCAATTGAATAATAAACCCCAGTGAAAGAATTTGCAGCGTTTTTTTTTTTTAATTTTTTTATTGAACCGTCTACGGCGTGAGAAAGTCAACAGGTGTTTTGCGTTTTAGCCTTCTTCCGCTTTGTAGGTTAAGGAGTCGATTAGTGAATCCGTCAATTGTCGGTTTCGGGTGTGATGAGATATTGACGAATTGGCGTTGAAATTTTTTAGCGATCACCTCGTTTACTTCCGAAATGTCCAAATCTCTGTGTATCACCGAATTTCTCACATACCATTTGTGATCAGTAGTAGTGCCCGATTTTGCTGGGTTTGCACCCTCTTGACTTGTGTGCACTGGCAGATCCCCAGACTGAACAGCCGTATTGCCAAATGGGCCTTATCATAACCAGATAAATTAATCTTTTGTTGCTAAAGATGTGAGGGGGTTGAGGTCCAATGACTGGCTTAAGAAAATGAATTTGGGTTCTCAACCGTTTCACTAAATCAGTAGTGTGGTCACTGAAAATTAATTTTCTATCTAGCTTGTTGCCAAGATATTTAATATTTTCATTTTGGGGAACGACAATGTTGTTCAGCGAGATAGGACTGACTTGGTAATTCCTCTTGTAGGTGAACGTGACAGTACTCGATTTTTGTGCGTTCAATGTACTTCTCCATTGTTTTGTTCCAATCCGCCACATTTTGTTCTTGAAAGAATCGATCGATCATCAGCAAACGTGGCTAATGTGGTTGTGTTAGGAAAGGTTGTACATCGCACACATAAATCAAGTACAATATCGGCCCCCATACACTTCCCTGAGGCAATGGGGAAGTTACACTTTTGCTATTTGAGATGGCATCATCGCAATTCACATGGAAAGTGCGATTCTTGATGAAGGATTGGATAATCCGGTAGTAAGTATCAGGGAGGAGAGGTTTCAATTTATATAATAGTCCGGGGTGCCAGACTCGATCGAAAGCTTTCTCCGTGTCGAGGAAAATTCCCTGGCAGATTTCCTGATTTTCGTAGGTATCCAGTATTTCCTCTACAAGCCTCCGTAGTTGTTGTTCATAAGAGTGCGATCTGCGGAATCCAAATTGAATTGAGGGGATCGTAGTCTCCAGATGGGGCAATAATTTTGGTAACATCAGGCGTTCAAACATTTTTGAAAAGATTGAAATCAGGCTGATAGGACGGTAACTTGTCGGGTCACGGGGATCGTTTTGAGGTTTAAGGATCATTAAGATTTGTGCGTGTTTCCACCTAGATGGGAAATATGTGGTACGGAGAATGGCATCATAAATTCGTCTAAGAAGTACTTATGTTTTCCTCGGCATGTTTTTCAAAAGTGGTTGCGTTAATTTGTCGCTACTCGGGGGTTTTTTGGTTGTTTTGGTGGTACGTCCATGAAGAAATGAAGCTCCATGAGTAAATTGACCATATTTTATTGCCTTTGCAGACGCTAACTGAGAGACAATATTTATATGGGAGAGTAGAGCTGTTGGACGGGAAATTTTGGTAGAATTGAATGGGAATAGTCAATTCCTGACACATTTTTTTTTAAACGTTGCTTTTCGCAACTGATATTGGAAGTTCCCTACTGTAGGCCGATAATGGAAGGTTTTTAGAAGGTCGGCCTCTTTTCTTAAAGCTCACCCCAATAAGCTCTTCATTATACATGTTCTTGTAGAATATTTGTTCAGGCGCATTCTTTGATCGAATGTATCGAAGCCAACAAACGTTTCTGAATGGAGCGCTTCTTACGCTTATGTTTGTAACTTTTTTGAAGTCGTAGAAGTCATGTACATCATAGTTTTCACAGTGAACGGTCTTGGATTTCGTCCTGCATCGCGAATGGATTACATAAGCAGCGGAGAAGAGTCCAAACTCGCGAATGAGGCACATTCACGTTTTTGGCATCATAATGTAATGGCACACTCCTCACATTCGTGGATGTGACATTTGATTTCAGCTAATTAGCAATACTTAGCCGATTATCGACTAATTTACTGGATAGTATACCTCAAGCTGATGCAAACGGCTCTAAAAACTCAAAATCGAAAAATTTGCACATTTGCGGTTTTGTCATAAGGGCGACGATATATCGAATTGATTGATAATTATATCCTCAAAACATAACCTAGCCCTCAGACATTTTATTCTGTATTCCTTGCTGTCTATTGAAGAACACCAATTTCCCCTGAACCTATCTCTTTTTAGATAACGCAGCCATTCCATAATTGTCGACTATAGCACGAGCATGAACTGACCTACTCATGTAATTTATTTAGTTGGATAAGTTACCTACTAACATTATGCTCAGCTATGGATTGTGACATTGAACCTTACAAATAACGCCACTTAGCTGTGCCGGAACTCTGAGCGATGCAGCAAAGGTCACGGGAGTTCCCGCTTATGTCACCGCTTCGGTTTTGCAGCCCGCTCTTGGGCAGAGATGACTGTTCATTCATCAGAACTGTTTCTTCTCAGCGGCTAAGGTCGCCAGTGTTCTTACATATTACGCCAACAATATTCGACTCACGTGCCCGCATTCCACACTCCGGTTCACCTCGATGTTCAATGAACGATTCGTAGCGAACTATTTATAGCGAGCTCCTTTGTGTCTCGAAACGCGAATTCAGTATCTCTCAAAAACCATGTAACAATGGGCTTAGCCCCCTGCACCCCCGGCTGATTTCCGCTTTGAAGCCCAACGGCTAAAATGTGATGTACCTTGAAAAGGTTTTTACTCTCTCTCACTGGATTACACAGTAAGTAACTCATCAATTGAAGGGTGCCAGTGGCAAAACTGAAACATGTAGATGGTGGCATATTTTTTAAATTATCTCATTGACAGTGTACACATGAAGGTCTCTACGAAGTTAGTCATTTCTCACCTGCCACGGAGCATTAAAAATTTCCCGAAGTACTTGATTTTTTTAGGTTTGGATCATTTGAATGCCTCCCTTTTTAATGCCTGTCCTTTTGGTTTATTATTCAATAATAAACTATTGTAATCGCTCTTGAAAAACAAAATTTTACGTTTACGTTTCAAAGGGTGTAGAATCTAAATCTGCAATAAAAATATTTCCGTCCGTCCGCCGTACGCCGTATCCACGATTTCTCCCAAACGGCTGGAGCAAAAAATCTGAAATTTTCAGAAAAAATCCATGTTGGTCCGACAACGCTCCAATTCTTCAGCCAGCTCTCTCACTTACTTTAAAGTGCCCTTTAAGGGTTGTCAAAGTTTTCTAAAATCCCTAAAAACCTAAAAAGTCAAGGCGGCCTAAATTTGGACTTTTTTTGAAGAACTTTCCATGAGGAATCGAATGAGCTCCTCCCCAGGTCCGTAGCTCAAACCATTCCCGATGTATGGCGTGATCTTATGCTGCCAACATTTGCATCCACATGCACAACATCAATAGGTTACTGCGGTCAAAACTAAAACAACAGCGTTTTTTTGTTTTGATCGCAGTAACCTGGTGATGTAGTGAATGTGGATACTGGAGTGAACTCCTAAAAGGATTTGTAGCCGATACACGGGTTGAAGCATTCTAATATGCATGCTCCACGAAATTCAAAATTTTCAAATATGATATTTTTCCATTGTAATCGCTCTTGAAAAAAAACGCTACAGATTCTTTCAGTGGGGTTTATTATTCAATGACATAATTCCACGCATTTCATGTGTAACAGTAGGCTTGGCGGGCTTCTTCTGCAAGACCCGATTCTTTCAGTGGGGTTTATTATTCAATGATTCATGATTTGAATTTCTACTAAGCTTTGGAGTGTGCGTGTTTTACAGGTGATAGAGCGATTATAGAATTTCAGGAGGCACGCAAATATGATCAACTGATCAATCCAAATAGGTATTTTGGTTGAGAACCGATTTAAGTGCTCTATGCATATCTCCTGAAATTCAATAATCGCTCTATCACCTGTGAAACACGCACACTCCAAAGCTTAGTAGAAATTCAAATCATGAATCATTGAATAATAAACCCCAGTGAAAGAATTTGCAGCGTTTCATTCTCCACATGCTCGTTCCACCTAAGCTTGCCGTTCAATGTCATCTTTGTATAGCGCAGAAGGGTAATTCTAATACTGGAACAATAAATCGTTCTCGCGGATTCGGACGGATGTGATAATCGCCCATATGTTTCACAAGTTACGAGTATTTTCTCTCTAGGTTGGAATCTTGGTCCCACAGAGCTTACAGATCCGAGAGAAATTTTTTGTCCAGTTTTTATTTAAAGAAGACGGCGAAAAAAGGAACGTTTTGTTTCATTTTGATCAGGATGACCGCATTGAGGATCCGCTAAATCGCGACTCGTCCGACCCGGTCGAAGCCCCGGCAGGCCTTGTTGATATACCGGTCGAAGCGACTCCCAGGAACGGAGGCGCCCCAGGTGTGGGGGCTGCCAATGACGTCATGCCATCCACCTCTCCTCGTCTTCAGACTTCTTCTATATAGTTCTGCAGGATATGCCGACCCTCTTCAGTCCTCCGTGAAATTTTTATAACGATCCGGCCCACGATCTTCCAACGCAAATCCGTCGCCATGATCACCAAATCCGTAATCGCAGGGGTCCTCCTAGCCGCAGCTTTCGTCTACGGTAAGTTAACAATCCAAACAAGCTAAAAAAAAAAATTAGATTAGACTTTAGATGATCACTTATCATTTTCATTGATCTCAAATTAGTACTTCACTCTGCACAATGTCAAATCAATTAGGCGCTATCTCTCAGGTTCTAGAGGTCCCAACACTCTCAAATTGTCAGACCAGCAAGAGAAACATGATGTAATAACGTCACATCAATTTCAACTCAATTGGGTCATCATTCTATCAGGATTTTAGAATTAGCGCCACACACCCTCAATACTGGCCGACTAACCTTATAAAATCACCTAAAATACCTAAATTACCTTATAAAATCAACCTAAACTAATAAAATAATGCTTAGAAACCCTAAATTACACCGAACGGAAAAATTATTTAACGCATTTGATGCTCTAGATCCTCAATGACTCGTGGAAAAATGGTCAAATAGAGGTACCAAATAGAGATTTGAAAATACCGGAAAAATCAGGTAAAGGATTCAGAAATCCAAGCCAAAAAAAAAATCTGAAAGGTTGTGATTCAAAGAAAAGAGTTTGCCAAGTTGGTTTGGTAAGGTGTTGCGTAGTAATTATTTTCTTCATTTATTGCAACTAACTCTTAGAATTAGCTTGAACACTAAGTTCGATTCAAAATGGTTAAAAGCAAAGTAGAACACTAATACGCGTGAATACATTCTACTGAGCGAAATCGGGCTATTCGATTTTGATGAAGCTCGTCCTACCAACATGTCCTTGTTACAATATTTGAGAGAGCTGATTCCTACCCAACTTTTGTGAAATCGTTTGGCACCATCAAGTCCCTTCCCTGGTGTTTACAATTTCGGAAACAAAAATGTAGATTCAGAAAGTCAGTATTTCGAATGATATGAGATGAGGTAAGTCCTTTTATAAGTATGGTTGGGATTTAGATTATGAAAATTGCGGAAAATTCTCATAGAATGTAATAAAATATGAAGTAAATAATCTCATCTTAGCTCTCTATTCGCTTTTTCTTTGTTCTCCTGCTTTGCCATCTCATTTGTTTCTGAAACTATTCAGTAAATCTTCTTAATTTCCTCAATGACGATTCAGTTTTTGTCTTTTCATTAGTTTTTAAGATAAGGAATTCATTTAATGGTAATTTAAGAAAAATTTTTTTCAATTCTTCACAATAAAAGCATTTTTGATTGCTCAGGAAACGGGTACCTAGTTATGGAAAGGAATGAATTCAAACCCACGAATGCCCTTAAATCGATATCCTTGATGAGCTTGCTTACTAATTAATGGAATCTTTGTTATGGGGTGCACTATCAAGTGGGCTCATGGCAGACTTATACAGGAGTAACATGGCATTTGAGGCATACTAGCTACCCAGCGGTAGGTACATGCTTATAGGTTAGTAATTTGGAGGACTAGAAGGATTGAGGAACCAGAAGATCTGAGTGCCATTTCCGCTTGAGTCGCCTTTGGTGACGGGGTGGGCGAGGTTCTTGAAGAATGGCCGCGATGATTGGGTTTCCATGGTGGATCATGCGAGCAGCCATGTTATTATAAGAAGCAGACATGATTTCCAGGATTGTTGGCATATTGAGATCTGAATGTAGAGTGGAGTTAGGAACATACCATGGAGCCCCCGTGAGGATTCGTAGTATTTTATTTGGCAGGGTGGCGACGTGCCGAATTTGAGAGTCGCTCGATGACCCCCATATGGCATACTGCCATATAGGCCTCAAATGGGGAATGTACATCAGGCGCTTTGTATGGAGTGGTACTCGTTTGCTGGAGAGAAGGTAGTTGAGTTTTCGGGTGCGATAGCGAAGACTGGCCACCAAGTTTTTGATATGAGAGTGCCAAGTCAATTTTGTATCTAGAATGATGCCCATGTATCTGACAGGATCGCTTCTTTCCACTGTTTCATTGCTTATTCGGAGGTCGTATAATGGTACTGTTTTTCTATAAGTGAAACAGACCAGCGTTGTTTTGTTATGGTTGAGTTTAATTTTCCATTTAGAACTCCATTCGAAGAGTTGGTTGGTGTACTCCTGAAGAGTGTCGGGAAAGAACGGCTTGGTCTTCTGCAAACTGGGCCACTGTTAGGCCCGCCGCAAATTGAACCCAGCACACGCACATCCCACGTCCGACCCACGCGTGGGTAGGAATTTGAATCACAGTTTTGCATTTAGGTACCGCATATTGAACCCAGCCCACGGCTACCCCACTCAATTGCTCTCCACGCGTGGGTCCGTTTGTATGTGCCGCGCAGTTTTCGTGGGTTACTAACTTATCCAAAAATGGATGATAAGTTAATTGAACTTGCCAGGAACCATCCAGTGCTGTACGACACATCTGATGCGAACTACATGAGAACAAAACTAAAAGATGAGCTTTGGGAAAAAATTTTTCTGAAACTACTGGACTTAAGTTTACGAAATTTGGCTAAAAAAATCCCACATTGATTTGGGATGTGCCTGTAATCTTGGCCTTTTGATAAATCAACTGTAAGGGATAATGTTTAAAGGTTACAATATGGGAAAATTGAAATCTCAAAAACTATTTATACAATGGGTCGTTTTTTGTTTGATTCACTTATTGAAAACATTGTCAGGAACTTCCGAAAACACTTTAAATTCACCACCGCTACTTCTCCTAGCTAAATAGGCATTTCTTTTACTTTTTTTCGTTTAATTGAAGAATACAAAGTAATGACTTCCTCTGTCTCTGACTCTGAATTGAGATCCAGGAGGAGCCCAATCAGTGAGTTTCACTGATCTCGAAACGTGGGTGTGGCACACGACTGGGTTCAATATGCGGTACCCGACCCAGCTCATGGTCGTGTGTTGGGGATGAGGTGGGCGTGGGCTGGGTTCAATTTGCGGCGGGCCTTATACCTGGCTGGCTGGGGACATCATGTAACATAATTTGGATTAGCCTGGCACGAAAACGGTTTAAAACGGATTGGATGCGATTGAGGAAACACGAACTGCGGAACAAAGGTACAAATAGAGGAAAATAAAATTTGACATTCCTTTAAATGTTCCCGTTATTAGACATGCTGTTGATACAATCGTACATTATTTACACCATCGTAAAAAGTTATGTTTCGTCTAGCGCCAACCCCCCCCCCCCCCCCCCTCAATAAACGCATACTTAATTATCAAATTTACTGGGGAGGACTTTTATTTGAGTTCAACTAATGCATAAACGTTGAATTTTTAATTTAATATTGCCTGAAGTTGGCTGTGTTATTTACAGAGTATGACAATGCTAATGGATATTCATAAAAAAAGTAATTGCTACGAATGCGTAGTAATGCTGGCTGATTTGACAAACAGTGGTTTAAACACATCATGGTTTCATCAAGAGGAAACGAAAGAAATTATAACCAAGGGATAAGTCAACCGTTCTGTACATAAATCATTTCGTTTGGAAAATACCAGCCTATTAATAATTGTGTTTTGGAGCAAGTGGACAGGCCAAACGAGTGAGAACGAATATCCCTAATTGTTGATGAGCGATAATGGTGAACATCCTGTTTCGTTCGTTATAAACGACAGCTTGGGTCGAAAGTGTTCAAGAGAAGAATGGAAAAGTTGGTGTAACGGATATCGGTTAGAATTCCGGAGTATAGAAGTGCTGCGTACGAAATAAAGCAAATGTTGTCTTTGTCGGAGAGAATTAGCGTTATTATCATTGGCTGGAACCAAATACGGGAAGGACATATCCTAAAAGATCTTAGGCTCATCTGAGGACACGCATTTCAGTTAGATGATGTAGGTTAAAGACATCATATTTCTATAGACATAATACTGTGATTCAAACTCATTGTCAAATCCCCAATAGTTTGAAATTGATGACAGACGCACAATCTATAAATATAAATTGGTCGTAATGTAATTCAGTAGAATATAGCTCAGTAGAACCGTTAAAGAGAAGTTCGTTTCTTACACATATTAATGTATAGACTGCCAAATCTGTTTGAGGACTCAATACGTAAAGACCAATATAGTGTTTAGTAGGTACCGAATTTTGTTAGAATGTCTGGGTTGCATCGTTAACGGGTTTTAAGGAATTTGTACGAAATCGGTCCAGCCGTTCAAGGGACATGTAAATGCAGTGTACTGCGGTCGACACCGCAAGGGGATCGGGGTATAAAAATTCTCTCCTTGGAAGAAGTTTCACGCTGGAAAGTTGGAATTTGCAGGAAGAAGTCTCCCTTATTGTAACAGGTTTTGACTGATTTTAAATGAGGGTGAAAGTTCAGTTTTTGTAAAAGAAATATGAAGGACAAGCTGGAAGTTCTCCCAATACATTGTAACGTTGCTTGTAACGATTGTAACGTCAGAAGCAAAGGTAAACTCCAAAAAGGTCAAGTTCCGCTTTTTGGTTTATTATTCAACAATAAACCATTGTAATCGCTCTTGAAAAAAAAAATGTCTAACCCCCCCTGATAATTTCATGGTTTACCTTTCAAAGGGTGTAGAATCCAAACCTGCAATAAAAATTTTCCGTCCGTACGCCGTACGCACGATTTCCCCCAAACGGCTGGAGCAAAAAATCTGAAATTTTCAGGAAAAATCCATGTCGGTCCGACAACGCCCCAATTCATTAGCCAGCTCTAGGGTTGTCAAAGATTTGTAAAATCCCTATGAGGAATCGAATGAGCCCCTCCCCAGGTCTGTAGCTCAAACCACTCCCAATGTATGGCATGATCTTATGCTGACAACATTTGCATCCACATTCACTACATTTTTCCATTGTAATCGCTCTTGAAAAAACGCTGCTAATTCTTTCACTGGGGTTTATTATTCAATTTCATTCATTTGGCTCGCATTCATGATTTGAGTTTCTACTGAGCGATTATTGAATTTCAGGAGATATGCATAGAGCACGTAAATCAGTTCTCAACCAAAATACCTGTTTGGATTGATCAGTAGATCATATTTGTGTGCCTCCTGAAATTCAATAATCGCTTCTATCACCTGTGAAACACGCACACTCCAAAGCTTAGTAGAAATTCAAATCATGAACGCAAGCCAAATGAATGAAATTGGATAATAAACCCCAGTGAAAGAATTTGCAGCGTTTTTTAATGAAGTGGAGAAAGTTGAAACCTTTTTTTTTTATTAATGCACCTACATTTAAACATTCTACTTTGTTTTATATTCATCGTATTAGTTACGTAGAAGTGTGAATTATGTTCAGCCAAGATGAAACACGGCATTCTTTGCCTGTTAGGCGGAAACAGTTCGGCGGTTCAGCTATTTATATAATTCTTTGCCCGATGTAATTCATGATGCAAGCTCAAATGAAGCTGGTAAATATTTTCTGTGCTACATCGCACCGCAATGGAAGATACCGTTTGATCAGGTGAACAATCCCCTTTACAATTGTCGGAGATTCCCCTGGCGGTTTGCAGCCCCTCCAGACGACCGCAGATTGATGGCGAATGGGGATCTGCCCTGCCCATATCTCCCCGCGTCAGGGCAATCTAACCGGACGATCTTACACCCAACGCCTCGACACATTGTCACATGTCCTTCTCAAAGCCTGCAATTTATTAGAGTCGTCTGGAGAATTGTAGGCCCTGAGATGCATTGAACAAATTCGGAAGACGATTACAACATCCAATACGGCATTCGGTTTAATATTGATTGTGAGTATGTCGTTTCAAACCAGAATAAATCCGCAAGTAGACTAATATCCTCCGTTATCACGTTCTCCTTCACTTTTCTGTTAATTCGAGTTCGGATTCAATCAAATTTGTTTAAATTTTTTCCTCATTCGTTCAGGTTTCCAGAAGAATTGCAAGACAAATTTCAACGCTCTAGGTGTCTCCAACCATAAATTGACGAAAATGGATACAGGATATTACGCTCTTTCCAACGGTTTTATAACATTCAAAAATACTCCTTGAATTCAATAAAGGAAGTTATGATAATTTTAATGAGATAAAGTCGAAATCACGAAATCAATTTTATTACTGACAACTCAAAAACTAAGCGAGCAAAAAAAAAAAACTGTATAGGGCCACTATTGTTGCAAAATATGTAACTTGTACAATCGATCCCAGGGCTGTGGCAAGCACGAAAGGTTAACACCTTGCATAAATCATTCACATTTACGGATATATGACTTTATGTTTCTGGCATAAGTACTATGTAGTATAGTAGTACTATGCTTGCACTATATGCAGATGCTAAGGTTTCGTTTGGACAGGAATCACGACTGGGAGGAAGTGGAATAAAATTATCGTCAATATGGATGTTGATTACTGATCCTTAACGCAAGGAAAATATGACGGACGTTCAGAAAAAATTCCAAGTTCATCACAGTAAGCAAATAAAATGTATTGTACACCAACAGGTTTTTGCGACTTGAAAGTTGTCCATCTGGAAAAACGTTGGTTGGTGATTACCTGGGGATATTTTGAAATTGGCTTCTACGCTTCTTGGTATTCAGGTAACGATTAGCCTGCGAGTTTTCTCGTGGATTTAACGGATTTGTCTGAAGGTAAGAGAGAAAGCGCTGAGTATTAAAATCCTTCCAGAGATGACGAGAGCGGTGAATGTAAAACCTCTTCTTAGATAAGCGCGACTGTAGACAGGTCGGGTTGGCTCAGATCGGGTTGAGTCAGGTCGGGCCGTTCAGTATCGCTAAAATCCGCCTGGTTCGGTTCGTTTCAGTGGAATTCAAGAGGAATGTATATACATAGCCTACCAGTCCTCAGCAATATCTACCTTTTGAAAGCTGTCACCCTCTACATATAAAACGTGGCATCCCTCGTTCAATTTCTGTTCGTGGCAATAGGATCAGCAGCAACAGGAGTGATAGTTTAGCATTCAACGATGGGGTTCATCAGCGGCTGTTGGAGAGGGGCTACCACTCACGGTTACTGAGGCATTGAATGGTCCCTGCTGCGGTGGACCACCGACCTCCACAACAACGGACAGTCCCGGATCGTTTATTGTTTAGCACATTTTCCTCGTGTCTACCGTATTCATAAAATAATGAAAAATTTACATCCTATTCTCCTGGATAAAGCACAAAGATATTTTCCCAATCCCGCCAAGAATAGGTGGTATATTGTCCAACCGAGAAAGACGGGAAACTGCTCGGCAGATTGGTGAGAGTGGCCTATGTAGATGCAATCACCCCAGTGTCTGACTTGTGACCTTGCATTGGAGGATGGTCAGTTTCACTCTCGAAACAACCCAAATGTGTATCCTGCAGTCGGGTTGGCTGAATGCCAGTCCCGGAATTGCGTTTACGAGCTCTCCTGCCGTTATTGTGAAGGATTTTATGGAGGAAGGCAACAACACCCTTAACTTTCGAGTCAATAACCACCTGGCTTTGGTGGTGCAGAACTTGGATCAGCCAGTGGGTCGACACGCATATGGTGTGCACACCACCACCCTCGATGATTGTTACAGGTTGAGAGTTCTTAAATGCTTACCACCATCCACACCTGGCCCAAAGGATGAGAAAGCGAGGATGCCCCTTCATATGGGTCCTAGGTGCCCTCCATCCTCCAGGGTTAAACACCTATACCATCAATAACCATATTTCACAGCCATATCGCCACGGAGATCTGATTAGAGAAGTGTACAACAATTTCTTGAGGTCCAAAGGCAGGTGAGGTAGCGTAGCGTAGAAGATAGCGTAGCTGGCCGAGTCTACAGCGTGAAATGGCGATATGGCTGTGAAATATGGAGTTCGGGATCAGCTACTCAAATCCGAAGGATCCAAACAACACAGAACCGAGCCATTCGACTTATGACGGGCTGCCCTTGGTTCGTCAGAAACGACTGCCTAAACGATGATCTGAATCTCCCATGGGTTAATGAAGTCCTGAAGACTGCATACACCCAACTTGCCTCCCGAATCATGTCCCATCGTAGCTCTCTCGTGAGAGGAATCCTCGAGCAGCCCCGGCCAGCACAAACATCACGACGTCTCAAAAGAAAATGGCATTCGGACCTGCTTCAACCGCCTGGTGAATCTGTGAAAGTATAACCCTTAGCTTATCTAGATTAACGTACAGCATTACACATAAAATCTATTTAAAAAAAAAACACTTACTGCACTACTAAGCCTCATTGTTTCAGCTACCAAAGGGTAGACTGATTCCTCCATGTTACGTGTTATTTATTTATTATATTACTACGTTATATATAACGTATATAACAATATATTGTGCGTACTTGATAGTGGCAATCCACAAAAAGTAAATAAATTATTAAAAAAAAAAAAAAAAAAATCAATAACCTATTTTAGGTAGGCGTCGTCTACAATCAACTATGTGTTAATTTGAATCAGTTATCTGCCGAAATTATTGTATCAATAAGAAGTAGTGTACTCAAGTTTGAATGAAAAATTATCATAGATAAGTGGAGAATATTCTCTTGATTATTATCTTCATAATGGGAAGAAAGAAAACCCGCATGAACGTACTCTTCAATTAACTGGATCTGACGTCAAGGGTCTACATGACTTCGCATTAACTAGGCCATAAATTATACTCGATCCAAGGAAGTTACCTTCAGCGGAATATTAATTGTTGCAATCAAGGGTGCGAAGAACTCAAAAGGAAAGAATTCGTGGAATGATGGCAAATGGTGGGGGCCATCACATTAGCGGGCTCGGTGAGATAACGCACTGGATAGGGAGACTTTTGTCTGAGGATATTACGTGGGTCTTGACCTTGAGTTGAGTTCTGAACAGGAGAAGAAAAAAATCCTGCTTTACCGGCAGTGTAATTAGAGCCGGGGAAGATTTGAAGTCGCATTTCTCACAGCGGGGGCAAAGAATAGCAAGCGATGAGTCAGAGCTTGTCTTCCAACTATGGACGTGTTACCTTCTACTCGTTATTGTTCTGGGCTTCCCCTCCGGGGTTCGAAGCCGAGGACACGAACAACGGCCACTTTGCATTGAGCAAGACCAGTTCTGATGGGATGGTGAGACCAGCAGGTTCCGGGAAAGCTTCGTGAAACGAAACCCCCAAGACACGAAATGTTGCCACGATCTTTTTGCGAGTCTTCAAATAAATAGGCACCCAATAATTCGTTTTAGTCACGACGAATCACTGCAAATCGTTAAAGCGTCGAGGAATGAGAAACAACAAAATAGTTACAGGCAACACATTTTTATTAAGAATTTTTTTTATTAGCAGAAACACTTGAGTAGCACATCTTACACTATCCCCAACCCTCTTCAAATATTACTATAAAAAGGCTGCCAATTCACTAAGGATTTATTATTCTTTGAATGATATCGTAGAATGCCTTCAGCAGCGACAGATTTTAGAGGTTTTCCCCACTTTGAACCCTCATTTTGCATTTTACACAGTAACCAGGACATAATGACGTATTTTTCTGTATTATTTTTAAAAAGTGTCCCGATTGAGGGATGTCATCCATTTCATCAATAGGGACAAGGTTTTTCTTGCTAAAAAATGTATAATTTTGACAAGAATAGTACATAATGTAATGTGAGATGATCTTTGGGATCAGATCTGATGTCTCAGATCTCCACTTACTCTCCATTGTACCATTTTACCTAACTACTGAAGGAGAATATTGTGATGGATATGGTTAGTTGGCCCTTCCCGATTTTAGAATCCGTCTTCTTGGGAAATGAATCAGACGTTTTCAAGCGTCGCGGTCATCCTCTGAGCGTGGCGGAGCATTACTACCGCATCCAGCTCAATGGAAGGGGCAACTATACCATTCCATCACCTCACAAGATTGAAAATAATGGAAGGACACAAGAAATTCTTCACAAAGGTTAAACGCCGAACTGCCTATGAAAGACTGAGAAAAGGTCTAGGACTTTCCTATCCTGCAACCTATCAGACAATCTTGCAATCCCATGAAACGTTTCAACTCTTCCAACCGGCTTTCCACGAGTCCATTCATTGAGGAGTCCATTGAGTCCATTCGCGTTCCTCTTTGTGATTGGGCTTGGAAGGTTGGAAAACGGATGTACCTGGATTGACCGCTGCTGAGCTAGGAGAGGAACCTTGAAATTTTGAAGCAAGGAGCCTTTTGGAGCATTTTGGGGCAAGGAGTCGTGCTTTTCTTTTGTCTCCTTATGGAAACCCATACGCTTACCCATTGCATCACCTTGTTAAATCACAAAATATTGTTATTATTATCATCCATAAATAAACTGATTGCTTTTCCTTTTGCAGGGCAACAGAGTGCTAGCGGAGTGTCGGACATCTGTTTAGGGTGCATTTGCGAAGCTATTTCCGACTGCAACATCACAACGCAATGCAACGGCGATACCTGCGGCCTGTTCAGAATAACCTGGCCCTATTGGAGTGACGGAGGCAAACCAGTTCTCAAGTTCGACAACCCGGAGGATCCCCAAGGTGAGAGAACTTAAGACGACTTGAACGACTATACCCTCAAGTGGGGCTTCACGATTTTACTACCATTGTAGCATCACCTAGACTGGGGCTTCCCAAACTTTGTGGAGTACAGGTAGAGAGGTAGAACTGCAGTTAGTAATCGAACAAAATAAATCCTAATGTAATGTTTCAGCATTATGTGGTTTTCCATAATGTTGTTATTGAGGGAGGATTAAACTTTATTTATCCATTATTTATTTATGTGTACCCAGCTTATGGAATGACGACAATGGTTCGCAAGTCTGAGCTCGTTTTTCGTTTTTCTAGCGTACCAACGATGCGTGACAGATCCAGGATGTGCTGCGGCAGCTGTCTCAGGCTACATGGCTAGGTTCGGACAGGTAAGAAATAAAACTTCACACTGGATTTAGACACATTACTGGTGTTAGATGTTATCGATTAGCTGTTAGGTTATTTCCATCCTCCCACGGACAATATAAAATATAAAAACGCAATATAAAAATCGCTGCAAATTCTTTCAATGGGGTTTATTACCCAATGATTCATGAATTTCTACTAAGCTTTGGATTGTGCGTATTTCACAGGTGATAGAGCGATTATTGAATTTCAGGAGGCACACAAATATGATCTACTGATCAATCCAAGTAGGTATTTTGGTTGAGAACTGATTCAAGTGCTCTATGCATATCTCCTGAAATTCAATAATCGCTCTATCACCTGTGAAACACGCACACTCCAAAGCTTAATAGAAATTCAAATCACGAATCATTGAATAATAAATCCCAGTGAAAGAATTTGCAGCGTTTTTTTCAAGAGCGATTACAATGGAAAAATATTCTATTTGAAAATTTAAATTTCGTAAGACGGAGCATGCATATCAGAATGCTATCCAACCCGTGTATCGGCTATAAACGCTTTTAGGAGTTCACTCCAGTATCCACATTCACTACATCACTAGGTTACTGCGATTAAAAAAAAAAACCCTGTTGTTTTTGTTTTGATCGCAGTAACCTAGTGATGCAGTGAATGTGGATGCAAATATTGGCACCATAAATCGGGTCATACATCGGGAATGGTTTGAGCTACAGACCTGGGGAGGGGTTCATTCGATTCCTCATGGAATGTTCTTAAAAAAAAGTCCGAATTTAGGCCGCCTTGACTTTTTTTGAGTTTTTTAGGGATTTTACAAAACTTTGACAACCCTTAAAGGGCACTTCAAATTAAGTGAGACAGCTGGCTCAAGAATTGGAGCGTTGTTGGACCAACATGGATTTTTCCTGAAAATTTCAGATTTTTTGCTCCATCCGTTTGGGAGAATCGTGCGTACCGCGTACGGCGGACGGACGGAAAAATGTTTATTGCAGATTTATATTCTACTCCCTTTGAAACATAAACCATGAAATTTTCAGGGTGGTTAAGAAAAGTTTTTTCAAGGGGGATTATAATCGTAATTATAATCATAAATGATGGTTTATTATTGAATAATAAACAAAAAATATCGATGACCGATACATCGAAATATCGATATTTTCCTTCGATGTATCGAATTACTAAAACGTTACTTTCTAAACTTTTTAAAAATATTTTGAGTAACATTTTACCAAAAAATCATTTTCCTCAGTGTAATTTTTGAAGTTTGACCAATTTAATGTGCTCAATAATTGCTGTTTCCTTCCGTTCAGAATGATCAATTTTTCGGGACACAATATTTGATGAATGTTCTTATATTTAAATGTTCATAGGACTGCAATAACGACGGACGAGTCGACTGCTGGGACTACGCCGCCATCCACAAGTTGGGAGGTTACAACTGCCGAACTGCCATCGACCCCGTTTATTGGGGCAAATTCACCAACTGCCAACAGCAAGTGGCGACACTCGGACTCGGAGGATCGAACTAATGCGGACGGAATGACAAGCGAATGAAATAACAGTGGACTGAACATCAAGCAATAACTAAGTCGAGTCCATCGTCTTACTGCCCCAAGTGGGAGACCTTTTTTGTAACTCTACGGATATAAACTGCGAAATTTAATTTATTAAACACGTTTTTCAGAACCATTGCAATCGATGTTCTCACGACTCTCCCTATTTCCAAGAATTATGAAAAAATAATTTCTTATGCCCGAAATATACTGTAGATATGCATACAGTATTTGTTCCAAAAAGCTCGTAAGAAATTTGGCTTACTAAATTAACGGAGTCCACAAAATTTTCTTGTTTCTTTTTTCTATCAATATTCCCATAGGATTCAAAGCAGATCGTTTGCGACAGAGAAAGAGATTCTGGATTTACATAAAAAACGCTGCAAATTCTTTCACTGGGGTTTATTATTCAATTGGCTTGCGTTCATGATTTGAATTTCTACTAAGCTTTGGAGTGTCCCTGTTTCACAGGTGATAGAGCGATTATTGAATTTCAGGAGATATGCATAGAGGTTGTAAATCTGTTTTCAACCAAAATACCTATTTGGATTGATCAGCTGATCATATTTGTGAGCCTCCTGGAATTCAATAATCGCTCTATCACCTGTGAAACACGCACACTCCAAAGCTTAGTAGAAATTCAAATCATGAACGCAAGCCAATTGAATAATAAACCCCAGTGGAAGAATTGGCAGCTTTTTTTTTATTTTTTGTGTCTTGTCATTTGTGATTTTTCAGTATTTCGTAATTTTGGAACTACTAGCAAATGTAATTTCTAGTTTCCATCTAATTAGATTGAAAAAATTACATTTTTACAACAAAAAGTTTGAAAGAATTATAGTCCAAGTGGCCTTTTTGATACATCGCGCTTTTGTGAGTTACCTGTTCATGTAACATTCATACATAAGTTTAAATACCTATGTGTAAGCAATTCTATGCCTTCTTATCTAGTTCAATTGAAATAAATAATCTAGTTTTTCAACAAAGAAAAGAGTTGAACAAAAGTAATCATTTTCCAAGAGGCCTTTTGAAGCCAATTGCGTGTTTTCGGAAGCAAGAGTTCATTTTTAGCCATTAACGACTAATATCGGCTGTTATTTTAAACAATAAAGAATTTTTTATGAAAAATGTGATTTTAAGATTGTATTCTGGTTCTTTTGTATTTACTGAAATGGAAAGTAGAGAAACCAGCAAAATAATCATTGAAAAATCAAGGGCGGTCGACAGACAGCTGCGCGAGCGCCGGTGTGACTCAGGTTGGCGCAAACGCGTGAAGGTTGATGGTTGTATCACATGTGAAGGCTGAACGGCTAAGGAAAATTCTTGGACTGAAGAAAAATCGAACACGCGGCACGATCGTTTTGCCGCAACAAAGAGTGATGCCGCGTTGTTACGTCTGACACATCTGTAGAGTTGTATTGTTTGATCGCACTGATAGATCGCGATGGGCGCCCGCTCGCCCCCGTCGATCGCGCTCGTTTTTCACTTAAGACACGGCGTCGAGGTATGGTATCCATGATGCGTCTGCGGCTTGCGATTTCTTCATGTACCTACCGAAACAGGCGCCAGCTGCGCCGCGCTGCAGGAGAGTTATCTCTCAAGAGGCACGGCGCTGCAGGCGGCGCACCTATGTGGCAGCGTCAGTTTCGATCAATCATCAATCATCATCATCATCATCAATCTATATACAGACGAAAATATCAGAGCAGGTAGGTATATCAGGGGGTGGTAACGCTGGGCGGGTGGAATTCTCCGGCACCCCCTACCCCCACCCCTGAAGGGGAGCGTCGGACCGTCTCCCAGGGCAACCGCTGGGTGGAATTCACTCCCCCCCCCCTCTCGACCGCGTCAGTGAAGGGGACCCCACCAATGAGGAGTGTCTCCCAGGGCAACCTGCTCCCCTCCTCGGGGACTTGGAATATACGAATTTTGGTTTATTATTCAATAATCACTGGGGTTTATTATTCAATTTGCTTGCAATCATCCTGTGATTCAATTGATTCAATCACAGGTGATAGAGCGATTATTGAATTTCAGGAGATATGCATGGAGCACGTAAATGAATACAGCCTCCATCAGTTAACCGCACGTTTTCATCTTCCTTGGGTTCAACTTAACACACGTAATTGACTTCTGGATGTCGAAACACATCTAGATGACTTTAACTTGTAATTCCGTAAACACCAAAATTTACTAGTCCCTTTGTACAAAACAGAAGATGATATCCAATATAGCTCAGAAATCCCGCACTCAAAACCAAGAGTTGTTCCATATCCATTAACATGAAAGCCCTCGATTTACCTCAAACCATTGTGACACCATTAACATTTCAGTTTTGTTGGAGGACATGAAGGAGCAGTTGCGGCCACACATCGTGCGGCCACGTGTCGTCGGATTTCAGATGTCTAACAGACGCTGCTATTCAAATTTCAGCTCTCTAGGTTGATCAGGACGGAAGATATCGATTACAGATATTTTTGACAAGGTAAAATTTGTAATTTTCCTTAATTTTCACTTTTTAGGGGTTGTAGATATCACACTACTACATTGTACGGTACCGGTACATACCGCTCGCGGTGTAGATTGCACGTAACATCTGTACTGGTTTAAAAATACGCCGCCTACAAGGCTAATAAACACAGAAATTGGTGGTGCCATATTTTCCAACGTTTTTCTATTGATGTTTGGGTTGGTAGGTAATACCACATAGAGATTGGGACTTTGAGTGAAAGAGAAATAGAAAACAATATGCATTTCGCCGTTTGAAGATCCGAAAATTTGAACTTTTCGGATTATCGCTGGAAAAACTTTATTGAAAGAGTGTCGAAAAACACGATGCGAAAAGAGAGATTACTATTTCGGATTCAGGAAGAGGTTGAAAGTTCAAGAGGGGGTAGCTCCGTTTTAATTAGCCCTGAAAGACTATCAAAAGAAGGAGACAAACGTCCGGTTGACAGAAGCGGTATTTACCATCAAGAGTTGGCTCTGAAAAACTCAACCCACTTTCAGAACTCAGAACTTGTTGACGGTGAGCAACTGCCGCGATTAATTCAGGAGAAGAAGCGATGAATTGATCTCGAGTAAGAACAATAGCGACGAATCCCAAGATTCTACGGTGAGTTTGATCGCAAAGCCGCTTTACTGATGAAAGTACAAAAATTGAATGAAGTCTAAATGTTTAGCAATGATGACTTTCTTCCGTGTTCAATTTTCGTTTATGATTTTCAATAACGAATCTTTGTAATCGATCAAAAAAAAATTAACCAGAGAGAGAGAGAGAGAGAGAGAGAGAGAGAGAGAGAGAGAGAGAGAGAGAGAGAGAGAGAGAGAGAGAGAGAGAGAGAGAGAGAGAGAGAGAGAGAGAGAGAGAGAGAGAGAGAGAGAGAGAGAGAGAGAGAGAGAGAGAGAGAGAGAGAGAGAGAGAGAGAGAGAGAGAGAGAGAGAGAGAGAGAGAGAGAGAGAGAGAGAGAGAGAGATGACAAAATAAACATTAACAAATAACACATCTTATAATCATTCACACTTGATTCCAATTTAATGACACGATGAAAAAACGCTGCAAATTCTTTCACTGGGGTTCATTGTTAAATGATTCATGATTTGACTTTCTACTATGATTTGGAGTGTCCGTGTTTCACAGGTGATAGAGCGATTATTGAATTTCAGGAGGCACAGAAATATGATCAACTGATCAATCCAAATAGGCATTTTGGTTGAGAACCGATTTACGTGCTCTATACATATCTCCTGAAATTCAATAGTCGCTCTATCACCTGTGAAACTCACACTCCAAACCTTAGCGGAAATTCAAATTATGAATACAAGCCAAATTGATGAAATTGAATAATAAACCCCAGTGAAAGAATTTGCAGCGTTTCGTGCATATCAGAATGCTTCAAACCGTGTGTCGGCTATAAATCAATTTAGGAGTTCACTCCAGTATCCACATTCACTACATCACTAGGTTACTACGATCAAAACAAAAAAAAAAGAAAAAGAAAAACGCTGTTGTTTATGTTTTGATCGCAGTAACCTAGTGATGTAGTGAATGTGGATGCAAATGTTTGCAGCATAAGATCATGTCATACGTCGGGAATGGTTTGAGCTACAGACCTGGGGAGGGACTCATTCGATTCCTTATGGAAAGTTCTTCAAAATGAAAGTCCACATTTAGGCTGCCTTGTTTGTTTTTTTTTTTTTTTTTTTTTTTTGTAGGTTTTTAGGGATTTTACCAAACTTTGACAACCCTTACAGGGCACTTTAAATTAAGTGAGAGAGCCGGCTAAAGAATTGGGGCGTTGTCCGAGCAAGATTGATTTTTCCTGAAAATTTCAGATTTTTTGCTCCAGCCGTTTGGGAGAAATCGTGCGTATGGCGTACGGTGGACGGACGGAAAATTTTTTATTGCAGATTCGGATTCTACACCCTTTGAAACGTAAACCTTGAAATTTCAGGAGGCGTTAGCAATTTTTTTTTTCAAGAGCGATTACAATGGTTTATTATTGAATAATAAATAATAAACCAAAAGGTGTTGATCCAATTCGAGAAACCGTAAAATGATTCAATTTGGATGTTTTACACATAGTCTGTATTAGAGGTCCAACTTGTTGAGGAACAGTGTGATTTGATACAAAAACTTAGTGTTCAGTGTTGACGGTGTTGGTAACCTCACGTTCCCCTGGAATGGAAATGGTTCAACTGGGTCAACGCGAACCGGTGGGTTTGGAACTAACGTTTGAATATGTAACTAACGAATAAATCGGTTCCCTTTGATGATTGTGGTCAGGGAGTTGAATTCAACCAGCTGTTTAGTAAAGTAATTAAATGGATAGGCTGAAGCAATGAAGTCGACCGATTCTGTATATCGGAGTTTACGTAAAATACACTCACATATAATTAGTGATGTTCGTAAACAATCAAATTCTCGATCATAATCACAATTTATACACATCGGATCCGCTTCTCCCCATAGTTACCAGAAGCTTTGTCTTACACACGACACTAGATACACAACTTGCAACTTGGGTCCGAACGAGCAGTTTTTTTTCTTGTTTTGCTCGCAGTAACATAAATGTGGATACTGGAGTGAACTCGTATAAGGGTTTATAGCCGACACACTGGCTGAAGCATTCTGATATTCATGAAACTAACAAGAACTGCACGGGTGCTTCATGTTTCACAAACCGAGACGTGGTCTGTTTTTCAATTTCTGCTTTCCATACAAGGAAAGCAGGATCATTCTCAAAAGTAAGACTCTTGGTAGAAGTCGAGAATAGGTGACCCGTTCCTGATAAGACGTCGCCATATTGAAAAACCCGATGTCTCTGTCTTGTTTGCTGGTCTGGATGCTCGCATCTCGAAAACGAAAAAATATCCTACATCAATCCTTCTAGTAAAGTATAGATCAGTTGGACAAATAGATCAGAATGTGTTAACAGTTGTGTCTCTGCGTATCAACACGACTTCTGGGGCGTATTAAAACGACAGGCCGACCTCGTCTCGGTTTGTGAAAGCACCTGTGCAGTTCTTGCAAAATGCTTCAACCCGTGTATCGCCTACAAACCCTTTTAGGAGTTCACTCCAGTATCCACATCCACTACATCACTAGGTTACTGCGATCAAAACAAAAACAAAAAAACTGCTCGTTCGGAGACAAGGTAGGGTGCAAGTTGTGTATCTAGTTGTGTATCTAGTGTCGTGTTATAATGTTTTTCAAAATCAAAATTTCCACTCATATCAACCTTCTACTAACATAATATCCACTGAGAGCATGTCAGGCTTCAGATGTCCGATTTGGAAAAATGGTCTGGTAGCCACTTATCAATTTCAATGCGGTAGTAGCGCGGAAATCCTTCAAACAATCTTGGCATAATTCTCATAGTTTCCTTTCCAATTTTATTTAATATTTCAGGGAATGT
The DNA here is from genome assembly GCA_031894815.1 of Creontiades dilutus. Taxonomy (NCBI): domain Eukaryota; kingdom Metazoa; phylum Arthropoda; class Insecta; order Hemiptera; family Miridae; genus Creontiades; species Creontiades dilutus. The sequence goes on from JAVIWC010008056.1 coordinate 205,771, forward strand.
GCAGTTTAGGTTGTAGCTGGTCGATTATGCGTTTAGGCTCACAAATCAATACATTCTTTTCGTTTATAATTTTTGATGAATAAGCCTTTGTAATAGAATGGAAAAACATTTATACCCCCCCCCCCCCCCTACCAACATGTCACTCAACGTTTCGAAGTGCATAGGATCAAAAAAATCGTCTGCCGTGCCCATCTGTTCGTTTTTGGTTTTTCGAAGCAAGTGGGTTGTCATTTCCGAATAATTTTGGACGACGAATTGATTGAGATGGCTTCCAGACCGGTCCAAGCTCATCAGACTTAGAAAATCTCATTTTAAGGGTGAAAATGTTGGAGACGTGTGAAACTTTCTGTTTCTCAAATACGGGAAACTGGGGTGTTGGGTGTTGGGATAAGCGGCTAGTTGGCACTCAACGTTTAGTTCCGATTGTGGTTTAGCTCTGATGTTAGCTCGAAAAGTTTCACTGTTTTTCTTCCAACCACAGGGCGTCAGTGTGTAGGATTACGTTTTTCGAACAGGTGAATAAATTGTTCTACCTGAAGTATTAAAAGATTAAAAGATTAGAGATTAGATAGACCTTGTAGGTGAAGTATGATGGCCGTAACTGCCCAGAAAGGGTAGTTGATTGTGAAGTAAACCAATATTGCGTGTCCACTACGAAGAAGGGAAGAACCTGGAGGCGGTGGCTGAAAGAAGATGTGATTTGGTACCAAGATACAAGAATCATACGAAAATTACAGCAGCAGGTTCAAGTTCCTTCAATCTCTACATTTTTCGTGGACATTTATTCCAGATAAATTTGTCTTTCTCCAATGTCAAACACACACTCAATTAATTTACTTTAAAATTGATTTTCTTAAATCGCGTTTTTGCTTTAGCCAAATCACACCCAACTGACCCCAGGAAGGACCCCCAGGTCCCTCTCACATCAAGAAAATTGGAAAAATGGAAGACCGAAGACTGTACTGCAACACTCATCGATTCAAATCGGCGTGCAACACATCGAAACGACGCACGAAGCTTATCGTCGAAAGAAGCCGTGAAGTCGTAACGTCATGCATAGATATGTTTTATGTTTCAGACCTTTTCAAGCGGCCCCACTCCGACCCAAGATTAGATAAGTCTGACACTCCGGGAAATGAATGTCTTTTTCGACCGAACCGAGGAAGCGATTGGCCCCGTTTTTCCTCAGATCGTCAACAGGATCCGCTGGAATAGCCCCCGGTGCCTTTTCGGAGAGTAAACCTGGTCTTTCGTCGTCGCTGAAGCCTTCGTGAGTAACACACATCGAGATCTTCCTAAGCGCAACGAGGTAGACTGTAGGGGATGTGGGTTAGTTTAAAAAGGATAGTGTAAATAAAAGGGGAACTTGTGAAGTTGATAATCTTTTATTACCGATTCCTTTCTCTACATTCTCAGGTAAATATAAATATACTCCCGACAGTACCAACGCCCTGGTCTCCCCTTCCAATCTTTTTCATTTGCTCATTTCGACAACTTGGCAGTCAAGGACAGTTTTGGTGGGGAGTATGAGGGAGAAAAATGGGCAGATTGAGAGGTAATGAACCTTTTCGAAATAATTTGCATTTACTTCCCCGATATGCATATCTGCCGAGAGTCCTAATGTCCGGTTTTTATACAATCACGCTTACAAATACAAATAAATGCACATAATGAGTACATTTAAAAACCAGAACAAAACAAAAAAGCACGAAAATTGTCTTCGAATTTTAGTCGGCCACCAACCCCGCTCATGAAGAAATCAAAATCAAAATTTCTGAGTTTTCATGCACTACGGAGGTTTTTTCGATAAAAAAGTGAAGACAACGAGTAATTACTATTACCCCCGGTAACGTTTTGTAGGTTAATATTATAAAATGAATTAAATCGCTTACGTAAGGAATCGCTTAGGAAGGAGGCTTCACCTCCTAGACAAAGTACCGTCATCCGGCGGCTTGATAGGACAAAAGACCTAGTGATGTCACGTGATTAGTGGAATCCTTAAACCGAGTGTAAATTAACTTGATGGGCCTATGCTCAGTTGTTATATTATTTATTCTTGTAAATAAATATCGATTTGGAAGAAAAAAAAATTAAATCGCTCACGTAAGGAATCGCTTAGGAAGAAGGAAGGAGTGGAATCCTTCCGCTTAAGAGGGATTTTGTATTGTACAAGCTTGAGGAGAAGAACAACGAATGTTACATGCATATGTGTAAAGAAGAAAAATAGTTTTATAGGGTATGTTAAGGCTCATTCCATAACTTTCTACGTTTATGGTTTAAGACCATGTAGTACATATGCAGTGAGAGCGAGAACCCTTTGAAGAGGGAGGCCACTTCAATCACTGGCGCTGATTATAGGAGCTAGAGTCCCTTGAAGAGAGAGGCAGCTTCGACCACTTCCGAATTCAGGAGCGAGAGTTTATTGAAGAGAAAATCCGCTTCGACTGTATATAATATTAAGGATTTTAGGTTCTGTAGATAGAGAACAGTTTAGGTAAGTTTGGTGTAGGTAAGGCAAAAGTTAAGACCCCACTAGTTAACACTAGTTAACTCTCTTAAATAGCCCCTGAGGTGTCCCCTTCTCTGGAGTAGGGTATTTGACCTCTTCGGTCCTTGACTTTTGCCGTCTACGTTTATTTCGGATATTACAGTTTTTGGTTATAACAAAGTTTTAACAGGGTATATTATATATAATAGTTTTACATCGATCACAGAGTATAAAATCAAGTGGAATCTCGCGGAATCAAATACCGCTGTGCCTATGATTAGTGCCCATGTGACAAATCACCTGACTACTCCAACTGATTTGATTAACAACCTACAACACCCTTCCTTTCAATTAGAAGGCCTTTGTGCGTTCGTTTATTGCTTTTTCTTTCCTTTTTACGCTTTTATCACGAATTCCAAGTAGATTATGGCCATTTTGTCTTTGTGTTTTGACACGAAGTCGTTTGTTGTGACTTTCTCAATGTTTGGTTTTGAAAGATTTTCTTGGTCAATATGACCGTAAAGGATTTTGAACGGAGATAGATCTGTGACAGAGTGGATGGTATTATTACAGGCTATACGAGCATATTTGATCTTGCTGACCATGGAATCACACGAAAATCCCTTGTGGGCCGCTAGGAATTCTTTTACTCATCCTGAATCAAATTCCGCACCGCTGTCTGATACTATGCCGTGGTGTGTGAAGTACGTGAGTAAATTTTTGACTGTATGCTGTTGATATTGACCATTGGTGCGGACCTGATGACCATAGTTGCCGGTTCAGTGCGCACTCCCGGACGCGGACGTGGCGCAGACTCAGGACCTTCGCCTCCGCTCGCCGTCCAGTTCCCGACCGCGCCAGACCCGCTCAACACCGTCCGCCGACGCCCCTTCGGTCTCGCCCCCGCGCGTCATCTCGCGAGTCCTTATGAAATGGATTTTAACATAACCCTAGGTACTTATTACCCTTATAAATTATTAAATTTTTTCCAGTGACAAAATACCCGTTTTAGTGAAATTTTACAGAAAATGAAGCTATTGCTCCAACTGTTTTGAAAAGAAAATTTTAAAAAATGTTGTAATTTGAAATCAGTTTTGAACATTCTGAAATGATTCCAGATTAATACCGCTTTCCTATATGTAAACACATGATATACACACATATATATGTTTGTGACTTTCCGGAAGATATCTCTCGGTGAGATGTAAACTTCGTTCTTTCAAAGCATTCCGAAAGAAAGGATGAGTACCCTTTTTGAGAACGTAAACTTGGTCAAATTTCAAATATTCAATACAGAAAAACGCTGCAGATTTTTTCATTTTGGTTGGTTTATTCAATGATTCATGATTTGAATTTCTACTAAGCTTTGGAGTGTGAGTATTTCACAGGTGATAGAGCGATTATTGAATTTCAGAAGATATGCATAGAGCACTTAAATCGGTTCTCAACCAAAATACCTATTTGGATTGATCAGTTGATCATATTTGTGTGCCTCCTGAAATTCAATAATCGCTCTATTACCTGTGAAACACGCACACTCCAAAGCTTGGTAGAAATTCAAATAACGAACGAATGCCAATTGAATAATAAACCCCAGAGAATTTGCTGCGTTTTTCAAGAGCGATTACAATGGAAAAATATTCTATTTGAAAATTTTAAATTTCGTGAGACGGAGCATGCATATCAGAATGCTTCAACCCGTGTATCGGCTATAAACCCTTTTAAGAGTTCACTCCAGTATCCACATTCCCTACATCACTAGGTTACTGCGATAAAAAAAACCTCTGTTGTTTTTGTTTTGATTGCAGTAACCTAGTGATGTACTGAATGTGGATGCAATGTTGGCAGCATAAATCGGGCTATACATCGAGAATGGTTTGAGCTACGGACCTGGGGAAGTTCTCATTCGATTCCTCATGGAATGTTCTTAAAAAAAAAGTCTAAATTTAGGCCGCCTTGACTTTTTTTTGAGGTTTTTAGGGATTTTACAAAACGTCGACAACCCTTAAAGGGCACTTTAAATTAAGTGTGAGTGCTGGCAAAAGAATTGGGGCGTTGTCGGACCAACATGGATTTTTCCTGAAAATTTCAGATTTTTTGCTCGTTTGGAGAGCCGTTTGGAAAAACGTAAACCATGAAATTTTCACCGTGAAATTTTCATGGGGGTTAGACATTTTTTTTTTCAAGAGCGATTACAATGGTTTTGAATTACTGAATAATGACCAGCCAAATAATAGAATTTATAAAAATACCGTTGAACACATGGGTTGCTTATTGCGGTGACATTTCGGTAAAAAAAACCGTTAATTGACGATCTGAAACCTTTCCCACCCGAGAATTGACACGATTTGATTTACTAGAATGTGACATCCCCACTTGCCTATTAGAGTGAAAACGTCGAAAAACCAACCTTAAATAAAGGAAAACCTTTGGGTGATAATTTTAGGCGTTTTTGCACTGTTAGTGGTGTCGCAGTGGTTTCATTGTGTTGAGGCAACAATTCGATTTCAGAACAGACTCAACTATCTTCATATCCTTAGATTTAGAAAATTCCGAGATTTTGCTCTCATTTTCTGCTGATCTGCTTCTTCAGAGTTCAGAGCTTCAGCACTCAACAAATTTCACCGATGGAGAACCTTTCCTTCCCGACAATCTCACCGAGTAGCAAGTTAAATGACATAAGTCATCAGTTTACCCCCCCCCCCCCCCCTCCCCTACCGGACCACATCAATTCAGCAAGATACTGACTCCTCATCTCCTGTTTCTTCAGGCCGCAGCACCATATGACACATCACACTTCTACTCCTTCAATTCACCATCCCCGAAGTACCTAATTTCTCTGCCTTGTTTCACCAGGAGGTCTAACGATTTCGTAACCTTTAAAGATTATGAGCGACTTCTCTGGACAGCGATTTCATCGCTTAAAAGCGTGAGACTTATAATTTACTTTTATCTTTTCCGGATCCTCGTCTCCTGGGGACAACAATCTAATTTCCCGGTAATTCATATCAGTAGATTCATTGGATGACATTCTATTTTATTTTCGACGAAGCTCCATTAGGTAGGTTCATTTTGAATGAACCGACTTGAACTTGAACTAATTGGTAGGTCAAATCATATTTAATTATTAATAACACAAAAATTTGGTTAACTAAATCAATATTATTGCCATTTTTAGGTAGTAGGTCTTTCTGGATTGAAAGGATGGGCGGAAGTAAGGAAGTTGATTTCACCGGGAAGTTCCTTGATGAAAGCACAAATCGTTTTTTTCAATTACAGGTTTTTCTTCCCTGGATCTCCGTGGATACACGATCAGTGACGGAACCTAATCCTCTCAGTCCGCCCAAAATACTCGAGGAGTGCGGGAGAGTCGAACAGGCTCTCCGAACTATCCTCTCATTTCGATTTCTCACTACCTAACGGAATGAGCGACGGCTTGAGGGTATTGGTTTTCGATGTACGTCTATCCCAATTCCTGAGTCCTGCTTCTTGGGTCTTTTGTTCCGTTTTCTCACCTTCTTCTATCGTGGTTATGGATTCTAGGAAGAATTTAAACGATTCAATGTAAACGACTTTGGAGTTTGGCAACCAGTGTGCGGGTCGTTCAATAACTCACACAGGCCATTGACAACAAGAAATACGACAGCAGCAGGGATATGTATTTAAAAAAATGGATTTGTGTATGGTGGAACTCATAGGGGACTATTTGCATTATAACCTGAACATTCTTTGCAAATTTTATCAAAATCGGATGAAAACTGTAGGAATAGGCTTGTTTGAAAGATTTGCGGACAGAAAAGCGGCGCGAAGTGTCGAATTTAGATAGTGTACCACAGACTTCGTCTAATATTCATAGGTGAGTGATTTAAGTAAAAGGCCTATCTAATGCAGAAATAATAAACCTCTTGAGTTTTCCCAATTGCTGAGGCAAATGAAAAATCACACTTTTGGTTTATTATTTAATAATAAACCATTGCAATCGCTCTTGAAAAAAAAAAATGTCTAACCCCTACTGAAAATTTCATGGTTTACCTACGTTTCAAAGGGTGTAGAATCCAAATCTGCAATACGAATTTTTCCGTCCGTCCGTCCGCCGTACGCACGATTTCTCCCGAACGGATGGAGCAAAAAATCTGAAATTTTCAGGAAAAATCCATGTTGGTCCGACAACGCCTCAATTCTTTAGCCAGCTTCCTCACTTAATTTAAAGGGCCAGTTAAGGGTTGTCAAAGTTTTGTAAAATCCCAAGAAATCTCAAAAAAAAAATCAAGGCGGCCTAAATATGGACTCTTTTTGGAGAACTTTCCATGTGGAATCGAATGAGCCCCTCCTCAGGTTCGTAGCTCAAACTATTCCCGATGTATGGGATGATCTTATGCTGCCAACATAAGCGTTTTTTGGTTTATTATTGTTTTTGTTTTGATCGCAGTAACCTAGTGATGTAGTGAATGTGGATACTGGAGTGAACTCCCAAAAGGGTTCATAGCCGATAGACGGGTTGGAGCATTCTGACGTGCATGAAACGCTGCAAATTCTTTCACTGGGGTTTATGATTCAATTTCATTAATTTGGCTTGCATTCATGATTTGAATTTTTACTAAACTTTGGAGTGTGCGTGTTTCACAGGTGTTAGAGCGATTATTGAATTTCAGGAGATATTCATAGAGCACGTAAATCAGTTCTCAACCAAAATACCTATTTGAATTGATCAGTTGATCATATTTGTGAGCCTCCTGAAATTCAATAATCGCTCTATCACCTTGAAACACGCACACTCCAAAGCTTAGTAGAAATTGAAATCATGAATGCAAGCCAAATGAATGAAATCTAATAATAAAACCCAGTGAAAGAATTTGCAGCGTTTTTTCATCGAAAGCTCATTCTATAAAATCGGTCTTTGGGCCTCTGTTGTAGGAAGCCATTAATTTAATACACGTGGTGCACGTAACTTCATCTTCATTTAACTACATCGACGTAGGCACCGGCAGTGAGAAAATTGATTAAATGAAATTTGACACCTGCGCTGTACGAGCTGCTCTATACGTAGATAACAATAGCTGGTATCTGACTACACGGGCGGATGAGATTATAATGGCATATCTGTCCAGACGTAGGCCCCCGAACGACTACTTCCCTACACTTCAATAGCCCGTCATTACTCATACGAGTATTACAAAAGTTATAGGTGATTCTCATTTAACGGGACAATCGAGGTTTTGATTCTGACTAAAAAATTTTGTTCTGCTAAATTTATGATTTTTTTATTATACAATCTAGATGGTATACTCTAATGGTATATTGATGTACAAGCACGCATGATTTTCGTTTGTTTCCTCAAAATTCAGGTTTTAAAATTTTATAGGTTTCGAGAATAGTAGGTATCCATGACAATGAGCTTTGTCAACCAAATAACGATAGAATTACGTAAACGATGTGTAGGTATGGTTGTATGAGACAGATATCTGACTTCAGTTTTTCCTGACTTTGTGCTATAACAAGTATCACATTTTAATATTAGTTTTATTTAGTATCAAATACCAAACTCAAAAAAAAAACGCTGCAAATTCTTTCACTGGGGTTTATTATTCAATGATTCATGATTTGAATTTCTACTAAGCTTTGGAATGTGCGTGTTTCACAGGTGATAGAGCGATTGTTGAATTTCAGGAGATATGCATAGAGCACGTAAATCTGTTCTCAACCAAAATACCTATTTGGATTGGTCAGTTGATCATATTTGTGTGCCTCCTGAAATTCAATAATCACTCTATCACCTTTGAAACACGCACACTCCAAAGCTTAGTAGAAATTCAAATCATGAATGCAAGCCAAATGAATAATAAACCCCAGTGAAAGAATTTGCAGCGTTTTTATTGTGAGGTAGTGTTTCAAAAATACTATTGACCGTCAGGATCTTCACGAAATTTGGAGATTTCAATTGGCGTCCGCGGCTTATGACGTCTCGGCTGCAATGTCCACCCTGGATAAGGATTTCTTAAACGGCCCCTAGACGTTGAATATTATTGTACAATATTTTAGGTTTGTGCAAAAAGTTGTACCATATGGAGGCGGTATTGAAGGTTGTGCAATATATGTCACAACTGCGAGCACAGACGTACAACCACATTTTGCAACCAGTCCCCGGCAGAATTTCTTGAAGTCATGATGTTGAGTGATGGTGAACTGTGTTGTGTGATAATTGCTGTGGCCGCAAGTGGGAAAAGAAATTGAGAGAAAAAGGGCTCGCAGAAAGGTAGAAAATGGGCTAAACAGTGGCATCTTGATAGGGAGAAGTACACTCACGAAAAGTTACTCAATGAACTGAGAGTAATCGCACCAAATGATTTCCGCAACTTTCTACGGATGGACGGAGAATTATTTGATGAACTCCTCGCTTTGGTTTCTCCTGAAATCGGTAAAAGGAACACTATCATGCGCGATGCAATTCCTGCAAGTCAAACGTTGGCCATAACCCTACGATATCTCGCAACTGGGAATAGTTTTGATGACCTGAAGTTTTTATTATTGCTGACTTATTAGTTAGATTGAGCAATACTGCCTACAGATAACGCAATATTTTCCAGGTTGTGCAATATAATTTCAACTCTTCGTCAATTGTGAAACGTTTCAATATTTCGTCTCCACAAGATCAATTTTAATGTACAACCTGGGATATTGCTCAATAACGTTGACCGTCTATGGGCCGCATAAGACCCCTAGACTACCCTACGAATAATCCGTAGATTACCTAAGCGCACGCTCGAAGTTACTGCTTTCTTGTTTCGACTGTTGGAATGGCTGCCAACTGTCAAGATAATTTTAGAAAACGCGCTGGCTCGTGTTGACATATGTGTGTTTAATTAACTTTTTAAATAATTTATTTCAATGTGATACCGTGATTGTTGTAGTGGTATCATGATTAGGATACCTTTTATCGAAAGATAATGGATGGGAAACGTAAACAATGCGGCCGCTTTCAGTTGAATCCGAATTAGCTGAGTAAACTTCGAACGTTAAGAGTCCGTAGATTTGACAGGGGACCCCCCCCCCTCCCCCTATCAGAGATCCCGTTTTCCTGTTTGAAGTTTGTGCTCGAGCGCCAAGTATCCAAACGTTGATTACTCTCAAACTCTCTCACGTTTTCTGTATAGAAAAACCCGCATACAACATCCAGCTTCAATGCAGAAGTAGTAGCCATCAAAAAAGCTGTAGAAAGTATTGTAGACTCATGTACAAATGGCGGGACATTTTTGATTTGCACGGACTCACTCAGTACGATACGGCTTCTCAAAACAAGCAGCATAAAAAGAGTGAAAAACAACTTGATTGGGCGAATAATTGAACTCCTGAAAATATGCGGAGAACAAAATAAGAATATAGTACTTGTATGGGTGAAAGCACACGCGGGATTATACGCAAATGAAAGGGCAGATCAATTGGCAAAACAAGGATCGGAAAAAGGAACGCTTTTGAACATCCCGGTCATGACAGAAGATTTGGATCAATTAATCAACAAAAAATACAGAGAACAATGGTTAGATGAATACATTCACTCACACAACGGCGACTCTTACAAAAAAATTCAACCCTTCCCACCAAAAACACCATATTCATAAAAAAAGAAATCAACAAAAGCCTAGGAAGAACGACATTTAAATTAAGAGTTGATCGTGGAGTCTGTGACGAATATTTGTACCAAACACCCCAATGCCGAAAATGTGGACATCCTCACAGAAGCTTGTAGCGCATCATAATGCAATGTGATGAACTAATGCAAACCGTTTGGAGTTTTTTTGTGGAGTGAAAAGAAGAACTACAATTATTTTGAATTACATTTATATTTTAGCTTCTGAAAACGTATTTATTTACAAGGAACTATATGAGTTTTTAAATGAGTGCAACATAAAAATGTAATGTAGTATGTTTAGTATATTATATCACGTGGCTGTATACACATTTGTAATGCCAAATAAATTAATTTAAAAAAAACGCTGCAAATTCTTTCACTGGGGTTCATTTTTCAATGATTCATGATTTGAATTTCTACTGAGCTTTAGAGTGTGCGTGCTTCACAGGTGATAGAGCGATTATTGAATTTCGGGAGATTATTGGATTTTATAGAGCACTTCAATCGGTTCTCAACCACAATACCTATTTGGATTGATCAGTTGATCATATTTGTGTGACTCCTGAAATTCAATAATCGCTCTATCGCCAGTGAAACACACACACTCCAAAGCACCATAAATCGGGCCATACATCGGGAATGGTTTGAGATACGGATCGTCTACACTTGTAATAGGAATAAGGGGATCCCTCACCCTAGTCACGCCTAAACCTTTCAGCCCTTGACATGATTCATCTCAAGGGATTCACGTCGTAGGAAATAAAATAAGTACATAAGAAGTAGATGGATAGATAGATTTATTGACATACAGAAATAATAATGAAAATAATACACTTTATAATACATAGGAAATTAAACACACCCTTATACAGGGTGTCTACACTTGTAATAGGCGGAAATCCAGGGGTCGATTCTACAACTAATTTGCAACATTTTTTGTCCTCTAACTTTTTTTTTTACTCCGCTAAAAATCCTACTTTTTTTATTTCTAACATTTTTTTCGTGTTTTCGACCTTTCCTCACTAAAACGGCTATAACTCTCTTGTTCTGAAAGCAATCTCAAATCTGATGATACCGTTGGAAAGAGCGTAAAATTTACTAATTGTTTAATGGAAAACGCAATTTTTGTATGTATTTTTAATTGGTAAAAAAATAGGCCAAAGTCTAAATTTTAAAATTATTTCGGAAATTACCATTTTTCAAGTTAATTGTTTGCCTGTAATTAATAGAGGTATCGTCGGGCACTCTTCAGGAAAAACTTCCTCAAACTGTCAGCTTTCTAACGGTATAATGTAAAAAAAAATTTTATGGGGAAGTTTTGAGAGAAAAACTGCGTTTAATGCAAAAAAACGTGGTTTTGTCGGTCCAAATAAGTACACGTTTTTCCTCAGATATCAGCTTCATACGTTGGAAAATTTGAAAAATTCAAGTACTTGATGTTATGAGATGGGGTGGCAATGAAAATGCAGTTGTTTATGTCAAATCTTTTGTATTATAAAAAAAAATTTACTTCTTAAAAAAAAATTTTTTTTTTTTTTACAAAGCCATAAATAAAAACCAGATCGGCTAGCTCCTGAAAAGAATATAACGCCATCTCAATGATAGTCAAGTGCACAATGAGATGACTCACTTTTATCTTAGAAATAATCACAAGTTTGATCCTTACTTTTAGGAAATGGAATACACTACTTACCTCGAGTTTAGAGGATCAAACTCCATAGGCCCATTCCTCCGAGACGAGAGAACAATGAGACCCAATGTTATTGGAACTGAGAGTGAATCCATTATGAAAACAAAAAGGTCGCACCGATTTTCCAACGTATGAAGCTGATATCTGAGGAAAAACGTGTACTCATTTGGACCGACAAAGCCACGTTTTTTCGCATTTAACGCAGTTTTTCTCCGAAAACTTCCCTATAAATTTTTTTTTGAAAATTATACCGTTAGAAAGCTGACAGTTTGAGGAAGTTTTTCCTGAAGAGTGCCCGACGATACCTCTTTTAATTACAGGCAAACAATTAGCTTGAAAAATGGTAATTTCCGAAATAATTTTAAAATTTAGACTTTGGCCTATTTTTTTACCAATTAAAAATACATACAAAAATTGCGTTTTCCATTAAACGATTAGTAAATTTTACGCTCTTTCCAACGGTATCATCAGATTTAAGATTGCTCTTAGAACAAGGGAGTTATAGCCGTTTTAGTGAGGAAAGGTCGAAAACACGAAAAAAATCTTAAAAATAAAAAAAGTAGAATTTGTAGCGGAGTAAAAAAAAAAAGTTAAGGGACAAAAAATGTTGCAAATTAGTTGTAGAATCGACCCCTGGATTTCCGCCTATTACAAGTGTAGACACCCTGTCGGGTGGTGATACCACAAAGTACTCCTGACGAGATGCCCAGCTCAAGTAACTCCGTGGCACTTTTCCCGCACCACACTCCGCGCCTTGATATAACCTTGATGTTGTTAGGCGCCACTCCTTTTAGCTCAGATACCGCTTGCCGCAGGTCGTTCCTATCATATTCACAGAGTCACATTAGTATCTTTGCAGAACCGAACAATGGCGTCGTAGTGCTGGACGTCTTGGAGGCAGAGAATGAGCTCGAGATTGAATGGTTGATCGACCGATTTGGAGAACTCTTCGAACAGATTTTTTCTGGCTAAATTGTACCGTGGACATTCCATCAACACATGCTGTTCATCTTCGATAACCGAACATAGTTCGCACAGTTCACTGTCGGATTTTCTAATTCGGAATAAGTATTTTTTAGTGCAGCAGTGACCTGTACGTAGCCGAGAAATTATTTTAAAGAAGATTTTGGGCCTGAGCGGCATATCGTTGAACCATGCATACAGACGCGGTGGAGGGAAGATTCTCACATACCGCTGGCCTGCGTGGTAGTTTTCATGTTGTACCTTCCACTGTTGCGTTACTTCCGCAGCTATATATAGTAGGTCCCCAATTCAAACGCATCGCGTAACCATGCTATTTCATTACATAGGTACTAGACATAATATTTTCTAAGGGGATGTATCCGACTGAAATCAACCAGGAGTACACAAGCTTTTTGTATCCATCTCGGCTACTTTTGAAAGGTGATTTCAGAACTCTAGGTAAAGATTTGTGCACTACATGTATTAAATAGCGAGGGTTCTTTGTGAACAGAGTTGTTGTTACACGAGGGTTTGTAACATTCCCATCCAAACGAAATCTTGTAGGGTATGCGTGACCTATCCCAGCGGATATTATTTCAGGATGCTTAAAATAATATAGTAAGAGATTTTTAACAAACAACTGCCTAATCGAGAAGCTTTTGCTTAAATTGAATAATTCCACCGAACTGAATGTTTCGGGTTTTTTAATAATACCTTAATATACATTTCTGTATGTAGCCAGAGGTTCCAATGATGTTTGGTTGTGCCACCCTATACGATATTCCAAGTTTCCTTGATGATGAAGATGGGGTACCATGAAAGATAGCACTTTAGCAATCGGCCCGTCAGTATTTTATCTTAACAACACAGCCATATGATCTATTCAGTCATGTGATCGATTACAGTCAATTAATCTGTTGCTAGAGCTGGGGCAGACTGGATCTGCGATATATAGTAGGGTTGTCCCGATATCGAGGGTCTTCCAATATTCGATATCGATAACGATATTAACCATCAACATCGAGGTACCTATCGCAACAAAATATCGATATCAGCAATATCGAATGATATTACGCAATTTTTATGATTGCTCACAATTTTATGCCAAAACTCTTTGTATTCACGTGATTATATTACTACAATCTTAAACTGATTTTATAAAGAATTATAATGTAGAAAATTGGGTAAATTGATATCAATTGGAAGCAGTTTTCATTCCTTACTGTAAAATTTGTTGAAAACATTTTTTTAGTTTAGATAATATAAGTTACCCAAAACAATCACACAGTGTATTTCCAGTACGAAAACAGAAATAATCATTTGAGCAATATGATTCTGGTACATTTTTTAAAACTCTATATTGCAATTGGATGCTGTTGGAATAGGCATAACTGAAACACAAACCTTTTCACCCAAAGATTTAGCAAAACTTACATGCATACATGGGCAGAATGACATTTTAGTTTCTTTATTTAAAAAAATGTGTTTGGATCAAACTAATACCATTGCCATTTGCGATTGAAAACCCGAATTTTTATTTAAATAGCTAACTCAAAATAATGCAATATCGAAATCGGTATTCACCTAAATCTTTCAATATCACGATAATATGATCCTTATATCGATATAATATCGAAAATATCGAAAGAGAAATATCTATATTTATTGATATCGATAATATCGGAACATCCCAAGTGAGGAAAGAGCGTAATCGAGCGAAGATGCGAGCAAAGCTAAGAGCGAAGAAACCAAGCCAGTTCGTTTTCGTCGCTTTTATCGCTCATATTAAACATGAATCCCGATGATTGGTGTAGTGTTCATGAAAAAACCTTTATGGGACCTTAATTATACCGTATTTACCGTGTTTTAGTCCCGTATAAACCGAAGTAGTCTCCTTTAATGTTGAAGCAATTGAACTGAATATTCCCGTTATTAATTCGATAATGAGTTACTCACCTTTCAAAGCAGGATCTTTTCCGCAGATTTTGCAGTCACCCTGGCTGTACTTCTTGATTCCCGAACCCGGCATATTCAAGAAATATTAAGATATCACGAGACGTAAACAGAGCGCAACTAGAGAACGACACACGACACAAGGATCGACCGGCTCCACTTTTATTCCGAGTATTACTCCAATTTCTTGATCATGAATGATAACAGATAACAGGTGGTTGGTTACGATTCCGAGTTATCTAGTCCGACGTTCGGGTCCATGCTGGGAGTTATTGGGATGCACTTTCAGCGACCATTGTCTTTTTATCATCGACTGATGGACATCTGAGACGAAAACATTGGTCAGATAAAATCCCTTAATTCCCACTGACTGTCTTCAAACCAGGTAAAAGAAACTCTTAAGGGCGAAGCGCCCTCTGTCGGCAGTCCTTGAACCCTTCTCTCTTCTCTAGATCCCACATATTTATGATTCCTAAAATTTATATAAAAATATTATAGACTTTTTCAACTAAAGAAAATATGGTGAAATGGCGTAAAATGTGCAGTATCCTGTGAATCCATAAAAAGAGAGACTGTTCAGTGCTGAACTCTGCCGAGCTCCCCTGTAACTAATCACAGCTGATCACCTTTTCTGTATCAATACCAATTGGAGAGAATTTTAACCACGCTTTTTTCATCTCTAAAATGAACCCCTCGATTTTCTACTCATCTTTTACGCTTTTTAGAGATCTGTTTTGTCAACAACAGTAAAGTAATGATCACAAGACGAGTGTGACGTTTTCAATTGAAACTGAAGTAAGTATCTTCGATTAGAAATGAAGGGTCGAGGGGAAAAACGATCAGGGTCACATTTGACAAAATTTTCAGGAGAGCAATTTGAAAGTTCACTTTCTAATATCATGGCTTACGAGTACAATAAAAAAACGCTGCAAATTCTTTCATTGGGGTTTATTATTCAATTGGCTTGCGTTCCTGATTTGAATTTCTACTAAGCTTTGGAGTGTGCGTATTTCACTTGTGATAGAGCGATTATTGCATTTCAGGAGATATGAATAGAGCACGTAAATCTGTTCTCAACCAAAATACCTATTTGGATTGATCAGTTGATCATATTTGTGTGCCTCCTGAAATTAAATAATCGCTCTTTCACCTGTGAAACACGCAGACTCCAAAGCTTAGTAGAAATTCAAATCATGAACGCAAGAATAAAATTGAATAATAAACCCCAGTGAATGAATTTGCGGCGTTTTTTATGGTTATCAGAATACTTCAACCAACAAGTATCCATGTTCACTACATCACTAGGTTACTGTAATCAAAACAAAAACAATAATAAACCAAAATAATGCAAATGTTGGCACCATAAATCGGGCCATACATCGAGAATGGTTTGAGCTACGGACCTGGGGAATTTCTCATTCGATTCTTCATGGAAAGTTCTTCAAAAAAAGTCCAAATTTAGGCCTCCTTGACTTTTTTGAGGTTTTTAGGGATTTTACAAAACTTTGACAACCTTTAAAGGGAACTTTAAATTAAGTGAGAGTGCTGGCTATAGAATTGGGGCGTTGTCGGACCAATATTGATTTTCAGTCTTCAGATTGTTCACCTGCATTTAGTGGATGCTCTGGGCGACGTTTTTTGTAGAAATCTTGGGCGTCTTGGTTCATCAGGAACTTGGATAGGTGGATCTACCCTGACCCTGAGCTGACCCGTAGCTACTGAGGTTGAAGTTTGCCTCTTCCTCGGCATTTCGGCAACGGCGCCGCTGTACCGGAATGACACTGATCAATGCACTCAATTAATCATTCTGAGTATTAAAACCCAACATAGCATTGCACTCACGAACGATGCGTTGCCTTTCCTCCTCGTTACGGTTTCAAAACACCGTAATCTAGTGCACTTGCAGTCCTCACCAGTTTCATAGGTCGGGTCTCTCATCTTCTTCATCACATCACGCACTCGAACAGTTTTTTGCCGCTTATTCTGATAAAACAACATGGTCCTGACGATCACCATTCGAATCACTCTCGTCACTACGATTCTAGATGCATGGAATAAAAATAATGCCAGTGATGCTGCATGATCGTATGAGCGAAATTTGTGCTAAACCTTTGTTAAATTGAGTTGAAATTTGAGGTGTTTGGGTGCAAAAAAATGCCTAATCATCAATTTTATAGCGAAAAACTTGTTCTAAATTATATTCTTCTATCCAAACAAGCATTTTGAAGGTTTACCATATTTTAATGGTAAACCATACGTTTAATTTTTGTGGGAACGGGTGAGCCATCACGTTACAGAACGCGGGTGCCGTCGATTCTCGCTAGCCGTCCATGTGAACAGTCTGCCGCACCAGCCGCTGCAACCGCCCCAGCCGCACCCGACGCGTCCATTGTGAACGGGCCTTACACCCTCGTTTTTTTCCGAAAAGATGATCATTCTTCCCCGTTTCAAAATACAAGAGAAAACCACTCCCCACCACCTAACTGAAGCCGCCGAAAGCGCCATTTCGACCAAACAAGGACCCTGATCGTTTTTCCCCTCAGCCCTTCAAATGTCTTCCTGTTTCCTCTTTTCTTAATATTTCCTGTTGACAAGTGCCGCCGCTTGATTCGTTAGGGGCTATTGAATGAACAGCCAATTTTGTGGGAGCCGCTCGTACAGAAACTTCCTCTCCTCAAGATGAATATGGTTAAGACCTTCACATCTGACGTTCACAACGGTTGGATGTAGCTTTAGAAGATCGACAGGTTGCGTGGCTCCGAATTTGCGTACCAGTTTGAACACTGAACAAAGGCGGAGGAGTATGAGAAGGGGGTTTTAGAAAGGTGAGATGGGGTGTGTTGACTACCTCAACATACGAACATCATTACACATTTTTGCTCCTGACGCACCTTTCCTTCTTGAACGTTACCGTCTCAAACGTGTATTATAAGCAATGAAACTCAATATGGTCACCCCGAAAACCTCCAACTGTAGGCAAGAACAAGCACGTTTTCTGAGAATTTCATCAAACAAAGGACGAAAATCTAGGATAAAATAGGCACACAAATATGATCAACTGATCAATCCAAATAGGTATTTTGGTTGAGAACAGATTTACGTGCTCTATGCATATCTCCTGAAATGTATGCATGGCAACGATTTATGGTGCCAACATTCGCGTTATTTTGGTTTATTATTGTTTTTGTGTTGATATCAGTAACCTAGTGATGTAGTGATGTAGTAATGTGGATACTGGATTGAACTCCTAAAAGGCTTTGTAGCCAATACACGGGTTGAAGCATTCTGATAACCATAAAAAACGCTGCAAATTATTTCACTGGGGTTTATTATTCAATTGGCTTGGGTTCATGATTTGAATTTATACTAAGCTTTGGAGTGTGCGTGTTTCACAGTCATAGAGCGATTATTGAATTTCAGGAGGCACACAAATATGATCAACTGATCAATCCAAATAGGTAGGTACTTTGGTTGAGAACATATTTACGTGCTCCATGCATATCTCCTGAAATTCAATAACCCTTTTATGCCGCACCCTCTATATCTATATCACTCCGGGATTCAAGAGTGATTGACATAAAACACGTATTGGCACAACTGATGAATCTAAAATGAAAATTCCACTCCTGGATAATTGAAAAAATGTTGAGATGACAAATTAGGTTATTGGTAAAAATAAATTACAACATTGTTTAGGTCCTAGGTATCAAACGCTGTAAATTCTTTCACTGGGGTTTATTATCCAATGATTCATGATTTGAATTTCTACTAAGCTTTGGAGTGTGCGTGTTTCACAGGTGATAGAGCGATTATTGAATTTCAGGAGATATGCATAGAGCACTAAAATCGGTTCTCAACCAAAATACCTATTTGGATTGATCAGTTGATCATATTTGTGTGCCTCCTGAAATTCAATAATCGCTCTATCACCTGTGAAACACGCACACTCCAAAGCTTAGTATAAATTCAAATCATGAACGCAAGCCAATTGAATAATAAACCCCAGTGAAAGAATTTGCAGTGTTTTTTCCTTTCAAAGAGCATTCTGGTTCTCAATTTTTTATGTGCATTCTTTTCGTAATTTCTTCTATTGTCTGATTTGAAGCTTGAGATATTATGATTGTACCATGTACCAATCGATTTATAAAAACCATTGAAGTATGGAATAACATCTGAATTGTTCTTACTGGTTGATCGACAGTAATTAGTTGTCGAGATTAGTCGGAGAAAAGATCTTACTTTTGAACCAACAAAGCTCAGCTGTCGTGCGGGCTTAGTAGGTACCTCGTGGATTTCAGGAGTGCTATTTTTACTTCTGTCGTGAAATGGGTTTGGACGTAAAAATACGTTTATGAGCTGCAGTTTACTAATTGAGGGTTTCGTGGAAGTAAGTATATATTAGTGTGTGGTAAGTAATTGAGTATATAATTAATAAGTAAATGACTCCACGGATTTCTTTTTCAAAGCACTTAAGAGACTCCAGTGACAAACATAAGGTTCTTGCCATCTGGTCCTCGCTCCTCAGGGAAAAAGTTAATGTGAATGTGAGGCCAACAGAAATTACTAAATTTGCAGAGTTCACGAGTGGATTAATACCCATATCCGCAGCAGAAAAACTTCCGCGTCCAACATTCGTTATCAATCCGGCAGGTAAACCTTTTTTCCGTTGAGGAAGAAACGAAATTGATCCCTTATTCGGTTGTGCGGAATGTGACCGTGCTAAATCACGTATTCTACGTGTTTGTCACTTGTTTCAATTTCCTATGGTCGGCCGAATCCAATATCCACGACTGTAACCGCTAACCAAATATCTGCCGTATTTATTAAACGGCAGCTATATTTGCTGTCGGTCCCCGCTGTGCAGGGAGGTACTATGTGCATTCTCAATGTAAAATCTGTTCTATTCATAGGAACCATGACTTGGTCGGTGACATAACGTTTTCCCAATCATCCTTCGATATTTCAATATCAAATCATTGTGGCCGAGCAATGAGCTCTTCTTTTTTTCTCCACGAAAATGCCGCTACATACATTTAACATTGGTGGGTTACACTTTCATTACAGGGACAGTAATGTGTCGTGTCCACGCTTGTAGCCATTGTTATAAATACCAATGTATATTTTGGGAAACCAGACCAAATTCTCAATCCAACAAAAAAGTACGAAAATCGGTTTGAGCATTGCTTGAATGGCTACCCCAAATTGCAGAAAATTCGAAATTTGCGATGTTTGTTGAACAAATGAGTTCAAACAACCATCTTCTATACAAATGTTTAGAATCTATATTTGTTGCTATACACAGTCTCTTAAACCCTCTTACATAAAAATTACTTTTGAAGGTACGTCGAACAATTAAATTTAAATTGTAGAAGATGGAACCGGTGTACTACAGAAGCAAAATTATCAATGTGTGCTACTGTTCAGGGCGAGGATCCTTCCTTCACTTCCTTTGTGAATGTTCCGTTAAATACAAATTTAGGTCTAAATATTCTGGCAAGGAGATTTTCGATTCGACCGTATTTAATGGGAATCATAAATGGGTCAGAAAAGGTAATGTTCCTGTAGACATTTGTGAGTGACGACAGAGCCTGCAGAAATTATTTGGTCTCTGAATTTAATTATAAATACACTACAGTTGTTCCTAGCCATCGGCTTTACAATCTGCTAGCTCAAAAAAAGGAAAATTATTTAAATAATTTTAATTGATATAAGATAATAATAAGCACGGACATCTAAAAATCAATTTGTAAAGGACGAGTTTAATTTCATCCAATCATGCCGCCACATTATATTCGCCATATTCGCCAAATCCTATTAGTGATAATGTAAATATTATCTTATGTGTGAAGTGTTTTTTTTTTTTTTTTTTTTCAATAAAAGTTATTTCTTCTTCTCCTTTTTATTGCACATCTAGACTAAAATTGGGATTGAACAGAATAAGAATCATGAAAATTAGAAGCCTTGCATCAGGGGGGAATCCTAAAAACGAAAGTCAAGTTTATATGGCACATAGCCAAAATACACCAAATGCGTACGTTGTTTCAATCAAATTCTTGTAAGTGACATTTTCTTTAAAAATGGATAAATACAATAAAATCGATAAATAGCTCACTTCAGTTGACATAATCAAAAAACAAAAGGAAGACGGAAAATTTAGCGGTTTTTCGAGTTGGACATAAAGCTTTTGGGGGTTATTAACTGAAAATTTGTGTACGTACTATTGATAAAAACGCTAACAACATTCCAAGACGTCAAACATAACGGTTTGTTTTCTTTTTAATGCACTAAATGACTAGCCTACACAACATCTTCGTCGGTAACAAGATCGTATTCCTGGATCTTTTGACATTTCTTAGATAATGTTGAATATGTAGAAAATTAACTTGTTACAAAAAGTCACCGGACAGAAATGTTTATTTCATTTATTTATAATAACACGGGCAAGCCCAAATGCAAGTTTTTGTATGAGTAGGTATAAAATTAAATTCACTTAGATTTCAAGAAGTAACAACACGAGACAATATACAAATGTGATAACAATAATCAGAAGGACCAGAGGAATACACTCGGAATACCTGAATAACATACCTTGTTACCGCAGACATCAAGGCCTTTAAAAGATTAGGTTTGGATGATGTATTGCGGGTCTGTCGCTCTGATTCTACAGCGGTTATTATCATTGAAATGCAATTTATATGAGATACTTAAAGCATTTTGCCCGGACTACTTTAAAATTTCCAGCCCAATACAGCTACTGGAACCTAAGGAAATTAAAAATGCTAGTTGAATTTTAAGAGCGCACATACGTTAATAAACTTGTGAGATCTGCAACTCCTAGGATGTCACCTACGTCCTTACCCAATCATTTTGGTAATCTCGTCATCAAAATATGATGATAATCCTATGAATTCTATTATTAGGCTTCTTAAAAGAATCTGCAAACTCACGGACAGACAGAAATGAAACGAAAGTTGTTCAGGAAGTTCTAAAACGCGACTGTGAGTGGAAATTTTGATTTTGGAGGACAATGAGTCCCATATCCCTACTGGTTATCTTGCGAGATCCGATTTCCACCTTAGGATCTTGAAGATTTCCTCACCTGCCTACCGGAAAAAAGTGTCTTGGGTTAGTATTGGACGAATATCTACATTGGAAACCCCATATTGACTGTACTCACGGTCCAATTAACTTTCAATACATACCTAACGAGTAGAAATATAATAGAACATACTTGTTTCAGTATGCTACAATATGTACATTGATGCAGCATAATAACCTGGGGCAGGACTTATTCGTCGCTCACAAATAATACATGCACATCAGAAAATCATTATAAAAATGTTGCTGTTTTTAAGAACTTGGACTCTCAATTAATATTGTTGAGTACTTTAAGGCGATAATATGAGTGACAATAATTTAATTATTAAATGTTACAAAATTACTTCTGTACTTCCACAAGGACACTAATAGATTCACAATGTACACAACAAGATATGTAGTCCCAGAAAATGTAATTACACCCGTACCTAAATAAACTAGGTCATTTATAGATAAGTATTAAAATTGATTGTAGGAGGGGCTTGGGGGAGGGGGGGCTTCGAGATTTGACTGCTCATGGACTACTAAGTGGTTATTTACACTGATCTGCAAACGAGGGTTTCTAATGGTTAATTATTATTCAATGTGAGTTAACGGTCAATTAAATTTCACATCTAAATGTGCAGTTATGTTGCTGGATCAGGTATGCATATGATACCAGATATGCATATGGTACTATGCAGTTGGGCGAGGGTATGAAGCAGGAACTTTACATATAGTAACTAACCAGTTGTGATCACACTATCGCGATTCAGCGGACACTTTCAATCACACTGCACGTAATTGATTAGTGCGATAGCGTATTGGATTCAATGAATAATTTGGTAAATCTCGAGCCTCGGTGACATCGACATCAACGTCGCTGTGGAATTAACTAATTTGGTCGATCGAAAGTCCCTGAGATGTTCCGTTGGAAGTTGTTATTTTTCCTGGTTATTCGGACTCCTCAAACTGTATTAAAGATTAGATCCTGTCAGTATCCATTCATTTCCAATATTGGTTTATTATTCAATAATAAACCATTGTGAATACAATGGTTTATTATTCTCAATTTTTGAAAACAATAAAAACCATTCTAATCGCTCTTGAAAAAAAAATTTTAACCCCCCCTGAAAATTTCATGGTTTACGTTTCAAAGGGTGTAGAATCCAAATCTGCAATAAAAATGTTTCCGTCCGTCCGCCGTACGCACGATTTCTCCCAAACGGCTGGAGCAAAAAATCTGAAATTTTCAGGAAAAATCAATATTGGTCCGACAACCCCCAATTCTTTAGCCAGCTCTCACTTAATTTAAAGTGCCCTTTAAGGGTTGTCAAAGTTTTGTAAAATCCCTAAAAACCTCAAAAAAGTCAAGACGGCCTAAATTTGGACTTTTTTTGAAGAACTTTCCATGAGGAATCGAATGAGCCCCTCCCCAGGTCTGTAGCTCAAACCATTCCCGATGTGTGGCATGATCTTATGCTGCAAACATTTGCATCCACATTCACTACATCACTAGGTTCCTGCGATCAAAACAAAAACAACAGCGTGTTTTTTTTTATTTATTTTTTTTTTATTGCAGTATCCTAGTGATGTGGAGGTCCTAAAACTCCTAAAAGGGTTTATAGCCGACACACGGGTTGAAGCATTCTGATATGCATGAAACGCTGCAAATTCTTTCACTGGGGTTTATTATTCAATTTCATTCATTTGGCTTGGATTCATAATTTGAATTTTAACTATCTTTGGAGTGTGCGTGTTTCACAGGTGATAGACCGATTATTGAATTTCAGGAGGCACACAAATATGATCAACTGATCAATCCGAATAGGTATCTTGGTTGAGAACCGATTTATGTGCTCTATGCATATCTCGTGAAATACAATAATCGCTCTATCACCTGTGAAACACACACTCCAAAGCTTAGTAGAAATTCAAATCATGAATAATAAACCCCCAGTGAAAGAATTTGCAGCGTTTTTTCCCAACGGTTTCAGGTTTTACGTATTAATTTATTCAATACGGGGAAGCCCAATGCAACATAAATAGTAGCGTAATACAGACAAATTTTCTAGATGCAGAGCAAATAATTAGAATGCTTGTTGAAACGATACAAATTATTACATTAAGGTTTAATTTCTTGTTATTGACAAACGGGCGTGAAGAATCCGTTTTTTATACAGGGACATGAGGTATATTCAGCATAAAATTTCCTATCAAAATCGGTCATAAAAGAATTTTGGCATCATAGAATCTCATTTCGCTCCACTGTGAGCCCCCTGGAGTTAGTTGTCATGTATTGGCTTAATTTTTATCCTTATCGAGGACATTTCTCATGATAATTCATAATTATTATGAAGGACTTAATTTTTGTTCCAGGTTACAACGAAACCGAGGAATTAGTCAACGCTTCTTCCTTTGACTACCCGAGTTTGGAAATAGTCGAGGAGCCCATTCAAATCGCACTGGTGACTGTCTTCTCTGTCACCGCGTTCTTCAGCCTGGCCAGCAACATCTGCGTCATTCTCGTTCTCGCCGTGTCCACCAGGTGAGTCCGAACGACCTTCCACCATTGAACTTGTAGGTATGACATGTGGGTTTGACAAGTAGATATGACATGTAGGTATGACACGTAGGTATAAATTGTAGGTGAGACAAGTATGTCATGTAGATAAGTCACGTTTGTAAACCATGTAGGTATGTCATCTAGGTAAGACATGTAGGTATGTCATGTAGTTATGACAGGAAGGTATGATATATACGTAATGTAGGTAAGACATGTAGGTATGTCATACAAATATGACATGATGGTATGTCATACAAATGTGACATGTAGGGTATGTCATGTAGGTTTGTCATATAGTTGTTACGTAGGTATGGCAAGTAGTTATGACACCCACACATTATCAAGTTCATACTTCGACGTTATCCCTGGATGAGATCAACAGGATATAGCAGCACAGCACAAATTAAAAAAAAACCAAGTTCTCAAAAAACTATTTGCTCTTGTTAATATTTTCCTTTCATATTGGTTTGTCATTTTCAATGATCAACCTCTGTTCTCGGCCATAGACGAATTCAACAATTTATAACTTTTTAATCATTTTAATAATTTTTTTTTTATCAGTTGATGATCCCTAGCTTCTCTCCGTGTGAAGCGATTGGGCTGGCTAGAAGTTTAGAGCACGTAAATCGGTTCTCAACCAAAATACCTATTTGGATTGATCAGTTGATCACATTTGTGTGCCTCCTGAAATTCAATAATCGCTCTACTACCTGTGAAACACACCAAAGCTTAGTAGGAATTCAAATCATGAACGCAAGCCAAATGAAAAATAAACTCCAGTGAAAGAATTTGCAGCGTTTTTATTTTTTATGGTAATCAGAATACTTCAACCCGTGTTTCGGCTATGAACCCTTTTAGGAGTTCACTCCAGTATCCGCGTTCACTACATCACTTGGTTACTGCAATCAAAACAAAAACAATAATAAACCAAAATAACGCAAATGCTGGCACCATAAATCGGGCCATACATCGGGAATGGTTTGAGCTACGGACCTGGGGAAGGGCACATTCGATTCCTCATGGAAAGTTCTTCAAAAGAAGTCCAAATTAAGGCCGCCTTGACTTTTTTGAGGGTTTTAGGGATTTTACAAAACTTTGACAACCCTTAAAGGGTACTTTAAATCAAAACAAAAACAAACAAAACAACAGCGTTTTTTTTATCGCAGTAACCTAGTGATGTACTGAATGTGGGTACTGGAGTGAACTCCTAAAAGGGTTTATAGCCGATACACGGGTAGAAGCATTCTGATTTGAATTGAATTTCTACTAAGCTTTGGGGTGTGCGTGTTTCACAAGTGATAGAGCGATTATTCAATTTCAGGAGGCACACAAAAATGATCAACTGATCAAACCAAATAGGTATTTTGGTTGAGAACCGATTTAAGTGCTCTATGCATATCTCCTGAAATTCAATAATCGCTCTATCCCCTGTGAAACGTAAACCATGAAATTTTCAGGGGGGTGGTTAGAATTTTTCTTATTCAAGAGCTATTACAATGGTTCATTATTGAATAATAAACCAAAAATAAAAAACTGTAATTTTATCGATCTTTGTGATGCCCCATTTTTAATTACGGTGTACAAGATGTGAGCAGTGAACTTTCATATTCACGAACGCAGGCTATAGGCAGGCTATTCCCCTCAAACTAGTCAACGTCTTTCCAATTGATTCTCGGTCCAAGTTATAATTGAAATTCCAACTGATTCTTACAAATATCCAATATTGTTCAACAGCAGGCGGTTTCTGAAAGCACAGAAAAGCAAGATAAGGAGTTGATGCCCGGAAACCTTACGTCCTTTTACCGCTATTGTAAGACGGGCGAATGGCGCTCCTCCCTACAAAAGCTTCGCATTTCCCAGAAGAAGCCCGAGTGCTTTGCCAAGTTGCTCGTCAGAACGCAACTGTCAGTGCGCCCATCGCTGAGATTATATCCACCTTTTCTTCTCCCACACATCATATACACAAGAGCAATATTAGAAAATAGAAGTTGGTAAATAAACGTGTCAGGGCGTGAATTGGAAAGAGAGAAATAAAATTTCGAATCGTGTTTGAATTTGATATTCCCTGTTTTTTTTTTTTTTTTATCTCACCGAATTCATGTACATACTATGCTGATTTTATCTTGAATTTAGCTCTTTCTCACAACTTCAATATTTTTTATGAACGTTTATGTTCCTTGTTTTCTTCCTAATTACAATCACACATTTATATTGACATATCGAGAGAAAAAGTGGAGTATTTAATGTTGTGACTATTTAATAGTACCTTCATTGTAAAACACTGATTTTTCCTCCGCTAACAAATTACCAGTTAGCAACCGTAAAACTTCCCCCGCACACACACTTCCGATTGGAGGCCAGTTTTGATGTAAAACGCTTATCAAATTCAACGTCGGCGAGAGAATGAGGCGTCTCGATAAATGTATCACGTACCTCGCCAATTTCAATTTCATTGGTGGATAATGTAGTATTCATAAGCAGCTTTTTGCGTAAACGATATTCGCGCGCTAGTTCCAACGAGTGCCGTTTTGTAGGACCAATGATAACTACGTTAGATTGTGCTCGTTGATGGTTGCGATGTAATGGTTCCATCGTTTGGTCACTGAGGTTCCGAAGCAACGAATGGTAAACTGTAAAGACATAATCATCACCACTCACAGGACTGTCACAGTTAGTAAAACGTCTGCCAAGTGGGTGTGGCACATAGCTTCCTCGTATCCATAGCATGACTGTATAGATCATTGAAAATTATTATTGACTAAAGAACTTTGTTCAATTAGGCGAAGTAAATGTTGAATTAGGGTAAATTTATTGTTATGCAGGAGCATAACTTGAGAAAATAAAGGTAGGCATGTTCAACTATTGAACAAACTATAAAATATACCTAATTCCGAACAATCCCTGAAAATGTCATCGAAATCGGTCAAGAACTCCGGGAGTTATGCTTGTGGCAAAAATTTCACGTTTGCGCATGAGCAGAGGCTACTATTGATCCGGGGGTCATGAAACTCGTAGGGGACCATCTACACATCAAACCGAACAATCCCTGAAAATTTCATCGAAATCGGTCAACTCCGGGAGTTATGCGCTGTAACAAATTTCACGTTTGCGCATGCGCAGAGGCTACTATTGATCCGGGGGTCATGAAACCTATAGGGTACCATCTACACCCCAACCCGCACAATCCCTGAACATTTCATCAAAATCAGACTATAACTTCGTGTAGTTTTGCCGTAACGAGGATTTGCTGACAGACAGACACACAGACAGACACGGAACCAAAATTGTTCAGAAAGGTCTAAAACGCAAAATGCGAGTGGAATTTTTGATTTTGGAGACAAAAAAATTTTCACATTCCGAAAGTGCAAAAAAAGGCTTCCGCTACCTTAGTAGACTCGGAAGCAACAATATGGTTCCATCGGATGGTCACTGAGGTTCCGAATGTCCAGGGGTTAACGTAACAAGATCAAGTAAATCAACAGCTTTCAAATGAGTGGTGAACGAGTTTCGTACGATCTTAAATGTCGAAGATAATGATCCGTAGCAACGAATCGGTTGTAAAGAGTAAAGAGTTTATGTAGCAAAGTAAAGACATAAAATGTCAAAAACAAAAACTCAATATCAGATTAGTGAAGAAACGATGAGGAAAAATGTATTTTCAATCCACAGCTATTTCATCCGGACGATAAATTGTTTCTCCCAATTACAGGCAGCGGAGTTCAATTAGCCGAGTTAGCCCACGCGACTTACTCTCTTACACATCCGCAAACTGCTGGAACGAAAGAATGAACGTCATTAAGGAATTTAATTGTCAATAAAGCTCCAAACAGATTTTTACGTAGGAGTTTTCGGATTCGTAATCCGAATTCAATGAGAAATAATATGTAGCATCATACGCCAAAAAATCCAGCACACGGGTTAGAGTTGATATAGCATTAGCAAACTGAGTTAAACCTTTAGCAAACTGAATTAACCTTTTCGCAATTAGAATTAAACTTTACCTCCATATTTGTATTTGCGAAAGGTTTAATTCTAATTGCGAAAGGGTTAATTTCAATTGCGAAAGGGTTAATTCAGTTTGCTAAAAGTTTAATTTAGTTTGCTAAAGGTTTTATTCAGTTTGCTAATGCTACAAGCTGTTTGCCTTTACATTTTGTTAACTGTTTTCAATAAAGGACCTTTAGTGTCGAAGGAGAAAAAATTGAACCCTTCCTTGGTATATTAGAGATATTTTGATTTGGTGATTGATAATGTTGAGGGAGAGAGAGAGAGAGAGAGAGAGAGAGAGAGAGAGAGAGAGAGAGAGAGAGAGAGAGAGAGAGAGAGAGAGAGAGAGAGAGAGAGAGAGAGAGAGAGAGAGAGAGAGAGAGAGAGAGAGAGAGAGAGAGAGAGAAAGGCATTTATTACAAAAATAAAAACATCGGCATCCAATTTTGTTCCACAACCTCATTCTCAAAGTTTGTCGCTCCTAAATAGCAATTTCAGTCCTCCATCCACCCAACCCTACTCTAAAGCCTTAGAGTTGATTTGAAAAAAGTGTTTTTCTCATTTGGACTGTATTTGGGGTCTACTTGGTCCTAATTTCTGACCAGCCGGAAAAACATGGTTTTCGCTGATAAAAGGCAGCGGTGTACACTTTTCAGAGTATTTTGTACGAAAAATTGATCAGGATAGGTTTCAGATCCGCAACAATTCACTCATAGCAAATAACTGCAATTTCTGAATCTAAAAGTGACCCTTAAGAAGGACTTCTTAAAAACTCGCTTTTTTCAGTATTTCAGCCTAAAACTCGCTGGTTCTGACGATTGCGTCGAAGACTCTATAATTGTCTGAAAAGTCTGCGATTCTTATGTTTTCTGTGAAAATTCGCTAATTCGACTAAAGCTAATATGATTTTTGTGAGACTTATGAATACTTAGCACTTATTTCGCAAATGCTCAGCCTTACCTCTGAATGCTGAATGATTCATTGGGAATAATTTTAACAATTTGGTCATAACATGGTAGTTTTTGGAAAATTTAATGAAAAGTTACTGTCAAGAATTTCTAAAGAAGTACTGTAAAAAATACACACTTAGACTTAGGCAATGGTGCAAGAATTGAACTGGTTTCATTCATCCGTGCGAACGCTAACCGAATTTTCTCTGTTACAGGACATCGAGAGAATTGAAGGCGTTCTTAGTCAACCTCGCCGTTTCTGACGTGTTAATGGCGATATTCTCCATTCCGTTCACTTATACTATGTAAGTACCATGGTCTTCACTTCAGTGAAATTCAAATAATATGATGATTGCCTGTCACCAATAGCTGCTAACAATATCGACTTGAAATTGGCATGCCCTTGATTGTCGGCATTTAAACATTTTGAGCATAGAAAGCATCTACAAAGATAAAAAAGAATTACAAAGAGGTTTATTATTTCTGTATTGGAATATAAGCGTAAATATATAATAGACGTAGTGGTATATACTAGACGCCTGGAATCTCCTTATCTTGTAATTTCATTCTTGATGCCATAAATAGAGGCTCACTTATATCAGCTCGTGAGATCGGTTCAGAATTCGTAGGACATAAGCCACAAGGGTCCATCAGCTTATCACTGTGTCTCCATACCTTGTAGTTGACTTATAGACGTCCCAAAGACTCCATTAACTCCGTGAATACCAACTCCTTTGGTACGGAATTAGAGCTGAAATCAAAATACCCACAATGGTTCAATATACTTTAGCATTACGGTTTACTCGACCAGAACTATGCGAATGATGTACTTCAGATACGGCCTAGACTCTTTCTTCCCTTCTGAGGATTATGTCTTACCCTACAACGATTTGTCAGCCTATCTCAGTCTTCCAACGCTAACTTTAAGAAGAATACTGAGTGACCTTGCCTTCCTCTACAATGTCTTACAAAACAAGGTGGACTCCCCAACCTTTCTTTCATCGCTCTCTTTCCGGGTGCCATGCAGCACAACTCGTTGTGGAGACCTCCTCCAAGTTCCCCTCCTGCGTACAAACTACATGTTTAACTCCCCCACTCCCCGGATAATGAGGTTGGCAAATATATGCCTCCGGGATATTGATATCTTTAATGGTTCTCGGGCTAAATTAATTAAGGACGTAATGAACATTATCAGTGGAGAGTTATGATATCATTGACCTACGAATGACTGTACGTGCGAATATCTTCATCTTTTTGTTATAATTATGTAATTGGGCATTGCCCGTGTATTAAAATAAATAAAATACAATAAACTAGGTAATATGATTCTTGAAAAACTCGAATTCAAAAGGAACTCAAGGAAACAAAATTCCATTGCAATTAAGTCACCTGATTCTATTCCCACCTGTTACTAAACGATTTTTACTATCTCCAAGCACGTTCATATCCACATCCGTGTTGACGTTCTTTTTTTCTGTCAAAACCCTAGCCTTTAAAGTGAAACCTAACGTAACACCCTACACGATCAATAATGATGTTATCAGAATGACGGTAATACTGATCGTCTAGGGTAATGATGGAATGACAGGCTGGAATTATGTATTCATGTCGATACGTCGTCTTCTCAGTTCTGGCAGAAAATAATCACGCTACATCTGTAGGTAACGATCTGTGTTGACAGCGACGGTCCGACCGTTTTCGCGAAAAAAGTACGGACCAATAATGAAGTTTCGACTAATCCTACATCAAACAGTTATCCTTTCACAGTGGAGAGGTGTTTCATGGAGCTCTAGCGGGTTTTCAGAGGCCCAATAACGGAAGTTTTGCTTATTAACCACTCCTGACAGATGAATGTGAGTTTCGTCACTCATTATCAAAACAATGTCATTTATCACAAATTGTTTTTCAAATCCTAACTGGTTTCGCAATGGCAACATCTGTAGTATACATGAAAAAATAGAATTTGAGCTTATGTAAAAAATGAGTGAGTTACAGTTTTTTCATATCTTCCACATCTCCCTGCCGGACCCTGAATTTACCGCAGAAGGAGCTCTTTAGCTATCACATGGGACGCACTACTTAGCATTCTATGGGCGAACTGTGTCCTAGTGACTAAAACAACGTCGGGCGAGGGTTGTTGATGTGTTGATCCTTCAAAGTAAAGGGGGTTGATGAATGGAGGCTCCGTGACGGCCCGTCCGCAACGTCAGATGCCGCGCAGTGCCTACTAAAACGTGGGTCAATCATCATATCATCAGCGGAGTTGCACGAGTAGCTAGATGGCGTTCCCAGAGAACCGAAAGCTCAGACACTATAACGCTGCGAATCACGAATTCCAAGGATAAGGGCTAAGTGGCTGAAGTGGGGGCGGGGATGAAATCTCGGGAATTTAATTATCTGTTACAGCTGTACATACAGGCTACGTTGGAACGCTTTGGAATTCCGTTGGCGAAGGTTATGAGATCCTTCTTTCTTCCCTCCTTTCAAACATCGAGTTGATAAGCCCCAAACTCCCTATACATAGAGGTACCTCCATAATTATTCGTCCTAATCATAGCTCTCCTGTGCTCATGAACTCAAGAAGCAAACCTCATTCACTTATGATACATTTCAGCGAATTCGATTAATTATTTTCAATAAAAATATTTCTAATCTACCATGAAAAACGTCTGCCAAGTTGGGTGTGGCCGTGCTTCCTCGTATTGATAACATGAACGCATAGACCATTCAAATATTGTAAATTAACGTAATAGACAGTAAGTAATATGATATAAGCTAGTTACAACAATTCAACATCTACGCCTTCAAATTGTCGAGTAGCTCTTGGATGTATTGACTCACAAAAACGCTGCGAATTCTTTCACTGGGGTTTATTATTCAATGATTCATGATCAAAGTTCAAAGAGCATCTTTCTGGGAAACTCTTCGCCGAAGAGAATGAACGTGAGCACAGATGGAAAATTGGGTGTCTGGATTAGATTCGGTAGATTCGTTCTTTGTTCTTAATTGTTTCCATGTTCGTTATTGGATGGTGCCACATTAATGAATCGAATGAGACCGCCGGACCACAATACGTTACGTTTCTCTCTAAGGGCTAGGATTTTGAAAGAGAGAAAAAAAAGCTGCAGATTCTTTCACTGGGTTTTATTATTCAACGATTCATGATTTGAATTTCTACTAAGCTTTGGAGTGTGTGTGTTTCACAGGTGATAGAGCGATTATTGAATTTCAGGAGATATGCATAGAGCACTTAAATCGGGTCCCAACCAAAATACTTTTTTGTAGTGATCAGTTGATCATATTTGTGTGCCTCCTGAAATTCAATAACCGCTCTATCACCTGTGAAACGCGCACACTCCAAAGCTTAGTAGAAGATCAAATCATGAATCATTGAATAATAAACCCAAGTGAAAGAATTGGCAGCGTTTTTTCAAGAGCGATTACAATGGAAAAATATTCTATTTGAAAATTTTAAATTCCGTAAGACGGAGCATGCATATCAGAATGCTGGGACCCGTGTATCGGCTATAAACCCTTTTAGGAGTTCACTCCAGTACCCACATTCACTACATCACTTGGTTACTGCGATCAACACAAAAAAACCCTGTTGTTTTGTAAAATTTTAAAAGTTTTGTAAAATCCCTAAAAACCTAAAAAAAAAAGTCAAGGCGGCCTAAATTTGATCTATTTTTCAAGAACTTTCCACGAGGAATCGAAAGAGCCCCTAGCCAGGTCCGTAGCTCAAACCATTCCCGATGTATGGTCCGATTTATGCTGCCAACATTGCATCCACATTCAGTACGTCGCTAGGTTACTGCGATCAAAACGAAAACAACAGGGTTTCACGATATAGTGAATGTAGATGCAATGCTGGCAGCATAAATCGGACCATACATCGGGAATGGTTTGAGCTACGGACCTGGCTAGGGGCTCTTTCGATTCCTCGTGGAAAGTTCTTGAAAAAGAGATCAAATTTAGGCCGCCTTGACTTTTTTTGAGGTTTTTAGGGATTTTACAAACTTTGACAACCCTTAAAGTGCACTTTAAATTTGGTGAGAGGGCTGGCTCAAGAATTGTGGCGTCGTCGGACCAACATAGATTTTTCCTGAAAATGTCAGCTTTTTTGCTTCAGCCGTTCGAACGACTCGGAGAAATCGTGCGCACGGCATACGGCGGACGGACGGAAAAATGTTTATTGCAGATTCAGATTCTACACCCTTTGAAACGTAAACCATAAAATTTTCAGGGGTGTTAGCTTTTTTTTTTTTTTTTTTTTTTTTTTTCAAGAGCGATTACAACCTCACCTGTTGATTGCTGACACCGATTTTTAAGCGCAAGAACGAAATTTTTGAAGTGATAAATAGAGCGTGTCGGGTTTTTTTTTTTCCGTTTTTATGCCATTTCCACCATGTGAAGTTTTAGTGGGTTTGAATCCCACATAACCCAAAGTGCGGTCCTTTTTGGGTATCTTAGGAGATCCGATTTCCAATTAAGGATCTCAAAGATTTCCTCACCTGCCACCGGAAAAAAAACGTCCTTGCACATGGTAAAACGCTGCAAATCGCTACAAATTTCACAAAGGTTTGATTATTTTATTAATAATCATTTTTCAACCTCCCCCCCCCCTCTCAGCCTTATCTTGTCTGTTAAGTCGTCAAAACCAAGTAATGAAAAATTAAGATTCAAAAAGTTAGACGTTACAGTCATTTTCGTCAGCTTTTTTTTTTCGTTTTTGGCCGCGTAACCGCGTAAAGCAATTGGTAATTCAATTTTTCAAAACAAAGAGGTTTTATTGACTTGATAAATGATTGATGTCTTTGTACTTCCTTCATCAGGTAAGTATCAGAGATGGGCGAAACCATAGTTACAATTACATTCATATTCACAAGCGATTACGATTACAATCATGATCTCAGGTATGATTATGTTCATACGACAACTTTACAACTAAGGTAAAAGCCATTCTAAGGCCTATTATGGCCTGAATCGGAAGAGTAGAGAAGTTTGTTTGGAGTCAAATATCCAATTCGTCGAACAACAGGATTTTTGGAGATCAATGAGATGAGGATGGGAGTTTTCCCGCTGACAGTTGGCAAGGGGTCAAGGGTCGCATCCTACACTTCCCTTTTCCTGTCCATTCAAACGTGAAATGTCTTGTTCTCTTGAACAAGTTGACAATACAGTTTTTTTCGTGATTTTATTTATTGCAACTGATTGTAGGATACATAATCTAGCAATATTTTATTTACGGACTAAGTCACTCGCGACAAAGTTGTGGAAACCCATTTCGACCAGGGGTTTCAACGTTGGGTTTAAGAATAAAAATAATCTCAAATCTTCTTTGGGTTCGGTTAAGGATAAAATTAATATTCAGGATAAAAGTGGGGTCTATAAACTAAAATGTTCATGTGGGTTTGAGTACTGTGGTCAAACTGGTAGGAAATTTAGGGAACGAATAAAAGAGCATGAAAAGGATTTCAGGGACAACAAAGGTGATTCTGCCTTTGCAAGTCATCTGAATGAATCCAATCATAGCTTTAGTTTTGATCTGACAAACAGGCAATGAGTAGAATTTCCTCACTTTTGCCCAAAGGGAGGTATGTTGGATGTGCTAGAAAAATTCGAAATTGTTGAGAGTGATAGGTCAGGAAAATGTTTAAATGATGTCATTCCTCAAAATATTTCACCATTATTGGGTTCTTTCTTGCAATAAGTTTGGCTCCGCCTCTCCATAATGATACTATTTGTGCCCCTTTCACTTTGTAAGCCTTGAGTGGCATTGGTTGGTCCTCCCCGCCCCTTTCACTTCCTTGAGCCAATAGGATTCAATCTCCTCAGTTGATCCTATATAAGATATGCTTTCTGTGATGTACTTTTAGTTCATGTTTGTTACTGATGATGACCTAACCGTCGAAATCGATTTAATAGTGTAACTCTTTACTTTCGTGGAAATATAGACAACGTTCCATCTTACTCCGTTTTTATTTGAATATTTTATCTCATAAATGGACACGATGTACAGGGTGAGATTTCAACAAACCAACCCTTCAGAGTAACACACTGTTATCTGGAACACACTTCACTATAACTTGCACAGCACAATCAGGTCCAGTGGCTTGTTTACGCTTGAGGCGCCGCAGTTCTCCTTCGTTGTCCAGAACGTTGAGCATCTCCGGGTTCTTGTGCTGATGGAGGCGTTTTTCGTGCTTCTGGGCGTATTTCATGATGATTTCGTTGACTGTTTCCAGTCTTAGGTCACGATACAGTGATCCCATCTGAAGACTAATCATTCAAAACAAGTAGGGCATGGCACGTGACTTCCCCATCGGTAACATGAGCGTAAAGATCATTCAGTTGAAGTCAATGGGATGATTAAACCCTTTCTCACCAACAAGGTGCACTCCGAGTTCGAACAAGATCGGACGATTAGAAAGTGATGATTTGAAGCCTGTGTCATGTTTCCCAGACTCCTCGCGCCCCCGTGTGCAGAAGCTACTAATGATATGGCTCTGTTGACGTTGAATTGAGGTAATCAAGCCACCTTTTACCAGCTACCCTCTAAACTAGAGCGGGATCAAACTATTATGATTGGAAATCTACGCTTCATAGATTCGATGAAAGAATCTACCGCTTCATAGAAACTAATAAGTAACCATACACATTCTGTCCACTAATTCCGTGGAAATTTCATCAAAAGCGAATTAAAAAAGGAAAAAACGAGTGGAGATTGTGATGACAGCAACGAAAAATTGTCTACCCTCGCAGACAACGCAGCCATGTGATCTATTCAGTCAGGTGATTTTGGTAGTGAAACACCTACCTGCTCTTCAGTAGTCCTTATATTAACACGATTTCTGAAGGGCCTAACAGCGTTTTCTACAGGTTTGAGATGGTAACATCAAGTTCATCGATTGTCTATGTAGGGGCGCTAGGATGCGTCGTCTTATTGTTGCCCAAAAATTTGTGTGAATAACGTTGTTTTCTTATGGTCTTCGATCGAACTGTTCTCCCAACTTCATCCAACTGAAACACCTGGTAAGTTTAGGATTTAAAGAAGGCGGTAGAGGCGGTGCAACAGGAAGAAAAGGGTACGCTTCGTGCCTAAAAACTTTTGAAAGTTCCACGAACAACGATAAGAGATAACATAAAATTCCAAGATTCTGGCGAGTTTTCTCAAAAACACGTTGACCAGTTCTCACTCCAGCCTGAGAGAGAGAATTGGTCAAGTACTGTCTGGAGATGGAAAGAAATTATTTTGGCCTCAACCATGGAGACGACCGCCATCCTCTTCCAATGAGGAAGATGTAGCCGAAGATGTGACGCATATCGATACTGACGATGACATGGACATCGATGATATAGATTCCAAGGAAGATGACAACGATGTAGAGTGTGAATTTTGTGGCAAAAAGTTTAGTGAAGACAAAGGAGGGGAGCCCTGGCTGAAATGCATAAAGTGTTATTCATGGAACTACAAGTTCTGCGACGCTGCTTCCAGGGAGTCAAAGAACTTCTACACCTGTACAAATCGCTTAAATTAAGCTATGCAGCTACCCAATAACTTTATTTAGAGGTATTATATTCACCAGTATTGTAATGTAAGTTCATTTTAATCATACTCAGCTTTGAACCCAAGGAGTTTTAGTTGTTCACATCCTAGTCCATCGCTTGTTCTTAATGCCACCTACCAGGCGGTTTTAGGAACACCTAGAGGGCGAAATTGTTAACACTTGTTTGGGAATCACGATTTTGAGTTTTCTCACTCTACATATCTGGAATCACTTCTAGCAGGATTTTTCAACAGCAGTTTGGGCTACAGGGATCAATGACAGCCGACTCCACTGTTTATTTTAGCATTTTTTTGATCGGTTTTACCTGAAAACAAAGCTGTTATAAGGAAAAGCAGTTACGGTAGGCGGAATTTGGGAAACTTACCCTAACAACTCGAAAAATATGAAGCAGAAGTGGGACCTGTAGATGAAGTATTGGCTGATCCTGTTTTGTGTGAAATAATTAGAAAATGTATCCTATGTTTTGTACTAACATTAGTGTAAAAAATGTTCATACACCCGAACACTCAATAAAATTAGTTGTGTACTGAAGGCCATTTTGATATAGTTACTGCCATTTGTTTTATCGGTCCCTCTGATTCATCCAATCAAAATTCAATTCAATAAAAGCGAGAGACAATAACGATTTTGGAGAATGAAGCGTAGGTAATCAGATTACGTTGTCAAGGTGAAGAAGACTGGAGCTTTGTCATTATACTTCCGTCGTTGGGAAAGTTAAAAAGCTGCTTTCCTTCTGATGATATTAAAACCATTATACTTAGTATAAGAACTACCCCCCATCACAAAAAAATGGATACTGCAAAGAAGTCGATTTTCGATACCTCCCTAGTATCTAAACAACTTTGCAATTTATTTCCGCCAATAACCTAATTTGTCATCTTGACATCTTTTCATTTTTGGTTTATTATTCACTAATAAACCATTGTAATCGCTCTTGAAAAAAAAAATTTTCTAACCCCCCTGAAAATTTCATGGTTTACGTTTCAAAGGGTGTAGAATCCAAATCTGCAATAACAATTTTTCTGTCCATCCGCCGTACGCCATACTCATGATTTCTCCCAAACGGCTGGAGCAAAAAATCTGAAATTTTCAGGAAAAATCAATGTTGGTCCGACAACGCCCCAATTCTTTAGCCAGCACTCTCACTTAATGTAAAGTGCCCTTTAAGGGTTGTCAAAGTTTTGTAGAATCCCTAAAAACCTCAAAAAAAGTCAAGGCGGCCTGAATTTGGACTTTTTTTAAAGAACTTTCCATGATGAATCGAATGAGCCCCTTCCCAGGTTCGGAGCTCAAACCATTCCCGACGTATGGCCCGATCTATGGTGCCAACATTTCCGTTATTTTGGTTTATTATTGTTTTTGTTTTGATTGCAGTGACCTAGTGATGGAGTGAACTCCTAGGGGGGCAAAGGGTTTATTGCCGATACACGGGTTGAAGTATTCTAATAACCATTAAAAAAAAAAAAAAAAAAAAACACAAAAAAAAAACGCTGCAAATTCTTTAACTGGGGTTTATAATTCAATTGGCTTGCGTTCATGATTTGAATTTCTACTAAGCTTTGGAGTGTGCGTGTTTCACAGGTGATAGAGCGATTATTGAATTTCAGGAGGCACACAAATATGATCAACTGATCAATCCAAATAGGTATTTTGGTTGACAATCGATTTTAGTGCTCTATGCATATCTCCTGAAATTCAATAATCGCTCTATCACCTGTGAAACACACACACTCCAAAGCTTAGTAGAAATTCAAATCATGAATCATTGAATAATAAACCCCAGTGAAAGAATTTGCAGCGTTTGATATAGTACCTAAACAATATTGTAATTTATTTTTACCAATAACCTAATTTGTCATCTGAACATTTTTTCAACTATCCAGGAGAGGAATTTTCATTTTAGATTCATCAGCTGTGCCAATACGTGTTTTATATCAATCACTCTTGAATCCCGGAGTGATAGAGATATACAGGGTGCCGCATAATGGTCGGAAGTTTTCGAAAAAATCATAACTTTGGTAATTTTTACTCAAAAAAAATTTTCATTGACATATTTAGATCCACAATTCAAAAGCATTTCAGAAATTCATGTGTGGAAAATCACATCAGTCAAGTGGCTTCCTTCGTTCGCGATACACTGCTGGAGTCTTAAATGAGGATCTCATTTTGTTCATGAGCGATGAGGCTTACTTCCACCTCAATGGCATGGTGAATCAGCAAAATTGTCGTTATTGGGCTGATGAAAATCCCCGAAAATTACACGAACAACCGCTGCATAGCCCAAAAGTTACTGTTTGGTGCGCCATATCCCAAATTTGCATCATCGGCCCTTACTTCTTTGAAAACGACAATGGCATTGCTGTTACCGTCAACTCAGAACGCTCTGTCGAGATGATAACCAGCTTCTTTACATCAGAATTGAGACGAAAACGTATTGCAATCCGCCATATGTGGTTCCAACAGGATGGGGCAACGGCTCACACAGCTAGGGCAACAATGAGCGTTATT
Source organism: Creontiades dilutus (assembly GCA_031894815.1). Lineage (NCBI taxonomy): Eukaryota > Metazoa > Arthropoda > Insecta > Hemiptera > Miridae > Creontiades > Creontiades dilutus. Next base: position 245,151 of record JAVIWC010008056.1, read on the forward strand.
CGTCTTCTTATCCCTGGCCGCCTTAATTCCAGGTTCGGTGACGTTCATTGGCCTCCTCGGTCCTCAGATTTGTCCACATGTGACTTTTTTCTGCGGGGACACCTCAAAGCACGTGTTTACCAGCACAAGCCCCGAACATTAGAGGGATGAAGGATGCTATTCACGTGGAAATCTTTTACTTTGGAGAGCCGTCGCCAAGTATCTGATTGTGTTTTTATTTATAAGTTATTACATAATAAAATAGTCTCCCCCCCCCCCCCCCAATTGCTTCAATCACTCAACTTCCATGCACCGCCATATATCACTTCCACCGTAATATTTTACTGTCCGTCTTCAACAACTAACTATTTATTTAACAATCCCCCGCACCGAGCCCAGAGACTGCTTAATAGTATCTCAAATCAAAATTTTGACCTTTTTTCTGATTCTATATTTACTTTAAAGTTGGCATTTCGTAAAAGTTAAATTTCCTTTTTCGTTATTTTAGTGTAATCTTTTTTTTTCTTTTTCCGCAAGCATGTTTCTTTATCTATTTTTCATGAATTACTGCTTTTGCCTTTCACTCATTTGGAAAAATGTCTTTCTTTTTTTCTACTTTTCTTGTGCCTGGAAATAATTTTTATATAATTTCTTGTAATTGGGCCTTAGCCCGTGTATATGCAATAAAACAATAAAACAAAACAATCGTCGGAGTTGAGAGAGCAACGTTGGAAAGAGTTTTCGGAAATTTCCTAGAGAGACTCCAGCAGTGTATCGCGAACGAGGGACGCCACTTGACTGATGTGATTTTCCACACATGAATTTCTAAAATGCTTTTAAATTTTGAATCCAAATATGTCAATACAAAATTGTTTGAGTAAAAATTAACGAAGTTATGATTTTTTCAACAACGTCCAACCTTTATGCCGCGCCTTGTACAAGACAACTCCAAAATCGGGGAAAATAAAATTTGTTTGACTACCATGATGTAGATGAAATTATAGTTGTTCCCGCTACAACCAGTACCAATCGTAGGAGGTACAAGAATATGTAACCTTGTTACCTAAAAATAAGACTCATTTTAAAGGGTACAGGTGAAAACCCCATCATCAACTGGTCGAAAATCAGTTAGGAACGCTACTTGAAGAGTTTTGTGGTGTAATTTCTTAGTATGAAGTCCTTTTCGATGAAAATCACCTTCATCGCCATCTAGAATCAAGTTGTAATCGTAAATACGCTATGCGAAAAACCACTTCATCGTGTGGAGTAGAACAACATGATTGTGTTTCAAATCACCCACCCCTTGGTGAGATCAAGATAGTTCCAGTATTCCTGTGATAAGATTTATGCACTATTTTGTAATAGAAAAGGGGCGTTTTGACACCGCGGAAATAGTGTTCCTCATCCGCAGGCACTCATACCCAGAATGTGACCATAATACGATCATAGTGAAACAGACATCGAATGCAGAAACAACCGATGATTGGAGAGAGGTTTGAGGAGCTGCGGACAGGATATCTCATTTCAAAATTAGACGGAGTTTTCAACGTCATTCTTTGTTACTGAAAAGTGCTCGTTCTCTACTAGACCAGTGACAGTGATGAAAATTTTGAAATAAATACGCTGCAAATTCTTTCACTGGGGTTTAATATTCAATGATTCATGATTTGAATTTCTACTAAGCTTTGGAGTGTGCGTGTTTCACAGGTGATAGAGCGATTATTGAATTTCAGAAGATGTGCATAGAGCACTTAAATCGGTTTTCAACCAAAATACCTATTTGGATTGATCAGTTGATCATATTTGTGTGCCTCCTGAAATTCAATAATCTCTCTATCACCTGTGAAACACGCACACTCCTAAGCTTAGTAGAAATTCAAATCATGAATCATTGAATAATAAACCCCAGTGAAAGAATTTGCGTTTTTTCAAGAGCGATTACAATGGAAAAATATTGTATTTGAAAATGTTAAATTCCGTAAGACGGAGTATGCATATTAGATTGCCTCAACCCGTGTATAGGCTATAAACCCTTTTAGGAGTTCACTCCAGTATCCACATTCAATACATCACTAGGTTACTGAGATAAAAAAAGGTGTTGTTTTTGTTTCGATTGCTGTAACCTAGTGTTGTACTGAATGTGGATGCAAATGTTGGCACCATCAATCGGGCCATACATCGGGAATGGTTTGAGCTACGGACCTGGGGAAGGGGCTCATTCGATTCCTCATGGAAAGTTCTTCAAAAAAGTCTTTTTCATCTCACCCAGTTTTTTGAGAAATCAGATGCGAAACAGTTTCCAAACCAGTCACTAAGTTAGGAGTTTACAGAGGACCCACAAATTGACGCTGAGTAGATGAGTCCTGTTTCACTTCTTGCATCCTGTTTCAATCCTTGTAAATATGTCAACAACATTCCTTCCTAATAAATAATACGTTTTTTAGCTTCGAAGTATATATTTCTATTTTATTTGTCAAACATTCTTACTCCTAATTATCAAATTTTGATGATTTTTAAGGATGAAGTTCCAATTTTTTTGGGGGAACAGCAAATTCTTTTGTACGTATTTTTGTTCCTACACCTTTCTGAATGCTGAAAAACATTTTTTTAACCAGCAATGTTTTAGATGATAGTGGTAGAGTACTATGAAATTGTAATGTAACTTTATCTTGACTTTTCTGACCATGGTTCATTACTTTCTCATTTGTAAACTTTCAATTGCATTTTTCTTGAAGTCAGCTTTTAGGCGATGATGGGGTTTCCCCTCCATACATTTCAAGTATAAATAGTGGGTAAAAAAAAGTAAAATCGTATATGCAACCAAAGACAAATGCAATAATAATTACTACCACCAATACTACTGTAATTACGACAAACTTTGTAACGACACGTCCAAACGTTCACAAAACACAATTCGAAATAATTCCTTGATAGAATGACTTTTCACCAACATCACGATTAAATATGTTTTTCATTCCATAATTCGGAAAACTGGACACATCATATAGCCACGATCAATTTTTTTAATTCTTTTTTATTATTATTATACATTATTAGATTATTACAATATATGCATATAAGTTTTACAAGTCGTCAATGCTACGACCCCCTATAAGAAAAAACTTGTGCTAGGGGTCGGAGTGCTTAAATATGTACTCATGCTTAATCAATAACTAGTGAGTGGGACTCTATAGTTCTATATGCCCTACCCTAAAAATTTGGAAGATGAAGATAATGTACACGATTGTGAAGAAAAAAATACCACTACCTATATCAATAAAACAACACATGCTGTACTTATATTTGGAACACAAATTAAAGATGAATAGAAGTAATGCATAATGAACAAAATAATAAATCACCTACCATAGCCAAAGAGAAATGCTTTTTGAGGACAATCCTATTTACAGCAATGAAGGAAAATACTTTTTTAATTTAAACTTAAAATCCGAAAGGGACACCTGCCTCCCCGTCAGCGAAACAGGAAGCGAATTAAAATGAGACACCCCCCGAAACTTATATAATCTTGGACCTACAGCAGTGTTCATCTTTGGAGTCAGCAAAGTAATCTTATCAGCAGCCTTAGTAACATTGAAGTTCCTTCGAATCTTCCCGCGACAGTACTCTTTGTAAGTAAAAATAAAAGCAATCTCCTGAGCTATTTTATTTAAATCAAGTACATTAAATTCTTTAAAACGTAGTATGCAAAAGCTGTTGTTTTTGGTTTGATCGCAGTAACCTGCGATGTAGTGAATGTGGATGCAATGTTGGCAGCATAAATCGGGCCATACATCGGGAATGGTTTGAGGTACGTACTTGGGGAGGGGCTCATTCGATTCCTCATGGAAAGTTCTTCAAAAAAAAAAGTCCAAATTTAGGCCTCCTTGACTTTTTTCGAGGTTTTTAGGGATTTTACAAAACTTTGACAACCCTAATTTGACCGTAAACCATGAAATTTTCGTAGGGGGGGGGGGGGGGGGGGTAAAAATTTTTTTTTCAAGAGCGATTACAATGGTTTATTATTGAATAATAAACCAAAATTCAAGATGAACCACGGAGTATCGAATCAGCGGATATTATTGCAATGGCATACTGATTTCAAGAGTTCCTTAGTTCATGACTTACGTTATAACTACATTTGACTTTATATGTAACAATGTTGGCAGACTAAGAGATAAATACTTGGAGAGTTTATTTTAAATATTTCCCTTTACATGTTAGGTACATTCTTCTATTGAATAATAACTGATGATCGAGCTGGACAGTGTAACGCTGCGGCCCACCCCGAAATTGGTTCTTACCTCTAATTTTTGTACAGTACCTATAGCGCTATTATTTGCTCAATTATTTAGTAGCTTTATTTATTTAGGGATAATTTGGTCAATTGTTCAGTAGGTGGGTGTTATGTTTTGTCTCAATAAATTTCAGTTGACCCATTTACCATCATTTTACATTTATAGATTTTGTCCTTTCTTCAAGAATTGAACTGGTCATTGAAACACGCCATTATATAGGTAATTTAACCTTTTCAAAGAATACATTTCATCAGCCGACTTTTTACGGCCTATATCGAGTAAAACGACTACTGTAATATTTGTTGAATATTGTTACAAATTTTGTCGGGTCTGTCCCCCATTCAATTTGACTGGAGAGCGTTTGTTTTAGGTTTCTCCTCGGACGATGGATTTTCGCTCCGTGGTTCTGCCCAGTCGTTCTGACAATGCAACACGTGTCGGTGTTGGTGTCCGTATACACGTTAGCTGCTATCGCCATAGATCGGTAAGTGATTTTCCGCTTCACTCCGTAGTTGTCATGTGTATGAGGTCAGAGATCCATTACATCCACTTCAACTTCCAAGCCCCATATTACTACTTATCCAAGTTTGATCTCGGCCTTCGCTTTAACTCTGGTGAAGTCGAGTCGAAGTTGCCGGCCAAGTTCATCTCCCCTTGTTTGTGTTCCAGTTCTCTTGAAACCGGAACAATCCCCGCTAGAAGTTGAAATGGCGTTGAGGATGTTTGGTATTTATCATTTAAACACCTTGTTTCAGATACAAAGCCATCACCAATCCACTGGGTAACAGGATAACAGCTTCGAGGAACAAAATAGTTATCGCCAGTATTTGGATTTGCTCATTCTTCTTATCTTCGGTCCAACTAGTTGTGTCTCGGGCAAGACCATTTCGCTACGATAACCAGTAAGTGTACAAAATTACCACCGTTGGTTCTTATTACCTATTTAAATAGTAGAGGTGTTAATTACCTGCTCATAAGACATGCCCTACAACAAGAGATGGGCGCAATCATAATCATAATCGCGATTACGGTTGTAATCATAGGCATAAAAGTGTAACTACGATTACAATCATTATCAAACGTACAATCATGAATACTGTGTAATCGTAATCATATGGATGACATTTTTTCGAGCAACTCTAGGGGTAAAAGTTCTGGGGATGGTGTACGGCTGTGGATCATTGCACATTTGGAATCTATGTACTTTGAAACGTGAAATAAAGTTTGAAAGGGGATGTAAATCTTTTTGTATGCGATCGTGAGACTAAGGTTGTGGAATTTCAAAAAGATTCAAAGCGATGAGGTGTTCACATCGGACGCGAAGCGATGAGATATGAATACGAAACGTTTAATGTGAAGTGTTTACCCCCTGTAGTCAAGTTGTTGGAGTCGGAGAAAGAGCAGCTATGTCGTTCCTTCGTTTAACCCCCGATAACTCATTTTTGTCGTTCCTTCATTTTTTGTTTATATCATTTTCCCAGGATCCGAAAGCTTTATAACTTCACTTTTTATTAGAAAGAACTTGGAATTAGTGCTCTCAAGCTCTTTTTTTTTAAATGTCGTAAGTGAATCAGAGTCATTCAAGGATTATAAAATGAAACTTGATTGGGTAACAAAATAAACAAAATAACATTTATGTCTTATGAGTTGACCAGAGCTAACCTACTGGGCGATGAACTCTTGAAAAAGCACCATGCTCTCAATTCTCGAGATAGATTTGGCATTTTTATTTGGGAGCGTGCAAAATTATTGCTAGAAAGACTAGGATCTCAGAAAATGACCCATTCAAGGCCAAATCAAGAATAATATCCATAAAAAAAATAAGGAACATGAATTGTCCCAAAAGTGAAATACCGTTGGCAATGATTATTTTACATCACTTTGCGCAAAAAATCTAATCTCGATTGGCAGTAGACCTACTTGTTTATTTAGTCCCGATGAAGAGTCGTTCGTGGAACTGTACAAAAACTTCAAAGAAATTATTATGGATGAGCACATCGACCTTTACCCAACCTACTGGGCGATGAAGAGCGGTTTTGGAGCTATTTCAGAGTGAGCACATCGACCTTTCAATACATTCTAATCTCGATTGGCAATAGGATAGTGCCGGACGATCGTGAACTCCGTTGATTATTTTCGCAGTCCACGATAGACAGTCAATGGTGGAAAAATTGGAAAACCAAATGAATTATGGATGAACAAGAAAACCCGCTACTAATGGTATAGTGATGTACAAGCACGCATGATTTTCGTTTGTTCCCTCAAAATTCAGGTTTTAAAAATCTGTAGGTTACGAGAATGGTTTGTATCCATGACAATGAGCTTTGTCAACCAAATAACGATAGAATTACGTAAACGATGTGTAGGAAAGGTTGAATGAGACAGATATCTGATTTCAGTTTTTCCTGACTTTGTGTTAGAACAAGTATCACATTTTAATATTGGTATTTATTTAGTATCAAATACCAAACTTGAAAAAAAAATTGTTTCAAACAGCCATGACGGCTTTTGTGTAGCCACAACAATGAAGTTTAAAATCGCCACGACAATGAGAAATCAACATTAACCTTCTGCAATTAGGAGTCTACTGAACACTTACTTATAAGTTCTATAAATAGATATTGAAACTTGCATTTAATAGAGTTTTTACATCTCTATCCCAAAATGAATATCAAACGAATCAATAAGATTGATTAATAGTGATTTTCAAACCCGTAACAATGAGAAGTGTGAAACGTACAAACCTGTTTTACAAACGGCTAACTTCATTTTTGAGCCCCAACTGTAAAGAAATGGTGGAAGCATGGTGTTTCTGAGCTTTTTTCAAAGCGTAAAAAACTTTGAATTGCCAAAAAATGCCCTCATTTTAGAGAGCTACGATGATTTCCTTCAAACCCATGACAATGAGACAGAAGGTTGCGGACAAACTTTGAGCACTTGATTCGTACAGACTCTAAAAGTTAGTCCCACTTGTAAGCGCACCAACATCCAGTAACTAATTCTAAAAAATACTACCTAGTTGAAATATTTCCGGTAGAAGGTACTTTGAGCGGATAAAATTTCGGATTAAGTTCTAATTCTGACTCACGGACAGACCAGACAATGAGATTAGAGGTACATTTCGATCAATTACCGGCATGTGCACGTACAATGAAGAGTAGCCGAACTTTATGACAGTCATGAGTAGGCTTAGTTACCACATAAAATCTACAAAAATAATTTTTGGAAAAAGTTGAACAGAAAATTATTTATCAATGAAGGGCAGCGATTGTCCCGTAAAATAGGAATCACCCATATACATAGATTATTGATTTACGTAGAACGGTTATTCTAATACAGAAATTACGAACCTTTGTGTACTAATTTGCTGCGATTTTTCACTGGGAGTCGAGTGACCAGTCGATCGGAACCATAAATCAGTTTAATTCTTTCCAGGTGGACGGGTCGTGTCTAAACGTAGGATTGAGGGATAAGCGGCAGTAATTATGGTGAACCGTGATACTCTTATTTTTCAATTTTATTTATCTCTCCTTTCACCGGTAGGGATTGGGCCCAGATCCCCTAATCCCCTGGCCAGACAAATGCGAGCGTGTAACCGTTAAAACGCCCTCTGCTACGGACGTTGACCGAGGCCCCTGACGGGATAAGAAACTCGAGAAATATGAATTTGTCTCTCACGGATTCTGTCCCAGAACTTTTACACAGGGTGAACACAAAGGCTAGGTTTTACAGACCATGGGCATCAATTCTACCATTGTCAACGATAATTCTAGTAGTTATTAATGGAAGTTACATGTGTGGAAGCTGATAATTGAACAAGATAAAATAGCATTGGCAAAAGTATTACAATAAATCAATATTACATTCACGAACGAAAGTTCTAACAGGAATAAATATTTTTGGGATTGTTATTTTGTAGCGTCGCAACTGCAACATACGATAATTTAACATCCGGTGTCACATCGAGTGTCATCATTACACAATTCCTACAGTTACTAATTAGCAAACTTTGCCTCCTAGAGCTTTCCTATCATTTTCAAATTTTAAGATTGTTTTCCTGTTTTTCTTGAACAATCAACAATATTTTTGAAAAAGAACAATCGTCAGTTTGAAGCTTACTTTTTTACGTTTTCATCGTTAATACAGTGCAGACAACATTACCTTACGCCACAAGGCACGTAACAGAGTTCATGATAAGTTTAATTTATTTATTATTAGATACAAATAAGGATTCACTTAATTATAAAGTAGGCGAAACGCAATCGGTTCATATAAACTTAATTTGATAGTTTTAACCAACCCCACTTTGCAATAATTGGTGAAATACAGAGTAATATCGATGAAAGCAGGTAGATATGGGTGCTGTGGAAAAGCTGAGTTCAGAACAATCTAAGACTCTGGGATATGTTCTCATAGAATGTCACGTCAAAGAATGTACGTCACTTAAAAAAAAAAAAGATTTATTCAATATTAGGACAAGTTTCTCTAAATCTAGTTTCATCTGTTAGGAAGTGGAAATTGAGGTTGTTCACCACCCCATAAATGAACCAATGTTTGTGAAATAACAAAACTAGATGGGATAAATCAACGGACTACCCGGCACAAAACACTGACATGAATCGAAGAGGTTAATTAAATGTTGGGCGAGGTTTGTGAGAACACCGTGGAAATGACTCACTGCTGAACTGAAATGTTAAAACCGCCTCCCGTGCTTTCACTTAATTTCAGCGGTCATAATTTACCATTTTCTTGAGTAATTTTCATTAATATTTATCAAGTATTATTAGTGTAAGCAGTTATGCTTTGAGCCCTAAGTCCCACCCCACTCTGTTAACACTGCTTGGCGGTTATATTTGATTATCTCCAAGTATTTTTGTTACAGGACTGTTAAGAGCGTTGCGTTTCACTTAATAGTATATTTACCACCCACAAATTTGAACAGTAAGGTTCTTTCGGGCCGCTGGAATATCCCCAACTTACTCTGATTCTGGTTAATCATATTTCAGTCATCTCATTAAAACTGTCCGTACTGATTGAGAGTCTTACGTATCTAACACAGAAACTTGATCTATCATTTAAATTCGTCAGAAAACTTAGTACTAATCAAAAGTTACGAAGAACTCATTAACGTCTTCCATGATAGCTATGGCTCATAGTTTCCGCGTTTCCATATGTAATCAACATGGTTTACCTAAGTTCTGAGTACTTCATTAATATTAGATGAAAACAGCGGATATCATAATTACTTCTCCAAGGATTTTACTTTTGCGCATGGGCGGATATTAGCTCAGATTTGATGCTCCATGGAAGACCATACAGGGACCTACACATAATTCCTGAAAAATTTTCTATACGAATGGAATGAAAAGTTCATGTTTTGATTGTTACTGTTCATTCTTGCACAAGGATTATTCGTTTTCGCATTCAAGGAGACTAGTTTTGATCGAGCAGCGATGGAATTTTGGAGGTTAAGGGAGGGTTTTCATACCCCACGATCTCTGGAAATGTCAACTATTTTGGACAAGTCATTAGTGTAGGCAAGTCATTAGTGAAACGACTTACTTTTAATGACAAAAATTACGTCATTTCATGCTCACGTTATAAGAATATTAAGTTGGCTGTGGCACTTTTGGGTCGTTCCGTCGGCAGGGTAGTTCAAGGATGGAATTAAAAAGCTGTTACACGGCTCCGGGAGGACAGAATGTATTTACCGCTTCTCATTCAACCTGTCACTCTGTGCGTCGAGTATGTGACAAAACTCGTAAAAGTTAGGTTTATAAAATCTTGTGTCAATCTGAGGCAGGTACAAGTATGTTATAGCCCTGCCTTTGTGGTATCGTTGACGGCTCAATATTTATTTGGCGCCATAAAAACAAAGGTAAAGGCGTTTTTGCATGTATTATGCACGATCTCAAAGATTTCTATGACTCCGACCTCCTTGAAAACAGAATGCCTTTGCAAGTTATCACCAATAATATTGTAGTGAGTTCTTCTGATGGTGGTCACATATTCCTGTAGTGTAGCGCTCCTTCTGCTTACTTTCTTTGGTTGCACTGTGGACTATTGCCTGATTTTTCAATAATTATTAATCTTTCAATCTTATTTTGAGGTGTCCCCGTATTCATGGTCTTCCCGTATTCATTTAGGAAGTTGACATCGGCACACGGGATGTAGGAATCGGGACGCCATATTGAGCCGTCATCGATACTACAAGGATAAATGTATTTGAGATAATCGATAAAATCGATATCGGCGGGGCTATAACATACTTGTACCCTCTGGCAGAGTTTGGAGGATTTTTTTTGTTCTTGTTTGGCAGGCGAAACTCGCCAATAATTGAACAACAATTATTGTTGTTTGACTTATACCAATCTGCCTTCACTGTGGTTGAGAAATATTGTTACTGAGGCGATTGTGTGGTGGTTTTCACTCAATTTGGAATCATGCCAGGCAGAGTTGTAAAAATTTTTCTTCTTGTCTTGACGTTAGAACAAAATGGCACCAAAGCACCAGAAACTGACTTCATCTAACTGACTTCTATTGGGTTTATACAAGGTGCCCCCCTCCAAAAAAATATAACCCTTGGAAACTTCATAAGGAATTCAATGCTGGCTGGACGAAAAATTTCCTGTAAATATGGGTATAACAAAGTCTTACTACTCGAAAAAAGCTGCAAATTCTTTCACTGGGGTTTATAATTCAATTTCATTCATTTGGCTTGCATTCATGATTTGAACTTCTACTAAGCTTTGGAGTTTGCGTGTTTCAAGGTGATAGAGAGATTATTGCATTTCAGGAGGCACACAAAATAGATCAATCCAAATAGGTATTTTGGTTGTGAACTGATTTAAGTGCTCTATGCATATCTCCTGAAATTCAATAATTGCTCTATCACCTGTGAAACACGCACACTCCAAAGCTTAGTAGAAATTCCAATCATGAATGCAAGCCAATTGAATGAAATTGACCCCAGTGAAAGAATTCGCAGCGTTTTTTCAAGAGCGATTATAATGGAAAATTTTTCTATAAACCCTTTTAGGAGTTCACTCCAGTGTCCACATTCACTACATCACTAGGTTACTGCGATCAAAACAAAAGCTGGTGTTTTTGTTTTGATCGCAGTAACCTAGTGATGTAGTGAATGTGGATGCAAATGTTGGCAGCATAAATCGGGCCATACATCGGGAATGGTTTGAGATACGGACCTGGGGAAGGGGTCATTCGATTCCTCATGGAAAGATCTTCAAAAAAAGTCCAAATTTAGGCCGCCTTGACTTTTTTTGATGTTTTTGGGGATTTTACAAAACTTTGACAACCTTTAAGGGCACTTTAAATTAAGTGAGAGAGCTGACTAAAGAATTGGGGCGTTGTCGGACCAAAATGGATTTTTCCTGAAAATTTCAGATGTTTTGCTCCAGCCGTTTGGGAGAAATCGTGCGTACGGCGGACGAACGGAAAAATTTTTATTGCAGATTTGGATTCTACACTAGAAATTGTTTTTTCAAGAGCGATTACATTGGTTTATTATCGAATGATAAACCAAAATCATGTGGAATCCACCTTCCTCCATGTGGTCTTTCGACCACCACACCTGCGATAACGTCTCATCTAGCTGTCAAAACTGTATCAAAGTATCAAAACAGCTGCACTGCTCCTTCCATCTTATAAATGCAGATAAATGAAGTGTATTGGCTGAAAGAATCGATCCGCTTGTTTCCTCGACGTGCCTACCGAATTGAAGCTTGGGTGACAGAATTATAGATACGAGTAGTAGTAGTTGACAGACAGCGACGAAACTTCAGAGGTCGATCCTGGGGTGGTCACTTCACCGCGGGACCAACCTACCATAACTGAGCAGCAGAAGCCCTCAGAGGTATCAGGAACAATTGATACACTTGCTTGTGATACAAGTACACACCCTCACACTTAATTAAAAGTTTTCCAGATAATGATTTTCGGTATCTCGAGCCCTAATCACAAGGTTCCCAAGCTTTCCAAGTTCTGTATCACGAATATGACCGACGAAAGGAATGAAACTCTTTTTATTACAGCAATAGGGATGAAGGGAATGTAAAAGAAGCGAAATAGTTGGGGATGCTGTGAATTTTAGCGAAGTAAACCCAAGTTCTCTCTGTGGATGAGACTGGCTTTTAAATGGGCACGCCTGAGCCAGTCGGGAACAAATTACGACGAGAAAAGAAGTTTGAGAACATTTACCTCAGCGTGAAAATTTTCTCAGTTAATTATTTTCAATATACTATGAACCTTTTTAATCAACAAAGAAACAGGTCTTTTTTAATTGCCTTCTCATAATTTGTTCATTCAGATCTCAATTCTGATTTGAAAAACGATGCAAATTCTTTCAATGGGGTTTATTATTCAATTTCATTCATTTGGCTTGCGTTCATGATTTGAATTTCTACTAAGCTTTAGAGTGTGCGTGTTTCACAGGTGATAGAGCGATTATTGAATTTTAGGAGTCACACAAATATGATCAATTGATCAATCCAAATAGGTATTTTGATTGAGAACCGATTTAAGTGCTCTATGCATATCTCCTGAAATTAAATAATCGCTCTATCACCTGTGAAACAAGCACACTCCAAAGCTTAGTAGAAATTCAAATCATGATTCATTAAATGATAAACTCCAGTGAAAGAATTCGGGGCGTTTTTCTTCCAATTTGCGTATTTTCAATCCGCCGTTTTGTATGAAGGAGTCTTGTTGACATTTGATACGAGAAATCGGGTTGTCTAATTCTTCTCTTGGGATTATGTTGTCACGTATTCCGAATTTAATACTCGAAGACGATTGCATTTCCTGTGGGTTTTCTTCTTGTTTTCAATATTTGTATATATCAGGGTAATTTTCATTCGAAACAAAGGCGAGCGAGTGATGTGTGAGTTTTGGAATCATCCACTCGAGGGGTATTCCGGAAGGTTTAAGGGGCGTATTGAAAATTTATTGGGTATGAATTATAACCAGCTTATTTCTAGTCTGCCTACTTATTTCATACAAACACTCACAAATCACTACTACCTCGTTATCGCAATCAATGATACTTATAATGAATGGGTCGGTTGCAATTTGGCAGTAGCAGGGAGAATTTTTTTTATTTTATCTACGCCGAGGAATTAATTACTGGGGCAAATTAGGTTCGTGCATCAACTTGTTATGTCTCTGCTATCATGTAACGAGAGGGTTAATTGATGATAAATCGTTCAGCAGTGGGAATCAATTCAAAATGAACTAGCGCGTACTACATATAACCTATTTATTTGGTTATGACAATGTTTGAGAATACACTCGTCTTCGAGGTATTTACAAACTCGTTGATAAATTGAATAGCTAATCATCACTAATATAAAGATGAAATTATCAGAGTAGGTATCCCCCCCCCCCCCGACTCCATCAATGAAGGGGAGAGGGCCCCAGTGGGGCGGAGCGTCTCCCAGGGCCTTTAGACTAGTTGAATAATAAGTACAATTGAGAGGGAAGAGGGGGAAAATAATAGGCTAAAGAGTTGGTATAAGTCGTAAGAGGTTTAATAAGAAGTTTCCCTGGTAATCGGGGAGAAAAATGAGGAATGTCTGGTAATAGTTCTCCACCAGTTCCGGTATGTGAAACCTAACAATGAGAGTAAAATAAGTTTTAACGAGGAATGTACTTACATCGATTTTTGATGATTGTAGACTCAATGATTATACTATTCCTTTCCTTCGTCGAAGATCTGGTTGTTCTACCACAAGGCCTCACGAGGAGGGGAAGGCGCTCCTCCAGAAAAGGCGAGGTGTGGAAAACCCAATGAAAACGTTTCGAAGGAAAAGATAAAAACTGGGTGTATGGGTGAATCCTCATCGAGAGTACGCTGCAGACTAGACGGGAGGTAGTAAATCTTGAGGGGGGAGCGTGAAAGGAACTTGATCTTGTACCGGACTTGGACGGGGGGGACGGGTCAGAGATTAATAAACAAACTTAACTAACATAAACTGAACTTGTGGAGCGTAAACATATACGATTTTAGTCACTTCCCTGTGACCTTTCACTTGCCAGTCCCCTCAAATTTTCAAAATGGTGGTACCTATCTCGAAAATGAATCATTTCTATGATGAGATTTTCCGACATTTTACTTCCAATATATTGAAGAAGACAATAGTAAGGAAAATATTTGTTTTCCATGAAAGTGAGTATCTTGTTTTTTTCGAAGCTGAAGTTGCCACTTTCCGCGAAATGACCCATAGTTGAGTTGAGTTGGAATATTGATCTCCATACTTTTGACATTCCCTTCCCAAGATCAAGGGACATTTCTTAAGAACAGAATTATCTGTGAGAATTTCTATCAGGTTGTTGTTGTTCTAGAATATATTACGATTGCACGGAAGACTGGGAGACGCCCCAGGAGGGGCAGGTGTACACAGTGTTCATATTTTGCGTCAGTTTCTTCCTCCCTCTGCTGTCGCTGGGCTTCACGTATTTAATCATCGGCCTCAAGCTGTGGAGGCGTCACGTCCCAGGCAACGCCAACAGCGTCCGAGACACCATCGCTGTCAGAGCCAAGTGGAAAGTGAGTTCCTTTTTTTTCTGCAAGTTTTTTTGCTTCTGCCCACACGTTTAAATTTTCAAGAGCACACATTACTAGGACGATTGGTAGATCTATACATTCATCCGCATTATTGAATTGTGAGGACTATGTCATACAGTCAGAATCGATGAAGGTGGGTTTCTATAATATACATTTCATATTTATAAGGATCTTCTGTGGGTATATTTAGAAAGTAGATTATTTCTTCAATATCTGCGTGATATCGAACTTTGGTGTGACGGGGAGATGATTGAATGTTATAGTTACCATGAGCTGTAATGTGGGATAATGCCCTCAAAACTTGGAGGTTGAGGGAGTTGAATGGAGGTATGGCTCAGAATTATTTAGGCGCGCAATATTAAAATAATAAGGGCAGGTTTAATAATAATTACTCAGGGGGATATATTTAGCATATGGGGAATAATGCGAAGGAATAGGGGCGTTAGAACAGTCCAAAATAAAAGACTAGTGGTCATAACCACGCTCATGCTAAAATGTAACTCTGGGAGGCGGTGGAATGACAGGCTCCTTCCATTAGCTGAATGCGGATAATGCGTGCAACACTCACAGGTTGTCCCAGGAAGGCGTCTGCTATATCTCCTCAAGTGGTGGATTTCTGAATCGGGAAGGGCAAACTAACCATTTCCATCACATGTTAAGGAGTTTTCTATTTCGTGAATAATGCCGGCGATAATGTCGAGCACTATTTGGAAACGTTCAAAGGTCGCTGTAGTTATTACTAACGTTTTGTAATTCGGATTTTCGTGTTGCAATGAAATTGGTTCCTCCCTCAGTTCAAAGCAATTTTGAGCAATGGCTTCAATTATCTTGTCGAAATTTTCTTGGACTGCTATCTTCATTGAAAATTAAGCTTCTAGCTGAGAATGGAAATCCTTTTGATTTCGTTGAATTTGTTCAAGGATAGAATTATACCTTCGTCCGTATCGTGCATCTAAGTTACTAGTTATGACTCTAAATAATGATCCTAATCCGTTTCCTGTTTGATTTAGGTATCCACAGAACGTGAATATCTGCCGGAAGAAAAAGGTTGTCCTGTAACAATTTAAAGTAGGTCCATTTTGAAGATCTCGTGACAAATATCTTCTCTTAAGGTTTAGGCGTTTAAAATGCTAGGGAGTCGTTCGTTGGTCGCCAGAAGTTAAACAAAATGGCATAGGACAACTCAACAATCGTTTCAGTTGTTGGGTTGGAGGTGGCCAGTTCACTCCACTTCAATGACACTCCAATACTTCTCAACAATATGCTTGGAGCATCCCTCCTCAAATGACAATGATCCTCTACTACCATACGATCTTGCAACCAGGAAACGCTAAACAAACGAGTTCTTTTTGAGTAGCTAAGGGCGAGATATGAATTGTGTTGTCTATGAACTCTTTGATTAATATTATGTGTTCTATACTTATTTAACAGTAATAAATAGAGAAATTATAGAGGGAGAAATGATATCCTTTGCAGATGACACATCGCTGATTGCCTTTGGGCTGACAGGGGCGGGCATCCCGAAATTGGGAAGCATCAAGTGCCATGGACCAAGCTGTGAAATTCGCAGTGCCTGCGTTTGCCCTGCAATCACGCAAGTTGCTAACACTCGGTATCTCGGAGTCGAAATCGACCGGCGATTACGGTGGGACGCACATATTAGCCAAATGTTGACACGGCTAAGGAAAATGCTTTATATTTGCCGGGGAGTACGAAAATTTCTCACACTGGACTCCAAAAGAATGTTTTAATTTGCCATGGTGCAGTCCATTCTCATGTATGGCGTTAATGGATGGGTGTGGCAAAGTGCTCATGGACTCATTGTTCGTAGCCCAAAAGAGGATTCTGAAGGTCCTCCTCAGGAGGAAGTCAGTTTGAGGAATTCAAAGTTTTAAAAATCCAAAATTTGGTAGAGCGGTCGACGATCTTAAAAACATACAGAGATCTGAAAGGTGGAAAATTGCCCGTCGCTGTTAGAAGTGGTACTCGAAGCGGGATTATCGAACGACTACAGAGGTGCGTTGCTGTTCAACGGGCTCCCCAACAAGTTGAGGGAAATAGAAAATGTAAACTCCTTCAAGAAGGGCTTAAAGGAATTTTTTTTTGTCGAAACCTTTGAGGGGTGGTTGTGTCGTTTTGCCATTAAAAGTAATAACATGTAATTGATTTCATAGGTTATCGAAAAATTTATTTAGAGGTTAGAAGAAATGACTGTAGGGACTCCTCCCCTCAGCATAAGTGCAAGCTTAAAGAGGGGAGTAGCATTAAGCAATTTATTTTGTACTTGTTAACTGTATTCTTTTCAATAAATGCATTTAAAAAAAAAAAAATAAAATATAACGTGATACCACAATGCTGAATCCTCCCTCCGAAAATAATTAAGTTTGTGTGTCTACTGGTAAGGTAGATGTAGCCAATCAAAGAATTTGATGCACATGTAGTCTAACTTCTTTTATTCACAATTTTATTATGAGTGTGATTCACTTCGTTAAACTGAATGATCACCGCTAATCTCTCTAAACATGGGACTCGTCATTTACAAAATCTTACGAGAACCCTTTACTTCATGCCTTACACGAGGAGTTGCTCACGCTTTAAGTATTGGGATTTTGTGGAAGAACGTGATTTCTTCTCATTTTTATCGTTTTCGGACAATATGCTGGTAAATAGGTACTTTTTTTGGAAAAAATTCAGATTTCCCGGAAAATTTTTTAAAATGCCAGAATATGCTTTTTGAAATTGATTATCAAAGTTGTGTGGAAATTATCCAGAACGTCGAACCCAAACGATAAACCGACTGCGAAACAAATATTCAAAAATGCTGAATTTCAGGCTAAATGAACAATCAAACAAAAGTATGATTGAAAATTTAGAACTGAAAATCCCCAGTGTTCATCCAAATCGGCGGGCTCTTCACATCTTCACATGAGGTTAACGAATATATTACGTCTGTATAGGAATCCTCGCAATCTTGAAAATAAGTTAACGACGGAGGGAAGGTACATCGTCGTCTTTCTTTTGCCACTTTTTATCACTGAGTTTTTTCCCGCAACCATCCCACATAACTCGCTTATTTGTTAGAAAGTTTCTTTACACCACTGGCCGAGGATCTTACAATAAAAAAATACATCCGCCGCCAGAGAGGTGGACGTTCACAAACACCTAAATCAAGAGAAGGAAAACAGAGGGAGCCCCATCCATAAGAAAACCTTTTAGATAAATTCCATCTCTCAAAACATTCTGGCCTAATAATTCACCACCACATCACTGAGTAGACACACCTTTGAGATATGAGCGGACTACCCCCGCCGAAGCACTATTGGTTTTTGTTGATATGAAAAGAGGATCCCAGGAGATGAGAGAAACAATTTTTCCTCTACAACCTGGTCAGATCGTGCATATTGCTTTGCGTTATCGTACAGATTAACATTGAAACGCGAGTTTCATTGCCAAGTAATCAATACACCAGTCTGCACATGCACAAACGTAAAATCCACCTATCAACATTTTACCAGGTTCTAGTAGATTGCGCTCTACATTGATTATGTCATCTTTCAATGCTGTGAGATTCAGTGCCATGAAATTGAAGGAGTTGAAGTTGACGTCACTTTTTTACTCTGAGGTTGGAACCTCAAACTAAACCCTTTAGTTAGTTTATTATCAAGAATTATATTAAAACTACCTATTATACTGAACGTATGACCGCAAATATTTTTCAGTTTAGAGAGATCCTGTCGAATTTTCCTACACCGATCCCATCTTATACCGCACATTTTCTCGTGATGGCTACCAAAAAATTTTTATACATCATGTAAGACGTAACTGAAAAAATAAATGGACACCCTGAGGTAAAAAAAAAATTGGACAGGCTTTCTGAGGTGAAAAGGATCCCTCTACTTCAATCTTCTGGCAAAAACGCTGCAAATTTTTTCACTGGGGTTTATCATTCAATGATTCATAATTTGAATTTTACTAAGCTTTGGAGTGTGCGTGTTTCACAGGTGATAGAGCGATTATTGAATTTCAGGAGATGCATAGAGCACGTTAATCGGTTCTCAACCAAAATACCTATTTTGATTGATCAGTTGATCATATTTGTGTGCCTCCTGAAATTTAATAATCACTCTATCACCTTTGAAACACGCACACTCCAAAGTTTAGTAGAAATTCAAATCATGAATCATTGAATAATAAACCCCAGTGAAAGAATTTGCAGCGTTTTTTTACAATGGAACAATATTCTATTTGAAAATTTTAAATTTGAAAGAAAATCATATCAGAATGCTTCAACCCATGTCTCGGCTATAAAAACTTTTAGGAATTCACTCCAGTATCCACTTTCACTACATCACTAGGTTACTGCGATTAAAAGTTTATTATTATTCAATGATTCATGATTTGAATTTCTACTAAGCTTTGGAGTGTGCGTGTTTCACAGGGATAGGACGATTATTGAATTTCAGGAGGCACACAAATATGATCAACTGATCAATCCAAATAGGTATTTTGGTCGAGAATAGATTCACGTGCTCCATGTATACCTGAAATTCAATAACGCCCTATCCTGTGAAACACGCAGACTCCAAAGCTTAATAGAAATTCAAATCATGAACGCAAGCCGATTGAATAATAAACCCCAGTGAAAGAATTTGCAGCGTTTTGCTTCTGCTACCTTATATCATTTAAACTGCGCTCCATATTTTTTATACTACCCAAAGTCTCTCTGAAAAATATCAGACCTATGAAATGGGCTTCATATTCTGATGAGGGCGCTTGAATAGATGGGAAATGCCAGTTATCAAGAAGGCGATTACAGAACTCGAAAAACGCAAATCTTGCATTAATCATGCCATGCGGGAATGGTTTTACAATGGAAAAATATTCATGGAAAGTTTACAAAACAAGTCCACATTTAGGCCGCCTTGATGTTTTTTGAAGGTTTTTAGGGATTTTACAAAACTTTGACAACCCTTAAATGGCACTTCAATTTGAGTTAGAAATGGCAGAATTGGGGCGTTGTCGGCTTCCTGAAAATTTCAGATGTTTTGGTCCAGCCGTTTGGGAGTCTTCGGCTACGGCGTAAACGGAAAATTTTTTATTGCAGATTTGGATTCACCCTTTGAAACGTAATCCATGAAATTTTCAGGGGGGGTTAGAATCACGATTACTATGTTTATTATTGAATAATAAACCAAAACCGCTGTTGTTTTTGTTTTCATCGTAGTAACTAGTGATATAGTGAATGTGAATGCAAATGTTGGCACCATAAATCGGGCCATACATCGGGAATGGTTTGAGCTACGGACCTGGGGAGAGGCTCATTCGATTCCTCATAGAAAGTTCTTAAAAAAAGTCCAAATTTAGGCCGCCTTGACTTTTTTTGAGGTTTTTAGGGATTTTACAAAACTTTGACAACCCTTAAAGGGCACTTTAAATTAAGTGAGAGAGCTGGCTAAAGAATTGGGGCGTTGTCTGACCAATATGGATTTTTCCTGAAAATTTCAGATTTTTTGCTCCAGCCGTTTGGGAGAAATCGTGCGTACGGCGTACGGCGGATGGACGGAAAAATTTGTATTGCATATTCGGATTCTACATCCTTTGAAACGTAAACCATGAAATTTTCAGGGGGGTTAGCATTTTTTTTTTTCAAGAGCGATTACAGTGGTTTATTATTGAATGATAAACCAAAAGGTAGGTTCAGGAACTGTTGATCGCTGATACCAGAGAGCCAGTGGATGGGGTGCACTGGCTTCCGAAATGGGGCTGTTATAGCGTTGAAGAAAAGACAGTTCGACGTTTTACTGTGCCCTGGATTTGAAAATAATGAAGCGAAACATAAAGTATCTCACCATTTTTCAGGGAACAGTGAAGGAAGAATGGATGACAGAAAGCTATTTATGCTTACCAGATTTTATGATTTGATGTGTAGAGATAGAATACATGAAGGATAATATTTAGATCGCCAACTCAATCAAAAAATAAGATGGATGCTAGGTAACTCCACGGCCTGATTCCAATAGACGGAGCGATTAGCGATATCGAGCGGCGTGCAGAAGATTGGGGATAGACAAGAGACGGGGATTAAGAAAAAAACTGCGAGGAAACAAAGTTGGATGCTAAACGACTCTGATAAATAGTTCACTCAACACTTCGCAAACTTCTAATCTGATGGCTCAAAATAACTATCTTCTTTGAGGGTTGCCGCAACAGTCACACGTTCCTTCCGTATTCTGTTTCAGATAATCAAGATGTTATTAACAATAGTGATACTCTTCGCCCTCTGCTGGCTGCCTTTACAACTGTTCATCCTCGTCTTTTACTTCTATCCGGAGCTTGCCAAGTACGACACTGACCAGAGGAGGAACCTGTACGCTATTTCCTACTTCGCCTGCCTCTGGTTGGCTAACGCAAACAGCTTCGTTAACCCGCTCATTTACAGTTTCATGAGCGAGAACTTCAGAGTGAGTAGCTCCATCAATTTCAATACTAGATTAAAACACTGCTGATTTATCATTTATGTATCCTCTTTCATATGCCGATAGAAGGAAGTATAATCTATTTAGCGGACGATTCGGCGATGATCCTGACAGAAAATCAATGGACTCACGTTGCTGAGAGTGGGTCTCAAAATCTGTCTGTCGTAGAAGAGTGGTTGGAAAAAACGCTGCAAATTCTTTCACTGGGGTTTATTATTCAATTGGCTTGCGTTCATGATTTGAATTTCTACTAAGCTTTGGAGTGTGCGTGTTTCAAAGGTGATAGAGCGATTATTGAATTTCAGGAGATGTGCATAGAGCACGTAAATCTGTTCTCAACCAAAATACCTATTTGGATTGTTCAGTTGATCATATTTGTGTGCCTTCTGAAATTCAATAATCACTCTATCACCTGTGAAACACCCACACTCCAAAGCTTAGTAGAAATTCAAATCATGAACGCAAGCCAATTGAATAATAAACCCCAGTGAAAGAATTTGCAGCGTTTTTTTAATGGTTATCAGAATGCTTCAACCCGTGTATCGGCTACAAAGCCTTTTAGGAGTTCACTGCAGTATCCACATTACTACATCACTACATCACTAGGTTGCTGATATCAAAACAAAAACAATAATAAACCGAAATAACGCAAATGTTGGCACCATAAATCGGGTCATACATAGGGAATGGTTTGACCTACGGACCTGGGGAGGTGCTCATTCGATTCCTCGTAGTAAGTTCTTTAAAAAGAATTCAAATTTAGGCCGCCTTGACTTTTTTAGGGATTCTACAAAACTTTGACAACCCTTAAAGGGCACTTTAAATCAAGTGAGAAAGGTGGCTCAAGAATTGGGGCGTCGACGGACCAACATGGATTTTTCCTGAAAATTTCAATTTTTCTGTTTTGCTCCAGCCGTTAAAGGGAGTTCGTGCGAACCAATAGTTTTTTTCCTGAAAATTTCAGATATTTTGCTCCACCCTTTGAAACGTAAACCATGAAATTTTCAGGGGGGGGGGGGGGGGGGTTAGACTTTTTTTTTTTTTCAAGAGCGATTACAATGGTTTATTATTGAATAATAAACCAAAGAAC
Source organism: Creontiades dilutus (assembly GCA_031894815.1). Classification (NCBI taxonomy): domain Eukaryota; kingdom Metazoa; phylum Arthropoda; class Insecta; order Hemiptera; family Miridae; genus Creontiades; species Creontiades dilutus. The sequence goes on from JAVIWC010008056.1 coordinate 267,573, forward strand.
AGTCAAGTCATTTTGGATTTCCTTAGTTTTCGGACAAATATATTTAGGGACGATTAGAGTTGGTTTTAGTTGAGCAGTTTGTAATTGACTCCCAAAATTCACGAAGTTTGAAAGCAACTAGGTACCTTTTCTTTCAAACTACCTCTCAAAAATGTATCATGTTGAATGTGGTTCGCAGCCGGAACTTGTTCGAGAGTCTGACAGCGCATAAATTCCCAGCTCTGGTTGTTCCTTGTTTCTAGAAAAACTTTTATCATTTCTGAAGATGGAAGGAGCCTAATGACCGACAAAGATTTATGCGGGTTTTTTCTTCTCGGCAAAAAAGAGCGCACGGATAGCAGCGACAATAAAAACCGCGTATTCATACTTGAGATGATTTAATTTACCCTCCAGTGTTTCGTCGGAAGACTAAATACGCAATAGGGTTTCACCAATTTTAATCGACGTTTACTTATTAACTCTCTACCGGCTGTCCGAGAACTGAATAAGTCGGGTATACTGGACAGCTTTTTTACTTCGATTCGTGATACGTCAAAACGATTGAGATTTCTCGCGAAACCCATCCGGCACTGTCGCATCGAATAACGACCAACAACTCCTTGAAGAAAAACCAAAATTGGACAAAAGAATGGCGAATATCAATATACAGGGTATCCCAGGAGTTATGCACAATTCGACTCCTACGTATTCTACAAATCGTTTCCGATCAAAAATGCCTCGTAGAAATTTTTTGGCAGAGGCCTCGTTTCTGATCTAATCGTGATTTGGGATTTTTTTCGTGTTTTCGATCTTATGTCATTAAAACTGTCCTAACTCCCTTAATTGTGGAGATAGCTCAAATTTGATGACACCGTTGGAAAGAGCGTTAAATGTTCTATCTATTTGATGCCAGAAAACCTTTTTTGATTGCATTGAAGATGTGCGATTGTTGCGCGAAATGCCAGTTTTGTCAAAATCTTGAAATTGCCTGTTTTTCATCTCGCCTAGAAACCTCATGAATGCTTGACGCAGAAGTGTGCAGGCCTGGTAAAACGTGCGCAAAAATGCCAGCTTTCCAACGGTGTAGTCGTTTTGGTTTTTATATACATTTTTAGTTAAGGTAATAGTGTTTAACTGCAGAAAAACGTGTGTTTTCTGTTAAAATTGAGGTTTTCCAAACGTCTCGAGGCGGCATAGACGTAATTTTTCTCGCTGAATCGAATGGTGACAACGCCAGACCTCTCAAGTGACGATTTCAGTTAGTTTTGTCGGATGCATAAACCTGTTCGTTTGTGAACAGCGTCTACGGAATTTCTAAGCTGTCCGGCCAAAGTCAGGATAATCGAAGAGCTGGTAGTAATAACCAAAACCTTAGTGACAAAAAACAATTAGTAGATAAAAAAACATATTGTTTACTAGATAAAGAAGGATCAGTGACATACACAATATTATCTACCAAAATTTTTTCCTCATACTATCCGACGTGTTCGCTAGGGTGTGAGTTGTACACAGGAGGAGTGTGACTCCCTTGCTGCTTCAGAAGCATTACCATTGGCAAAACCGTACACAAAAATCATGTCAACATACTCACTTGTGGAGTACCTACTCAACTGAAAGCAAATCGTCGCAATCAATCGTAAATGAACAAAAACAATAGCTGTCTCTCGGATCTACGATTACCCTGACTTTGGCTGGACAGCTTGGAAATGCCGTAGACGCTGGTCACAAACGTTTTCATTCATTTAATTCATTTTCATTTTTCATTTTTAAATATTTATTTTTTAATTTAAATCTTAACAATTTTCTTTAAACTCTAACTCTTTGTATGAACTCGATTTAAAACCCAATATCTTACTATTGTCCAACAACTGGATAACATGTTCGAGTCAATAAACATTTTACTAAAACTGAATTTGGTCAAAATCAACAAATTATCAACATTGCAACACCCAATGCTACAGCCAAATCAGATTGGGGTTGGTAATACACGGCGCACAAAGCAACCCCTCCTTCAAGACCCGGGGGTCGTGCGGGTCATTGCATATCCTTGCCCCTGACCAAGACAAGGCCTCCTCCGTAGCTTTCCCAATTTTCAAACATTAGGTCTTTTTTTAGTGATACGAGGTGTCCCAGGACTTATGCACAATCCGACTCCTACGTGTTCTACAAATCATTTCCGACTGCGATGAATTTCATTCATCTTCGAGACTTTTGGAAAAACCTCAATTTTAACAGAAAACACACGTTTTTCTGCAGTTAAACGCCATTTCCTTAACTAAAAATATTTTTAAAAACCAAACTAACTACACCGTTGCAAAGCTGACATTTTGGCGCACGTTTTACCAGGCCTGCACTGTTCTGCGTCAAGCATTAATGGGGTTTCTTGGCAAGATGAAAAACAGGCGATTTCAAGATTTTGACGAAACTGCCATTTCGCGCAGCAATCGCACGTCTTCAATGCAATTTAAAAAACGTTTAATTACATCAAATAGATAGAAATGGTAACGCTCTTTCCAACGGTGTCATCAAATTTGAGCTATCTCCAAAATTGAGGGAGTTAGATTGTTCTATGACTTAAGATCGAAAACACGAAAAAAATCATGAATGCTAATGACTTAAGATCGAAAACAACACACACATGTACATGTTTTTTTTTATATTCATTTATTTCCATTATAGTTGTAATGTACAAAATTTGACAATTGAGAAGAAAGTGAACAATTCAAAGTAAAAACTCCATCATCAATTAAAATTAAATGTTCGAAAATATAATTCCCCGTATGGGCACCAGCCCGTGTTGGGGAATGAGCAACTTGCTCGGAAATTAACACAAATTAGTTGTAATTAAAATTTAATAATAATAATTCCAGCATAGATGTACCTACTTATAATATTTCTGTCTACTTGTAAGAGTAGTGCTTTTTCAAAATAATTTTTATCTTCTTGGGTTTTTTCTAATTTGCTCTATTAAATTAATTTTCAACGTATTAGGAAAACTGTTGAAGATTGCAATACCTTGATGAGGAAAAAATTTTTGAGAAGCTGTGAACTTCAATTTTGGAAGAGATAGTGAACAGCTATTCGCAAACCGGGTGAAAAAGGAATGAGTCGTGACTCCTAAACAACTGCCGTACTGCCGTTTTCTTGTACATATCACAGAGTTTTAAAACATTAAGCTTTGCAAATAACGCAGTAGTATGAGCTCTGATGTCCGATTTTGATACCGCTCGTACAAAATATTTCTGAAGCACAACAATCTTGTGGAGGGTACTCTCATAGGCACTGCCCCAAATTGGTAAGGCGTTAAGTAGCATAAACTGCAGAAGCGCACAGTAGGTCTGCCTAAGCACATTAGTGCTAACTATTTTCTTTTGAAAGGAAAATACATAAATACTTTTTCTTAGTCTGCCCGGAGCGAATCAATATGTTTATCCCATTTCAATTAATTGTCAATAATTATCCCCAAGTACCTAACTTGGTTAAAACGGGTTAAAGCAGGGCATGAACATACACTGTGGGTTTCACAATCCAGTCGATGGAGTCTCAAAATCAAGTCCTCTGAAGGCATAGTTCTCATTGACCATGAGAATGGCAGGAAGACTGTTTTGGTGGCATTAAGCGTTAGTTTATTTTCCGTCAACCACGATCTAATAAATTTCATGCCAATCTCAGCGTTTGTAAATGCTTCATGCCAGGTGCCACCAATAAAAATCATAGCTGTGTCATCGGCGAACATTACTGCCTCACCCATTGACAAAGCTTCAGATTTGAAAAACTGACTGGCGTAAAGAGCATAAAGAATAGGCCCCAGTACCGTGCCCTGTGGCACTCCATAACCCTGTGTCTGTGAAACCTCTCCCAACACACCGTTCATACGCACCACCTGTCTTCTATTTTTCAGATAGCTTTTAAACCATAAAAACGCCGTACCGCTAATACCAACATCATAGAGCTTATCAAAAAGAATATCTTGGGACATAGTGTCAAAACACTTATTTCCAGTTTCCGAAACTTGAATTAATCGAGTTGTATGATAAGCGATGGCATCTTGCGTGATCCTACCTGAACGGAATCCGAACTGCCTCTCGTCTAGCAAGTTATACTTTTCCAAGTTCTCGATGACCTGGAACTTCACACATTTTTCAAGGATTTTTGAAATGACACTGAGCAAGGATATAGGGCGATAATTCTCAACCTCCTTCCGGTCGCCACTCTTAAAGAGAGGGAAAACTATTGCCAATTTCAGATTTTCTGGGAAAATGCCAGTCGATAAGCTCATGTGTGATAAATGAAAATAAATCGACCGACACCATATTTACGCTCAAATCAAAGTTTAACACGAACCCTTTAATCTTAAACAACAGCGAGATCCCTCATAGTAGTTCAATATCTTGGTGTATTCCTACAGCAACGTCTGACATACGACTACCATATACAAGAGCTAGTCAAAAGACTACGCTCACGAATCAATCTCCTCAAACCCTTACTAGGCACGGACTAAGTCACTCGCGACGAAGTTTTGGAAACCCATTTCAAATAAAAACGGAGTAGGATAGAACGCCTTACTAGGCATATAACTCCCCTTTACCTCTTGGCCTAAAACACTTATTATATATTACCTTAGTCCGTCCGATTTGGCAGTATGGTTGTTCCGTCTGGGGCACGGCTAGCAAAACTCAAATAAAAAGGGTACAAGCTCAACAGAATAAATCGCTTCGCCTCATAACTAGAGACGTGCGACCCAGTGACTTACAAATATCGGTGACTTCGGTTCCAGTTACAGGGAAATATCGGTGACTGGCATATCGGTGACAGAGAGTGGTAATGAATGAAATGTGGCGCTGTCACCGTTTTGCCGTGTGATATTCGGTGACGCGGTGACAGAGACCGTAAGAATTTGCAGCGTTTTTGATCCATTTGAAACTTGTGATAAATCTTGATCATTGGTCGCTATTGTGTTGCGAAACTTTCAAGAATTCAGTTCAGCCACATTCGGAAGAAACAATAAATCGGGATTTTCATCAACTTGGTTAATCGATTCACTTTAGGCTGAACGAAGCTTCGTAATTTTCAATAAATAGACGCCTTATTGAGAGTTGGGGTATTTAAAATTTTCATTGTTAACCTCTAGTTAGATGGGAGTTAGGTATTCTCGAACAAAGGAAGTTTCAGAACTTCCAAAGCTTCCTTATAACGTTTGTTTCCCCCTTTAGATTTTCGGATGGATCCCAAGTAGAAACATTTCCAGGATTAGTAAAACCTGATTTCACGATGTGTTCGTTCTTGTTACGGTAAATTATTTATTACAAAGGGAGAGAAACTTCGTACTATCTGCATTCGCCTTTAATGATCATTACAAAGTTTAGGTCAAAGAGTAACCATATTCTAGGTTGCCCAGCTTCAATCCCAACTTGCACACCTACATACTGTTGGATAGATAGATAAATAGTTTATTTGACAAAATTTACAGCATCCTCAAGCAATAATTCTCCAATGAATAAACAATACGGCATGGTTTAAGTAACCGTCTGCCGGAGGTTCGAGGTTAATAGAAATAATATCAGTGTAAACAGAAAGGGTAAGCTCAAAAGGAAAAAAATAATTTAAGTAATAATAACAATAGCTAGTTAGTACACTGTAGTCCAGCAGCATAATTTGCACCAAAAGACATCCACATCACCAACCCACGTCCCCCCCCCCCCCGCCTCTAAACTCTTTAAAAGTTAAACTCCACCACCATAAATCTTCGGAATTTCCATGCTCCAACGCAGAATTTAACCAGAGGAGAGTCCAGTCGAGGCCATTCAAGATGGAGACAGCCTCTCCACGAGTCAGGATTGCATATAGTAGGTTGCCCAGCTTCAATTCCAACTTGCACACCTGCATACTGTTGGCGGATAGGCAATTTCGTCGTCTCGGGCATGCATTTCAGCTCCGTATTGTATGCTGAGAGTACGCACAGTATACTTACATGTACTTTAACCCCAATGATAATTTCGGTCAGACTTTAGATACTCGAGTAAACTGGTAAATGAAGTACTTGCCCCCGAGGAGTTACTTAAGGAAATCTAATGATAATTTTCAGCAAAACATTAGTAATAAGAATGACGAGGTATAGCTGTGCAATATGCTAGTACTTCGAAAGTACTTGCCAAGTACAGGTACAATTACTTGTACCTGCTATTCCACTTCTTAGTAAGTACAAGTGATTGCTGTTCCACTTTTTAGTAAGTACAAGTAAAATTACTTGCTACTGCAATAACAAGTATCTATACCCAAAGGTCTGTGCTTATATTTGCGCGTTTGGTGGCAAGACATTACTGGGTGATTCCTATTTTACGGGACAATCGCTGTCCTTCATAAATAATACTAAATAATTTCTGTTCAACTTTTTCCAAAAATTATTTTTGTAGATTTTATGTGGTAACTAGGCCTACTCATGGCTGTCATAAAGTTCGGCTACTCTTCATTGTACATGCCGGTAATTGATCGAAATGTACCTCTAATCTCATTGTCATGGTCTGTCCGTGAGTGAGAATTAGAACTTAATCCGAAATTTTATCCGCTCAAAGTACCTTTTACCGGAAATATTTTAACTAGTATTTTTTTAGAATTAGTTACTGGATGTTAGTGCGCTTACAAGTGGGACTAACTTTTAGATAGTCTGTACGAATCAAGTGCTCAAAGTTTGTCCCAAACCTTCTGTCTCATTGTCATGGGTTCGAAGGAAATCATCGTAGCTCTCTCAAATGAGGGCATTTTTTGGCAATTCAAAGTTTTCTCAGCGTTGGTAACCCTGCCTTTGGAGGAAACACCATGCTTCGTTTCATACTTCTCATTGTTACGGGTTTGAAAATCACTCTTAATCAATCTTATTGATTCGTTTAGTGTTCATTTTGGAATAGATATGTAAAAACTCTATTTAATGCAAGTTTAAATTTCTGTAAGTGTTCATTAGACTCCTAATTGCAGAAGGTTAATGTTGATTTCTCATTGTCGTGGCGATTTTAAACTTCATTGTTGTGGCTACACAAAAGCCGTCATGGCTGTTTGAAACCATTTTTTTTCAAGTTTGGTATTTGATACTAAATAAATACTAATATTAAAATGTGAAACTTGTTCTAGCACAAAGTCAGGAAAAACTGAAATCAGATATCTGTCTCATTCAACCTTACCTACACATCGTTTACGTAATTCTATCGTTATTTGGTTGACAAAGCTCATTGTCATGGATACATATCATTGTCGTGTCCTATAAAATTTTAAAACCTGAATTTTGAGGAAACAAACGAAAATCATGCGTGCTTGTGCATCACTATATCATTAGAGTAACATCTAGATTGTGTTATAAAAAAATCATAAATTAAGGAGAACAAAATTTTTTAGTTAGAATCAAAATCTCGATTATCCCGTTAAATGAGAATCACCCTCCTCTCCATCATTCAATACAGTATTCTAGATTAAAATACAGAATGCACTTTTTGTATTAGTAGTACAAGTACGTGGAATTAAAGTTCTAAGAATAAGCGAATCACCGTTGAAAACCAATGAAAATGTATGGGTCACACTTGTCACACTTGAATCAAACCATAAGGTGGACTTATCTGATGCACCTGTGTTACGCTTCCGTCGGTATCTCACGATTCCCTTAGGTAAATTTTTAACTCCGTTTCCCATTTAGATGGGATGTTGTCAGTGTTGTCGGATCATCGATCGATAGAGCGTGTCAGCCACAGAGTGATCCACTCAAGCGTTATTTCACATAAAAGGTAGGCCAGTATTGTCCAGGAATCTCTAGTTATAGCCTCCTCCTGTCTTTGACATCTCCGCTTTCGTTAACAGCTCTTCGTCGATACAGACTTGGTGGCAAATGTAGCGGTTTTATGTTATGATCTTCACTTCCGATGGCCTCTGGCAGAGGCCCTCTGCGAAACCTCGGTAACGGGCAGAGGAAACACGAACCTTCAATTCACATTAACTAATCCCGGTTTGAAGTTTCCCAGAATATTGAATAAGCTTTCGCTACCCTGGTAGGTTTGATATTTGATCATGATCATGAACTGTGAAGAAGATTTTATACCATCGCTCTAATCTTGCATTGATCTGCTGGGTGTGTAGTCCTTTGGCTGAATGTTGATAATAAATAATATTGTGAAACGTCCTGATTACCTAAAGCATCGATAACAAGCGACTTCATGCATGTATTTCGACGTAATTAGTCCGCGTCAATCCCCCACCACTGCGACCTTGAAACGCTCGGATATGATGAATCAATAAATTAGTTATCTCGCTTATGTCGCAACTCAGGGGTTCAACATTACGAAGCACTTCCCGTCTGGCTTGTTGGGCATTTTACTTCGCTTCTACCGCAAAGCTCGATGTCAGATCTGAGGCGTAAAAGCGTGGATAATGACCCCGCCCCGTGAAGAACTTGATAATGGAGCTTCGAGTTACGACAGGCGAACTGAGAAGGTTTTCATTTTGTTCTAGAACGACCTGAAGGAGGTGATGGGCCGGGCTCTGAGCCTCTGCGACAGGGACAACTCCAAATTCAGACGAGACTGTTCTGTTCGGACTACCCACACGAAAAGTCAGTTTCATGTACTTATTTCAAGATCTTTAAGTGTATTAATAATGTAACAACAATAATACACTATGGATTTTATGCTGTAGTGCTGTAGATGGCGCTAAAGCACGTAGTTTCATTCAATAGTCGAAATTTAGAACGTTATCATGCAAGCTAAGCTAATCTAATTTCGGGTTTTCTTACGACCAAACAAATTCAACCAACAATTCCCGTTGATTAGTTAATAAATTTTCATTAAAAAAGTCCGACAAAATTTTGTAGCTGACACTATTGGAGAAATGAGATTTTGGGAAAGGTTTTGCTGAGGAGTAGAAGTTACAAAACCTATTGAAAGATAGGAGAAAACACGGTAAATAATAGCTTTTTCATAGGCTTCATAAGGAGGCTTTCTCTGTTAGATATTAACTCTGGAGAATCGTTGAACTGTTTGACTCTTAGGTTTGTGTTGTATGAAATTTATACATACATGCTGTATGTATGTTACGTACCACAAAACTGCTGATTTAGCTGGAGATGGCAGATTCAGTATACGAAGTATCAAAGAAAAAAAAAGGTTCCACAAGCAAACTCAATGAAGTTGTTAAGCATTTTGTACAGAATAGTCAACAAATACTTTCTTTTATTTTATGTTTTCGTTTTTTATGTCCCTCTCTCCCCTAATTTGCAAGAAAACTGTACGTGATGGAGGAAAATAGCGGTCATTTTTGGATTCAGCACACCAAACACATAAAATTTAGCTAAAATATTCCATGCAGCTAATCAAAAAAAAATTTTTTTGCAGACCTGTGTATTATTTTACTATCTGTGATTGTTTTATTTATGAGGTTTTCGTTTTAGGGCTATGTTTAGATGGGTTCAGGATTCTATAAGTAGATATCAGGAGTTCGATGTCAGCTCTCATTATTGTCATCATTTTGATTTGCAGTATACTACAAACAATCTAGACGCTGCACGAGTTATTCGCAGAATAGACCTACGGCCGCCTCCACGACAATGGAAATGTTCGAATTACCACCGGCCAAGCAAGTTTAAAACTATAAAAATGATTCAAAATCTCGAACATGGATTTTTCATTGTGCTCAGGTTTGGAAACTCCTAACCACTTCGACTCACGTACATAATGTTTTCCCAATAATGTTGACCAATATTTTTGTTTAATTCGGTTAAACGATAAGTACAAAGAAGGACCTATAAATTTTATTGAAAATCATAGCAGATTGTGATATTAGCTAGTTACATAGATCTTCTTTCCTACTTAGTTGATTTAAAAGTCCATTGTATAAGTCAGCACCGGATTTTTCCTGTCACAACATTTTTACATTTTGTGTTTTGTTTGATTTACCTGTGTATCAAGACATTGCTTGGAAACCAGTATATTTTGAAAACTGTAGTTATGTGCCTATTGTATGAAACTCTTTGTTTAATAGTAGATAAGAAATTGCCATTTACAAGGTTCGTTTAAAACAATTGTGTGCCTACATGACACTTGTCCCCGGTAGAATAATGTTTTCATCATCTACACGTCAACGTTCGAGACCTATGCCAACCATTATGGACGCCATCTATTTAGAAATGCTGACAATCGAATAGGTACAACAATGAACTTGGTACCATCCTCTCTGTTTATTGCGCCCACATTCATTAGATCAGCAAGCAATGAGTATTGTCTACTCAATTCTTGCACAAGGGAAAACTGTAAGTAATAAATCTTGACCCAAATATTGAATAAGTCCCCTGTCAAATGACTATTAATTCATTCGGAGCGCCTACGTGTACGAGCATCAAGTTCCTACGCTCTGCAGCGAAGTTTTTGTCAAAATAATTCCTCACCCCATAATGTAATTTCCATTATATTTCAAGGCTGTGGTAAAGTATCGTTAATGTTGTTTCGTTTTTATTCGCAAATAAAAATTAAATTAAAACGAAAGCCTCTTTGATCTATTTTGATGACCCCCTTACACGATATTGGTGTTTTAACAATATCTTCGCCCCCAGCAAGCCCGGCTGATTTCCGCTTAAAACCTAACGGCTATAATGTGATGTACCTTGAAAAGGTTTTCGGTCTCTCTCTCTCATCTCTCTCTCACTGTCTTATACAGGGTGGAAGCGAATAAGTGACGAAAAATTTTTTCTGTTAATCTGCATCAAAAATGTAGTAAACCCCCGCCAACCGCACTTTTCTATTTCAACCCGTTCTCTAGATATAATTTTTTAAAGTTTTTTTTTCTTCAGAAAACCCAATTTTTTACATGAAAACCCACGTTTCTCCACTTTAAAACAACTTGTTTTTACTTTTGACCACATTTTCGGATTCAGCGTGAAATTTCCTTTACTACTAATGCACATTCATAATCATAACGTACCCCTAAGGACCGCACTTGGAGTTCAAACATTGAAAATAAAAAAAAATAAAAATTGATAGTTTCTGAATTACTTTCATTTTTACTGCAATTCCAAAAAACGTGCTGGAACTTGTCAAACCTCAGGAAAACTTGCGAATTTAATCAGCTCTCTAATGGTATGGTCAACTTCGAACTCATGGAGAAATTCCAGTTTGAAGGCGAAAAAACGTTAGGCACCTTGGTCTTAAAAGGATGATATTCATGTTTTCTCTTCCTATGAGTCTGCAGGTAAACTATAATTCGCTGCCCAATGTTTCATGACTGGTTCAAGCGTAAAAGCGAGTTGATTCGACAAAACGTCAAGAAAGTGTTCAGCTACGTGAAAATCTTGGCAGGCATCACAAATGAGGAATACGCGGACATTTTCTAAGGGCGAGGATCATAGAAGCAGCCGCAACATTTTAAAATAGTTAGACGACAAAACAGTTAGAGCCATGCGGAAAAGAACGAGAGCCTGCCTAAGAATCAATGGTGGTCATTTTGAAAACACATTGTGAACGCGACTTCTTTTAATTCTACTACTCTGATTTATTTTAACTTTACTAGTCTGAATACTAGAAATGTTTTCCGATCATCTTTCTAGGAAAGTAGTATCACTTTATTTTTGTAACCTACCTACTCGTATTATGCGGATTTAATCATTTTCCCAATTCATACCGCGAACTGTTTCTTTTATCCCTGGGATTCCTCGATAAATACCTAAAAGTAGGTACCTATCTAACGTTTTTTCGCCTTCAAACTCTAATTTCTCCATGAGATCGACGCGGAATCGTAAAGTTGACAATACCATTAGAAAGCTGATTAAATTCGCAAGTTTTCCTCAGGTTTGACAAGTTCCACACGTTTTTTGGAATTGCAGTAAATATAAGTAATTCAGTAAATGTTCAATGTTTGAACTGCAATTGCGGTCCTTAGTGGTTCGTTATCACTATGAATGTGCATTAATCGTAAAGGAAATTTCACGCTGAATCCAAAAATGTGGTCAAAAAGAGAAAAAAGTTGTTTTGAAGTTTAGAAACGTGGGTGTTTATGTCAAAAAACCCGATTCTCACAAAAGCTTTAAAAAAAATTATATCCAGAGAACGGGTTGAGATAGAAAAGTGCGGTTGAAAAGGTCATTGAAGATTGTTGATCTCTCACCACTTCTAATTCACTAAAATAAATACTCATTTCACAATTGGTATGTTTGAAAATTACCTTTTGTGTTCACCTTTCAGCTACTTAACGTAGAAAACGTAGGAACGAGAGAATTGAGGAACGAAAAGCGGTCCAGAGGGGGGGGGGGGGGTTAAATTTGATCGATTGAAGAGATGTCTTCAGTGGGAGTACTGATTTCCCGGTTCGAATCCGGCAAGCACCAATGATTAGGGCCAAAATCCTATCACGTGTTGTATACCTGTCCTGTCGTTAGACAGTTCACCTCTGATCTCGATATTACGTGAATCCATATCGCTCCCAAGGCAATGGGAAGCCACGAGCGAAATCGTCAGAGCGAGTTCCGATCCTCTCTAGAGGACGGCTGGCGACGTCCGCGACACCTCCAGGTAGTCGACGAAAATCCAAGGTGAAATTCCTTGTTTACTTTACTTTACTTTACTTTTGAAGAGATGTCTATAAATAACGAACATAAAACATCAGTTTCATTATGAAACAAAATGAGTTTACGATATTCTGATTTTTCAATAATTCAGCACTTCAATTTCACCCTTCGTGATTGGCTGAGAGCTCTGCCCCAATCTAGACGATATGTGATTTCAAAGAAAATTGTACGATAGACGGCCGGTTTTTTCAAATTCTGCAAATCTTGAAAAGTATAACAACAATTTGGGGGGGATTAAAAAAAAAAAAAAGAAATTTTCATCTACTCGGTCACAAAGGTTTATTGTTAAAAAATAATAAAGAGAAATTTAAAACCTTAATTACCCTGAAAAGGAGGATGGGGAGATTTAAGAAAAACTAGTCGACATGTAACTCGTGACACAGAATCTGTAATTCATTTGAAGCGGTTTGCAGCAAACATGGTCAATAATTTGTACTTTCACGTCCTGACAGAGCGGTTGGAAGCGGTTCTGTTGTTTTCTTTGTTTTTGCAACTCAGGAAAAAGTCCAGGGCGCACTGAATCTCCTGTTCCCTGGTGGCGGGGCGCGGAGACTGGCAAATGTACGTGAGCGTCAGACCCTCGAGATAAGCTCTAAAGATCTTCACTCTCCTCTGGTACTCTTCATTGTGCAGCTTCCGATGGGTATCTGCCATCCGCTGTTGCTGCAAAGATGGAAAAATATTGGTGTTTAATGGTCCTGGATTTGGTGAAGTTTTCAAGTAACCTATTTAGCCAAGTTTTGTTAACAGACGCAAAAAATGACCGTCAAATGGGATTCGGAAGAGCGATTAACCTTAGCAATTAGCGCTTACATGTTGGCATATTCGACTTCTATTTTGTTTATTTTTTTGAACAAAAGTCACAAAGATTAACAAAATGATAAATCATCGCACAATGAAGAAGAAAAAGAGTTTCATCCCGGAACGACGGAATCTTGTAACAAATGGGTTTATTATTTTTTGAATAATGTTTGATTGTTTGTGTCACTTTAGGTTCAGACATTTTTATTAAAAGATTTCATTACATGATTATAATATTTTAAATTTCTACGGAATTGAAAAATATGTCAGTCAATTTTTGTAGAATATCGTATAAATGACATCCCACTTGCCTATGTCAGTAAAAACCCCGAAACTCCATTTTCGGCACTTTTCGGGCTAAAGCATCTATGCTTATGAAGCGATCAGGCTGAAAGGAAGTGAAGAAAAATCAAGTCAGATGAAAACAGTTTTTTATCAGTTTCATCGCTGCTAAGTTGACAGCACCTTCTGAGTAAGTGAAAATCCGATCCTCATGTCCAACACCTTACATCCAATTTCAATAATTATTAGGTATTACATTCTCAGATGTAGGCAGACTAAGGTGTGGTACAGACAGTGCTTTAATAATTTTGTTGTTTATTTATGTTAAATTAACTGTGCACTACAGTAAATTGGATACTTACGGAGTTCATACCTTCTTTGTTCCACATGGTCTAAATGTTCTCAACGCAGTATTATACGGACTACTCGGTGAGTCGGTGAGTTATTGAGTGCTGATTACACCTATCGAAGCATTTCAGTATTATTAAATTCAAAAGATAATCAAAGGTTGAGATTGGTTGGACATTGACGGTGAAAACTTGAACTCAAAAATAGCCGGATACCTTGCCTTGTGTGCCTATCAAAATATGTTGAATGAATTAAAATTTTGAAAAACCCAATTTTAACCTTTAAAAAAAAAATAATCATAATTATATAAAATAAAATAATTCCCACACTTTCTTTTTAACTGCAATCCCTACCCATCCGGCCCCCTAAAAATTTATTGGTAGTAACCAAAATATCAAATTTTTGGTTAATTTAAGAAGGGGGGCCCACAGGGGAGGGGGACTAAGACGCGGGCTCCCCTGTGGGAACCCCTGATTTAAGGAACAGAAATGCACAGAAAATGGAAGGCAAAAAGTCGAAAAATGATTTACTGTGATTTTCTTTTCCGTAGTTAGGAACATCAGAACGTCTGAGAATAACTGATCTTTAATATCTACCTACCGGATTATCATAATACAGACGGATGCCATGGAAATTGAACTGTGAACGATCAAGAATATTTGGTTGCCTTCGTTCAGAAAATAGATCGGTAAAATCACAGAATAGGTAACGCACCTCTTATCAGACCGTCACCATATTGAAAAAGCGGGGCAGTAGAACTCTATGGTTCTAAAGCCATTTAAATGATTAGTTTTACACATTTAAGTACCGAAGATGAAAAATTGCCTATGCAACCTACAAATATGGGATTCTAGCTCAGAGGAGGGGAGCTAGGAAACAAAGAGAATGATACGGCTGGGGGGGGGGGGGGGGGCTAACAAGGGTTTACGTGAGCGCATTCTGTGTTCATAAACGGTACTTACTAAGCCAAACCAACTCCTTGGAAAAATCTGTAGATTCAACCAGAGCACCAGAGAGGCTAGTGCTTACCAAGGTGGCAGGAATGACCCCCTTGAGCGTACGAAAAAGTGGTGATGCCAGGATAACGAAGGGCGGAAGGAGCCCACCCGAAGGTTAGTTGAAGGAGTGTTGAGCAGGGGGGGGGGGGGGGACTGTCGGGTCGGTCGCTAAGAACTCGATTGTGCTCCTGTTAATCATTTAAATTATAAAACCAGATGTCTCCTATCGATATAGGTCCACGCTTTTGATGTGTGTTCTGTCTAGTTTGCTGGTCTGGATGCTCACTACGCTCGTTTCTCAAAAACAACAAAATATCCTACATCAAAATAGAGTTGGGAAAATAGATCAGAATATGTTAACACTGTGCACTACGTCATGAAAAATGGCCTGGTATCGATATATTGATATCATATATATCGAAGAACGCACACATCGATACATGTTCAAACGATCCTGATAAGAGGTGTGCGTTACCTATTCTGTGATTCAGCCTTACTATCTACCTATCTGGCTAAGAATTACGTATGGGCATTAATTTATTATGGAATATTATTTAGTGATAATGTCATACTTTGATAAATAATTCTGACACCGTTGCAGAACCTAGCGCCCCTTTTTACTCTGCACCTCTAAAAAATAGTCCAGACAAAATTTAATCTCTTCTGGTTGGCTCGGCCTCTTCTTAATGTAGCGCAATACCAAACCTTTCAGAAGCTCCTTAAGTTCGCCAGCCCGCCTTTTGTATTCATTGCTGTTTATGGACGATTCCGATGAATCGGACATGATTTCAATCACACACTCAAACGGTGTACACCAACTCCAAATTTTGGAAACATGTTGCCCAACGTATATTGTCTATGAGTCTGAATATAACTTATGTTATAGTTTTCTGGAAACCAAACAAACCAAAACTACTAAAATCTTTGCTAACTCATGTAATAACTTGTGGGGTAGCACACAAACTTCAAATCCTGGTAACAATTGTGTGGTAAAAACAAAAAATTACGCTTTTGAAACGTTATATTTTACAAAAACAAACTGTCACATCAACAGACAGTGTATATACCACCCGTCCTTCGTTTTATACTTCAAACATTTTTACAAACAATTTATTATAAATAGTACCTACCTAATCAACATTTTCAATACCTTAGGAATTTGACTAATTATCTTACTTCAGTAAAGAAATGACTAAGTTATTAATATTTTATGATACAGTAATAGGATTGATTTTGTACAGTCTACTTCTTCCCGGAAGAGAGCACTTCATCGAAGATGGCCTCATGTTCCGACTTTTCAAGCATATACTTCGGCAGTGATAGCCCCAGGACGGGATCGTATTTCATCTCCAAATCCGCGCTGAACTCTCCTTCTTCATTGTGTTTTTCACCGATTTCGTCCAACTCAGGTGGATCCGTTGGTATCGGGTTATAATTTTTTCTAGTGGATTTTTCTATTTCGGAATCGGTTTTTTCTATCGGGTCTTCTACATCTTCTCTTTTTTCACGAGCTTCATTGTGTTGGTCACCGTTTGGAGAATTTCTTCCATCCTGGTTCACTGTAGCGTTGTAACGATCTTTAGAAACGTCGCTATGTCGCCTTCGACTTTGGGATTCAATTTTGGGATCCCAAAAACTGCTACTTCCATCCTTACCAGAGTTTGATTTATTGTGCTCTTCAGGATCGTATTTCTTGAATTTCCTCTTGCCTCTGTAATTGCTGTCATCTTGTTTTCCATCTAGTTCGGGATTATTTCGGCTCGAGCGACTTTCTTTTTCGGGGCTGTTATAAGGGTCATATCGCAGTTCTTTGACCTCTCGGTATGTCATATGTTTCGATTTGGGTTCAGATTCTGCCACATACATACATTCTTCGTGTTTCGTCCCTTTATCATCTACACATTGATAACAATTCATTTTGTTTTTTCTAACTTTTTTACAAGATGATTTATCTCGCTTAAAACTCCTAGAATCTGAATATGGGGGTTTTTGTGAGAAGTCGAACTTGCGGAAACGGGAGGCATTCTAGAGTTGTTGCGAGAGTTGTACTGATTTCGGATGTCTGTACGGCGTTCCGGGCCTTCGTCGTAATCGCCAGTATCTGGATACTCGTCGAATGTAGGTGGTGCCAATGCAACAGCCGAAGATGGATCTATGGTATCCACAGTATCAACACTATCAACTAGCTCAGGAAACAGGCTTGCAAAGGTTTCATCATACCCAGGATCAAACGATGGGTCGATATTCTTGCGGTTCCGAGCTCCATGTCTTCCAACATTCACTCCTTCCGCCAGAGTAGCTGGATCGGGGCTGTAGGGGTCGGGAACATCGTATGAATACGAATCGACGGTAAGTGGGGACGGAGTGCTATAAGCTCTACTGGATGGAGGTGGATTCCTCTGCGGGTATCTGTACTGTTCAGGGCTTCCAGCTCCTGCCGACCCTCGAGAACTTGCTCTTCCAGAAGCCCTTGGAGATGATCTCAATTGAGTGCTAGCTGGAGTCCTGCTAACTGACCTTGCTGATCCTCTAGCGGGAAGAGGAGATCGTCCTTGAGAGCCTCTATATTTCGGACTTGGCCCGTCGTAGTCCCTTGGAGGAGCACTTCTAGAGCTACCTTTTCTCCAGATACTGCTCTGCTGTATCCAGGTCCCTCAGAACTGTAATCGCCAGGCCCACTCGGTCCACTGGGCCCTGGCGGAGGTGGAGCAGAGTATGGTCTTCTTTTGGAATACCCGGGTCTTTTTATTGGATTTTCACCTCGGTTTCTCCTGTTTTCTTCTGGCAGTCTGGGAGAACCATAAACCTTGGAGATTGAACGTTCATAAGAATTCTTTTTGGGATCAGATGCATAAGAACATTGTTTGTAAGTTCCACCTGATCGGTTTTCACAAGTTATGCACAGCATTTCTCCTTTTCTAGTCTTGGAACACTTCTCACTGTCGTAATCTGAACCAACATCATCGTCAACATCGTCGTATGACGTGGACGGGTAATCGTCTGTAAAATGCTCTGGTCCAAATCTGTAATCACTAGAATCCGGACCATAACTTCCTCCTTCCCCTTCATAATAGTCGTCGTATTGTCTTTTCCCTCTAGCCATTTGTGTGGATTTAGCGACGCTATCACCATTCACATCTCTTTTGACCCGCTTTTGACCACCATCTCGGTCACTGCTTGGCTTAGAGACTTCGATACATTGTTCGTAAGGTCGACTATGTTTTTTATCGTAACATTCATAACACTGCAATAATATTTTTCCGTCACTCATATTTATGGATGTCGTTTTATTGGTCCGTACGCACGATTTATCCAAGTGTTCGTGATTCTTTGGAGTTTTCACCTTTTTCGGTGCTAATTTCGATGAGTCTGTAAAGAAGTCAAAGTTTTTATCGGCCCTCGAGTTTCTGAAATAATCTGGAGGTGACGGTTTAAAAGAACTCCGGCCTCGAGGAGATGACTCAGTGTATGACCCTCCTCCATGTGGCCTTTCGTTTCTATTATTCTGGTGTGGGTTTGGGTTGAATTGCTGTGGTTTTCGATCTTGTAATTTGTCTTCGTAACGGTCATAGGAAGGTTCATCTGAAGTTTTCTTCTTGGGATCGTAAATGTGGCTGACACCGTATTTATGCTGATGGGTTCTGCCATCTCCTTCACCTTGCCCGAAGCTGGTTCCATGGGTTTTTCCCACGGGTCTTAGAGGCTTGTAGTGCTGTCGGAGAGAAGCCTCCGAGTACGGCCGGCCATAGTTGTTTTGGCCTCTGTAAGGCCCAGACGGGTTTGAGTTCCTACCATTCGATATTTCGGAGCTATCATCGTCATCGTGCTCTTGGGACCACTTATTGGCCCGAGAGTGCTCATCGCCTGGTTTCCAGTCATCATAAAGTGAGGCGATTGGTTTCTTTGAGCTTCGAGATTCGTAGTTTCCATGTTTAGAGCTTCTCGCTAGGGGGATATGAGTATTAGTTTTATCAAAACCATTCCCGGTACTGTACGTATGGGCTGGAACTATATAAACAGAGTCGCTACTCCTTGATTCTGACAGAGATGGAAATGGTGCTACGAAAGGCGACACTAAACCGAAACCATTACCTCCTCCCACGTCATGATTTCCATCATTAAAGAAATCTGGAAAATGGAAACCAGCTCCGTAAAAACCTCCAGAACTTCCTTCGCCGGTGAAACTTTTGGTAAAACCTCTTGCATGATCACGGTCAGGGAATTCTTCATTGCTATCTTTAACCTTATAGGCTCTCGACTGACATAGGCAGAAGTCTGCCGAGCACGCAAAAATCAGCGCCACCATCTGTAACAATTACAAAGATCCAAGTGTTAAGGTTAACAAAAATACTGCCGTCAAGAAATGAACAATTTTATCACCCGAGATGACGGAGGCGTTATAAACCTTCCCTCCTTCCCTGAAATTAAAACACCCCTAATTATTACCGAAAGTGTCGTTACTTCCTGTTTTAGATAGAATTGATGGAGGATGTTTAAGACTGATGGAAGGAGATTTCAAGAACTCAAACCGAGTTTATGCCAGTATATTTATATTTATTGATGTTTTTATAGGGATGGTTTCGAGCATTTGACGAATTTTTGGGTAAGTTATTGAAGATTGGATTGCGCTGTTCTCAGATACGTGTTTGTATATTGACTTCGTATTCAAGTTGATGTATCAACTCCTCTCTCACAAGAACTAGCTCCTAGTTATGGCAATGGCCTTTTATAGAGTCCTTACCAACTTCATGGAGTTGGCCACGAGGTTTCTGTAGTGAAGTCACGTAGTCTTCTCGTAATTAAAAGGGCTGATTCCGAAACGAGTAAAGCTGACTCTTCCGAAAAGCGTTTCCAGGTAATGAAAACCCCTCCTCGTTCCGGAAAGGCGTTTTTCATTTACGAAAAAACAAAAAGTACGAAACCTTTCCAATATTACAGCATATTCATTGGTTACTCAGTTTTTCACCCCAAGGGCTGAAACCAAGGTCTTGGGAGGTCAACAATAAAATTTGTCATAGGCTTTTGTGCTAAGCGGAGAAGTGAAAAGAAGCAACAATTTATTTTGACCAGGATATGCTACGACACGCTTAAAAAATAAGTACAAGCTTTGAGGGATCCTTTGCTGATTGCTATAGTCCTGGCTTGTCCGATTTTCATGAAAAGTGTATTCGGTAGGCGTGAGAATAGGTTATCTACTTCTCACACTCCGAACGGTAAGGATGGTCCACCTCAACAACGTGCTGTAGCTTTGGATAACTTCGAAAAATGTCACGTGAGGGTGGAACGCAGGGCTGTCACAAAATTTTGCTACAATTTCAACTCACAACCAGTTTACTCATGTTGTTGTAGAACTTTATCTTCGCCATTTTCGATCGTACAAAAATCGTCCAACATTCGTTGGGAAACCCTCTACTTATGCCAAAATTACGTAATGCCAAAACCCCTGAAGATATGGAAGAGGTTGTGATGTGCCCCTGCGTTAAAAGAACCATGAACAACATTCGCGGTGAGGAACATCATCGATTTAACGGAGTATTATTCATTTTGTGGATGGCATAGTTTTCAAGAAATGGAATCTAAGGAAGGAGGATGAAAATAAAATACTTCCTTATAAGCTAACACCTTAATAATCTTAGGTGCTATAAAATTCAGCAAGAACCAGAGTCAGAAGGCCGAATTTTTTCGTTTTACAGTAAACACAACAGATTTTACACCGAACGCTTCTGAGAAAAACGAGATTTCTCTCAAAGAAAGTAGTTGGCATTTGATTTGGCAAACTACGAGTAAATAGGTTGCCCGTTAAAAAATACCCCGACGGACCGCGGGTTGAAGAACACTGATCTAGAGTATACCCCTTAGGCGTTCAACTCCACAAACAGTTAATAAGTGTAAGAGCGTAAAAGAAATATCGATCTTACAAAAAAAAAAAAAAGCTGCAAGGAGGTAAATTCAGCACTTAAATCGGTTCTCAACCGAAATTTGGATTGGTCAGTTGATCACGATTTGTGTGCCTTGATATTCAATAATCACTCTATCACCTGTGAAACACGCACACTCCAAAGCTTAGTAGAAATCAAATCATGAACGCAAGCCAATTGAATAATAAACCCCAGTGAAAGAATTTGCAGCGTTTTTCACAGGTGATTGAGCAATTATTGAATTTCAGGAGGCACACAAATATGATCAACTGATCAATCCAAATAGGTATTTTGGTTAAGAACCGATTTACGTGCTATAATAATAATAAACCCCAGTAATAATATTGAATAATATTTACCTATATATCAGCGTTTCATGCATATCAGAATGCTTCAACCCGTGTATCGCCTATGAACTACAAGTATCCACATCGGCTATCACTCCAGTATCCACATTCACTACAACTCGACGCTATCGGCCGGACAGCAATAGGTTACAAACAAACAATAACAAACAAAAAAAGGCAAATGTTGGCACCATAAATCGGGCCAAAGATCGGGAATGGTTTGACCTACGGAATGGGGATGGGCTCATTCGATTCCTCGAGGTATGTTCTTAAAAATATGTACACATTTAGGCCGCCTTGACTTTTTTGAGGTTTTTAGGGATTTTACTAAACTTTGACAACTCTTAAAGGGCACTTTAAATTAAGAAAGAGAGCTGGCTAAAGAATTGGGGCGTTATCGGACCAATATTGATTTTTCCTGAAAATTTCAGATATTTTGCTCCAGCCGTTTGGGAGAAATCGTGTGTACGGCGTACGGCGGACGGAAAAATATTTATTGCAGATTTGGATTGTACACCCTTTGAAACGTAAACCATGAAATTTTCAGGGGGGTTAAACATTTTTTTTTTCAAGAGCGATTACAATGATTTAATATTGAATAATAAACCAAAAATCACCCATGAAAACTAGACCTCTGCGTGAATTAGTAGTCAAAGCCCGTCACCCAAGGTTGGTTTTTGACATTATATGTCTTTACTTTGCTACATAATCTCGAAAAAGTAACGCGGACAGCGTCACGAAAATATTTCTGATGGTTTTCGCTTACAACCGATTCGTTGCTACGGATCATTCGATATTTGTGATCGTCTTCGACATTTGTGATCGTACAAAACTCGTTCCCCACTCATTTGAAAGCTGTTGATTTACTTAATCTTGTTACGTTAACCCCTGAACATTCGGTACCACAGTGACCACCCGATGCAACCATATTGTTTACTAACTGTGACAGTCCTGTGAGTGGTGATGATTATGTCTTTACAGCTTACCATTCGTTGCTTCTGAACCTCAGTGACCAAACGATGGAACCATTACATCGCAACCATCAACGAGCACAATCTAACGTAGTTATCATTGGTCCTACAAAACGGCACTCGTTGGAACTAGTGCGCGAATATCGTTTACGCAAAAAGCTGCTTATGAATACTACATCATCCACGGATGAAATTGAAATTGGCGATTTATGTGATACATTTATCGAGACGCCTCATTCTCTCGCCGACGTTGAATTTGATAAGCGTTTTACATCAAAACTGGCCTCCAATTGGAAGTACGTGGTGTGTGTACGGGAGGGGGCGCAAAGACATAAAATGTCCCTTGTGGTTGCGTACCTGTACGAAAGCTGCTTTTCAAGAGCTTTTTCAGTTGTTGAGGCACAGATAATGTATCAAGTAAAGGTTAAGTTATAAAGTGTATCAGTTCTTGGAACTGCTACGCGAACGCGGACCGATATTTCATCGGCCCCGCCTCCGCGGGCGCTCCCCAAGAGGCGCGTTGTGAGACCAGTAGTTGATCCCTAGCCATCTCATAACTGTTAAGTCCCCTTTCCATTATTTGCGGTTTCCTTAATACAACCCAAATTCTCTCTTGATTTCATATCGGACCTATATCAGATTCAATAAATCAATATAAACTCCAATCAGATTTGTTATTCATTGAAAATACCCAATTCGCCATTAATTTCTATTTTCAAGTTTAAATTATTGAAATAGTAAATTAGGTTTTTGGGGTAGAAATAAGTGTTAATTATCATAGATAATTCCAACACTATTTCAAAAGACAGTCGCAGAAACTGTCCACATACAAAAAAACTGATGTGCTTTCTCTTGTAACGTGATTAGTTGTTCAACGTTCCCAAGTATTTTTTTATTCTACACATCTAGAAATGTTACCTTTTTTAAAAGCTTTCATTTAACTTGCAATGTATGTATGTAAGGATGTTCGGGTGGAATCTTGAGACCAGATTTTGAAGCAGATACTCTCAACCGATTACGCTGAAATTTCAGCTAATTCCCAGAATTGAGCACTTTGTAGTTCGGTTGTGGTAGCGAACCCCAAAAAAGGCGGAGCGGCGCCAAAAAGAAGAGCAGTTTTTGAGCGAAAACTTCACGTAATCTTCCCGAAAATGTATTTCACTTCCCCGAGAGAGCCTACACAAGAAGAATCGAACTTTCAAAGGAAAAACAGGCCGATCTTAGGTACTTGATGCACTTTTGCGAAGAAAGCGAAGAAATTCTTCTCCGAACTAACCCGCAATGCTCATTAAATTGCTGCTAGCCCGTTTTCCCCCGTACAGAGGGGGTTTTGAGTGTATTTTGATGTTTTATTTCCGTTAAATACAATATATTTTCTATTTGTTGAAATCCACATGTTTCTGACACCTGAAGACCTTTGTTGGAAAAGTCCTGATTTAGCATTTGAGCTGTTCCCAACAGGTTCTTCCCCTGTGGTCTTCATATGAATGAACCGGCTTGTTGATTATTTGTAAAGCTGAAATATTCTCCGACTTTCAAGTGACACTAGGTGCCACCACTCAAAGGCCCGATCGTTTGCTTCAGATGGGCGAGTTCTTGCAGTAGCCTCTTTGTCAACTGAATCGAAGACGATCCGCCTGGTTGATCGTTCACCTCCCGGATCGTGGAATTACACCACGAATGCCGCTCGCCACCCTAACCCCAGCCATTCAACGACCCATTACGAGTCTTCGGGAACGTGTTTCAACTTTTTCCAGTTTTTCTTTTTTCAATGCGGCATTTCATAAGACGTTGTTGAGAAAATGTTGTTTTTTCAATTGCTCGCAGAAATTAAAATTCTCTCAAAGAATCAATAAAAAATTGTTTTATTATTTTTATTCCTATATACAGAATACTGACGTGTGTTTGGATTTTTACGTGTGTTTGGAATTTTACGTGTGTTTAGACGAAAATCAATACAGAGGAAAGATAGACTTTTCGTTTTTTTTGTTGAGATTTAACTAAAAAATCTCCCGTTTCGAAAGCTACATATTTATTGGCTATGATATATTTTCGAAAGTGGGAGACCCCTACACAAAATGGAAAGAATGTAAAGTAAAAAAATCGTGCCTATAAAAGTAATTACATCGCCTGCGCTACAACAACTCAGACAGAACTAAGGGGAGCATATGAAAATAACTATGGCATGTCACTAACTAGAATGTTGTAATATACTGCACTTGGAAATGACGTAGAATTTTACGAGTATACCAACTGAAATTTAATGAGGTAAAAAACTCCAACCTACGCATAACTTGTCCACAACTATGTTGTATAATATCTACTTAAAAAACTTGATTTCAAAAAGAACTCTTGACACAAGGTTCCGATTCATTATATCAACTGATGCGATTTCATATGATACTAAGCGATTTTTGCTTTTCCACCCATGTTCACATTCCCATTTGTGTTTACGTTCTGTTTTCTGTCAAAGTCAAGGAGAGCGAGCGGATGACCATAAGCGATCTGGATGATAGATTACAAAGGTAGACCAATCAGTCAATAGTAGACCAAAATGCTGACAATTCAAACAGTTGGGTTGATTATTTTTTGAATGATGTGTGGTTGCTCGTGTCATGTTTTGGAAGCTTTTTTAGGTTCATAAATTGCTATTATTTGCTATGGGTGAATTTATACGGATCTGAAACCTATCCCTGCCACCTTCGCGGCCTTGAAAAAAAGAAAGTCTGCTCTGCCATCTTCCTAGACGACGCTCAAGCATTTGAAAAGGTTTGGCATGAGGGAATCAATTACAAGCTGTGCAAAACCTTGACAATGAAGTACGCTGAACTGCTCCAATCTTACCTCACCAATCGTTACTTCAGAATAAAGCAAGAAGATGCCTACTCAGAGCCACAGCTGATCGCTGCAGGGGTCCCACAATGGAGTGTTCTTGGGCCACTCCTGTATGTCCTTTATACCAGTGATCTCCCAGAAATTGAAATGAACGCTACAGCTACTTTTGCGGACGATACGGCGGTTCTGGCAGTTGGAGAAATTAATATTGAGTCCATCACAAAGTTAAAAAGGTCCTTATCCTGCATACAACGACAACGGAATGAAATGGAGTGGACAACGAAATAATGAAAATAAATCTGTACACGTCGAAAACATGAAAAAAAAAAAAAAAAAAAAAAAAACGCGACAGTCGACTTTTATGGTTCTACAGCCAGATCATTTAAATGATTAATTTTACACATTTAAAGTACCGAAGATGAAAAATTGCCTATGCAACCTACAAATATGGGATTCTAGCTCAGAGGAGGGGAGCTAGTAAACAGAGATGAAAGCCATGGCTGGGGGGGGGGAGGTGGCAGGTACACGAAAAAAACCCTCAGGAGGACGGAAAAGTGGTGATGCCGGGATAACAAAGGACGGAGGGAGCCCACCCGAAAGTTAGTTGAAGGAGTGCTGAGGGGGGGGGGGGACAGTCGGGTCGGTCGCTAAGAACTGGATCCTACTCCTGTTAATCACTTAAATGACAAAATTGACTATGTACCGGTTTATCTAAAGAGCAAGGTTATCCCGTATGCTAACGAAGCTAAATACCTCGGTAAGTCGCTAAATGCCTGGCTCAGGTGGAGAGCCCATGTTAAGAAGAAGAAGGGAGAACTCCTACTCAAATTCAGGGAAATGTACTGGTTAATGGGGAGACGGTCGAAGCTGTCAATCCAGAACAAGCTAACCCTATACAACCAGGTCCTAAAACCTGTTGGACCTATGGAGCCCAGCTGTAGGGCTGTACAGCTGAATCAAACCGAGATATCATCAAACGTTTCCAACAATTTTAATAATTTGCTACGAACTGTTGTGAATGCACCATGGTAAGTACTTTCGAAATGAACGTCTCCATCATGAACTTCAGGTCGAAACAGCTAGCGAGGCTGTAAAGCGACAAGCTGTGAGTCATCTCCAACGGCTAAGATATCAAGTCAACGAGGAAGCTCTCCATCTCCTTGACCCAAGTCGCATCACCAGATGAGCCACCCTGTATGTTTTAGGCGTCACTAAATCCGAAGTTATCAATTGAGTCCGGATTTTACTAAAATCTCAACAAATACCAAAAACCAAAGATTTAGGGTATTGTATGCGTTACACTAGTTTACTGGAAGGGGGGGGGGGGGGATCCTCTACAAAAACAAAAACATGGCTGGCCTGGGGACCTTACTATTCTTACTGAATGTTTTCAGTGTTGCTGAACCCGAATCGGAGGCCTAAATAACTCATAACGTTCAAAACATGCTCAAAAACACCGTACGCAAAATTGTTTGAGGTTTTGGCTCTACTTAAACGCGATGGGGCTATGAAGACCTCAAATTCGGATTCAGCGAAACCGAAAACATAGAGTAAACATTTTGAAAACCTCACACTACCTAGAGCAGAGATCCAGAAACTTATTTCGTCGATTACAATAAGTAGAAGCAAGGGGAAATCCCTCGAGCCCTCAATCTTGAGCTAAGTCTACATCGGTCGTAGAATTGTACGTAGTCGGTTAGTTGTACGAGTTGAGGGATGAACCCCATGATCAAATAAGCTACGAGTTTGACTTTTCCTCATCCCATCCCCTTTCAGAAGAATGGAGGCCAATAAAAGTAAATACGGGGGTTTGGTGTTCAGGAAAAACGATATCCCTGTGTAAAGGAAAACGTCGATTGTTATGGGTTAGTCGAAACGCAGGGTTCCCGTATCACCTTTCTACTTCGAGAGTTCGCATTTCTGCCTTACTCACAATGATACTCATCACGGGCGTATGGTACTATTCCATTCATATTAACGATTTCTACTGAACAAACTACCCGTCAACTAACTACCAAGAGAAACAAATGGGCAAAAATGAAAAAAAAATCTTTGAAAATAATGACTGTTTTGACTCGGGAATGGTTTCATTAGATTCAGAATACAAAACGCCATTACAACATTTAAAAAACGCTGCAAATTCTTTCACTGGGTTTATTATTCAATGATTCATGATTTGAATTTCTACTAAGCTTTGGAGTGTGCGTGTTTCACAGGTGATAGAGCGATAATTGAATTTCAGGAGATGCGCATAGAGCACGTAAATCGGTTCTCAACCAAAATACCTATTTGGATTGATCAGTTGATCATATTTGTGTGCCTCCTGAAATTCAATAATCGCTCTATCACCTGTGAAACACGTACACTCCAAAGCTTAGTAGAAATTCAAATCATGAATCATTGAATAATAAACCCCAGTGAAAGAATTTGCAGCGTTTTTTTCGAGGTTTTTGCTGCCATAGGTAACCGGGGTGTCATTTTATTCCTGTTTTTCAAACTACAGTGATACCGAGCACTGTATTTAAAATGAAGTAATTTCCCGTTCCAAGTGTTCGTTGCTCATCATCTGAAACATTCAGAAACTATCTTCTTCTGTCCATAATTTTTCTATTACTACATTTAGTGATCAAACACCACATAGTCTCAGTATCCCTTTAGTATAAAACATGAATTTTTTAAATAAGTATATTTTGTTATTGAAAGATTTATTATTGAAAATAATCAACCGAAGTATTCTTGATATACTGAATGACGAGAATATAAATAAAGTGTCTACGTAGTATACCTTCCATTCAAGAATGGAATTGGACGACAGATACTCGGGATTTGTAATTCGGTTGATAACGGGGATTTGTATGATTCCAATGTTTTTATCCTAGAAGATGTATCATCCTGCTACCTCTTATTCAACTGTAACACTATGAAATTCATCAGTGAGGCCACGATGATTAGGAGGCACAGAAGGTTTCCCGCAAGCAAATCCCTACGGACATAACCTCACGAAATCAAACCCAAGCGCCACACGGGGATTGCGGGTTTCACGGTGGCACTAAAATTAATGCTACTCACAGGGACGGCAAGGATTATATTTCACTTAGGATTATGCTAGGATTATATTAAAATCGTTGAAGGATTTTGAGGAGCTATGAAAATAGGTAACCCATTTCAAAGCGAAGGCGAAATACTGAAGTCCCCTTTCGAACAACAGTGTGGTTTTCGAATGTATATTTATTAAAGTAATGATATTGTTTCATCGTCTATTTTTCTATATGTTGAATATTATTTTCGATAATAAGCCTTTGTAGTACTAAGCAAACATTTTTAATAACCCTTTCCCGCCTAAAACGTTATCTCTTTATCTTCTAAAGGAGTGTAGATTCAAAATCTTAAATGTCCGCCGTAGAATGTACATACAATGTCCTACCTATACAAATATTTGGGCAGAAAAATTGGGTATTCCAGGAGCCATTCCAGAATAAAGGAAGACGTACTTACTTGCATAAAGAATTTTTAAATCAAATTACATCTATTTGTGCCGTATGAATAGCTCCTTTTGTTTCATTTTTTGGTTTATTATTCAATAATAAACCATTGTGATCGCTCTTGAAAAAAAAAATGTCTAACCCCCCTGATAATTTCATGGTTTACGTTTCAAAGAGTGTAGAATCCAAATCTGCAATATAATTTTTCCCGTCCGTCCGCCGTACTCACGATTTTCTCCCAAACGGCTGGAGCAAAAAATCTGAAATTTTCAGGAAAAATCAATATTGGTCCGACAACTCTCCTATTCTTTAGCCAGCTCTCTCACTTAATCTAAAGTGCCCTTTAAGGGTTGTCAAAGTTTTGTAAAATCCCTAAAAACCTCAACAAAAAAAGTCGAGGCGGCCTAAATTTGGACTTTGTTTGAAGAACTTTCCATGAGGAATCGAATGAGCCCCTCCCCAGGTCCGTAGCTCAAACCATTCCCGATGTATGGCCCGATTTTGGTGCCAACATTTGCATCCACATTCACTAGGTTACTGTGGGTTAATGTGGATACTGGAGTGAACTCCTTAAAGGGTTTATAGCCGATACACGGGTTGAAGCATTCTGATATGCATGCTCCGTCTTACGAAATTTAAAATTTTCAAATAGAATATTTTTCCATTGTAATCGCTCTTGAAAAAAAACGTTGCAAATTCTTTCACTGTTGTTTATTATTCAATGATTCATGATTTGAATTTCTACTAAGCTTTGGAGTGTGCGTGTTTCACAGGTGATAGAGCGATTATTGAATTTCAGGAGGCACACGAATATGATCAACTGATCAATCCAAATAGGTATTTTGGTTGAGAACAGATTTACGTGCTCTATGCATATCTCCTGAAATTCAATAATCACTCTATCACCTGTGAAACACGCACACTCCAAAGCTTAGTAGAAATTCAAATCATGAATTTAAGCTAAATGAATGAAATTGAATAATAAACAACAGTGAAAGAATTTGCAGCGTTTTTGCTTTGGTGTTAGAATTTTGGAAGTTTCATTCGTTGGTTGTATTGCTTATTTGTTACATCTCACTACATGTTAGTTTAGTTTGACTAGGATAATTAGAGTTACGTTTCCCTAGCTATTATTTTTTCAAATTTGTAAGGGCAAAAAACACGTTTTTGGAGGTGGAGGATCCAAGCAAAAAACTAGTTGATGAAGCCTACGATGTATGGGCAAACGTACCACAATAAACATGATTAAAGATTTTTTTTTTATTAAAGACAACTTTATTCGCATACGAATTTTTTCCCGAAATTCCGATTTTTATGTAAACAAAAGAAAATTTTATCGATCGAATGTAAGGGAAAATGGAGAAAGTGCAGAAATGGGGAAAGTGCGTAATGGCGTGGAAGTTTTGTGTGAAAGTTCTCTAGTGGTACTTACGAAAAAGAGTTTATAGAGTTTTTGACTCCCTCATTGTGGCTCCCTTCTTGTATATAAGATTTGATACGCGGCAAAAGTGAACTACTCAGTGAATTTTGTTCCGATTTTGGAATTTTGAAAAATAATCCGTTGAATGTTGATTAATACGATATTTGCCCCATGACAATTAAAAAGCTGGTACCATCCATTTGACTTTCGCATTTAGAACGTTTTGACGGGGCAAATGCAGGAGTGGCACTTTGACAACATTTTCGTTCTTGAGGCTTGTAATTTTCATGACTACGAAAAACAATTATAAGTCTGAAAACGGAAGATTTAGAACAAGGAAAATAATCAAGATTAACCTGGCTTCAATGATGGATTTTGGAGAGCTTCTTTAAGTTGAACTTAGCAAGCCATACCAAGCACTTGCTCCACTGCACCTTAAGGTACGTAGATATTTACAGTTTCAGTACTTCAAGTTGAAACCACTTCAAACTGAGTAGCCTGGGAAATGAGCCACCGTGATGAAAACCTGCTGTATAAAATTGAAAAGTATTTTCCGGACGAGAACAAGACAATGGGGTCCGTCGTCACGACAATGAGGCTAGTACGACAGCTTCGTCTGGGCGAAAATTTATTTATGTCCCTAAAACAGTCAGATTCTAGTCTTTCAGAAGAAAGTTTCAGTGTGAGCCGGACCTCACATTTATATTAGCCGTTAGTCAAAAGTTGGTTGGGGGGCTACAGGAGTTCTGATCGGAAATCATAGATTATGAATGTGATCCTGAACGCACTTATCTATTACCGAAGGAAATTGGAAAGCTAAAATCTCTTCGTAAAAATAAATACAAGATTTAATCCAATTTTGACAGAGATTTTTGTAATAATTTCAAATGAACTACCAACGAATATGTTTTGCGTAGTAGATGGACAGTATATAACAAAAATAATTTATTATTTTATATAGTTGAATAATAATATTGTGCAGCCTCATTTGTAATTGTAACGATAAATTCTGTATATTAGGAAGAGCGGACCCACATTGGTCCGATAATGTACTTCCCCCCTCTCTCTCTCTCTCTCTCTTTCTCTCTCTCTCTCTCTCTCTCTCTCTATCTCGCTTCGTTGTTAAATCCGTTGAATTTTGTTGTGACATAGACAGTGATGAAAGGATAATTGAAAATTATAAAGCATCCCCAATTTCCCACAAAACGTTTGATCTTGATAAAATCACCGAATCTGACAGTGCATCTGCAATGAGCAAAATCTCATCAACCTGCCTAGGAATTGATGCAATACCGATTGATGTGTTAAAATCTATGAAGGAAGTTGTTCTACCGGTCCTCTGCTATAATTATAATAAATATATTTCCACTTCCACTTACCCAAAATTATGGAAAGATGCTCTTGTTCTGCCCCTCCCAAAAGTTTAAAACCCTACTCATCTAAACGAGTTTAGAGCGATCAATAAATTGTGTGCCACTGGAAAGATCCTCGATAGGACGGTGTACGAATCTATAGTAGCTAGCGATAATGAACAAAATATTATAGATGAAAAACAGTCTTCGTACAAGGTCGGGTACAGCACAGAGACGGCGTTAATAAGTGTTATGGATGACATTAGGAAAAACATGGATAATGGGCGTCTAACAATTTTGGTTCAGACCGATTTTTCACGTGCATTTGACATGGTGGATCACAACACCCTACCAGCAATATTAGAATCTTTAAATTTTGGACATAACGTTAGAGGTTGGTTCAACTCGTTGTTAGAGAATAGAACATAAAAGTGTCGAAGATAAAAACGGATCTGGATCTGAAAAACGTGCTGTTTCAAAAGGCGTACCTACCTCAAGGATCAGTCTTATCAGCTCTATTTTTTATTCTTTATATTAATTCGTTACCGAAAGTAATAAAAAACTGCAGTTATCATATGTACGCTGATGATATTGAACTGTGTATCGACTCAACGTTTGAGAACCTCGAACACAGTAGTTCAGATGAATCTGAAATGGTTTTGGATCATGAAGAGATTTTCGGTGTTTAGGTCATTACCTCTTGAAAACCACATTTGACTCGTATTGAACGCCCGCAGCTAACGGGACCATACTCGCCGTTGTTGATACCTCTTGGTCGGTGAAACCCCTTTGTATGTGAAAATATTTAAAGCCTTTAATGGACTCCAAATTCCCCAAGCTGCTTTGTGCCGTTGGTTTTTCCCAAGCCACCCGTTTTTCTGGCAAACCCGTAGTCTCCCCCTCGCACCCTGGGGTTTCCCGGGGTAGTTGTAACCCCGTCCCTGATTGGTTTCTACTATCCCCCTCTCTCTACTCCCCGCGATTCCCCACTCAAAATTTTCTTCACTTCCCCTCCAAACAAAATTTTCCCGTTTTTGGTTAACAGAGTCTGGAATCAGCTTGCTCTAGCTTGCTCTCACACCCTTGTTAACTTGACTGACTTCATATCATACTTATCAAAGTTTCCTAACTTAGTAGTGACAAAGCAGCATATTTTGTGATATTGTTGACTACCCGCGAAACCTCAACTTCGGCAGAAGCGCCCTAAGATTTTATTCAACAACACCTTTATTTATTTGATTGATTCACTATATCGACGAATACGAATTGAATGATATATTTCCAAACTCGTTCGTTAAGCATGTACGCATTCATTTGAAATACAGCCTCCATCAGATAACTGCACAAACGTCTACATCTTCCTTGGGTTCACCTTAACACAGTATCAATCTTTTAAATGCAGATCTTACACGGTTTTGTACCTACCTGGTCCATCCATCTAAATGTGCGTCGATAAGATAAATCAATCTGCGACATAATTATTAAATGCCAAGAAGGGCAAGAATTACGTACGTTTATGCAGTGAAAAGTCTAGGAGTTTATCTAGATTGTAACTTGAGCTGGGACACACAGGTTTCAAAGCTTTGTAATAAGGTCTACGGGGGATTACACCAGCTGAAAGTAGTTGCTTGCGGTTTTCCTGTATACATCGAAGCTCGATTGGTTCAATCACTTATCCTTCCAATGTTTGACTATGCTCTGTTATCATGCTGCGATATGACACAGGCCAAATTAGATGTACTCCAGCGAGCTCAAAACGCTACAATAAGATTCATGTTTGGCCTAAAACCTGACGAGCGCATCTCAAATTATTATAATAGGCCAAAATGGCTAACAATTAGGGAGAGGCTGGACTTATCTATGGCAACTATGTTGTTCAAGTTAATGAAATTTGGTCAACCAAACTATTTCGCTATACAACTTGTATTTAGGAATGTTGTTCCTGACAGAAACATGAGATCTGCTTCCACGACCCTAGATACACCAAATCACTGCACATGGTTTCATGGCAGATCATTAAATGATCTAATACAAATTTTGTGGTAAGTGGAGCTAAATTTTTCAACGGCCATGAAGAACTTTTTAATATTGGTTTAAGTGTGAAATCATTCAAATCAAAGATGTTAAATCACTCATTATTGAGGTATAATCATGAATTGTAAGGCATTAATTTATTTTGTATAATTTCTTGTATTATTTTTTTTTATCCTAGGAAGAGCCAACGGATTTCATCATTTGATTAATTTAAAGGATGTCCACGTTCAGCAATCATGAAACCATTATTGTTATTTCAAAATAACATGTATTCATGTTAATTCATGTATTCGAAATATTCAAATTTTCATATTCTGATTTTTTCAATATTTCAGCCCTTTGATTTTACTCTATTGGATTGACCGAATTTTAAGGCTAGAACTCGGTCCCTACGCATTTCTTGTTTTCGATACAATCATTAACTTTGGAGTTGAGTTTTATTCGATCATATTCTACGTAAAAACAACCAATTTTGAGGATGGAAAATTTCATGGTTTACGTTTCAAAGGATATAGAATCCAAATCTGCAATAATAATTTTTCCATCCGTCCGCCGTATCCACTATTTCTCCCAAACGGATGGAGCAAAAAATCTGAAATTTTCAGGAAAAATCAATATTGGTCCGACAACGCCCCAATTCTTTAGCCAGCACTCTCAATTAATTTAAAGTGCCCTTTAAGGGTTGTCAAAGTTTTGTAAACTCCCTAAAAACCTCAAAAAAAGTCAATTTGGACTTTCCATGAGGAATCGAATGAGCCCTTCTCCAGGTCCGTAGCTCAAACCTTTCCCGATGTATGGCCCGATTTCTGGTGGCAACATCTGCGTTATTTTGGTTTATTATTGTTTTTGTTTTGATTACAGTAACCTAGTGATGTAGTGAACGTGGATACTGGAGTGAACTCCTAAAAGGGTTTATAGCCGATACACGGGTTGAAGTATTCTCATAAAAAAAGCTGCAAATTCTTTCACTGGGGTTTATTATTCAATTGGCTTGCGTTCATGATTTGAATTTCTAATAAGCTTTGTAGTGTGCGTGTTTCACAGGTGATAGAGCGATTATTGAATTTCAGGAGGCACACAAATATGATCAACTGATCAATCCAAATAGGTATTTTGGTTGAGAACAGATTTACGTGCTCTATGCATATCTCCTGAAATTCAATAATCGCTCTATCACCTGTGAACATGCACACTCCAAAGCTTAGTAGAAATTCAAATCATGAACGCAAGCCAATTGAATAATAAACCCCAGTGAAAGAATTCGCAGCGTTTTTTGCTCGATGGTAAGTTATTCTTGCTGAAATAATAAATCAAAATGTTTCAAGGAATGTAACTCGAAAAGTAAGCTATTTTAAGAAAAATGTTATACTTCAACTTTGATTTCAAATTACTTGTACAATAAATATCAGGACTTTGGCAGGCAACGACGATGAACCCTTTGTATATTGGACAGTACAAGATATAACGAACCAACTGTGTTAATCCAAAGATGACTCACGTGGACGTGGCGCGAGTCGAGGATCATGCTTGAGAGGTGTACAGACGTCGCATTGATTTTCCACGATTTCGTAGAAGATTTCCAACCCTTAGTTTATATAGGACTCCCACCGTCTGACCTGCCTCCTCCTACCGGCAAAGGGGAATCTACCCCCTCTGAGGGCGACCCGCGGCGACCTACCCCAACCGGCTTCCTCTCTATTGTCGAGTGGGTAACTCCGAGGCGAAATGGAGCAGCTCCAGGCCTTGACCTTAGTCAACAACGCTATCCGAACTTCCGGCAACACTTGGCAGTCCCAGCGGCTCAAGTAAGTATCCCAAGGATCCTGTGCTCAAGTTCTTTACTGCTTTACGTAATATGTAGAAAGTTTCTAGGGGATCTTGAGAGTCTTGTTTAGAACATGAATCTTATTTAGAACAACATCAGGGCTGGAAGAACCATACACAGAAATAACTAATATGGAAAGAATTACAGAAAGGATATTTTGCATACATGCGACTTGAGTGAAAAGAGCAACTAACAGATTTGGTACTAATGTAATTGATAGAAGAGAGAGACAACCTATAGTTGAATAATTAATCAACATACCTTGAAGGTGCTTAGAATCTAAAAAAACATTAAAAAACGTATATACCCCAACAATCCTTGATACTAGCTGATCAAGCGAATTCCGTACCGCTTAAGATTAACCTTCCGGAGGCGCGCACGAACTTTTGTTTCGACCACGTTTGTAGGTGTTTACTTGAAAAGTAATGATCGAGTCAACAGGAATAAAGGATCTAACTGTCGAACACTTTTTTCACATGATTTAGTGGAATAAATGTACACATATTATATACAAATATATATACAGGTGCATATACAGGGTGTCCAAGGAGTTATGCACAATCCGACTCCTACGTGTTCTACAACTCACTTCCGAACGAAAATGCCTCATAGCAATTTTTTGCCAAAGGCCTTGTTTCCGAGT
Source organism: Creontiades dilutus (assembly GCA_031894815.1). Lineage (NCBI taxonomy): Eukaryota > Metazoa > Arthropoda > Insecta > Hemiptera > Miridae > Creontiades > Creontiades dilutus. The sequence continues at coordinate 303,397 of JAVIWC010008056.1, forward strand.
ATTTCGAGATTCAAGATTTTTTTCGTGTTTCCGATCTTATGTCATTAAAACCGTCATAACTCATTTAATTTAGGAGATAGCTCAAATTTGATGACACCGTTGGAAAGAGCGTTAAATTTTCTATCACTTTGATGTCAGAAAACTTTTTTGGTTGCATTGAAGTTGTGCGATTGCTGCGCGAAATGGCAGTTTTGTCAAAATCTTAAAATCCCCAGTTTTTCATCTCGCCTAGAAACCTCATGAACGCTTGACGCAGAAGTGTGCAGGCCTGGTAAAACGTGCGCCAAAATGCCAGCTTGTAGTGTTTAGTCGTTTTGGTTTTTATATACATTTTTAGTTGAGATAATAGTGTTTAACTGCAGAAAAACGTGTGTTTTCTGTTAAAATTGAGGTTTTTCCAAAAGTCTCGAGGCGGCATAGACGTAATTTTTCTCGCTGAATCGAATGGTGACAACGCCAGACCTCTCAAGTGACGATTTAAGTTAGTTTTGTCGGATGCATAAACCCGTTCGTTTATGAACAGCACCTACGGCATTTCTAAGCTGTCCGGCCAAAGTCAGGATAATCGAAGAGTCTAGAGACGGCTATTGTTTGTGTTCATTTACGATTGATTGCGATGAGTTGCATTCATCTTTTTGCTGACACTATGGACCCTTATCAAACCAGGCTTCCGTATCATTACCAACTCTTCCCTTTCGTCTCTTTCCTCGCTGTATTTCCTTCAGCGAGGTTTTCCCTATTGCATATTCCCATTCATCATGGTGCGCTATAGCTATTGAACATAGCTGGTAGTAATAACCAAAACCTTAGTGCCAAAAAACAATTAGGTAGTAGATAAAAAACAGAAAGTTTACTAGATAAAGAAGGACCAGCGACACAAACAATATTATCTATCAATATTTTTTCCTCATACTATCCGACGTGTTCGCTAGGGTGTGAGTTGTACACAGGAGGAGTGTGACTCCCTTGTTGCTTCAGAAGCATTACCATTGGCAGAACCGTACACAAAAATCATGTCAACATACTCACTTGTGGCACAGCTACACAACTGAAACCAAATCATCGTAATCAATCGTAAATGAACACAAACAATAGCTGTCTCTCGGATCTTCGATTATCCTGACTTTGGCTGGACAGCTTGGAAATGCCGTAGACGCTGATCACAAACGAACGTTTTCAATCATTAAATTCATTTTAATTTTTCATTTTTAAATAATTATTTTTTTATTTATATCTTAATAATCTTGTTTAAACTCTAACTCTTTGTATGAACTCGATTTCAACATTGCAACATCCAATGCTACGGCCAAATAAGATTGGGGTTATAACACACGGCGCACAAAGCAACCCCTCCTTCAAGACCGGAGGGTCGTGCGGGTCGTTGCATATCCTTGCCCCTGACCAAGACAATTCCTCCTCCTTAGCTTTCCCAATTTTCATACATTAGGTATTTTTTAGTGATACAGGGTGTCCCAGGACTTGTGCACAATCCGACTCCTACGTGTTCTACAACTCATTTCCGACTGCGATAAGTCCCATTCATCTTCGAGACTGCTGGAAAAACCTCAATTTTAACAGGAAACACACGTTTTTTTGCATTTAAACTCCATTTCCTTAACTAAAAATATTTTTAAACACCAAAACGACTACACCGTTGGAAAGCTGACATTTTGGCGCACGTTTTACCAAGCCTGCACAGTTCTGCGTCAAGAATTCATGGGGTTTCTTGGCGAGATAAAAAACAGGTGATTTCAACATTTGGACAAATCTGCCATTTCGCGAAGCAATCGCACATCTTCGATGCAATCAAAAAAAGCGTTTTCTGACATCAAATAGATAGAAAATTTAACGCTCTTTCCAACGGTGTAACCAAATTTGAGCTATCTCCCAAATTGAGGGAGTTATGACAGTTTTAATGACATAAGATCGAGAACACCTCGAATAGAAAAAATACAATACAATAGAAAAAATGTATGGGAAAAGTATGCTCTCATTTATAAAAAAAGATCAGAAATTATTTTTGGAGAATATAAGAGAAACTAGAAAAACCAGTTATAGAATAAAACTACCAAAAGTTAAGAACTGTTACGCACTACGAACAACAAGGTATAAAGGAATTCGAATTATAAACAAGGATTTTCAAATAATAACAAGTATGCTAGGAATAAAATAACAAAAACCTATATAAAAGAGAAATAAATTGATTAATTAACAGTAGGAGATACGATTATTTTATCTACAACACGAGTGAGTAACAAGTATTTGGGGATTTTATAGAAATAATCTACCAGTGTGGCGTGGAGTGAAAGGACAAAAGCAGAAATTTTTATATAATATAGGGTCAACTACACAATTCCGTGCTAGAGCTCAGCAGTTGTATGCTTTCTAGCACGGTCCATGATATTTTATGTTATAATCAGAAAATTTTTATTATAATCAGGAAAAAAATGAAGATGATATTGTTTTCTACTTTGTGAAAATGTACAAATGGACAATAGAGATTATTATTAGTATTATTAGGTTTTGATCGCTCGCCGATCCTGACGGCAGGTGACTGAACAAAGATTTGAAGTTGACGGTACCGCGACCGTCTCTCAACGTGATCTGACGTTCCCGTTACCGCAAGTGTTAATCCATCTTTAAAGGGTCCGCTGCGGTGTTGCCACCTGTAGGCGGGGAAGGGGTTTTCGTCCCTGCGGTACAGGGTCTCCCCTATATGGGCAATAGCGTAGGTACAGGGCCGCTGGCCGCGTCGCCCTATGGGCAAGCTCTCCCATAGCGGCGCGACTGTATGTACCTACATGAAGAAGTCGCCAGCCGCAGAGGCGTCAGGGTCGTACGTGAAAAACGAACCCGAGCGAGCGGGCCTCCAACGCGATCTGTCCTATAAGCGATCAAACTGTGCTGTTCTATGGAATTGTCATACGTAAAAGCGCGGCATCGAGATAGTGGCGTTTGTCGCGGCAAACCCTCGTGCCGCGTGGTGTGACTTTCGAATCGCTTTTTCGCCGCGCGATCGCGTCAACATTTGTTTGCACTTTGTAGCAGTTCATTCACTTTGTAGACACTTCATCGGCCCCGCCTCCGCGGCGCTCCCCCAAGAGGCGCGTTGTGAGATCAGTTGATCCCTATCCGTCTCATAACTGGTGAGTCCCCTTTCCATTATTTGCGGTTTCCTTAATACTACCCAAATTCTCTCTTGATTTCATATGTGTAATACTTGAAAGGAATTGTTATATCAATTCTACCTTTACTTGATTACGATTTCTTGATATATTTTGACCTTACTTCACTGAAACGGCTATAACTCCCTTAATTTGATTATTGAAAATCCTGTTAAAGAAACCATTTAGATATCCTACTACGAAACTGTACTCGGATTTTGATGTTTTTAAAGTTAAAGATATTTTTCTAATTGAATCGTGTACAATAGTTTTTAAATCTGGTATTCATGAGGAACACCTATCAAGGCTATCAGGCACTAGAACAACAACTATGTCCAATATTTCTTTACCACGGTGCCGGACAGAATTTTTCCGGCTAAATGCATATGTTGCAGCATTAAAATTGCTATACGAACAAAGAATTAATTTGGCTGATTTTCGCGCTGGTGACGGTCTTAAAAAACATTTATTTTCAATTATTAGAAATCGTGTTCAGATTTAAGTATATACCTTGAATTGTTATTTTGTGTTCTTCAGGAATTATTTTCGAGAACAGTTTGACTTTGTCATAGCTCATTATTTTGTTGACAGATCGGAAAAAATCTTAAATCGCGAATAGCTCGGAAACGAGGCCTTTCGCAAAATATTGCTAAGGGGTATTTTTGGTCGGAAATGAGTTGTAGAACACGTAGGAGTCGAATCGTGCATAACTCCTGGGATACCCTGTGTAACAACCATTTGCTTCAAATACGTACTTTTTTCTTCTTTTTTAGAAAAAAATGTTATTAAACAATGAAAAAAAATTAGAAGTTACATTTTATTTTATTTTGAGAATTACATTTATTGAGTTACACATATATATATCGAGCAAAGAGGGAAGAAAAATGTGAAAGCAAATAGAGAAAGCCATTGTAGGCAGCAGATATTTTTATCCTTCTTCTGCTGGCATATTTCTGTCATCTTGAATGGTACATTTCTCACATCTGACGATCTTGCCGAATGATTTTTACATACGTATTGAACGCAGGACGTACATACGTTCAGTTCTCCTGGCCCATTTGCTTTATCTCCTCATGATCAACAGTGTCGTCAAGATTTTTGGGCCTTGTGTAAGATGCCTCCTTTTTGCGGACGATTTAAAGGTGTTTTGCCACATCAAATCTCCATTGTACTGTGAGATGGATGGAAATGACAAAACTTTTTCTTTTTCGATGTGTATATTGTACTTGCCCGTAATTAATAATGAAAAAATAAATAAAAATGAACACTTACATGACCAGGCGCGCTCAAAATGATGTTTCAAGACGACGTGTCTGCGATTGAATGCCGACTCGAAGCGGATCGCCGCTTTGCAGGTGGATAGAGGGGTCATTGACAGAGGATTACACGGAGTTTAGAGTCCATAGGTGGCATATGTGCCGAGCAATTTAAAAAAACTGCAACCTCGAACCAAAATTTCGTCGCGCGCCCGCCGGAAGGTTAATGAAAGTCGTGTTACATATTAGGCTTTATCGTGTTATCTAACTGAACTTAATTTATGAAACTATTACAATGAATGGAATTATCATGATAATATCGCAGAAAGCAGTCTCAAATACCTCCACTTCATTGAATCATGGATTCGTGTTTGGGTGCACATTGTCCACTTTTCAATCATTTCCGGATAGGAGGATGAAAATTAGTTTTCGTTTCCAAGCTAGAATAGTACACAGCAATAATATGCTTGGAGTGTATGAAATTGGCTGCTCATAGTGGAGAGTGCTATCTCATTCTTCTCCTAATATCCCCGAAAGTCACCCTATCGAATTTTCATTTCATAGAGGAAATGTGAGAGAATTTAGCTGTCCCAACTAATCACGATAGAACCCATGATTTCAATCAACTACTAATGTCCCAGTGAATATCCCTCCCTATCAAATTTGAACTTCCTAAGGTGAACAGGACCGAATTTAGCTCACTCAACTTCGAAGAGAAAGCCCATCATTTCAATCTTATCTTCACATCCCAGAGGGTCGCGCTGTAAAATTCTTCTCACTGATGATAAAACCACTGAGAAAACCATCTAATCTACGGTAAAGGCTTCTCTTTGGTGTTGGCTCAAAAAACCAACCTCAGTCAATAATGTGCCGAATAACGACAGTATTCTCGGCATCTTGATCAATCCCTAAAGAATTATATTCAAGGATTCCAAAGTCTTTTTTTGTTGGATTAAGGTGGAAATTAATTCTCTCAATGGAATCAGGCCACGCGTGTTGCTGTTGGTACTATCAACTGTTCGCCCACTTTTTGTTAAACCTCATCTTCGGGTGACGAAAATCCGTTGTCTACGGATTCAAGTATTCAAAAATTCAAGTATTTCATCTTGAATGTGATCACAAAGTATGGAGGCGTTCATCAATTCATTCTCCCTAAGGGTGAGAAATTTGACTAAAACGCTGCAAATTCTTCCACTGGGGTTTATTATTCAATTGGCTTGCGTTCATGATTTGAATTTCTACTAAGCTTTGGAGTGTGCGTGTTTCACAGGTGATAGAGTGATTATTGAATTTCAGGAGGCACACGAGCATGATCAACTGAACAATCCAAATAGGTATTTTGGTTGAGAACAGATTTACGTGTTTTATGCATACCTCCTGAAATTCAATAATCACTCTATCACCTGTGAAACACGCACACTCCAAAGCTTAGTAGAACTTCAAATCATGAACGAAAGCCAATTGAACAATAAACCCCAGTGGAAGAACTTTCAGCGTTTTTTATGGTTATCAGAATGCTTCAACCCGTGTATCGGCTACAAAGCCTTCTAGGAGTTCACTCCAGTATCCACATTACCACATCACTACACCACTACTTCACTAGGTTACTGATATCAACACAAAAACAATAATAAACCAAAATAACGCGAATGTTGGCACCATAAATCGGGCCATAGGTCGAGAATGGTTTGACCTACGGACCTGGAGAAAGGCTCATTCGATTCCTCGTGGAGTGTTCTTAAAAGAGTACAAATTTTGGCCGGCTTGACTTTTTTTTGAGGTTTTTAGGGATTTTACAAAACTTTGAAAACCCTTAAAGGGCACTTTAAATTAAGTGAGAGAGCTGGCTCAAGAATTGGGCGTTGTCGGACCAATATCGATTTTTCCTGAAAATTTCAGATATTGTGCTCCAGCCATTTGGGAGAAATCGTGCGTACGGCGGACGGATGGAAAAATTGTTATTGCAGATTTGGATTCTACACCCTTTGAAACGTAAACCATGAAATTTTTAAGAGGGGGTTAGACATTTTTTTCAAGAGCGATTACAATGGATTATTATTGAATAATAAACCAAAATGGGGGTTCCCATTTGAAATAAGAAAGTTGATGCGCAAATCGCGCACTTTCCCGCGTGCGCAACGCGCAAAATTGTAATATTTGAATTGCTTGTTAAAAATTAGTGAAGTTACTATTTGAAACTTTTTTTTAGGCTCTGAAATTACGGAGATGAATGCCCGGTCCATTAAATTTTGGGCACCCTGTATATACACAACAATGCACGATTGTATGTATTTTTATATCATTTTATATTTCTCACAACGGGAGTAGTCAAAGTTCATGTTCAGGGAGTTATATTAAACATGAAGTCATCCAACACTTTTTCGGTTATCCAGGAGTCAGTTCCATGGGTTGGAAACAAAGTGATCAGTTAAAGAACCCCTGGAGCCGATTTCGTTCTTAATCAATCAAGTGCTGAGATATGATTAGGACTGTGGCATCTAAAGTAGATAAAATATGGAGGAGATTATTTTAGATAATGTACTATAGATTACGTCTAAGATGAATAGATCAGTTGTTTATGTTGAAGGGTCATCTAATACAGAAACAATAAACTTCTGTTCAATAATTCGCTGCGTTTGAACATTAAGTTACTCGCCCTCCGATATGGCAACAAGCCAAGACCTAAAAGACTTGCACGGAAAGCGGTGAAAAAAAGGGTTGTTTTCAGCTAGACATTTCACAACGGTTCCTGCACACTCGGAATCCTGAGCCCCGGGAAACAGGAATCACGAGGATTCCGTAACGCGGGACAACCTGCAGTATTTTCAGCAATTAACTCCGGTGCTAGGTTCTTTCCGCCCGCGATAGTTAAGTCCCGGCCGATGTAGAACTTCACTTTCATAACGACTCCTGCCGTTAAAACTGTTCTTTCCACCCACCTAGACGATTTATAGGGTTTTCAAAATGTTAATAGCGAGTAGTGTTCCTTCCCCAATAACTCTGACTCATGAATTTATAATTAAATTTCCTTCTCTAATTACCGATTCAATTCAAGATTGATGTGACTTAGTTTTACAGAATTAATTGGAACAATACAAGTTAGCACTTGAGAGAATGGGATCGCAGTTACGTATTTTAGTCGATTACTACTCCGATTTGAAAAATCAGTCCGTCCGACGTCCGAAGCTTTTCTCCGAAACTGTTGGGGACTGTACGGAATTTACATTGAAGATCATCCATCGATCATGATCTGATTCTTTAGTGGGGACCGTTGAAGTGTAGATGGTTAGTGTAATTTAATTCACATCACCTCTGTAGGGCTTTTGCCAATTTCATCGCAAAGGAGTTATCCATTCACCGGACCACCACGAAATTATACTTGAACAATCAGTTTCAAAGAGTGTTTTCACGAAAATGGTCAAGGTTTCGAGACCTCTTGAGTTGTAAACTTGGCAAGCTTTGAACTCGGCACCAGTGATATTCTGTAATCTGTTGACGGCAATCAAGTAAACATGACGATTCAAGGACTCGGCACCGCCTCGGTCCAGAAGGCAAAATGAGATGTATGAATTCGTCCTGCTAATCAGTTAGCCAACGGCAGAGAAAGTAAATTGAAGTGAAAGAAGTTTTGAGTGAACGCGGTCGAAAAATGCTCGTCGTGGAAGGAGCGAAATTCCGATTTGCCAAAACTCTGCTTGGACAAAACCAATAATATAGGTAGTGAAATTTTCTTGTCACACAAATATTGAATACTTCAATAAGACAGACACTGTGTTTTTCGACGGTACATTTGAGTATTGTGCGAAGTACTTCACGCAAATGTTTACGTTTCATATCTTGAAATTGGGGCGTTACGTGCCAGTGATATTTTGCTTGTTACCCGACAAGAAAGGGGCTACATACACGACTTGTTTCAATCTTTTGAAGTCAAAGTGTCAACAGTTCAGTCCGCAAGTTTTTGTTATTGACTGCGAAGCTGCCATTCACAACGCCGTTCAGATTGTTTGGCCTGGTGTGAAAATAGTTGGCTGTAGATTTCACCTAGGTCAAGCGTGGTATAGAAAAGTTCAAGAAATAGGACTTGCACGCGACTACAAGGACGAGACTGAGATCGGGAAATGGATCAAGTTCGGCTGGTGCTATATTAGTACGCGCCCCACACTTACGTACTCGCAATGTGCCCCTCAGCGGTGTTTGTTTCGTACATAATCGCGAAGTTGTGTTTCATCTTAGACAACTGTCGCAAGACAAGCGGCTTATCGCTAGAACAAAGTCGAATGTTCCATTATGATCAACCTATCCCATCTTGTCCTTCAGTCGAACGAAACTTCTCAAACGAACTAGGTACCTACCTACCTACACGGAAATGCTCTGTGTTTATGTTTTTTCTTGACCTATCGCTTCCCACCACCGCTGATTTGACCGGGAAATCAACTAAGACCATCACGGACTGGTCCAATATGTGTCCTGAAGTTTGTTCCTCAATCGTCCACAAACGTCCGCAAATGATAGGCACTTGCGACCACCCTATTCAAATTGACGAATCCCGGTTTGCTGGTAAGCGTAATCGGGGTTGAATGCTGCAGACCTGTTCGTCGCTTTCCTGAAGGACGTGAAAGAAGTATACCGACGATGAACTGTGATAGAGCCTCGACGAAGCAACTTTCAGTGAGGATTTCTTGTAAGTACCTTCCACAAAGCTTCCTATGTACGAGTACCTTTTTCTCGACATATATATTCTGCGTAGCACTGTGAGGCGCATACTACCATAGAAACTAAGGGTTGTGGGACGCCGGATGGATGTGGTGCGCACACTAATATAGCACCGTTCGGCTTTGGTTAATTTATCTCCAGAAGATGTGGATGACTGTCTAGTGGAAGAATTGAGGCCATCTTACCAAAAAACACAAAATTAGAGAAATTAAATTTTGTAGACCACCTGGTTGATAATTATATCTCAGAAATCGCTCGGTTTCCTCCTCTCATCTGGGCTGAATGTTCAGACTCTGTACAACGTACAACAAATGGGTGTGGAGCGACGATTGTTTTCTTTTAACTGTGTTAATTGCGTCTTATCTTTAAATGTTCTATAAATGTACATATCTTGAAAGCTTACTGTATGACGTGATGGCAATAAATTCTGCAGCTGTCTAATGCCTTGCAGCTGACGAATCCCACTGGTGCCGAGTTCAAAAATCTCAAATCTCAAATCTCTGGACCTCGGTGCCGAGTTAAATAATGTTAATTCCTTTTCTGACGAACTTCGGTGACGAATTCAATATTCTTGCCTGGGTTAGGAAATTAAAAGTGACGAGTTCAATAACGCATCAACGCAACAACATTCTTCCCGAGCGGCTCTCAACGGACTCATCCTAATGTTGTGCTAGGCGACTCGGAGAAAAAACCCTGAGGAGTCTGTTGATCAGTATTTGCAGCCCTTACGCGTCCTTGGAGAGAAATGCTCGTTCCAGAATGTTACAGCTGAACAATATAAAACTGAGTGCATTCGTGATACGTTTATAACAGGAGTGTTATCTGGTACGATCCGTCAACGCCATCTTGAGAACTTGTCGCTCACACTCAGTCAAGCAACCGACCAAGCTAGACCATTAGAGAGGGCCAAACTTAATTCCGTTAGTTACTCTTCACCCAGTGGTAGTTTTTCCGCAGCCGGTTGAGATACAGAAAATGGTTTGACGGAGGAATTGAATACGATTGCTGCTCTCCGCAATTCCTCATGTTATTTCTGTTTAGGTAAATGTCATCCCAGAGGCAAATGTCCAGCAAACCTGCGGAAAATGCTCCATGCTGGGTCATTATTCGTCCGTTTGCAAAAGTGAAATTGATAAAAGAAAATCATGGCCAATTAAAACTATTGAAGCTACATTAGCTGCTTTCTTGGCCATATCCCTAAGTAAGGCTACAGTTTCTGTCTAGATTAATGATTTTCCCTGCTTTAATTAATATGTATACTATTAAAACTTTGTTATAACCAAAACCTATAATACCCGAAATGAACGTAGACGGCAAAAGTCAAGGACCGAGGAGAGATCAATCCCCCTCAGGACACCTCAGGGGCTATTTAAGCCCCAGGCTCCCGAAGATAGTTAACTAGTGGGATCCTAACTTTTGCCTTACCTACACCAAACTTACCTAAACTGTTCTCTATCTACAAAACCTAAAATCCTTAATATTATATACAGTCGAAGCGGCTTTTCTCTTCAATAAACTCTCGCTCCTGAATTATGAAGTGGTCAAAGCGGCCTCCCTCTTTAAGGGATATTCGCTCCTACTCTTATAAATTCAAATTGCTATTATAGTGAAGCTGCTTCCCTCTTCAAGGACTCCAGCTCCTATAATAAGCGAGAGTGGTCGAAGCGGCCTCCCTCTTCAAAGCTGCTACATGTACTACACGGTCTTAAATCATAAACGTAGAAAGTTGAGGAATGAACCTTAACATGGACTATTTAATACTTTTAGTCATCATAGACCGATGATTTGCATCGAAGGACTATCTAATAAGTACAGAAATAACAAACCTTACATCTGTCATTAGCGCTAGCATTCTGTTTTCCACAAGTGCCATGACAGTAATTTGGTTTCGTGCCTTGGTTCTGTGTTTTGGAAATCTAATTCAATAGGTAGGTACCATTTCATCTCATTCAGTTGACGTTATTTGGATTATGAGCTTTTTTGTAAAACCATCCATTTACATCTTTCAATTTTAATTTGAATACAACGAAATGTCTGTACAAATAAAACTTAAAGGACACATTCAGAAGAATTTATGAGTTGATTGCATTCAACTACGAGCACAGAAGTTCGAAGAGATTCTTCCTATCTTGGTTTCTATGTGCTATAAAGAGAATTCGTGAATAATGGAATTCAGCCTACAAGGGAAAGCTACAAATTTCCTCCGCGTGCAATTGCCTTCAGATCGATTGTCTCTGTTACTCTGTTGTGATTGCACCAGATAGAAAACGTCTGGCAAATGGAGCGTAGCACATCGGCCTCGGAGAATTTCTTACCATACATCAATAGCAATGCACACATTAGAAAGAACAAAATACAATGCAGGGCAGTCTGGAGGGTTGTATAAGATACAAGATCCACCCGTGGCATTTTTCGTGACTCCTCTCTGAATGATGCGCTACATCAACTACTGTGTTGGTTAAAAGAGAATAACCCTCATCATTATGACACAATAATTCAGCAGAAGTCCTGTCATTCATTTGCTATTCTAACATGGATAAGATGCTACGAACAACCGACGCATAACGGAGGGTACTATTGAAAGATATCCAGTAGGGTGGCCAGGATAAAAAACGCTGCAAATTCATTCACTGGGGTTTATTATTCAATTGGCTTGCGTTCATGATTTGAATTTATACTAAGGTTTAGAGTGTGCGTGTTTCACAGGTGATAGAGCGATAATTGAATTTCAGGAGATATGCATAGAGCACGTAAATCGGTTCTCAACCAAAGTACCTATTTGGATTGATCAGTTGGTCATATTTGTGTGCCTCCTGAAATTCAATAATCGGTCTATCACCTGTGAAACACGCACACTCCAAAGCTTAGTAGAAATTCAAATCATGAATGAAATTGAATAATAAACCACAGTGAAAGAATTTGCAGCGTTTTTTCAAGAGCGATTACAATGGAAAAGTATTCTATTTGAAAATTTTAAATTTCGTTAGACGGAGCATGCATATTAAAATGCTTCAATCCGTGTATCGGCTAAAAAAATTTAGGAGTTCACTCCAGTATCCACATTCACTTCATCACTAGGTTACTGCGATCAAAAAAAAAAAAAAAAAACGCTGTTGTTTTTGTTTTAATTGCACTATCCTAGTGATGTAGTGAATGTGGATGCAAATGTTGGCACCATAAATCGGGCCATAGATCGGGAATGGTTTGAGCTACGGACCTGTGGAGGGGCTAATTCGATTCCTCATGGAAAGTTTTTAAAAAAAAATCCAAATTTAGGCCGCCTTGACTTTTTTTGAGGTTTTTAGGGATTTTAAAAAATTTTGACAACCCTTATAGGGCACTTTAAAGTAAGTGAGAGAGCTGGCTAACGAATTGGGGAGTTGTAGGACCAACATGGATTTTTCCTGAAAATTTCAGATTTTTTGCTCCAGTTGTTTGAGAGAAATCGTGCGTACGGCGGACGGACGGAAAAAGTTTTGTTGCAGGGGTTAGAATTTTTTTTTTTTTCAAGAGCGATTACAATGGTTTATTATTGAATAATAAACCAAAAGGGGACTGTAGAAAAACTGCCAAGTGTGTTGAGCGATATAGGTCGATGCAAATGCATTAGAATTCGACCCCAGAACCAACAAGATTCCCTATCTCCGGTAGTGAGGTAAAATAAACGATTTGAATTCGAGGAAAACATCTTTGAAACACGAGCATAACATTAGTTTTCTTACGTTGTACCTAATTGGTTTATTTTGGGTGTATTTCAACACGGGGTTCATCCAAAATCAGGTCAGAATATTAGATCGAGAGTTTTGCGTCAAACGTTTTTGGTCAATCAGAATCGTATAGAATCCCGGACTGCGTCAGCTTTCAGATGTGAAGAACAAATTGGGAACCTGACTTTTCCATCAATTTCCTCACGTTAAGGCGTTTATTTTGTTTTGTTTTGTTGTTTCTTTCCATCAAAATGCAGTCAAGTGAAAGCCATTACTGTCACTTCCATCTCCGCTCCCCCTGGAAAGCTGAGTGATGAACGATGCCCGAGGGGCGGAAACTGCCGAATTATGTTTCCCCGGTAACGGATTGAGTGGAATCTTGAGAATTGTTCGGGCATTTCTATTTCGGATAGGTACATTGTTTTGGAAAATGGATGTATAAAAGATCATGCGAGTTGTAAAAGTCCTGTGTGTTTTGAGAGTTGCTAATCCCACAATAACTTGGAGTTATAGACCATGCTGTAATAGGGGTTGTAGACTTTGAATGTTTATAGGAGCAGTAGCACTACCATAGGAGTGGTGAAATTGCCAATATTTTGCTATTGCGCTTGTTCAGTTATGGTATTTAACGAAAGGCAACAAGCTTCATACGGGACCATCTAAGGTGGTGGTCGCCCGATCACTGACACTCCACACCAAATTTATTGCCCTATGAAATTATTTCATTAGCCGATTCCATTCATAAATCACTGGGTATAAATAAAATGAAATTTCATTGATATTGGCTGACAATACAGAACGGTAATACACGACTGAGACAACTAAATGAAGAATACCGAGGGAAGATTCTGGCATTGCAGGCGAAATGTACCAATATCTGCCATGTTTATAAACATATTCGGTCGCCAATAATCGTAGATTTGCCGCTTGATTCGCAATCAAATTTACATTGTCTAACTTACCAGGATAGTTTCACATCAATGTTTATCATAGACTTTCGGGAACAGAATTCCAGAATCTAGGTACCAGCAAAACATGTCATATTCGTAATCTTGGATAATGTAGTATTTAATATATGGGTTCACTCATATTTAATAAAACGAGACCAAATTATACCCGGCTATTTTTCAGGTGGATAAAGCCGTTGAGTAAGTTGTATTATGGAGTTGGTTCGTTGGCTCTCATCCAGGCCGCACTAATTCAGTTACAATGAACTACCTGGAGTTACCTCACTATGCATGGCCAGTTAGCTGCTCCGATGTCGAGCTACCACGGTAAGATAGGCGTAAGAAAATCCCCTACGCGCTGTTCCCTATCAGTGGGGTCTACCTTGCACTTGGGAGTTGAACGCTCGAAGAACAACGACGGTGGTGGCCGTGGATTTCTACGTTGTTCATGTCGTACACATAAAACCATTCAGAACCTAAACTCCCAATTTCTGTACGCTTAAATGAGCGTTTGTCTATACCAGTGCAAAGTAGCCGTAGTAAGTAGTACTAGTAGTTGTAGTAAGCCGACACTAAAGCCTTGGGCACACCAAAAGCAGTCGCAGTGCGATAGCAGTGCGTCTACGTCTATTAAAATAATGCAAATATGCATTAATAATTATAAGAGTAACCGTTTATTAAAAATGCTGCAAATTCTTTCACTGGGGTTTATTATTCATTTGACTTGCATTCATGATTTGAATTTCTAGTAAGCTTTGGAGGGTGCGTGTTTCACAGGTGATCGAGCGATTATTGAATTCAGGTGGCACACAAATATGATCAATTGATCAATCCAAATAGGTATTTTGGTTGAGAACCAATTCACGTGCTCTATGCATATCTTCTGAAATTCAATAATCGCTCTATCACCTGTGAAACACGCACACTCCAAAGCTTAGTAGAAATTCAAATCATGAATGCAAGCCAGTAGAATGAAATTGAATAATAAACCCCAGTGAAAGAATTTGCAGTGTTTCATGCATATCAGAATGATTCAACCCGTGTATTGGCTCTATAAATCCCTGAAATTTAATCGAGTTCACGCACACTCCAAAGCTTAGTAGAAATTCAAATCATGAATCAGATGAATGAAATTGAATAATAAACCCCAGTGAAATTCACTACATCACATATCAGGTTACCCGTGTAGTACTGCGATCGAACACACAAAGTTACTGCGATCGAAACAAAAAAACAAAAAAAAAAAAAACCGTTGTTGTGTTTGTTTTGATCGCAGTAACCTCGTGATGTAGTGAATGTGGATGCTAATGTTGGCACTATAAATCGGGCCATACATCGGGAATGGTTTGAGCTACGTACCTGGGGAGGGGCTCATCCGATTCCTCATGGAAAGTTCTTCAAAAAAAGTCCAAATCTAGGCCGCCTTGACTTTTTTTTTGAGGTTTTTAGGGATTTCACAAAACTTTGACAACCCTTAAAGGGCAAAAACTTTTTTTTCAAGAGCGATTACAATGGTTTATTATTGAATAATAAACCAAAAGCTAACAGGTTGAAACTGGTAACAGCCATTAGAGGCTACAAAGAGACTGTTCCAAACAAATACCTAACGGAAGTGACGAGACACTCCTGTGAAGAAGCTGTGAGGGAGGTCTTAAAGTCGGTAAGCCTGCAACGGATAGCCCGACAGAAAGAGTTAGCGTTTATTGAAAAAATTCTGCCAAGTTGGATGTGGCTTGTAGCTCTCTCGTCTCGGTAACATGAACGTAAATATCCTTTGAAATGTGAATACACAGATACATACACACGCCGAGACAGACGAGGAACAGAAATTGTTCAGAAAGGTCGAAAACGCAAATCGCTAGTGAACAATTTGATTTTGGAGAAAACTAATTTTTCGTCTTGCTATAGGGAAACCAGCTTCCACTAGCTTTAGGAACACTAGACTCGGAAGCAAAATAAATACCCCAATTTGTGTTATCTGGTTGATAACGCTACCCCTCAGATTAACTGCCTTATCCGTTGGATAAATGTGATTAATAAACCGCCCTTAGATCAAGTAGGGTGGGCATTAAATTAGGTAACGTCTGACTAGCTTCCGCAGTTGAAACCAGTTGATAAATGATAGAGGAAAGTTAGTTTTAGGATGTTGGGACAATCGCTGAGGTGAAGCGAAGTTGAAGGTCGGGAGGTTAAAAGTTGGAAGACTTCTTCTAACAGCATGTTGTGGATGCCGAACAGTTTTTGTTTTCCAAGCGCAAATTACCTTTTGAGAATTTGTGCTGTGTTTCTTCAGTCACGGACTTTAATTAAGGTCGAGTAGCTGTAACGTACGCACCCTAGATAATTAGGAGTTTCAACCAGCCATAAGACGGAAGAAAGAATAAGTGAAGTTGTGTTACTTCATAAGTATGAAGAATTGAGGATTCGTTCCAAAAATTTACGATTAGTGATACGATTTTAATTTACTAGTTGTATGAAAATTTAGATTAAATAACATCACGAATCAGTTTATCTGCTACCATTAGAAAAGTTCGTTATTTAGTCGAATAAATGGGGCATCAGAAATTAAGCAATCTTCTGGTAGGTGAATAAAGCACACTTTCTTCTGTTTTCCCTATTTTTGAAATTCAGATCACCCGAATCGGAAAATTAGGAACTTGATCAACTGAAAAGAAAAAAGTACACCCGCCAAACTGTTATTAAGAAGTCTGTCTTTATCTTATGAAGTGGTTTCCAATCGTCTAAACGGCTTAAATAATTCCCCGAAAATAGAAAACATCTGTAAAAATGTGAGTTCACGTCTTCGCTTATGAGCAAAGCCCTTCAAATGCCATTTTGAGCTGGCGCGTTCTTCCCATGATACCATTAGATTTTTACTTTGTCCAAACACGTTTAAACTCACCAAAGTTTTTGACATTTTATGTATTTACTTTGCTACTCGAAAATGTAACCCGGACAGCGTCACGAAAATATTTCTGATGGTTTTCGCTTACAACCGATTCGTTGCTACGGATCATTATCTTCGACATTTGTGACCGTACAATACTCGTTCCCCACTCATTTGAAAGCTGTTGATTTACTTAATCTTGTTACGTTAACCCCTGGACATTCGGAACCTCAGTGACCAAACGATGGAACCATTACATCGCAACCATCAACGAGCACAATCTAACGTAGTTATCATTGGTCCTACAAAACGGCACTCGTTGGAACTAGTGCGCAAATATCGTTTACGCAAAAAGCTGCTTATGAATACTACATCATCCACAAATGAAATTGAAATTGGCGAGGTACGTGATACATTTATCGAGACGCCTCATTCTCTAGCCGACGTTGAATTTGATAAGCGTTTTACATCAAAACTGGCCTCAATTGGAAGTATGTGGTGTGTGTGCGGGAGGGGGCGCAAAGACATAAAATGTCCCTCGTGGTTGCGTACTTGTACGAAAGCTGTTTTTTGTTTGTTTTTGTTTTGATCGCAGTAACCTAGTGATGCAGTGAATGTGGATACGAGTGAACTCCTAAAAGGGTTTATAGCCGATACGCGGGTAGAAGCATTCTGAAAGAACTGCACAGGTGCTTTATGTTTCACGAATCGAGACGTGGTCTGTTTCAATACGCACAAGAAGTCGTTGTAATACGCAGAGACACAAGTTTTAACACATTCTGTTCTTTTTGCTGTCAAAGTTCGAGAGAGCGAGATGATGAACGAAAAGCGGTCCGGGTAGGCTTATTCGGTTCATTGAAGTCACATGTATCAATAACGAACATAAAACAACAGCATTATTTCAAAAGTTTTCCGTTTATTTCAATTCAATTCAAAGCTTCAGTTCTTTGTTCTGGCCCCCAAACGAGAAATGCCCGGAAAATATTTCCCAACCAAAAACGGACTCAGCGTAGAGTTCTCAGCCGGTTGGAAACTGAGGAGGGTAACCAGTGGAAGGAGAGGAAGTGATACAAGCACGTTCAAACCGAATCGCACTGACTTCGGGAAATCTTTAGAATGAACAGAAGATGCAACGACAACAAGACAAGACGACAAGATGCCGTTACTCATCTGCTTTGTTTTCTACGACTTCAAATATGAACTATGCCCAAACCTGGTCGAACCTGAGTCTAAATATACAGGTTGCCTTTTTAAAGGCTGTACATTAGTTTATCCTCAGAAAAAGTGATTAGGTGATGTAAGTTGATATAGTAAACGTAATTTCCAACGGGCCTGTCGACCAGTTGGATGAGTTTCGGTCTGGCTCATGTTCGCAAGATTGTACTCGTGTAGCAGCAACCGGTAGATAAAGTTTCCGAACCATAGATTGTTGTCGAATACGATCCCTAGGGGAAGGATGGGTAAGATAGGATAGTGGGGTGAAATGGGATACCAACAGATTTCCTCAACACGTGTTGCTATCTGTCGCCTAACCAATGAAATACGTCCATTTCGAAGAATGAAGCAGTGCACAATTGGTTTTCACAGTAGAAAGGCCATCGTTCATTCACAGTGTCCACTTTTGAGAAAGTCCTCGCTGCTCCTGGCATCACAACTTTGAGAAGTAAGTGATTGGATGAATAATGGGATTATTAAGCTACATTTTGCTTCCGGTCCTATGTCTTACTTGCATTAAGATTAGATGTTTTGGGCATTTTAGTTGAGGATTTCCTGTGGGGCAAGATGGGATACCTATTGAGGGGGCAAAATGGGATAGTATCCCATCTTATTCTACTGGGTTCTTCATCTTCAGAGACAAATGACCACCCACTCCCACCTACAAATGAAGCACTTGTAGAAGGATCAGTGCTGCTTATTGATCCTCAGCCGTGTTCTTCATCAACAGAATCAGCGTCATGTCATACCCTCAGAGCCCACCTCTCTAGACCATCAAGCAGTGGATCTTCGTCATTCCGATTTTCACCTGAGGATATCAGGCCTCTTCCAGAAGAAATGGAAAAACGAAAGAAGAGAATCAATAGAAACAGAGGCGCTACAGCCATTTTGACATCGTCCCCCTACAAATCCAAACTTCAAGATGCGGAAACATCCTAGCAGAAGGCCAGAACCAATGAGAGGAGAACCCGTCAGAATAAAGAACAGACCAAAGTAAAAGGGGTGACAGGAGATAAACAACAGAGGAGACCAAAGGGAAAGAAGAGCAAGAAAAGACCGACACAACAAGACTTCTCTTCAGATGAGGAGTGGCAGCCTTCGGCAGACGATGATGAAAACGACAGTGGCGATGCCTGCTTGTTCTGTGATCAGCTACTTTGTGAAATACGCTTGGCTGTGAGTTGGTCAATGTGCACGGTACGTTAGGAGTTTGCGCATGACATATGCAGTGGATTTGATTCAGATGAAGGTGAACCATGTATCTGCGACTTTTGCAAGGATCTCATCCCTCAAGTTAACTTGAAATAATATTTCCCAGACATTGATGTACATATTTTTATTACTTATTGCTGAAAAAATGTAATTTACCGACATGAAATAGTTAAAAATGATGATTTTGCATGATCCTGTATAATTTTTCATAAATATCCCATTTTACCCTACCCTACCCCAAATATTTCCATTTTGACGTTTTCTAATAAATTAAAATTAGCGGTTGGATGCTGTTAAATATCATCAAATTTCTGACGTTTCTCGTTAGACTATATGTGGACAGCTTCGTTCACGTCACTTTACACCGGGTTTTAGTTATATCACACCGACAGTCATCTAAAAAAATTATAGTATCCCAACTTTCCCCTAATTAATATTATTTTCCTATATTGTAATATTGCATCTAATTCTTGTAGGTATGAAGATGCTAGTTTAAAATATAATTCTAAGATGTATTCATATTTGATCAAGATTAACTGGAATAACTTCCTACTGAAGACGTGATACAAATGATTATTTATAATTAAACTTGATTAATAATGGATGCTCTAAGATTGTCAAATTAGTTATTTTTTTCCCTCAAGACAGTTTTTACAAATAAATACTCTTCTAGGAAGCTTTTTTGAAATAGATACACCTTCCTCTCATTCATTGAATGCTTGAAGAACTTTCTCAGGAAACTGGACTTTTGGTGTCAGGTGGATAACATCTGTCATTCAACCCCGAATCGTTTCCCCAAATACTTTGTGCGTCGGGTTCCTAACGACCTTTTGATTTCGATTTTCCTGTCCTTAGGGATGCGACGAGTGAGAAAAGAAATATTTTCGACGGCGGATGGATTCGAAAAATTATCGCCTAAGACGGAGTCGAGGAGGCTAAAACGTTTCGCTAAAAAAAGGGAAAGCTAATGGTAAAACTTGCGACAACAGCACTTTTGTGACATCTCGGCAGTAGCTGTCACGACGAAATTGCGTGGAAAGTCGGCGTAAAACGAATCCCCTGAACCATAACTAGATCGCGAAACTGGGGTTAAGGATCGAAGGCTTAATGTCGTGGGAAATGTGATTTCAACTCGTTACTGGGGGCGTCAAATGAGTGCGAATGGTGACTTACAAGTATTTGAAGTGTGCGTCAAATGAGGGCCAATCATGGAAGTCCTTGATTACGTTTGATTACCCCCGCGATAATATTTACGGAGTGTTCATAACTCGGAATTACTCGGGTGATCGTTAGGCGGATTTGCATGAGCGAGCTGAGGAGCGGAGGAGGGTTGAAGGGTTTCTGAATAAAGACCACTTCGTTGGTCCGCGGTCTTCCATCAGCGATTCGAATTACCACTGTAAATTCAAGCACCTCGTTAACAGATAATATTAAGAATAGATGGGATAACTCTATTTCGTTACGATAACGAACATTCTATAAAATCGGATTTAATTAGGATTTCGAGTGGAACTGTGGGTTTTAAGCATTGTCGTATCCTCAGTCACAGTGACTTTTGAACCCCAGTGAATCAAGAACAATCAAAATTAATTGCATTATTGGCTCATCATTTTCAATAATAGGTCTTCTAGTCTTAGGTCGTGTAACGAAAATGTTTTATAACCCTCTCAAACTTGCCAGCTTACGTTTCATGGTGCTTCGATTCTGCCAAATCTGCCGTGTCCGACCGCCGTACATAGAAGACCCTAAAATATGTGTTTAAAAAAAATCGTTCTTTAGCACATGGACTCCACTTGATTTTTAGTTGGTCCAAACTTCTAGCCTACTTCTAGCTACTTGGGCCGAAAACTGCCCAGAAACTTCCCAAAATTGGAGTTTTTAATGACATGGGCTAGTGGGGTGTGATTTTCTAGAACTTTCGTAGTTATCAGCGGCTTTCACCCATAGCAAATATCTATGTATCAGTAATCGCTTCTACACCTAAATGCAACTACATCTAAACGTGGGCACCACAATTTTCCTGAAAGATGCCATCAAATTTAGAAAGTTAAATTTTAACATTCAAACTGGAGTGTATGTCAGTAGTATCAATTAATGGTAATTATAAGCGTCTGCTGAACGAGAACTTCAAGGATTTCATTGCTAAAACACCAAGCTACAAAGTTACCAATAATATTGTGAGTTGAACCAATGTGTAAAGTCACTCCGTCCTTATCTAACTGATGATAGTATTTCATGATAATAGTTTGCGTAGTCTGAACTGTCAGCACCTTCAAAAACGTGAACTTATTTTTATTATGACCATTTCTGTGAGCTTCAACACTTGTCAATTCAACAAATTGGTTGAGAATAATGATTCAAACGGATATTTTTACAAATCATTTCTTCTTTTTTTATTCCTACTTAGTCAGGTGAGTCCTCCCTCTGACCTCAGAGCAGCCCCTGCTACAGCCCGCAGCATTCATCGGACTAATGAATCAATCGACTTGAGACACGTGAAACTAACCGGATGATCTGCGGTTACGGGGGAAACAAACAGGTGAAAAACGCAAAAAGGAACTAATCACAGGGTGAGCGGGTCTCGCTTGCGTAAAACGGGGTCCAGTGGACCGTGAAAAGAAGACCGTCTTATATGACTGGCTGCTCACTAACAACATTGACGCAAGCACAATGGTGTTGGCGGGGTGACAAATAAGGTCCCACGATAATCACACGCAGCAGCTTCCAAGGCACTTAATCTCTGAGCTGACTTCTCTGTCAGAAAAACTATGTGAAGAAGCTTCATCTTCGCCATTTGTTATGGTTCAAAAATCGTCCACCATCCGTTGGAAAGCCATCAACGTATACACAAATAATATAGTGCCTTAGGATCTAAGCAAAATCATCAGGGGGTACAGGGGGTCTTGCTATTAGGGGCGACTTTTTAGGACGTCCCTCTGAACCAAGACCGTCACTAGACGGACGTCTATTAGAATTAGGAAACCCGAACGTGGGGAAAAAAATTACAATACCTATACAATATTGTATACCATTCTAAGACCGAGTCCGTGAAAATACTATTACGTTTGTGTGTGTGACAAATTATGTCCTGCAATTCTTAACCTATTTCTATCATTCTTTGTTGGTCGATCCCAATCTTTCTTTAGCAGCGCAAGGAACTTTGGAAATTCAGAAAAAATTAGAAAAGAATTGGAATGGATGCCAAAAAAAACTTTTTTTTTCGCAAACTTTTTGACGTTACTCAGGTTACAATTCTCATCCTATCTTCATTATTTTTGTTTTTTCGGTCCCGATTCAAGTCTATTTTTGCTACGAACTTTGAAAATTATGACTTTATTGACAGGAAGGGGAATGAAGGGGTTAATGGCCCATCCTTTCCACTCATTCACCTTATACCGACGATTATCGTAATTCTTTTGTCTCCGATTAAGAACTTTGCTCTAGACTTGAAACATATTTCAGATATTATAAATTTAAATATGGATAGTTATAAGTATAATCATATAAAAACTGGACGTGTAATGCATACATTACTTATCAATACATTTCTAAAACTAAGTTGAATGATGCGAACTCAGGCGGTCTTCTGACTATGATTATCGGATTGTGTAAAGATTAATTAATTTATAAATAAAGTCATGTTTTCTTCTTCTTCAAGTTTAGACTTCAAGTGTTATTACAGATGGACAGACAACGCACTTCACATTCCTAGGACTCCATTCAAGAATAAAATGAAGTTAATGCAACGACGAGTTGGTTGTTATTCGCTGAGGTTCAATGAACCTTTAGTAGGTGGTTAACCGCAAGTTATCCACCCGCCACGTTATATGTATTTATAGAAATTCTCAACAATTTTAAATTCATCCATACCCGGTAGTTGAATTTCTTTGTTCATATACTCGTGATTTTGTCACTACCAAATCGGTATCAACGACCTTCCAGATTAAAAACGGGCTCATGCCAAGTTGCCAGCCTTTCCGACTGGCATAACCATCTAAAAATTCAGGATAGAGTTATGAGGGGTGAATTTAGGTCGCAGTATTGAAGGACAGCTTTAAAGTACATGTGTTTTAGTCTCAATGTGGACATCCCATTCGACAAAGGGACGTATCGCAGTACGGCTTCCCCTAACTGGGCGTAGCCCAGAGGGTCAAGATCCATAATGGGCCTTCACCCCATACAACTTTGTAGACAGATTTCTAAGCCATGCTGTACTGGCCTCAAAGTACCGAGAAATGATAAGCTCTGCTCCATCTGTGGTCCAAAGCAGATGGTTAAACCATTACAACCCGATGTTCAGATGATGATGAAAAATGCAACTAATTCTGACTATCCATATCATTGAAGAGGAGTTAGTGAATATTCTTTGGTTAATAAGATCTTGTGATGGAGACTAGCAATAACGCCTACGACACTTAGGCCAACATCACTCACAGAGCTATGGAGGCCTTTATCCTGCCTGCTTGCCTTCATCCACAGAGCCTAAAGGGAGCCGTAAGGACTTCCAAACGACCACTAATTTCAACCTCTATTTGTTCCCACGGATTCAAAACTCTCTGATCCACAAGGTTATGAGGAGTTGTAAAAGAATAGAAAAGATCAGTTACGGAAAGTGCTTTCCGGTTTTCTTTATGCAAGTATTAGAAAGAGATAGTCAGGACTTTCCTTATAACACGATGATGGCCAACGGGCCACAAAAAAAGCGGAAAGAGTAGAAAAAAAGTGAACACTACAGCTTTACCGTTCACTATAAACTTTAACGGCAAGTTCCGCGAGAGTTGCATAATTTTCCTCGGCTGCTTGAAGTTAATGTGGAACTAACGGGTGGGGTGAAACTAATGAGGCTAAAAATCTGTCCAGAAACGTAAATTTTTTCTTGTTGCTCGTTCTTAAGCCCTTGGTACAATAAATTGTATCCTGCGTTTAACCTTCGGAGGGGCGCGATGCGTATTCAAACACGGTCGGTAATACTTTTACGATTACATTTGCGATTACAAAAGTATTCGTAAGTAATCGAATAACTACAGTAATCAATTACTTTTGTATTCGGGCGATGCGATTACTTTTTTAACTACCAAAAGTATTCGAATACAATTGTAATCGATTACTTCTGTAATCGATTACTTTTGTATTTGAATACTTTTCCCGATTACAATGGTCCATGCGGTTGATATTTATTTTAGATGTTCGTCGCAGACGGTCTTCTGCCTGAATTTAAATAATAAAAATTGACTTTTTCTCAGTCAGAAGCAGGCGTAGCTCATAAATGAACAATAAAATAGACAATAATTGTATGAAAAATTATATTTAAAAATTAAGATTTGAACTCAAACGATGTTCCATATTTTAACTTCTTGCTTTTAAATTATTAGGTACTTTTGGTTCCAATTTTATGTGATCACAAGTAGGTACCATTATTATTGAATGTTCAATTTGCTATGTTATCTCGACCGACTACCTACGGGAAAAGACATCATTGAACGTAGTTCACAACTAATTTTAGCGAATTCGCAAGAAAAAAAGAAGATATTCAAGAAAAGAAAAGTATTGAAAGAATTAGGAGAGAAAAAAAAATCGACCCAAATGACAACTTGTGAGGTTTGACCATTCTAGCCTAATGGAAAAGTGTGGTGTGCCATAAGGTTACAATTTTGAAGAATTTGGTAGGTATTTCTGCATTTTCCAAATTTTTGGTAAATTGAAAAAACTTTAGGCTCATAAAAATTGTTTGTGATGCAAGTGGGGGTACTTGAAAGGAATATCAGTTATAGTTATACATAACATTACGAATAATGACTACGGAAACTGAACGGTTTTGTCAAAATTTCGAAGTGAAAAATGGGCGCAAAAATTGGGATTTTGAGAAAAAAGTTGTGTGGGGTATCGTTTTCGATGTATGTTGTAAATTTGGACGCTTGATTAATTGGAATGTGTCCTGGATTGGACATTCCAATTTGAAGAGCGAAGTATGGTTAAACTGTCAAATTTAATTTTCTCAGCCAGGGGTCATTCCGACGGCAGGGGGGTTATGACAAAAAAAAATTATGACAACGAAAAACAAAACTTTCCTCTTAATTTCATTCAACAACGAAGATTCCTGGATTCTTCGAAGATTCTCACTTCTGAGACTTCAGCAAAAGTATTCGTTAATCGATTAACGCCCATCTCTGGGACGGAGTATTGAAGTTGATCAATTTAGAGGGAGTAACCGTGCTATTCCTGAAATGCACTTCACGCGATTGTAGTTGGAATGGGAAGCCCTCCTGAACCAGTCTTCATCTTTCGACAAGTGGTCTAGTGCGCAACTACAAAGCGTTTGCAGCTCTTGATGTAAGAGGCAGGGGAGCGATGGATGACCTGTTTGAGGTTCCCCAGCGATTAAACCCCCGTAAATACCCTCGGGAGACCGATTGGATTGGTAAACAGGGCGATCACACCGCGGATCGTTTCTCTCAAGCCGAGCCTGACTCAGTGAAATCCCTCGCATCCCCTTTCCGAAACGTCAGTCCCCGGCGTCATTCGATTAAATCGGAATTTCGGGCTCCTTATGTACGAGGGTGTTGTGCTTTCAAAGGAAGTGACTCATGGGTTCTTATTGGCGTGGAAATCAATAGTTACCGCTTCGACGGTTTTCCAGGCAGCTCGTGTTCAGGCTCGCCCGTGACTGACTTTTCAGCTACTTACACTAACTGAGTTGAGTAGTTCGCTAGTTTTAAGGTCACTTCTACTTTACTCAAACTAACTACAGCGTAGTTGATTATTTATGAACTAAGCTCCTATCGCGTAGCATGAAACGGTTCAGCGAACAACAATGGTTTAAATGAAGTACCGCTGTAAACACATCCATTACAATCTGCAAACTCAATAATATAATAATATTATATTAACATGAATTGAATTATAATTCATTCCGGTTTATTATTTTGCATGAAGAGCATCTGTATTTTACTATGAAAAAAATCACTTAACCCCCTCAAAAGTTGTTGGTTTACGTTTCAAGATACTTGGATTTCAAAAATCCAATTAAAAACGCTGCAAATTCTTTCACTGGGGTTTATTATTCAATGATTCATGATTTGAATTTCTACTAAGCTTTGGAGTGTGCGTGTTTCACAGGTGATAGAGCGAATTGAATTTCAGGAGGCACAAAAATATCATCAACTGATCAATCCAAATAGGTAGTTTGGTTGAGAAATGATTTAAGTGCTCTATGCGGTGTAGACTGTAGCTGAGAAAATTTCGTTTCAATACGGGAAAACGTGGCTTTTTCTATAAAAATCGACGTTTCTAACGAAAGTGGACTATTATTGCTATGATTTTGACTTACGAGCTTGATGTCCCTATCAACCCTTTGAACTCTGAGTCACTTAACCTCTTCGATGGGAAGAAAGTAAATAGATTCAGGTTCGTATAAAACCTTATGAGTCCACGGCTTCGTTGAATCCTTAACGTGCTTATCACCCACTCCGCTCGCACGCTAATCATCGTGCCGAATACATTCAGCAATGAAGAATTCGCTGACATGATGTTAGTGTAGTGGTACGCACACCAGAATGACAGGATGGCCGTGCGCGAATACCAACGATTGTTAAATGACAAGCGAACTACAAATCGGGGCGTATTTCCTGAGGTATGAAAGAGTCTAATGTGTTATGTCTGTGTTGTTTACGGTTTCTGTCTGTCATTAACAAGGGGGGTTTCGAGTTAACCACGTGTGCAATTTTAATGTTTCGTTCTAAAACAGTGTCAACGGTAAGAAATGAACAAAAATGTTTTCAGGTTGTGTCTACATCTAGTCCGATCAGTCTTCAACTCTGAAACATTTTCTCATTAAATAGGAAATAATAACATTGCACACACTGATCAAATAACATTGCAAAAGCAGCCAGCTACGAAATATGAAACCGATGAGGAGGAACTAGAAAGCAAAACCAAATGGATTCTCAAAAAAAAAAAAAAAAAAAAAAAAAAATAATAAAGTAACAAAAAAACGCTGCAAATTCTCTCACTGGGGGGTTCATTATTCAATGATTCATGATTTGAATTTCTACTAAGCTTTGGAGTGTGCGTGTTTCAGAGATGATAGAGCGATTATTGAATTTCAGGAGATATGCATAGAGCACGTAAATCTGTTCTCAACCAAAATACCTATTTGGATTGATCAGTTGATCATATTTGTGTGCCTCCTGAAATTCAATAATCGCTCTATCACTTGTGAAACACGCACTCCAAAGCTTAGTAGAAATTCAAATCATGAACGCAAGCCAATTGAATAATAAACCCCAGTGAGAGAATTCGCAGCGTTTTTCCAGAAAATTTCAGATTTTTTGCTTCAGCCGTTTGGGAGAAATCGTACGTACGGCGGACGGACTGAAAAATGTTTATTGCAGATTCGGATTCTACACCCTTTGAAACGTAAACCATGAAATTTTCAGGGGGGGGGGGGGGGGTTATAATTGTTATTTTTTTCAAGAGCGATTACAATGGTTTATTATTGAATATTAAACCAAAACGAAAAGCTAGTTCTTCCTCAGAGGTAGGAGAACCGCAAAAAACAGTTTCCGATAAGAAGGGCGACATCAGAGCTCACATAAATTACAAAACGAAATCTCTTCTCCCCCCGCCGATTACAGTCACTGGCGTAGCCGACTATAATACAATTTACAATTCCATCAAAACTGTAGTCTCGAAACAATATAGTGTTAAGGCATTACCAAATTGATTCTTATCGATCATTAACAACCGGGCTCAAGAATAAGGACTTTCAATGGTAATATTATAATGTAAAACCATGTGGTATGTGGATATTAAATTATATGTTGTCCCTTTGATCCCCTGATGATGGAGTGTTTCACCACTCCGAAACGTCGGAATAAGAATGAATAAATTAATAAAAAAATGTCCAGCCTTCGTGAAACAACATCCCGCTTCCTGGTGGATAACCTATAAAGTTTAAATTAGGGCTAACAAAATGACAAATAAAACTTAGCTGTAGGAGTTGAAGGTGAGATCACTTGATTGGCTGGATACTAACACGCAACACCGATCCACGTTGCGGGCGTTGCATACTCTGCCCTTGGGATCAGCAGAGCGGTCAGTTCAGAGCCACCGTTGACTCAGCCAGTCAGTGTGAACAACTCAGGGGTTAGCCTAGATTTGCAGATTTTTGGTTTATTATTTAATAATAAGCCATTGTAATCGCTCTTGAAAAAAACCATTCTAACCCCCCTGAAAATTTCATGGTGTACGTTTCAAAGGGTGGAGCAAAATATCTGAAATTTTCAGGAAAAATCAATCCTATTGGTTCTTTAGCCAGCACTCTCACTTAATTTAAATTGCCCTTTAAGGGTTGTCAAAGTTTTGTGAAATCCCTAAAAACCTAAAAAAAAAAAAGCGTTTTTATATTTATTTAACGCGTACATGAAGGTTTTAGGTTCTTTCACAGGTCATATTTGCAGGGATTTTCAGACATATACTGACGTTTTACACGTCATACCCATCCGAACTATGTCCGTGACATTTCATGTATTAGAACTATAATGTTATGTATCGTGAAATGTATAAATATAATGTTGTTTGTTATATATGATGTTGAGGGTTTAGAATTGGCGTGCGTGATCAATAGCAAAGGTTTAGGGAGGGACAGGATTACAAAAGGCCATGAGAACCTCACATCGTACTCGGCTAAGCTCAGAAGGAGATCTGATGCCCCCAATTATTTTCTCAAGGCCAGGACTCTCTCGTAATACCAGATTTGGGCGCAACAAATGAGCTGATTCCCCCGCCCCTATTCGTTTATAAGGGACGGCGGAGAGATGTTGACCAATCCATCTTAGTCCATCTCTCTCCGTCATTTTTTTTATATTTTAGGGATTTCTACCCTCGTAAGGACCTGGAAGAAGATTTCTCCCAGCTTTGGTTCTCCTGAACTGTTTGAAAACAAAAAAACTTCTTATCAACGTTTCCTTTAAAAATATCCAATTTTATTTTGCATCAAAATTTTGCACCGCGGATTGGTCTGGTATCCATCTCGTCCTGTAGGCCGTAACTGTTTACTTTATTAAAGTCTTTGTTTGTAATCGATTTAAAAAATAAATTGTTCAACAGTCTCCCCTGAACAACTAGCTGATCTGAATAAATTTTGAAGGGGATTGTTTATTTCTATTTTATTTATTTACTTTTTTCCTAGCCCGATTGCAAGGGTTTATTATCGAATTTTTTTTAATTTTTTTTATTGCACCAAGTTATAAACTTATAAGCAACATTATTCTGACAAATAGTTGGCGTACCTACATTTAGAAATCTAAGATACATCACTTAGTCCTTATTGTCCTGATATTTGCACTTTATGATGCTCACACTAAGTGAATTAAATCGTGTGGCTTGGTTCTCTTCAGTATTCTCAGCAGATCCTCTGTGTTGAGAAGCTGGACGACATCCTCATTTACATGATCTTGTAGCCTCAAGAGGTGATGCATGGCTTGGCTTCGAATGACCTCATTGACAGATTCAATCTGCAGCTCGTAGTGGAGTCTGTCATTTCTAAAATATCTGTATGCATCTACGCAGCTTCTTAGGACATTATTCTGAAAGCGCTGAATAATGGCACGGTTGCTCTGGGCCGTGTACCCCCATAGTTGCGCACCATAGGTCCAGACATGCTTTAGGACTTGCTTGTACAGTAACAACTTATTGTGGACTGACAGTTTTGACCGCCGGCCCATCAGCCAGTACATTTTTCTGTATTTGATCATAAGCTCAGTTTTTTTCTTGACGTGGGGCTTCCACCTCACAGTTTGGCATCCAGGGTTATTCCAAGGTGTTTCGCTTCATTGGCACACGGTATCGGCTTGTTATGGAATAAGGATTTGTTAGTAAAATCGACATGCACTGACTTCGTCTCATTCATTCTGACTCTCCATCTCACTGTCCAGATTATCGAAAATGATGCCCCGAAAAATATCTTAAACCGTTTATTACAGCAATCTACAGATTATTTGGACAAATAGATCGGAATGTACAATAAAACTACCGGGGGAAAACTAGTAGTCTCCGTTGTTTACTCTTATTCAATGCAGCCTTAGTACAATACTCATTAGGTGCGTTTTATGGAAATTATAACAAATGATTATAACTAAGGGAGAGCCAATTCACATGAGTCATTTGTGAATAGACACGTGAGGCATCAGAGTATTATATGGTGGGCATCAGTTTTCACGTTTTTCCCGGGCTTCTGCCCAACTGAACCATTGATTACTGGAAGGTAGGATTTAGAATACCGTTTTGTTTTGGTTTATTATTCAATAATAAAAACCATTGTAATCACAAAAAAAAAAAATCCTACCCCCCTGAAAATTTCATGGTTTACGTTTCAAAGGGTGTTGAATCCAAATCTGCAATAAAAACTTTTCCGTCCGTCCGCCGTACGCCATACGCACGATTTCTCCCAAACGGCTGGAGCGAAAAATCTGAAATTTTCAGGAAAAATCAATATTGGTCCGACAACGCCCCAATTCTTTAGCAAGCTCTCTCACTTAATTTAAAGTGCCCTTTAAGGATTGTCAAAGTTTTGTAAAATCGCTAAAAACCTCAAAAAAAGTCAGGGCGGCCTAAATTTGGAATTTTTTTTCTAAGAACTTTCCATTAGGAATCGAATTAGCCCTTCCCCAGGTCCGTACCTCGAACCATTCCCGATATATGGCCCGCCAACATTTGCATCCACTACCTCACTATTCTACTGCGATCAAAACAAACAAGAGTTTTTTTTTTTTTTTTTTTTTTTTAATCGAAGTAACCTAGTGATGTAGTGAATGTGGATACTGGAGTGAACTCCTAAAAGGGTTTATAGCCGATACACGGGTTGAAGCATTCTGATATGCATGCTCCGTCTTACGAAATTTAAAAGTTTCAAATAGAATATTTTTTCGTTGTAATCGCTCTTGAAAAAACTCTGCAAATTCTTTCACTACGGTTTATAATTCAATGATTCACGATGTGAATTTCTACTAAGCTTTGGAGTGTGCGTGTTTCACAGGTGATAGAGCGATTATTGAATTTCAGGAGTTATGCATAGAGCACGTTAATCGGTTCTCAACCAAAATACCTATTTGGATTGATCAGTTGATCATATTTGTGTGCCTCCTGAAATTCAATAATCGCTCTATCACCTGTGAAACACGCACACTGCAAAGCTTAATAGAAATTCAAATCATGAATCATTGAGTTATAAACCCCAGTGAAAGAATTTCCAGCGTTTTTTAAATTATTTCTGATCGAAATTGCCTTGCCCCTTGTTTAGGAATCACCATTATATAGATGATGTGGATTGTATTAGATGATTGTTATGTATAGATTGATGTCGATTTTTTTTTTTTTTTTAGGTCTAGCATTCGGATTACCAAATTTAATAGAACACTGACCTCCGTGTAAGCAGCGGCCTCCATGTAACCTCTTACCTGTCGTCATTAGTGCGTGTTTCTGTGTGGTTTTGAGGGGGGGGACGGGGGGGCAGACCAGCTCCAAAACGTCAAGTGGACAGAACAAATTAAACTACGATCATCACTCAGAAAAGACAGTCCAGTGGGAGGCACTAGCGGTGAATCCAGAACGTCTCGTTGTCTTTTCTTGTGTTTAGTACCCGTGAGAATGTTGGGTCTGTACTCGGTTGTGCTACTGACGTGGGCCAGGTCCGCGGGGGCCGTCGTCGGCGGAGAGTACAGCCGTGACGATGAATATCCATACGCCATCAGCCTGATGAGGAAGAGCAAACAGTTTTGCAGCGGCGCCCTCGTCGATCTGGAGTTCGTCCTCTCCGCGTGTCACTGCGTAGGCGTTTTCCATTTAGGGGTTTTCATGTCCTACGAGCCGGACGAGATTCAGCTCATTGGAGGTGACCCATGGGTAAGAAAGAAGATATATTACTAGGCATATAATCGATAGGGAAAACCGTCTTTAGGGTAAGTCAGAGTTGTTAACAACGTGCTGACAACGACAAAGTACAGGTAGTACAATTCTCGAAAAAACGGTGCAAATTCTTTCACTGGGGTTTATTATTCAAGTTCGTGATTTGAATTTCTACTAAGCTTTGGAGCGTGCGTGTTTCACAGGTGATAGAGCGATTAATAAATTTCAGGAGATATGCATAGAGCACTTAAATCAGCTCT
This sequence comes from Creontiades dilutus, assembly GCA_031894815.1. NCBI lineage: Eukaryota > Metazoa > Arthropoda > Insecta > Hemiptera > Miridae > Creontiades > Creontiades dilutus. The sequence goes on from JAVIWC010008056.1 coordinate 335,661, forward strand.
CAACCAAAATACCTATTTGGATTGATCAGTTGATCATATTCGTGTGCCGAATATGATCCTGAAATTCAATAATCGCTCTATCACCTGTGAAACACGCACACTCCAAAGCTTAGTGGAAATTCAAATCATGAATGCGAGCCAAATGAATGAAATTGAATAATAAACCTCAGTGAACGATCCGAATTCACTAGGATAAAGTTGAGAATGTGAAATTGCTACTTGTTTTATTATGATTTTGGTTATTTATTATCAACAGTAAGCATCTGCAACTGTGTTACGAAAATGGTCTTACAACCGCCCTCGGCGTCCATCGTACGGGCCATATAAGTCCGTAGAATTGATGTACCAAATCCGTTCTTTTGCACTTGGAGTTCGTCCCAACTTCTAGCCAACCCGATCTCACAACCTTCATAGACCCAAAAACTGGTCAAAACTTCCCAAAAACGAATATTTTCGAGGTCTTCATTGACCTCGGCAAGTGGGGTGTCATTTTCAAGTAATTTTGGACGTCAAATCGATTGAGATGGGTCTCATTCCAGCCATAGCTCTCCTAACTTGGGACATCTCATTGTAAGAGTCAAAATGTTGAACAAAACATCTTTAAAATTGAATTTTTCAAATCCCGACTTTGTATTTTCTTGTTTTGACCACTTAGCAGCCAGAAAAGTTGTGGCGGTAGGGGAGGGTCTTAAAAATACTTAACCCATGTAAAATATTTGGCAGTTTTTTTTTCTCGAGTATATTTCACTCTCTTTGGATCAACTATTAGATTATTTTATGAGTGTTGTGATAGGTATGGTTAGCTGGCCCTTCCCGATTTTAGAATCCGTCGCCTTGGGAGATGAATCAGACGTTTTCAAGCGGAGCATCCTCTGAGTGTGGCGGAGCATTATATCCGCATTCAGCTCAATGGAAGGGGCAACTATGCCATTCCATCACCTCACAGAGTGTAAAGGCAAAATTATGGTGGAAGCCCATGTGAATACTCACAATGTCAAATTATGATGCCAATATACGTTTATGTTGCCTTAGGCCTAGAGTAAATGTAGAATCACCTCAGAATCTATAGAGCCGCGAAGCACTGAAATGTAATGCAGGTTTAAGACTATAGAGACACTTGTGACGATTTGTAGGTCACTTCTATGGGCAGTAACACCAACTCCTTGCAAAAGAGACAGTGCGGTCAGATCATCATCCACCCAAACTGCACGGACATGACGTGGGGCTGGGGCTACGACTACAGCTTGCTCAAGGCGAGGGTGAGATTCTCGCAAACCCGCACGCTCCAACCTATGGAACTACCGTTTTATGACCCTGAAACGCTGTACAAAGTCACCGAAGACTTAATCAAATCCAGGTGATATAGCAGTATTCAATACATTACTTCTCGATTTAATAATTGAAAAGAACAAATTAATGAGAGAAGTAAAATCGTCAAAACAGTTCTTAACGTTTGCCTTGTTGGTTGTGGCATACAGCTTCCTCGTCTTGGTGATATGAGCGTAAAGATACTTTTAGATCATATCGTCGATCTTATCACTAGATTCTGATAAAATTATGTTTGGCGGATTTCAAGTTTGCGAAGTTTGCTTTGTGGGCAACGAAACTGTAAAGATTAGATCTGTTACAAGAATTCCATTTTCGAACATGAGCGGTCGTAGAAAATCATATGAGATTATCATACAATTTGTCCGCGACAACCCAGAAAATTTTAGAGCGATCTGGCCTCTAAAACACGAGAAAATTATGCTTGGTGGGCTTTAGGTTTGTGAAAGCGTGATGTGTTGATTTCTTGGCAATCAAACTCTTGGAGGCCGTCTGCAGTCTAATGCAAGTATTCACTCGAAATTTCTAATGAAAACTATAGGAATCAGGCTTGTTACAAGATCTGAGGACACATGGACAGACAATCGAACCGAAATTCCACGAAAGTTGTTTTAAATGGTCTAAAATACAAAAGTTTTGATTCTGAAAAAAAAAAACGCTGCAAATTCTTTCACTGCGTTTTATTATTCAATGATTCCAAGTTTGGAATTTCTACTAAGCTTTGGAGTGCCCCTATTTCACAGATGATAGAGTGATTATTGAATTTTTGGAGATATGCATAGAGCACATAAATCGGTTCTCAACCAAAATACCTATTTGGATCATATTTGTGTGCCTCCTGAAATTCAAAAATCGCTCTCGGACACTCCAAAGCTTAGTAGAAATTCAAAACATGAATCATTGAATAATTAACCCCAGTGAAAGAATTTGCAGCGTTTTTTAATAAAGCATGTTTTGCCTATCCGTCGATCCTACTCTATACAAGCTTACAAAAAATACAACCCAAAATAATGAAGGCGTATGTTGGAATTGTCAGCGTTTTTGACACAGTACCAGGTGTCCATACTCAGGGCCACGTGTAAGGCACTAGAGAGTTCTCCCAAGCATCTGCCCTGGTGTCCCTTTATAAATGTCTTGTGCAGCCCATTCTGGAATATGCATCTGTGATCCGGAGCCCTTACTACGACAGCCACACTGAGCAAATCGAGCGTGTTTTCAGGGCGTTCCTCCGGTTCCTGGCTCATAAGCTTTCCATACCCCGCGAGAATCTTGACTACGTTGAGCTTGCCAGGCGTTTCAACCTCCTGCCTCCCCGGGATCGTCGCATTTGCTTGGACGTCTCATTCCTCCATGGCCTGCTCTCGGGGCGTGTTGATGCCATGGATCTTCTGGCTCGTGTTGGCTTCCTCGACCCTCGCCTCGCGTCTCGATCTGTCCCACCTTTTGCCGTCCCTTTCTCCGCTACTAACTACCTCCAAAACCGTCCAATGTGTCGCCTTCTTCGCCAAGCGAACCTCCTCTCCACGTCACACCCCTTCATTGACATCGTATCCTCGCCTATCTCATCTGTAAGGACTGCTTTATTTCATAACCTCAGTTCCAAGCCTCTGCACGATCCTGCTTAGTTTTTTTTTTTTTTTTTTTTTTTTTTTTTTTTTTTTTTTTTTTTTTTTTGTGTACCTACTGACTATTTTCTTTTTCCTAAACGCTCACAAATTGTAATTGGGCTCGTCCCGTTTTTTCCTAATAAATAAATAAATGCTGATGTCTGTTTGTGGAAGGTACGGATGTTTCGCAGTCGGATGGGGGAATCAGCACATGGTGGACCGGAGGATCAGCTCCGTGCCCTCGGACCGCCTCAAAGCCGCCTTCGTCCAGCTGAGCGGTTGGTCCGACTGCCTCCGAACACTCTGCTCCGTCGGCCCCAAAAAGGTGTGCGAATCCCCCGACCCCAGGTACCGCGGCAAAGCCTGCGCCAAAGGGATGGGGCGAAGCTACATCTGCGACCTCGACGACGGCGGACCCGTCGTCTGCGACGGCTACGTCGTCGCGCTCGTGTCTAAAGGCGTCGACTGCGGCCGGTACCTCAAGCCAAGGACGATCCTGAGGATCGACTTCGCTCTGGGTTTCATCCGCCAACTCGTCCCCGGAGAGATCGCCATTTTGGAAAACATGAATACCCGCATCGTTCACGACGCCCACATTCCAGTCCCAAGTTATAAACCAAGTGAATCCGCACCTTTTAATACTTGCATTCCCCTTATTATTATTCTTATTATTATTATTAGATTTCTCAAATAAAGATTCGCTAAACACCCAATATAAATAAAAAGGTACAACTTCAACATTCAAAATGTGAATGAATGAATGAAAGCATGTTTTTATTGTGTGACAAATAAAAATAATGATAATAACATATTTGATAAATTATATACATGCATAATCATAGCCACAAGCGGCTGTCTGATGAGTTTGCCTTACTCCTAAAAATATAAATCAAGGTTATTGCCAAGGTTGAAATAATTATAGCCAAAATTCAAATGAAAATTACAGATCAACATTACAAGCAACAGAACCCCGCACAATCATAAATCTATCAGTGAAAATGAATAAAACAGAAATACTTCTATACCCACGTCTAAAACAATCAACATATGGAAATCCAATTAAACTGGCTATTAAAATAATAAATTTCAGTTTATCCCCAACTACCTATTAAATCCATATTCATTGATGGTCTTGAACCTCAGCTGCCATGCGACAAAACAAAACCTAAACAAGTCCCGATCATCGGACCCTATCAATGCCAAGTACGCTTCCCAACCTAGTTCTGAAGTACCCAGGTACTCCCGTCTCACTCCAGTCAATGCAGTGCATGTTCCAATAAAATGGTAAGCATTCTACACTTCCTGGCTGCTACAAAAACGTTTGATCCATACGGTCTATAATCCAGCGCTAAAAGGTCGCCCCTAATCTTTATAGCCCATCTGGAGTATTTGAAGCTCCTAAATCGCCAAGTGGTACCACTTCGTTGTTTCCACATTTAAGCGCTAAGTACTGTGGGTGATTTTGTGACCGTCTCATTTTTTCTTCAAAATTGGCATACATTATTCCACTAATCATTTCCAAACTTTTCTCCATCAAGACTTTCCACACACTGAGGTCCGCCTGTGGAGCCAAGGGAATATCGTACTTACCCTTCAAGACTTCCCACTCTCTCGCCCAGTAAGTACATATTTAACTCAATGCACTTTTTGGCTAAATAATTTGGAGGACGGTCCTCGGTCAACTTCTTAACTCTAAATATATATCCAAAATGCATTTGAAGTGTAAACAAAAACGCTGCAAATTCTTTCACTAGGGTTTATTATTCAATTGGCTTGATTCATGATTTGAATTTCTACTAAGCTTTGGAGTGTGCATGTTTCACAGGTGATAGAGCGATTATTGAATTTCAGGAGATATGCATAGAGCACGTAAATCTGTTCTCAACCAAAATACCTATTTGGATTGATCAGTTGATCATATTTGTGTGCCTCCTGAAATTCAATAATCGCTCTATCACCTGTGAAACACGCACACTCCAAAGCTTAGTAGAAATTCAAATCATGAACGCAAGCCGATTGAATAATAAACCCCATTTGCAGCGTTTTTTTTATGGTTATCAAAGTACTTCAACCTGTGCATCGGCTATAAACCCTTTTAGGAGTTCACTCCTGTATCCACGTTCACTACATCACTAGGTTACTGCAATCAAAACAAAAACAATAATAAACCAAAATAACGCAAATGTTGGCACCATAAGTCGGGCCATACATCGGGAATGGTTTGAGCTACGGACCTGGGGAGGGGCTCATTCGATTCCTCATAGAAAGTTCCTCAAAAAAAGTCCAAATTTAGGCCACCTTGACTTTTTTTGAGGTTTTTTAGGTCTTAATTGATCCTGTACTAATTCACATGCACTCCAGTTTGTTTGTGGAGACTTTGTTCTTCCCCTTTTCTAAAACAAGTGGCTCTTTTGTTCGAGATTCCCAATCAGAAAAATAATGTTATATATCAGCTGGAACTTAGATATCCGAATCATCCTGTCTGGGTAATTAAAAAAATGACATATTTCTGGGGTGTACGGAGACATTCTTTACTGATTGTAGACCTCGTCATTTTTACAAACTGGTAGGCTCGACTGTAGTAAAATCAGTAGATTTTCTCGAGTACTTGAAGAAAATACTTCAAATGTCCATATACTTAGATATTTCAACTGTTCTGTATCCAAAATGCTTTTTCAAGTGGGATCGAGTGATTGCCGTTATTTTATCGACGGTAAGAGCTCAGATGTCCCCCAGCAGCCAATTTAGTCATCCATCATCCCAACTTTGCAAGTTATGCACCATCCATTGTTCACAACCGTTAGGTAGAAGTCATTACATCACTTTTCCTGTAGTAGGTGGGTGGGTATCTTTTTATACAGTCTGCCCCCCTGAATCATTTCTCATAGGCAAAACGCTCCAATACCTTCGGGCTAAGTGTCGCCGTTTCCGCCGAAGTATTTTCATTTCAATAATTTCCGCCCTCCGCCCATTGTTGCCCGTTGGGCCGTGAAGAAAAAACTTGAGTAGGTCGCCGTGCTGTCGTCCGATTACAAGCCCCTTGTGGTTCCATGGTCCAGGAACCAACCGGCCAGGTGAGATAGGGGAGGGGAGAGGAGGGGGGTTACGCAATGATCTTCACGGTCGTTTTTAGTCCATGCACCCGGAGGCATAAAGGAAGGAACCAGTTTGAGATGAACACCGCCATAGTTGTGAGTATTTCAGCTTGGTTATATTGATGACGTCACCTTATTGGATAATTCTTCACCTCCTCTCGTGATACACGATACACCTTGCTACCTACCTGCCTACCCTAAGTGATACCTACCTACTCCTACCTATTCCAGCTTCAAGTAGATGTGGCGTGTACAGCTTTTGCTAAAACGTGGAATCTCGACACCCTCTGAAATGAAAATATGTGGTCTTGTTGCTTCCGAGTCTACCTGTAGACCTCATTAGGCCGGACGGTCATACATGAATTCGGCACTGAGTAGGATACAGGTAGAAAAATGCGATACACGAACTCGGAACCAAAAAATGTATTAGTTATAAATGAAAATTAGAGGTTGAGAGATAGATGCTGGGACCCAAAAGCAGGATCGCCTGATTCACTTGTTTGATTTGGTCTGTTGCTTGCAAAAGAAGCCAAGTAACTTCACGTATTGAAGCCGAGATATCATGCCGGATTGGTACTGCTCAATTTTGTCCCTTAAAAAGCCTGTCTTCTACGTACCCCAAGGTCTTTGATTTTCGTGCGACTGGTATCCGATGTGCTACAATTAATTTTCAAGTACGTCGAAATTTGTACGTCTTGAATGGCATCAATGAAACAAAAAATGTCGAGGTGGGTTTGGTAGAACTGGGAGTTCAAATGGGAATGGTAGGACTCACAACCATCTGTGGTTCGGTGGATGGAATCTGAAAAAATCAGCCTATATGAGTGGGGGGAAAGTCGCTATTTCACATGCATAATTATCAACTAAATCGCGATACTTATACAATTTTCCGAACATCGGCTTTATGGACATGAGCTCTTCGACAAAACAATCATCAACCTCGTCCGGAATTAAAAAGGAAGCCCAAATGTGAAATTTAGAAGTAATGTCGAAGATACCCACATTCTTGGATTTTACGAAACCAGGATTGGGCCAAATCGAACCTTAACGAACTATTTTGGCTGAAGGCCATACACTTCGCACAGCTTGATGAAATGCTATTTCGAAATCAACAATCACTTGAGCTGGTTTGAAATTTGCGCATTTATTCTTAATAATTGAGAAAAAGCGTAAATAATAGGTTTATCGGAAATTTATCGTAAATTTTGGAAATTAATGAAATGTGGTGCTGCCACCGTTTTTTGAAGGAAGGAAGCATATAAACATATGTTGAACATACATTTTTATGATTAACGAGTGATTGCTTTACAGTTAAAATAATAATAATCTGTTTCTATTCTTGTACATGTAAAAAAATGTTTTACTATATTTTAAACTTCTGAATAAGAGTGAGAAAAAATTGAAAAAAAAAAAAAAAAAAAAAAAAACATTCATCGCTTTAAAAATTTATTTTATTACATGAAAACGTCATGTTTTAAGGAACTTATGAATGGTAACATAAATTCTTGTCGAATGATAACACAAATTCTTTAGCATTAAATTCAACAAAACAACAAAAAACTTAACACAAATATTTCTACTGTTACATCACGAAATATTTCTTTGGTGATAAAAATCACATAGATGTAGAATTGTAGACTACTAAAGAACATAAAAATATAATTGACGACAAAAACAAACATTATGAAAAACTGGAGTTATACGTATAACGTGAAACGGTTGCGATACTAAGCGGTGACGCGGTGACAGTAGATATCTGATATGAGATTCAGTGACTGAGGCCAGAGCCGCCTAGCCGAGACGAAGCGAAATCCAGCGCAGCCACCGAAGTATCTGTCACTGCTTTTGCCAGTTCCTTGTCACCGATATATCGGTGACAAACCCATATCGGTGACTTTGTCACCGGTCCAGAAATATCGAACATCTCTACTCACAACTGCTCGAGATGCACGGTGTTGAGGTTGCCAATAAAGCGACTGCTGATGCTACTGAAGCGAGAATGGGAGAAAGCGAGTTAAGCGAGAAAGAGATCAACCCATCCACGCATTCATCTCCACTAAAAGTAGATTACCACATTTACCTCCAACAGTCCGCTCAATATACGACCTACGTTCAGCAAATCATCCTTCTTGGTGAAAAAAATGTCCGTCCCTGGAAGGTTAATTATAAATAAAGAAGACAAATAACGGTGAAACAAGATTTGATGGAGAAACAAATTTTTGAATGACCAATTTGGAAGTACATGTTGACACAACACTAGGTTAGTCAATTTCTGTCGCTCACCAAGTGCATATTCGCATAACTGGGACCAAGTAAACAGATGATAGAGAGATGCGGGCGTTTATTGTATGTGGAGCGGGATTATATAACTCTATGAACTGTTCACCAACATCAATGGCGTTACGAACGGGTCAGAGCGTTACCCGCTAACGGAGCGTTGATAATCTCTGATTCGGTGGCAATAAAGTGGAACAATCAGTCTGGGATGTAAGTTTCGTATATACTGAATTGTTCACTTCAAGTATCATGGTGTACTACACTGCAGACGAAGCACTACGTAATCACGTCCACGATGTGACGGGGTCGTACTAGTAGCTGTACTTGCTCGGAGACATGGTCGTTAAATGTGAGTAAGAACAGTCCTAGATATTTATTTACACTGTACATTGTACAGGGGCTTCCGGGATCGGTTGGCTGTGGTAGGTTAAAGAAGGGGTTGAGGTTGTAAGTAAACGCAGATTTAAGTAAATTTACTTCGATCTTCCACTTTGTGTTTCATTGGGCTAGTGTTTCGAAGAGCTGTTGTTGAATTCCTGCTGCTTCTCTTGAATCCTCATAACTCACGGCGTAGACAAGGTCGTCAGCATATAATCCCGAGAAGTTTTGATCGGATGGAACTGGCATATAGAGTATGGGGCCCAGACACTGCCCAGACACCGATGCTCTCAGCCTCCTTATTGTAGAAGGTTCATTCTGTATGGTAACGACGAAGGAACGATCCATAAGATAGTGACGGACTACAGTGAACAGTTTATTTGGGAGGTGCGGAAGCAGTTTCATAAGTAAACGTTGATGCCAGGTACGGTCGAACGCCTGTTCTACATCAAAGTAAGCTGAAATGCAGAACTGGCGCTTATGAAACGCATTTTTGATGTAGATCGTGTACCTTTTGGTTTATTATTCAATAATAATCCATTGTAATCGCTCTTGAAAAAAAAATTCTAACCCCCGATGAAAATTTCATGGTTTACGTTTCAAAGGGTGTAGAATCCAAATCTTCAATGAAAATTTTTCCGTCCGTCCGCCGTACGCGCGATTTCTCCCAAACGGCTGGAGCAAAAAATCTGAAATTTCGAGGAAAAATCCATGAATTATTCTTTAGCCAGCTCTCTCACTTAATTTAAAGTGCCGTTTAAGGGTTGTCAAAGTTTTGTAAAATCCCTAAAAACCTAAAAAAAGTCAAGGCGGCCTAAATTCGGACTTTTTTTGAAGAACTTTCCATGAGGAATCGAATGAGCCCCTCCCAGGTCCGTAGCTCAAACCATTCCCAATGTATGGCCCGATTTATGGTGCCAACATTTGCATCCACATTCACTACATCACTAGGTTACTGCGATCAAAACAAAAACGCTGCAAATTCTTTCACTGGGGTTTATTATTCAATTGGCGTTCATGATTTGAATTTCTACTAAGCTTTGGAGTGTGCGTGTTTCGCAGGTGATAGAGCGATTATTGAGTTTCAGGAGATATGCATAGAGCACGTAAATCGGTTCTCAATCAAAATACCTATTTGGATTGATCAGTTGATCATATTTGTGTGCCTCCTGAAATTCAATAATTGCTCTATCACCTGTGAAACACGCACACCCCAAAGCTTAGTAGAAATTCAAATCATGAATGCAGGCCAAATGAATGAAATTGAAAAATAAACCCCAGTGAAAGAATTTGCTGCGTTTTTCTTATACGTGAATCAAACAGCTACAACAAATACACCGAGAGAAAATCACAACCAAAATTCCTTGGCTTACATTGTAGTAAATAAAACACTGCGTTTAGCGTTTTTTCCAAACATTCGCTCATTGTGGTCCATTCGTGTTGTCTGGAATACATTATTCATTATACAAATCTTTATACAATATTATAGCAACATAATTACATGTATGTTGACAATAAATGTGCTGCACTGCTGTACTGTTGTCCTGCTTTTTGTCTACCAAACTTTAATCTGGAGTAGATAAATAGGTACTGATTGATGGATTCCAGGAGGGTAATTTCATCAATGATTCAATATAGTTATCAGTAAATAGTAAAAACGTTTGTTATGATTTTCAGTTTCTGCTTGTCCACACTCTGAGCATAACTGCCGCCATCATCGTGAAGGACTACATCATACAGGTCCAACCGTCGCCTGTCCCACCTGCTTTCTCGCCACCAATTCAACGACACGCTCATCAGTATGAAGGTTCATAATAAATCATTATAAAATCTCAATTTCAATTAATGATCGAATAATGTTTACTGATGAATTCTCTCACGGAAGAACTTTTACTATTAACGCGGACTTGTAGGTGGTTAGGGTTGTGGAGAAACTTCAATTTTGGAAACTTGATTTGTCAGCTGCAAACATCGATGTAGTGAACAATCGGCGAAGTAAACAGTCTGGATTGCTCTGTACCTAACCCGCCAAGGTCTAGGACCCGAACCGTCGCCCTCAACCCCATCGCATCAACCCCGGCAATAGTACCTCATTTAAATTCAATTTAATTGAGTCGGTCTCACTTCAACTCAAGTTGTGGTGTTTTAGCAATGCAGTTTTGAATTTCTAGTCTTTTAGTTTTCAAATTTCATGCTTTATTTTCAAGTCCAGTCAAATCGAATGAGCTCACCCAGACCGTTTTATGTTCATACAACTGTTTCAACTTTGACGGAAAACATTACGGAGAAACAGATTGAATGTGATCGTGTTTGGATATACTAAAAATCAGGAGCGTCTGGCGGGAGTAGGGGAACGAGGGGTAATACCGTGCACTTAACTTTGGAACCTAACAGTTAAGCGACAGAACGTCATAAAAATGTTTTCCTTGGACGAATGGCTCTAGAATTTATTCTATTTTCGATATCTGAGCATTTCCCTTACATGGAAGGATTTTTCAAGGAAAAACAACCGTAAATGTTAATTAAGTGCTTTGGACGGCATTTCCCACACTGTGGGGTAATGCCGCCCGCACTATGGGGTAATGACGCCCAACCACGAGAACTGAATTATGTTCCCCTCTCAACCGTCATTCAACCCCTTTTTTCCAAAGTTAGAAGGTTAAATGTATTTATAACAATAAAACCCATGAAAACAGTCAATAAACTATAGTTAAAATGAACGTTGACTTAGAAATAGGTAAACTACAGTCTTGTATATAGAACTTTTCTGAACCCACACAAATATTTAGCTTTTCTTTCTTTACAAAATTATAAAATAGCCTTGCATACATCACACAGTCTGTGTTCAGGTCGTCCCATGGAACCCATGTAGTGGCTGCTGTGATTGCAGTGCTCGCAATTCCACTTTGGCGAATTATTATCGGCTTCTTGGCAAATTGTACACCAGCTGTCCACAAAAGACGAAGTCAAGAATTTCGTCTGTGTCTCCAACAAGGTCTTCCTCAGAGATATCTCCCCAGTCATCACTGTCACTGCTCTCACTTCTGGTTCTATTGCGCAATTCCTTTTTTTTTTGAGGTCTTTCAATGGCTTTTTTGGTTTATTATTCAATAATAAACCATTGTAATCGCTCTGGATAAAAAAATTCTAACCCCCCCTGAGAATTTCATGGTTTACGTTTCAAAGGGTGTAGAATCAAATCTGCTCAAGCTCAAAATTTTTCCGTCCGTCCATTTTTTACGCATACGCACGATTTCTCCCAAACGGCTGGAGCAAAAGATCTGAAATTTTCAGGAAAAAATCTTGGACCGACAACGCCCCAATTCTTAAGCCAGCACTCTCACTTAATTTAAAGTGCCCTTTAAGGGTTGTCAAAGTTTTGTAAAATCCCTAAGAACCTCAAAAAAAGTCAAGGCGGCCTGAATTTGGACTTTTTTGAAGAACTGTCCATGAGGAATCGAATGAGCCCTTCTTCAGGTCCGTAGCTCAAACCATTCCCGATGTATGGCCCGATATGGTATTTTGGTTTAATTACTGTTTTCGTTTTTATTGCAGTAACTCAGTGATGTTGTGAGCGTTTGGAGCGAACTCCTAAAACGTGTGTTTATCAGTTACAAATTGAAGTATTCTGATAAATAGTCTTACGAAAAAACGTTGCCTAGATTTGTACCTATTTGAAGAACATACTCTCATTGAATCGAATACGTCATGAAGGTCAAACCATTCCCGATGTATGGCCCGATTTATGTTGCCAACATTTGCATTTTTCGGTTTACTATTGATTGCTTGTAACCTAGTGATGCCGATAGCGTCGAGTTTAGTGAATGTGGATACTGGAGTGATAGCCGATGTTGATACTTCTAGTTCATAGCCGATACACGGGTTGAAGCATTCTGATGTGCATGAAACGCTGAAGATATATAGGTAAATATTATTCAATATTATTAGTGGGGTAAATAAGTATTCTTTCTCTGGGGTTTATTATTCAATTGGCTTGCGTTCATGATTTCAATCTTTACTAAGCTTCGGAGTGTGCGTGTTTCACAGTTGATAGAGCGATTATTGAATTTCAGGAGATATGCATAGAGCACGTAAATCCGTTCTCAACCAAAATACCTATTTGGATTGATCAGTTGATCATATTTGTGTACCTTTGCAAATTCAACAACTCTATAACCTGTGAAACACTCACACAACAAACATTTTACAAAATTCAATTTTAAACAACAAATTGCATTCACGATTTGCAATTTCACCCATTTTTACGGCCCAAATCAGGTGATAGAGCGATTATTGAATTTCACGGAGATATGCATAACCACGTAAATCTGTTCCTTCAAAACACCTATTTGGATTGATCAGTGCCTCATTGCATCAGTCTACGCTTTTGCTACGTCGTTTAAATTTGGATTTCCGTAGTTTTAACCCAATTTTCTAAAGGACTTGATCTTTTATAGATGTTATACAGGGACAACCTGCAATTGAATGATTTCCAACCTTTTTTCTTCTTCTTCTGAACCCCATCTCGGCTACTTGGCTTGCGTTCATGATTTGAATTTCTACTAAGCTTTGGAGTGATAGAGCGATTATTGTATTTCAGGAGGCACACAAATATGATCAAATTATCAAACCAAATATATATTTCGGATGACAACAGATTTACGATTATCTTGACTTTGATCTCCGGAAATTAGAAATGCCGTAAACGCTTGTTCACAAACGAACGGGTTTATGCATCCGACAAAACTAACATGAATCGTCACTTGAGAGGTCTGGCGTTGTCTCCATTCGTTTCAGCGAGGAAAGTTACGTACCTCCAACCTTTTTTCGTCGAGACTTTTGGAAAAACCATCAATATTTAACTGAAAACGCAATAACGTTTTTCTGCAGTTGAACACCATTTCTTCAACATGAAAAAGCCAATTTTTAATAAACCAGTGAAACGAATTTGCAGCGTTTTGGAAATCCTAACAATCTTTTTTAAACTTCAACGTTTTATATGAACTCGATTTATACAATGTCTCACCTCTACAACTGGATAACATGGAGTCAAAAAAGATACAAAAATGGGCGATTTCAAGTCAGAAACTGCCATTATCAACATTGCAAACGTAAATGCCACTATGCAAATTAAAAAATGTTTTCTGACACAAAAAAAGATAGAAAATTTAACGTGCTCATTTTCCAACGGTGTCATCCAATTTGAGCTGTCTCCAAAATTGAGGGAGTTATGAAAGTTTTAATGATATAAGATCGAAAAGACGAAAAAAATCTTAATTCGCGAATAACTCGGAAACGAGGCCTCTCGTAAAAAATTGCTACGAGGCATTTTTGTTCGGAAATGAGTTGTAGAACACGTAGGAGTCGGATCGTGCATAACTCCTGGGACACCCTGTATAACAACCTTAGTAATTAATAAGGTCAAAAAAGGAAGTAATATCAAGAAATTGTAATCAGGTAAAGGTAGAATTGATATAACGAGTCATATCAAGTATTACAAAGTTCACCTCCCCATATGGTCTGTTCATCCATGTGTCAATACTGGGTATTTAGGGTCCATCTTCCTCGATGTTACTTGCCCGCCCTCCTTGGTGGTACTTGTGATTCACCCGGTGTGGTACGGTTTTCGGGTAGTGAGCCCAAGGGTAAAGCATGTTCCGTAGTAATACATAACTGCAGAGTACAGTTGCAATTAAACCAATATTACAGGATTTTAGATTTTTCATTTCCGTAGGTACGTAGGGCTGCAATAAAAACATAAATTAGGATTTTGAAGTTAATTCTCCTCAGTGCCCTAAACACTTACCCAGTTAAGGTTTTTTCATTTGTTTTAGGTGGCGGCGGAGGAGTGCACAAAGACTCGGGCCGTTCGTCCGGGGACCATTTGCACTCCGCAGGTGGAAGTTCAGTTGGCCATCACGAGGCGGGGAAAAGCGGGCATGAAATGAAAGAAACCTCCAAAAAAGAAGGTGGAAGTAACAAAGGCGACAAATCCGCCCACGTCGAGTCGGCCCACGCGGAGGAGGGCGGGGATCATAAAACGGGGCACAAACACTACGCACATCACAAAGCCGGCGCTAACAGAAATTCCAAGAAAATGTCAAAAGTAAGTAACGCCTGTTGGTTCATATGTCTGCAAACAGCTTCGAAATTAAAACTCATGAGCTCCCTCCCTTACTTTTGGTTTATTATTCAATAATAAAACATCGTAATCGCTCTTGAAAAAACAATGTCTAACCCCCCCCGAAAATTTCTTGGTTTACGTTTCAAAGGGTGTAGAATCCAAATCTGCAATACACATTTTTCCGTCCTTCCGCCGTAGGCCGTACGCCTTAAGCACGATTTCTCCCAAACGGCTGGAGCAAAAAATCTGAAATTTTCAGGAAAAATCAATATTGGTCGGACAACGCCCCAATTCTTTAGCCAGTACTCTCACTTAATTTCAAGTGCCCTTTAAGGGTTGTCAAAGTTTTGTAAAATCCTAAAAACCTCAAAAAAGTCAAGGCGGCCTAAATTTGTACTTCTTTTTAAGAACTTTCCATGAGGAATCGAATGAGCCCTTCCGCAGGTCCGTAGCTCAAACCATTCCCGATGTATGGCCGATTTATGGTGCCAACAGTTGCGTTATTTTGGTTTATTATTGTTTTTGCTTTGATTTAAGTAAGGTAACGGCACCGGTAGTGGCCACTGCTCCAGTAGTGGCCATTTTAAAGTTTATATTTGAGAAAACGCTGCAAATTTTTCACTGGGGCTTATTTTTCAAACTTGCAGCTTGGTACATCATGTCATCTTTAGTCAGAGGTTGTGCGGGTTTCACAGGTGATATTGCGATGATAGAATTTCAGGAGGCACACAAATACGATCAACTGATCAATCCCAATAGGTATTTTGGTTGAGAACAGATTTACGTGCTCTATGCATATCTCCTGAAATTCAATAATCGCTCTATCACCTGTGAAACATGCACACTCCAAAGCTTAGTAGAAATTCAAATCATGAACGCAAGCCAAATGAATGAAACTGAATAATAAACCCCCCAGTGAAAGAATTTGCAGCGTTTCATGCATATCTGAATGCCTCAACCCGTGTATTGGCTAGAAATCCTTTTAGGAGTTCACTCCAGTATCCACATTCACTACATCACTAGGTTACTGCGATCAAAACAAAAAAAAAATAATAAAAAAAAAAACGCAAATGTTGGCAGCATTCTTTCGGGCCATACATCGGGAATGGTTTGAGTTACAGACCTGGGGAGAGGCTCATTCGCTTCCTCATGGAAAGTTCTTCAAAAAGAGTCCAAATTCAGACTGCTTCGACTTTTTTTGAGGTTTTTAGGGATTTTACAAAACTTTGACAACCTTCAAAGGGCACTTTAAATTAAGTGAGAGAGCTGGTTCAAGAATTGGGGCGTCGTCGGACCAACATGGATTTTTCCTGAAAATTTCAGTTTTTTTGCTCCAGCCCCAAAGCTTAGTAGTAATTCAAATCATGAATCATTGAATAATAAACCCCAGTGAAAGAATTTGCAGCGTTTTTATATTCATCGGCTTGCGAACGAATCAAGCGGACTGTTTAGTTTGTTTCCTCAGACGATCACAGAGGGAAACGAATGTAAACATCACGCTTTCCTGATCATTTATTTCATCTCCGGCTTCAAACGTCAGCGAATTCAAACATTCGAAGACCTTTATCTGTGATTGGTTGAACACACATCAAAGGCAAATGCTTAGGACTAACTTAGTAGCCGGGAGCGGAACTATCTCCGTCACTGAATTCATAAATTTTAAGGTAATCACCAATAATACTTCAGAGTCTGAATGAGTAACATTGAATATGGTGAATTAATGACAGTCAGTGGTTTTCAAAAACTTTTATTTAACTTGCAATGTAGTATGTTCGGGTGGAATCTTGCGACCCGATTTTGAAGCAAATACTCTCAACCGATTAAGCTGAAATTTTGTATGCACTTTTAGATTGGATGACAATACACGATTACTTGTGAGACGTCATTCTAAATTCAATATTGCGGACGATTCAAGATGGCGGAACAGTAATTTTTAATGCCTTTCTACAGTATGGGTATCAAATGGAAGGGCTTGTTGAGAGTGACTCGAAGAATAATGTGACGACATTCTAAATCCAATATGGCGGAACATCAAAGATGTCGGAATAGTGATTTTTATGCATTTCTACAAACTTTTCTCTTAATAACGTTAGCGTAGAACAAATGTGTCTGATAGTATGATGGCTACCCCTTTTCTAGCCAGTTTTGCCATCCACCAAAGTTTCTTTTCAATTTTTCTTAATGGTTTTCCGTCGACCGTTGGTTTTGAATTTACCATACTGCGCTGGTCGTTTTGTAATTTGCAACTCTCTAATCTAATACGATTCGAGCAGTCGAAAGGCAAGTGCCACTGTAGAGGGATAAAGGGAGATAATTCCGAGATAAAAAAAACAGCATTGCAATAACTGAATTAAATGCGAATTAGCTCGGGATCCCCCCTGGTGAAATGTACCGTACTTAATTGGAATTTCCATAACTGAATAGTTTTGGTTATTTTTACTTAATGAAGTTCGTCGTAACGGCATTTTACGCTGTATTTCAAAAGGACAAAGGTCAGAGCTGAAAATTGCTCGATATAGACAACAGGAATTATTTAAATCTGACTCAAATGAGATTCCGCAAACTCCAATCGGTTCGATATTAAGTTATTTACGGTGATTTCAAAGAGCGAAATTCTTGACGATGGGAGGAGTACTCGTCGTCAAATCCTTTCACTATACAGGATCATCTGTATTTTTTATTTATTTTTTTTTTATTTACAAACGGCACATAGCTATCAAAAAATTGAACTGGACCGTTTCTATAGTATTGTCACTCTGCTTGAAGTTGGTGGAACCCGTTTTTCATTTTTCGATGTTTTGGTGCCTCAAATCTTTCTATAGAAACTTGAGGTTTCCTCTTGAGCCCCCTTTTTTTTATTTTAGTTTTCGATTTTACGTCGAATTTGAAAGAGAAAAGAAAATGATTCGTTGAACATTTTTTTAGAGACTTCGTTTCAGAGTTATTTCACTTTTTCGAACATCAAAAATCGACGAATTCATTTAGAAAAACGCTGCAAATTCTTTCACTTTGGTTTATTATTCAATTTCATTTATTTGGATTGCATTCATGATTTGAATTTCTAGTAAGCTTTGGAGTGTGCGTGTTTCACAGGTAATAGAGAGATTATTGAATTTCAGGAGGCACACAAATATGATCAACTGATTAATCCAAATAGGTATTTTGTTGAGAACAGATTTACGTGCTCTATGGATATCTCCTGAAATTCAATAATCGCTCTATCACCTGTGAAACACGCACACTCCAAAGCTTAGTAGAAATTCAAATCATGAATGCAAGCCAAATGAATGAAATTGCATAATAAACCCCCAGTGATAGAATTTGCAGCGTTTCATGCATATTAGAATGCTTCAACCCGAGTACCGGCTATAAAACTTTGAGTTTCCTTTTTTTTTTAAACATTTTTTCAACAACCAAAAGTTTAGGAAAACTTCATTTTCTCAAATCGATAGCGCTTCAACTGTAATGTCAATCCTCTGATGATGATTGATGATGATGGAAACTGGCTTCTGCTGATAGGGAATTTGATTGTTTTAACCTTTTTGACATTTTTTTCAGTGCCTACCGGTACTGTGAAGAACTACTTACTCGACCTTTTCCCCAGTTATATGGACATTGACTTTATATTTCATCGCTAATTTTTCTTTCATTTGCAGAACAGCTCTTAATACAGTAAGATTCACTTAAATAATCAATAAGGAACGGATTCATCATGAAAGGGACACGTTTGTTGACGGTCGATATCGAGCTGTAATCAATCAACTAACCATATGATTTATTCCGTACGTCAGCTGACAATCACATTCTTGTGAAGTCCCTCAGGGACTGTCCCTGCGACGTGATCATATAAGCTTCTGATGTTATACTCGTCTGGTGGCCTCTTTCTGGATTGGCAACATTGTCTAAGAATTTTAGATAAAATGTGAGGTTTTCTATGTCAATAGACAAAGTCTCAATGAGAATCACATTATTCGAAGGTTCATAATGAGACTGTCTCATGTTGCTGAAGAAAACATTTAAAATACCATGTCTTTTTTATTGTATTTCAATTAAATAGTCCTCGTCGTTTAATCATTCCCTGAATTAAATAATTTGTTGCATCAAAAATAGCCTTAGATATGGCTAATATCTGTTTTCTTCCAGTTCCATTAATTCTTACAATCAATAAGTCCTTGCCTGATGAACCTAAACTTCCGTAACTAAATTAAACACCTCTTCACCGAGCTTTTGGTTTATTTAAAATCTTCGTCAGGGGCTGTTGTTTTCTTCTGACATCTTCCTCTTATTAATACTTTTAATGATTTTAAACCTAATCTGGATCTCAGTATTTATCCATTTTCTGGTTCTTAGTTCAGTTTGTACCTTTTTATGTTCTCGTCCTAGCCTAAAAGCACTTCAACTCTCCGGTAGTAAGACAGAAATTATTTACATCATGGCTTCTGGTTTTCACCTGGATGGTGCAACATTGTTGATATATTGCTATTTATCGTTATGACCACTAGCGATTCCACTTCATTGACCATAATTTGACACCGTAAAGCATAGTTATAAATTACAGAATATACAAGGTGGCTAAAATTTAATGGACCAGGCATTTATCTCCGTAATTTCCGAGCCTAAAAAAAAATTTCACATAGTATCTTCACTAATTTTTAACAAGGAATTCAAATATTACAATTTCGCGCACGAACGCAAATGCGCGATTTGCGCATCAACTTTGTTATTTCAAATGTGAAACCCCATTTTTTATTGCAGATACGGATTCTGTCTGAAATTTTATGGAAATTTGACCCCGCAACCAACTTTTTTGATTGCGCACAACCGGTTTAGCGAGCACGCAAAATTGCGCAATCCCACAACTGTCGAATAGCGGATGATGGTGAATGCTGAAGTGTGGCACATGAATTTTCATTGTTTTTCAACGCTGATTCACGTTGATTTGATTCAATTTTCGCGGAATTTTGACCGAAATTTTTTTATTCCGCGTCCGTTTTTTTATTTTAGGCGCCTGTTTTCAGATTGTTATGGGGATTAATTGTCGATGTCTGGTTGAAAAACGTAAAAATAGGATATTGAAACCCTTTTCAGTGATCGTGAAAAATCATCTCAATTAGAGAGTTAAAAGTCGGCATGAATGATGATTTTTCATGCGAAATAAACCAATTTCGGCCATTATTCTGCAAAAATTGAGTCTAATCAAGAAACGGATATCATCACGTAAATCAGCGTTAAAAAACAATGAAAATTATGCCACACTTTACAATTCACCATCATCCGCTATTTGAGAATTGTGGGATTGCGCACCGAGTTGTGTGCAATTAAAAAAATTGGTCGAGGGGTCAAATTTCCATAAAATTTCAGGTAGAATCCGAATCTGCAATACAAAATGAGGTTTTACATTTGAAATAACAAAGTTGATGCGCAAATCGCGCATTTGCGCGCGTGCGCAACGCTTAAAATTGTGATATTTGAATTTCTCGTTAAAAATTAGTGAAGATACTATGTGAAATTTTTTTTAGGCTTTGAAATTACTAATTAATTATTACATTTTGGCCACCCTGTGTATGCATTTTTTTGTACAAATATTTTTGAGGTTATCCTAGGTTTCTGATATTGTAAGTTGTGGTCTTGGCTGGGCCTAAATCTCATCCAATTCTTACGTGCCTGAAGAATGTTTTAAATAAATCGAAAGCTCGGGCGAAGAGGAGTTCAATTCAGTAAGTTTCAAACCCTAATCTTGATTCCTGGACAATTAGTGAATATTAACAGGCTTTGAAGTAACAAATAGCAAGAGAAAATCATATTAATTGGTAATACCTGATATTGAAAACTATTGATTTTAAGAAACTAAAGAACCTCTTATCATAAACGTTGGGATGAAGCTTCAACTAAATTAGTACAGGTTTTGATAGTGACAGGGAAACCTTAAAAGAATGTCAATTTGAAAACTTGATTAAATGGCAAAGGGAAACGAATTTCAATGAGAAACTACTTCCAAGGGGCTCCGCGTGATTGAGAATTTTTCAGAACATGAACGGTTTAATACTGAAAGACTTCGTTACTTTATTTACTTAGGAGAAAAGTTAAAGATGAATTGAAACTTTCTGGATACTGTTGGATTTTTTAATGAATTGAAGAATTTCTTAGGAGACCTTCCTTCGAGGAATATAAATTAAAACTATTTCCAATCATCCGATCGCTCCAACAATCACCCTAAATCTTTCATTCGTGGTAACTAATTTCGGAATCGTCCAGAACACAACCTTACGACTTGTTTCGGTTAAATTCTCATCAAGGAATTTTCTACTCGGAAATGGGAGCTTAGTGCATTGGTTTGATTGTATACATTTCTTAAGAAACAAGATCGCCGCCAAGCTGATCGGTCAAGAAAGGAAATTTGCATATGATCCTCCAGGTTTGAACATCAGGCGTAAGCTGGGCAACACCACTTCTCCATGGCAGGCTCCTCACGGCACGACATTGTCAAATTTACCAAAAACCAAAATTAATTACCTTTTTCATTTGAAAAAGGCAAAAGCCGAATATAAAAAAATAGTTTGTATAGGCCGATATATTTGGTGCAGAGTTGGGGATAACAAGACATTGCAGGGAATAATAAATTGCACCCATTGAGGGACAGAAACTAACCCTCTCCTGTAAAATTAGGTTTTGTGGAGTTATCCGCTTCTTGCTCTGAGCACATCAATTCAATTTAATTAATGTTTCAGGGGTTCCATGAAGAATATCACAAGGACGAGAAGAAATCAACTGGCGATCATTGGGCTCATGAACACAGTAATGGAAAGTACATCAAATTCGGCAAGAAACGAGGAAAGGGAGGTGGGAGGAAAGCCAATAAGTCTGATAAGGTGGAGGTAAGAAACGTCAATTTTCTGAGAAAGTAAATAATGGGATTGTCTTTTATCTGTTGGAAAGAAAAAATTGGAAGCGGTTGGAGACTGTCCGGCATTCACAGTGCAATCAGTAAGCCTCACAGTGAGGTGAACCATTGAAGAGCCTTCAGATAGATAGACAGATAGTTTATTTACATCGTTTTAAATGTTACATTCTTCAATTGAATAATAACTGATGACCGAGCTGGATAGTAAAACACTGTGGCCCAGCACGGAGTTGGTTCTTACGTCTAATTTTTATGAAGTACGTACCTACTTATATTTACACCACATTAATTATTAGAATTTAGATTTCACTTCCATGAAATGATGTAGTTAGTATACACGCCATTTATATAGCTGCTAATTTTATATACCTAATCATTAATATTAGTTCATAAAGTACTCAAATGGGTTATCTCTTATTAGTTTATACATTTCTTTTGGTTTATTATTCAATAATAAACCGTTGTAATCGCTCTTGAAAAAAAATGTCTAACCCCCCTGAAAATTCCTTGGTTTACGTTTCAAAGGGTGTAGTATCCAAATCTGCAATAAAAAATGTTCCGTCCGTCCGCCGTACGCACGTTTTCTCTCAAACGGCTGGAGCAAAATATCTGAAATTTACAGGAAAAATGAATATTGGTCCGACAACGACCCAATCCTTTAGCCAGCACTCTCACTTAATTTAAAGTGCCCTTTAAGGGTTGTCAAAGTTTTTTAAAATTCATAAAGAAATCAAAAAAAGTCGAAGTGGCCTAAATTTGGACTCTTTTTGAAGAACATTCCATGAGGAATCGAGTGAACCCTTCCCCAGGTTAGTAGCTCAAACCATTCCCGATATACGGCCCGATTTATGGTGCCACAATTTGCGTTTTTTGGTTTATTATTGTTTATGTTTTCATCGCAGTAACCTAGTGATGTATTGATGTAGTGATATAGTAATGTGGATACTGGAGTGAACTCCTAAAAGGCTTTGTAGCCGACACACGGGTTGAAGCATTCTGATACCCGTGAAACGCTGCAAATTCTTTCACTGGGGTTTATTATTCAATTTCATTCATATGGCTTGCATTAATGATTTGAATTTCTACTAAGCTTTGGAGTGTGCGTGTTTCACAGGTAATAGAGCGATTATTGAATTTCAGGAGGCACACAAATGTGATCAACTGAACAATCCAAATAGGTATTGTGTTGAGAACAGATTTACGTGGTCTATGCATATCTCCTGAAATTCAATAATCGCTCTATCACCTGTGAAACACGCACACTCCTAAGCTTAGTAGAAATTCAAATCATGAACGCAAGCCAATTGAATAATAAACCCCAGTGAAAGAATTTGCAGCGTTTTACATTTTTACATTCTACAATTGAATAATAGCTGATGTTGTTATACAGCTTCCAACCTGAATGGATGAAGAATGAAAGTTTAAAAATTTCTGCAAGCTCTCTAGGGAACAACCGAGGAAAATTGACAATAAATGTTTAATAGCCCCTTGAAAGCGTTCAAAATTAAAGCTTTCCAAATGAATGGTTGATTAAACAAGGTAACTAGGTCCTTCACATTATTCCCTCAAGTAAACTTAAAATAATTTCACTGCCACCCAATTACTCCCTTTCGGTTACTGAAGTGTGTTACACCGCTAAGGACAAATTTCAATTTAAAAAGTTAAGTAGGTATATCAATGAAAATTGAGTAAATTAAAACGTTGTCTATATTCTCACGAAAATAATGAGTTGAATAGTTAAATCGACTTCGACGGTTAGATCATCATCATTAACAAACATGAACTGAAGATACATCACGGAAAGCACATCTTATATAGGCCTCGGTAAAAGGAGATTGAATCCTATTGGCTCAGGGAAGTGTAAGGGACGAGGAAGACCAACCAATGCCACTCAGGACTTACTAAGTGAAAGGAGAACGAACAGTATCATTATGGAGAAGGGGAGCTAAACTTTTTGCAAAAATGAACTGATTCATGGTGATATATTTTGAGAATAACCTCATGTAAACATCTTCCTGACCTATCACTATTAACAATTTCGAATTTTTCTAGCACATCCAACATAACTCCCTTTAGGCAAGAGTGAGGAAATTCTACATATCGCCATTTTTGTCAGATCGAAAACAAAGCCATGATTGGACTCATTCAGATGACTTGCAATGGCAGAATCACCTTTGTTGTTTGTCTGAAATAATTGTCATGCTCTTTTATTCGTTCCCTAAATATCCTACCAGTTTTCAAACCCACATGAACCCCACTTTTATCCTGAACGTTAATTTTATCCTTAACCGAACCCAAAGAAGCTTCAAAATTATTTTTATTCTTGAACCCAACATTGAAACCTCTGGATGACAGGATTTCACCAATTTTATCTGAAATTTACCCATAATAGGGTATATTAATCCACTTTTTCTTCCAACTCAATTTCTCTCACTAAATTACGCACCTCTTTTCTACTGTTTTTCCTAAGAACCTTATTATAAATAAAATCAACAAGTTCCTCCCGAATCCATTACTTATGGCTGCACTTTTTATAACAAATTTTTCTTACAATATATTTAGATCATTCAATGGTATGGATCATACTATGGAAAGCGACATTTTTTCATGAACTAAAGGATGATTTGAAGGGCTACGAACAGTTATATCAAAATTCGTATTTTTTCTATAAATGGAGAAAGTATGATTTTGGTTAATCAATGAGATGGACAAGTCAAGAAAATTTAACTTATTTTCACCCAATTCAAGGGTGAATTTTTATAAAAAGATCCAAGCTGTTGACAATAACCGCCGTAACTTAACTTCAGTATTCGACTGTTCTGCCTCTTTATTTCTACTATTTGACTCTTATCAAGGATTCTGCACTGGTGACTCAACTATTTGAGCAACTCGCTGACACTAATGCTCAAAATCAGGCTCAACTTATAGAACAAATTACTGCCCGACAACATGACACAATTGCGGACGCCAACCCGAATGCCTTGCCTTTCGAAAATTTCGACCCGAAGAAAGAGAAATTTACATTGTATCCCGAACGCTTCGATAATAACTATCGAATTATTAATAATAGATAATTATTATCTAGCAATGAAAAATGTTGTTTCTGACCTACGAAAGGCCCAGTTATTGTTAGCTTCAATCGGTTCGGTACATTACAACAACTTGTCCGCTTTTTCGGGTCCTGACCAGCCAATTAAAGACCTGTCGTATGACGCACTTCTCATTACTTTTTAATCGATGGTAACTCCTAAAACAAACGTACCTAGTTGTCTCTCAACATTATTTATTGTCCACGTATCAATCAGAAGAACAGTCAATACCGGAATTGTTAGCCACTTTGCAACGCAATTTGTCAGAATGTGAGTTCTATGTGACCTGCTCATGTCAAGAAAAAGCCTCAGTTGCAGAATTATGCCTACGCCCTCAGTTTATCCTTGGGCTTCGTGATAATTGGATTCGTGAGCAATTATTACAGTTCAATGCCACAAAATTTGACGAGATTTTGTCAAAAGCCATAACATATCAATATCCCTCAGGAACGCCCCCTCCCAAGCTTCAGAGGTGGCTAAAAAGTAGACACCACTCGGACTACACTGACAGCTTTAATTAAGTTCTGCACTAACCCAAAAAATTATATTTCGCTCCATTGCTATTCTTCTTTCTATGTTACATTTGTTGTTTCTTGTTAAAGTCTTTATATTATGTATTTAAATGTAAGAAATTCTTACACTTTTGTCGTGGCAATGTTCTTCTGTGCAGTGCTTATTTTGTACCAACAAACTTTTCACTACTAGTCTGTTATTGAACTAGATCTACTATTAACACGCTGCTCATGTTATTATTATATTTCGTTTGTTATACTACTGTAAAGTGTTGAGCACAAAAATGTAAAAGCACAGTACGAATACATGTTTACATATTTGATGCACAGAAACGCGATGGTGACAGCGGTGCGTCTAGTGATGCAGGTTTCGCGAATATGGACCAGCTCATGACCGTGAAGTGGTCAACAAACAAGAATCCCGTCTATGAGATGATCAACCAATCTGCGTTCAGAAGACCATAACAAGGAAGTAGTGGCAATAAGTTCGATTAAAGAATAACAAAAGTGGTTCAAAGGCATTTCAACCGAACCC
Source organism: Creontiades dilutus (assembly GCA_031894815.1). Lineage (NCBI taxonomy): Eukaryota > Metazoa > Arthropoda > Insecta > Hemiptera > Miridae > Creontiades > Creontiades dilutus. The sequence continues at coordinate 361,505 of JAVIWC010008056.1, forward strand.
GTCGCTTTTTGGCTGGGTGTGGAAAAATATTAGAATGCTAAATTAAGGAAGTTGAATAGAAATAGATTAAGTAACTTGGATAATGGTGATGACAGTTACTTTCCTAGTTCAAAGACCACATTAATGATTTTGTATTTGTCATTGAGTGATCCTCACTTACTTATTTAAGTAAATCAATACTTGTGCAATGTTGAAAAGGGTAATGAAGAGAGGAAAGAAAATATATCAGATGAACAGTGGAGTTATTAAGAAAAAACTTCCAACAACCTAAATTAATAAGTTTACTCCTAGTTTACTACAGGTTATCTCCTCAGGAGAGCTTTTCTTCTTATCCTACAATTTTTTAGAGTTCTTCATTAAATAAATAAATTTCTTGAGTTTTCAATTTTGCTTATACCTGGTTATATGTCATTTTATTGCTACTCCATTGAGTCGTGGGGAGCAATTACATGAAAAATCATGACTGTTCGAGTACGTTCAAGTTAGTATTAAGAGTGGACTGGAGAAATCAATTTGGAAATTGAAACTTCTGCTGTATAAGTTGGACGTTCCGTTTTTGGTTTATAATTCAATAATAAACCATTGTAATCGCTCTTGAAAAAAAAAAAAAAAAAAAAAAAAAATCTAGCCCCCCCCCCCCCCCCCCTGAAAATTGTATGGTTTACGTTTCAAAGGGTGTAGAATCCGAATCTGCAATAAAAATTTTCCGTCCGTCCGCCGTACGCAGTGCACGCACGATTTCTCCCGAACGGCTGGAGCAAAAATCTGAAATTTTCAGGAAAAATCCACGTTGGTCCGACAACGCCCCAATCTTTAGCCAGCTCTCTCATTTAATTTAAAGCGCCCTTTAAGGGTTGTCAAAATTTTGTAAAATCAATAAAAACCTCAAAAAAAAAACGAAGGGGGCCTAAATGTGGACTTTTTTTTTGGAAAACTTTCCATGAGGAATCGAATGAGCCCCTCCCCAGGTATGTAACCCATTCCCGATGTATGGCATGCTCTTATGCTGCCGAAATTTGTATCCACATTCACTACATCACTAGGTTACTGCGATCAAAACAAAAACAACAGCGTTTTTATTCTGTTTCGGTCGCAGTAACCTAGTGATGTAGTGAATGTGGATAGTGGAGTGAACTCCTAAAAGGATTTATAGCCGATACACGGGTTGAGACATTCTGATATGCATGCTCCGCCTTACGAAATTTAAAATTTTCAAATGGAATATTTTTCCATTGTAATCGCTATTGAAAAAAAAGCTGCAAATTCTTTCACTGGGGTTTATTATTCAATTTCATTCATTTGGGTTGCATTCATAATTTGAATTTCTACTAAGCTTTGGATTGTGCGTGTTTCACAGGTGATACAATTTCAGGAGGCACACAAATATGATCAAATGATCAATCCAAATAGGTATTTTGGTTGAGAGCCGATTTACGTGCTCTATGCATATCTCCTGAAATTCAACAGTCGCTCTATCACCTATGAAACACGCACACTCCAAAGCTTAGTAGAAATTCAAATCATGAATGTAAGCCAAATGAATAAAATTGAATAATAAAAAACCCCAGTGAAAGAATTTGTAGCGTTTTTTGTTATCTTTTTGGTTTATCGATTCGCGGTTACAAATACTTCTTTCAACAGCCGCCACTGATGAATAAAGAAGACACAAGCGAAAACAGTGAATAAATAGTAAATATTACCTGGTTCCTGATACGATGGAACGTATTCGTGGCTCAGGAGTTTTGTCAACAAATGTCAAAACTGATTTTAAAAAACATTTTAAGCAGTTAATGTTCAAGGAAGAGATGATTTTCCCATTGATGAATAGAGATCATTTGAACTCGCTAACTTATCTAGGAAACCAACTGGATTGCTAGCAGTGCAAAATGACCCCATTAATTAACCCAGGGTAATTACCCCATTAATACCCCAAGGTAATTCTCGCCTCACTTGACGGCAACAGTTACTACAACCTTTCTTAGCTCACTGGGCGGATACCACTGTATTTGGTGACAATAACAGTCCCCCTCTAACCCTTCCCGTCCTAGACACCAGTTAATAATCCAAAGCTTTTCAAGTAACTAGACCTGTTCACAAGTATTAAAAGTGATAAAGTGCTATCAATCCATCAGATCTGGTCGGCAGAGCGATCCAGAATTATTATCATTCTACATAATTTGCACAACCCTGTAAAGAACGTATTCGCTATAAAATGATTGGTTCGGAACCTTCGGCTAAACGAGGGCCAACCTTGAACAAAGGTTCTCGTTAAGTATTCCACTAGTGAATCACTTGTGACGGGTTTTGATTTAGAACTTCGTATCGATCGGAAACGTGTGAAGGTTCAACTAGGTCACTCGTCAGATTTCCTGACGCGCGGTGAATTATTGGATTTGATATGGCCGATTCCGGTAGGTTCGATAGCCACATCTTCAAAAGGAATATGAAAACATTCGGGGGAAGACCATAGTAGAAGGGAACGAAACATACTAGGATTCAGAACCCACTGTACGGTAAGTAGTTTAGTAAAACTTATGTGCGCGGTGAGTACGTTATTATCACAATAGCTTAATTATATTTGTTCCCATGTAACTGCTCCTTACCGACTCTTCAATTTTATTTGAGATTGGAGTCACATTGCCCAATTGATAAATTGTTATATTTGATGCTCCATATTCATTTAATGCTCCAAATTCATTTGCTGCTCCATATTCATCCATATCCATTTCTCGCAAACATAGAAACCCACTGTGGAATCTTCTAACATTATTATAAAAATTTAAATGATCTATCCAATCACATTGAGAATATTTTTACCTCGATCCTTTTAGAAAGTACACAAAGCTTTGTAACGCGATAGACACAAAGATATTTCATAACGTAATTGGTGGATTTAAGTTTGGCGCACCCGCAGGTTTATGTATTCATGTATTAACATTGAAACTCATAGAGAACTATCTACAGCCTAACTCGCACATTTCTTGAAAAATTCCCCCAAATTGAATGAAAAGTGTGAGAGTTAGTCTAACAATGGGTTCTCGTTCGCGCTTGCGCTGTTACTACTAACGGTACTGTTAAGGCTCATTCCTTAACTTTCTACGTTTATGGTTTAAGACCATGTACTACATAAGCAGTGAGAGCGAGAACCCTCTGAAGAAGGGGGCCGCTCCAATCACTCTCGCTGATTATAGGAGCTAGAGTCCCTTGAAGAGGGAGGCAGCTTCACTATAATAGCAAATTGAATTTATAGGAGTAGGAGCGAATAACAGTTGAAGAGAGAGGCGGCTTCGACCACTCTTCTTTGATAAGGAGCGAGAAACTCTTTAAGAGAGAGGCCGCTTCGACTTATCGAGGAGTGATTCAGCAGGAGCGAATATCCCTTGAAGAGGGAGGCCGCTTCGACCACTTCCTAATTCAGGAGCGAGAGTTTATTGAGGAGAAAAGCCGCTTCGACTGTATATAATATTAAGGATTTTAGGTTTTGTAGATAGATAACAGTTTAGGTAAGTTTGGTGTAGGTACAGCAAAAGTTATGATCCCACTAGTTAACCCTCTTCTGGAGCCTGGCTTGCCAGGTAAATTAGGTTTATATTTGAGCAGAGTGCAAAGAAATGACTGATTTTAAATGTATAGATTCTAAATAGGACTGATAAATCCAAAGATTTTTGGATTTATCCAGATAATAGCGATCCAGATTGTTTCGTTATTACGGTTGACGATTATTGTCCGATTTTTCAGTACGTTTTTTTTTTTTTTTGTAATTGGAGCAATTGACTGTGCTCCAAAAAATCTTTTGGAATGCTCAAATTCGTTGGGGAAAGAACGAATTTTTCATCTCAATAAATAAAGTTATCGTCTGGAATGGTACACGCACAAAGAGTTAAAATCCAGGAATAATTTCAGAATACATCAAAACGGATTTCGATGAAGTAATTTCTTCGAAAATATTTGTTCAAATATATTTTTCAAAGCTGAATTTATAGGAATTCAACAGTAGTATCAAATTTCAACATTGCTACTGGGCTCAGTAGAGCTGCATTACCACATGGTGTTTCAGCGGTGTCCTAAGGTCATGAACAGCAGAATCATCATTGCCCGTGATACTATGTAATCCCATCAAAATCGCGCGTAATTAATCAAATCAAGGTAACTTCCAAGTCACGATGACATGGGAGACAACAAGATAAAGGGAGCTTAGAGAGAGGGAGTAACTAGTCCTTAATGCGCTATGTTACACATGACATGGGCTCAGGAAAGCTGTTTACCACACAGACTTTCAGCGGTGTCCTAAGGTCATGACTAGCGAATTCATCATTGCCCACGGTTAAAACTAATGAACGAATAAAAAAGGGACCACTATTCCCCGGGTGAACTGCAGAAGTGGCTGTGAACGATTTTTTTGGACCCTTTGCCCCCTTCGGTAGTAGTTGACTCGGAGGTAACATTTCGTCTTTTACCTCAATGTAATACAAGATATGATTCAGATTAGAATCACATTCTGGCAGATAATCAAGACAAGTGCAATACTTTTGCCTAGATTCTTCTGGCCAAGTTAAAATCATGAAAAAATAATGAATAAATGATTATGGGTACAGCCAATTACCATGCGTGCAGTAAAAATGATGCTGATTGATTGATTGAATATAAACACTAGTCAAGAGAAAGATTAGATACTACAATATTTATTTTTAGTACTCAATACTTGACTAACTGTGATGTGACTCTCCTTCAAATTTAACCGACTCGGAACCTGGAATTGGAGGTCTAGGGATTGGAATTCTTCTGCAGGTGATTTATAAAGATATTTCCATGAAAAGGAACCACGAGTGTCATACCCTTCCTTGAGTGGTCAAATCTTGACAGCCTAGTTCAAGAGCATTTAGCATGGTCCATATTACAAGCTTACAATGTATGAAACACCATGCCTCTTATTTCTATAAGGGAAGCGCCGAATTGACGTAGTAAATACACCGGATCGGTCGCTACCTACCCCGGCAAGGTCCACCAATCACTTCAATTGAAAGTGTGACTTTTAACAGTGCAATTCCCGTTTCTAGTCTTTCAGTTTTCAAAGTATAGGTAAACTTTGAAACAAAATCTACCACCCCGACAGTGGTGATGGTATCTTTGGGACTGCAATCGGTGTGACACCAATGGTGTCCATTGTGAAACGTAACCGGAGATTATTGGGGCGATTTTCTATTTATCTCCTTCCGGTTGATAAATCTTGACCGGAACATCAAATACTCGTTATGATTTTATTGGGTCGAAGGCGTGAAGTTTGCAGACACAATCCCCTTTCGACGTGGATGACAAAAGAACCCCCCGCTCCCACATCACCAGCCTCCTTCTGTCTCTCCCCACTTTAGCCCGTATCCCCCTGGTCCCTGACCCCTTCCATATCTCCTCTTTCGTATTTTTCACGGACGTTTTCCCTTCTACGGCAAGGCGAACGAATTTCATTTGCCCCTCCAGTGGAAGCTCAGAAGGTTTTTCCATCAAATCTGCCGTGGAATTCGGCCAACGTTTTCGGTCAACCAGGAAAAAGCTGAAATCCGTAGCGCACAATCGGGCTAGTGAACCTAAAACCGCGACATTCGGTGGTATTCATAAGAGTGAGCAACATCATAGTCTCACATTCTAGCAGTAACAATTCTTGGGTTCGATAAAATTTCCAATTAGAAAAAAAAGCAATCAAGAGATCAACATGTCCTTCGCAATCACCACATCTCACCGATTTCGTGTTCTGTACTGTTGAGGAAAATCTTCACGAATAAACTTCGATTAAACAGCTCACTGGCCCTGCTTTCTCTGAAAAGGCGCCCGGATCTGCTACATTGAACCCGAACCGACTCCATGAACTTTTCTGCGAAAATTCGTTGGATTGTTCAATTGAACTTTGAGTCGGCTCCGGATGTTGACTCGAGAAACAAGCCCTTCTAGGATCCTCGATGTAGGTTTACTCCTATGAAACAGGAAACGTGACGATAAGACAAACATTTTCTCAACTCTCAACTTGAGACGTCAAAGAGTATGATCGAGTACTTCTTCTACTTCCAAATCTTCTAGGACAGACAAAACTCTCATTTTCCACGTCTGGAATCCAGTACCATTAACCTTCAGTCCGGAGGTACGTTGATTAGACCGCTCTTCAAACTTAGATGGGGCAGGGGGAGTTGATAACTGTGGCTCACACCTTCGTATTCCTCAGTATCCTCCGCAATCGGGACGGACTTAAGTTAGTGCATGTCATTGGCCTCGTCGCTCACCCTTTTCCTGCCTAAACCTTCATCAATAGCGTTTTTGCGGTCATTCAGACCGCTCCCTCCTTCCCCAGGCCAGTGTCAATCAGACCGCTCCCTCCTGGAGCCGTGGATTTTCGACATGGCGTGGAAAAATATTCACTTTGATAATCCCGATTTCTGCAATATTGTGCGTTCAGTTTTGTGTGAAAGTGGTGGGGAGGCGTTTTATGAGGAAGAAAGAAGTTTAAAGACGGTTGATTCCCCTGTCCCGACTGGGTATCATGATACTGACTCCAACATCGATGATTCTGACGCGGATCAAAATTATTTGTGTCAAGATGAAGATGTATACACAGATTCAGACGACTATGATTTGGGCGATACACCACCCTCACGTGACTGGGTTACTTCTGCCCCCTTCCGTCACTGGCGCGACTGAATCTTCAAATTCTGAATCAAGAGCGAGCAACTGTAATTGAGGAGCTAAACACCTTCTAGATGTTTTTGAGATGGACTGGAGTGCTGATGATGAAGACGACCCAGATTTTGAAGTGACTGTAAGAGAACTTGAATACTGCGCTAGTGATTGGACTGACAAACAAAACGATCGCCCACCTCGACGTTTTGGTTTTCCTATCATAAATCCGGAAATTCCGAACGATATTCTCATTACAAACCTGGGAAAAAATGATATGGAATGGTGTTCCGAGACTCCTAATTCGCGTGTAAAAACAAGAGCTGAGAATGTAATTAGGGGCTTACCAGGATTGAGAGGTCCCGCATTACAATTCGGATCCAAACCATCACCACTCGGTCTTTGGGGAATTTGCGTATAATTTCCAAGCATTATAAAGTCTATTTTGACAGGAATATAAGATTTTTTTCATTTTGTGTTCCCAGTTATATTTTTATAGTCATTTCCAATCTCATCACATGATTTCTTAGAGAGCAATCATTAGTTGTCTGAACCACCGCTCCCTCCTCATGAGGGCCACACTCGGAATCGTTGTCAGCGTGGGTATCAAAATTCCACTACGAAAATTATCCGCCTAAAATATCCGAATTTAGTATCGCGATTGGCACTTGCAATATCATTGATTTAATTACAATAACCTGGGCTCAGAAACTTTTGGGCAGAGTAAAAGAAAAATAATTTTCCTATTTGATTATTTTCGGTAAAAATAGTCTCAAATGGGTGACTCCTATTTTACGGGACAATCGCTGTCCTTCATTAATGAATAATTTTCTGTTCTACTTTTTCCAAAAATTATTTTTTTTAGATTTTATGTGGTAACTAGGCCTACTCATGGCTGATAAAGTTCGGCTACTCTTCATTGTACATGCCGGTAATTGATCGAAATTTACCTCTAATCTCATTGTCATGGTCTGTCCGTGAGTCAGAATTCGAAATTTTATCCGATCAAAGCACGTTTTACCGGAAATATTTTAACTAGTATTTTTTTAGAATTAGTTACTTGATGTTAGTGCACTTACGAGTGGGACTAACTTTTAGATAGTCTGTACGAATCATGTTTGTCCCAAACCTTCTGTCTCGTTGTCATGAGTTTGAAGGAAATCATCGTAGCTCTCTCAAATGAGGGCATTTTTTTGAAATTCAAAGTTTTTTCAGCGTTGGTAACCCTGCCCTTCGAGGAAACACCATGCTTTCGCCATTTCTATACAATTGGGGCTCAAAAATGAAGGTAGCCGTTTGTAAAACAGGTGTGTACGTGTACCTGTGTACGTCAAACCAATAATGAAAAAATAGAAATCTTATCAAAGACAACCAGTTCGGTTTCAGAATATTCAAGTTTGAAGCCTGTTAAAGCAGGGGTCCCACAAGTGAGTGTCCTAGGGCCAGTACTGTACCTCTTCTTTACACGGGACACCCCAACACGAAGATACCACTGTAGCTACTTTTGATTGTTTTTAACTTCAAAACTGAATAAAACCTTTATTATGATACAGAATAAATACATTTCTTTCCCAAAATACTCATATGGATGCCAGAAATTGCCCTCAGAAATGTCAAGTCTATCAATTAATTTGTGGCGGCAGCAAAAATGAAAAAATCGGGCAAACACCACGAAAATTTTTCACAAGTCCATCTTTATGCATATAATCTGAAAGAACGTGTCCGTCTGGAACACACAAGAAAATAATCTAACTTCGAATCTCTTAGATTAGACAAATTGCCGTACGCAATTCGTTCGTTATAGCTATTTATTATTTTTGCATAATGTTCCTTACGCATTAAGTAGGTTAGCATTATTCAAGGGGGATCTTCCGCAAAAATTTGGCAGCCCGGAGCCCACAGAACTTGATTAAGATCATGATGTGCTGAAATTTCTCTCTTGAGATGGGTAACCAGCCTGTTGGGGAGTTCAACAATTTTATGATCAATCGACACTGATTTTTCAAGAAAACTAAGCACTGCATGATAAAGCAGGAGTAGTTACCATTGTATGCTCGTTGAGGTAGATGAAATTCCCCAGGTTTCAAGTTTTGTTCGGGCGAGGATTTTCCAGCTATTACGCTACCAAGCTTGCTGGCTATTGTACGAAGCTCGATGGTAGAGAAGCCTTTTTGACATAGGATCGCAAATACAACGCTCTCTGTAGGCGAATCTGCTAATGACAAAGATGGTTCTTTCCCTGTACCCGATGACATAGCTGGTCCTTTCCCCGCATAGCGAAACTTTGAGTGCGATTCCAACCCTCACTGAACTGGTTTTTCCCTGTTTTCATAGACCGTTGGAAAGTACTGTTCATTCTGGTTCCAACGATGTATCAAACTCATTTTCGATAAAAAATGACAAAGCTGGTTTTTTTCCTGTACGCTTCATTTATATCTTCCTAAACCATAATTTCTTTTCATCTTTAGACTTTCAGACCTTGCTGATAGGGCACTGACATTAGCTCCAATAGTAACGTATGCGCATGGGCAAACGTGAACATGTTGTAACTTCAATATCTCACCATCTATTGGTCCGATTTCAGTCAAATGATTTGGAATAGGTTACACGATCGTAAATCATTAGTTTCACTGCGAATCGCAACAAATATATTAGTGGTATATGTTGAATTCTACCATTTTGATGGAACTTTGTTCTTAAAGTAATTCTTCCAGTCCAAGTCAAAATAAGTGATGAATTTATATGTTCTGCCCATCCGGCTTTTGGTTTAATATTTCCCATAGCAAGTGTTTGTAATCGTACAACAAAAATTCGTTACAAGCCCCCCGAAACTCTGAACGTCTGCGGCGCTTAACGTCAAAAATTCATTCTTCCGCAAATCCCAGCCCGGTTGCAACAAAACTTTTTCAAGGTTTTTTCTGACATGAGACTGGGATAGGTTTCGGATCCGTATAAATCCACCCTTATCAAATAATCGGAAGTATCCTCCAAAATCAACATCCAACAACCTGGTCGAAAACGTAGTTTTTTTTTTTTTTTTAAGGAAGTAAGGTATCATTTTCAAGTAATTGTGGGCGGAAAATCGACTGAGCTTTCAGATCCTTTAAAAATTAAGCTAATCGCTGTTTCTGACCCTAGAAGTGACCCCGCAAACCTAACAATTATACGAAAAATCACGCATTATAAAAAATAGTAAACCCGTGCAATGAAATTGGCAGTGTTGTTTTTAGAGGTACTCCCGTGAGTAGAAAATACTAATCATCTAGGGAAAGCTGGTCGGTTTGCGCCTGCCATTTGTGCGCTTGAACCGTCAAGATGTGATGATGTGAGAAGTTAAACTTCAACTTACTTCCCTAATACTTCGCATATTTCAACATCCTTGTCGCCCGCCTTGAATTTCAAGAACACTCCCACTCGTTACGTCTTGTAAATAAGAGGGTCGTTAGTGGCAGAATATCTCCAGCTGAATTCCTTTCCCTGGAAGAATTTCAAGCAAAGATGAAATTCTTAACAAGGCAAATAGTGGTTGCCTTATATGCAAGTATATTGGGGAATTTTAGTGAGGATGGATTATTCTAACTGCTGATATTCCAGAACACAGATATTCAATAAAAACGGAGTAAGATAGAATGTTGTCTGTATTTCCTCGAAAATAACGAGTTAAACAGTTGAATCGATTTCAAAAGTTAGGTCATCATCAGTAACAAACATGAAATGAAGGTACATCACAGGAGGCACATCTTATAAAGGCCCAGGCGGAAGTAGATTGAATCCTATTGGCTCAGGAAAGTGAAAGGGACGGGGAGGACCAACCAATGCCACTTAAGGCTTACAAAGTGAAAGGGGCACAAACAGTAACATTATGGAGAAGGTGAGCCAAGCTCAGTGGATGTATGAATCCATTAATGGTGAAATATTTAGAGAAATAACCTCATTTAAACATCTTCCGGACCTATCACTCCTTAAAATTTCGAATCTTTGTTGTTACATCCAACATAACTTCTTTGGGCAAAATTGAGGAAATTCTACATATTGCCTGTTTGTCAGATCAAAAGTAAAGCTACGATTGGACTCATTCAGATGACTTGCAAAGGCAGAATCACCTTTGTTGTCCCTGAAATCCTTTCCATTCTCTTTTATTCGTCCCCTAAATTTCCTACCTGTTTGACCACAGTACTCATCCCCACATGAACATTATAGTAAACCAACTTTAGTGAACCAACCGTAGCTTTAAGATTATTTTTATTCTAGAACCCAACGTTAAAACCGCCGGACGAAACCATTTTAACAAGTTTTTTTGGTTTATTATTAAATTCATGTTGGTCCGACGACGCCCCAATTCTTGAGCCAGCTCTCCCACTCAATTTAAAGTGCACTTTAAGGGCTGTCAAAGTTTTGTAAAATCCCCAAAAACCTCAAAAAAGTCAAGGCGGCCTAAATTTGGACGTTTTTTTTAAGAACTTTCCATGAGGCATCGAATGAGCCCATCCCCAGGTCCGTAGCTCAAACCATTCCCGATGTATGGCCCGATTTATGGTGCCAACATTTGCCTTATTTTGGTTTATTATTGTTTTTGTTTTGATTGCAATAACCTAGTGATGTAGTGAACGTGGATACTGAAGTGAACTCCTAAAAGGGTTTATAGCCGATAGGTACACGGGTTGAAGCAGTCTGATAACCATAAAAAAAACGCTGCAAATTCTTTCCCTGGGGTTTATTATTCAATTGGCTTGCGTTCATGATTTGAATTTCTACTAAGTGCGTTGTTTTTCTACTAGTGTGCGTATTTCAGAGGTGATAGAGCGATTATTGAATTTCAGGAGGCACACAAATATGATCAACTGATCAATCCAAATAGGTATTTTGGTTGAGAACAGATTTACGTGCTCTAGTCATATCTCCTGAAATTCCATAATAGCTTTATCACCTGTGAAACACACACACTCCAAAGCTTAGTAGAAATTCAAATTATGAATGCAAGCCAAATGAATGAAATTGAATAATAAACCCCAGTGAAAGAATTCGCAGCGTTTTTTAGTGGCATGAGGTGTTACAAACGAAAAACATCTTGAAGGGAAAAAAGTTGCATCTTTAGTTGAATTTAAAAAAAACTCTAGGACACACTTTTTGTGGCATATAAGTAGTAGGATCGATCCTTGAAGTTTGTGTATTTAAGAACGGTAAAATCCAGGAATAGTTTTAGAATGTGTCAAAACGGATATCCGTAAAGGAAATTGTTTTACATTTTTATTTCAAGATTTTTGCAGTCGTTTAAATATCTTCATTTTCTAATAAAATTGGCTGAAAACTATTTCAAAATAATTATGTGTCTGAGAATGATAATTATTACATTTATTTAATTGAACGATGTAGTGATGTGGTCGCTGTATTTTCAGGGCAATGAGGACGTGCCTGTGGTTTCACGTGGTACTGCTGGTTGCCCACGAAGTGGCCGGACAAGGCGTCAAGCTTCGTAAGTGATTGCAGAATGTTCTGTTGAATGTAGAACCCGGAGGAGACATTTTACTCTCTACGTAGGTCAGGGATTACGCACAAACTTCACTGTGATTGGTTGTTTTGACATTTTCATGTCTCTTCTATTGCACTTGAACAAAAAATCGTCACGGAAAATTGTTCACGAAAGTTTTCCACGAAAATTGTCTCAGCTGTGAGTTACGGTGGCCCTAGATACATAAACACGAACATAAACAAAAATTCCTCTCCCAGCCATTCGAACGTAGGTGTATGTTTGAAATAAATATCTTTCTTGGATAAAATTTGAGCTTCCATTATCATTATTCCTTGTTTCCGTGTCCAAGTTTTACGAATCAGTAGGACATTGTACTATATTAGCATACGACCTCATGAAAATGCCTCAATGTGTTGCAGACTCGTACGCATGCGTTTTGATGGTAGACACAGATACCAAGTAACTGTAACGACCTCCACCACTCCTTTGGTGTAACCATACCATAAATGAATTTATAAAGAGCTAAGTCGACTCCATCACACAATTTTTCAGAACTTGCTGCTTTAATGTGATTTCAACTTGATGGAAGTACCTAAAACTATTTTATTATTCAGTTTTCAGTCAAGGATTGAATGGAAAATGACCAAAGAAATGTCATGCTATACTTATACAAAAACGCTGCAAATTCTTTCACTGGGGTTTATTATTCAATGATTCATGATTTGAATTTTACTAAGCTTTGGAGTGTGCGTGTTTCACAGGTGATAGAGCGATTATTGAATTTCAGGAGATATGCATAGAGCACTTAAATCGGTTCTCAACCAAAATACCTATTTGGATTGATCAGTTGATCATATTTGTGTGCCTCCTGAAATTCAATAATCTGTCTATCACCTGTGAAACACGCACACTCAAAAGTTTGGTAGAAATTCAAATTATGAATGTAAGCCAAATGAATGAAATTGAATAATAAACCCCAGCGAAAGAATTTGCAGCGTTTTTTTTTTCATTAAAAAGGATTAACTTTATCGAACCTCTACGAGGTTTGTTACATAGCCAATTGACAAAATTTAACACTTTTTGGAAACTAGAGTTCCTGGCGGTTCTATTATTATTAATTATGACTATATTGACCGACGTAATAGTGGGTTATGTAAAACCATATCGTTTTGAGAAGCGCGGAGCGTCTGTGAGTACCCAACCCCCTCATCAGGAAACGCCGATCTATTGAGCATGAAATACGTTCAAAACAATTGGACAGTTGAGTGAGTACTTTTAACTGTGCTTTTTCAAAATTTAGAATCAAGGAGTCGACTGAAATCGGTTGGTTTCACTTCTATTTACACTGCACTTATAATTAGTCGTGTCCCGCCATCAAATTACACGGAACTCTGGACTTGGCAAACATTTAGGATGTGGGCTCATCCACACTCCACCTGATTATAATTCATTTTCACTTGGAAAGGGAAAATTAACGCAAATGGAGAAACAGCAAGAGAAGAGAGATTAATACCGCACCAGCACACAAAGCGTTCATTAGACAAGTAGAACTTGATTATCAACCTTTAAGGTTCCCAAGAAGTTCTGAATAGCTTGGATTGCGAACTTGAAACACGTTCGTGGAAGACACTGCTCATGGGATCAACTGATCTTGGTTGCGTGCGTTGTCGTTTGTTCCATGAAGGATCAAAGCAATATTCAGAAAACATTTCAATATCATGGCGTGTAAATTATAATTGAAATCCTTATTTCAACAAAGGTATACCTACACTTTTAGCAGTGGTGGATAATTCCTGTCATCTTTAACCTGGTTTAAAATCATGGTTAAATAGTAAATTTGTGATAGTGGCAACTGGCATGTAATTTTCATTATCTTCGAATCAAAATTTTAAGTAAAACTTACGAATACACTCGATTTGCGAAATGTGACCATGAAAGTTCTTCCCATAAATCTACAGAAATAAGGTCACAACTTAATTTGATTTTGTTATTACAGTTTGGTGGTTATGGTTGTTATGGTAAATGAACTTGATTGGTACGTCTTATTTTTCTCGTGATTCGAATGGAATTTTACATTGTTTTTGGGAGAGAATATACATATCTAAAAACATTATTAATCAGAAGTGAATCGGTAAGAAAGCGAGGAGTGTAAAAAATATATCTACCACCTAATGATAATGATCGTATTGTGCATTAACTATTAAACTTAGTCCGTTCTCTTCTTTCTTGTCTATATTGGATACCTCATATTTTTGCCTTAACAGTTGTGGTCAAGGATAACAATGCTGGCATTTGGGACGGTGTGTCTAGCACGTTCTTCGAACAGCTTCCAGTGACAGTGGACAAAGAAGACACCAACTCTTCCATGAGTGATTGTAAGTTTTACTATTTGTTGTATTTTGAATCTAGTCATCAGCTTCCCTGAATCCGATAGAGGAGTCTGGGGGGGGGGGGGGGGGGGCTTCATGTAATGGGTGAAATATTAAAAAATCAAAATATCAAAAAATTGTGTAATAAAAAACACGTTCTTTTGATACACGTCACTTTAATGAATCTACGCTTTAAGACCGCTTCAAGTCCATGGGTTGACGTTCCCCCTTTGACAGAAAAAAATAACGTCAACATGAATGGGAACCTAGTCAAAATCGCCTGGTAAATTGTGACGACCGAAACTGGTAATATAATCGCAATTAGACTATGGCTCCAACAGCCCCTTTGAAATTTAGTTTTTCACAACTTACTTATATATTTTCGGGCGATTACAGCGCATTAGGAGTTTCCTTGTATCTAGTTAAATTTCAGTTTTTCTATTTTTGGATTTCGCAGTAACCTAGTGATGTAGTGAATGTGGATACTGGAGTGAACTCCTAAATGGGTTTATATTCGATACACGGGTTGAAGCATTCCGATAATTAAAACGCTGCTAATTCTTTCACTGGGGTTTATTATTCAATTTTTTCCATTTGGCTTGCATTCATGATTTGAATTTCTACTAAGGTTTGGAGTGTGCGTGTTTCACAGGTGATAGAGCGATTGTTGAATTTCAGGAGGCACACAAATATGATCAACTGATCAATCCAAATAGGTATTTTGGTTGAGAACCGATTTAAGTGCTCTATGCATATCTCCTGTACCTGTACCTATTCGTACCTACATCTTCGTAAAAGCCGTTCGAACATGTTAGCACACTCATGTAATATCACCTTTACACTCAACTTATACTCACCTTCCTCGTAAGAACTTATAATGTTGCCACTATGTATTTTTAACAGAGATGATAAAAAGTATCTCATGCCTGTCTCCTGATTCTAAGCTACCTCCCCACCAATTTTCAGCTAAATCGGTTCATCCGTTTTTGAGTTACAAATAGTGTCACTAACACTACTTTCTTTCACACTTGTAGATAAGTTTTTAAAACTAAACTATTTCGAGAGAAGAATTTTCCGTTGGTGACACAATTTGCGAGGTGATGGAATGGTATAGTTGCCCCTTCCAATGAGCTGAATGCGGATATAATGCTCCACCACGCTCAGAGGATCATCCAGACGCTTGAAAACGTCTGATTCATCCCCCAAGGCGACGGATTCTAAAACCGACGGGAAGGGCCAACTAACCATATCCATCCTAAATCTGAAAGAAAGAATTCATAACATTTCCATAAAGTCAATTTCACAGAATACAAACGTTTATCCAAGTACATCTAACTAAGAGGTAGTAGTTAAAGAATTTTCTTTGTAATATTTTGTTAAAGACTTTGAGTATATTTAAGGGTTTTTAAACCATTTATTTAAAATAGAAAACAAATTCTCGTTCAAAGAACCCATGATTTTTTTTTAATGCTTGATTCATACAGCATGATAGAACGTACTCCATTTTAAAACGCTCTTGATTATTTGAAAAGTCGGTATTCGAGAATCGTTTCAGTTTGATCCAAACAGATGTTCAGGAGGAAATTCTGCTTTTACATTTCTTTGGAGAATTGTAGTAGGTTTTCTTCAAAAATCCGCTAAAATCGAAGTAAGTTACTAAAACTCGGGAATAAACGTTCCGCCAGATTGTTTCTTGTATCGTATAAGCCTTCATTACCCCAGTTTTCATCCAAACATTTAGGAACACCATTTTAATGATATTATACGGATTAAAATAATATTATAACTTGAGCTGAAACAAATTTCACATCAACAAGAAAGGTTTCCCATCGGAAAGGCTTCCATTATGAAGGGTTGAGACCATTAAAAGGGGTGAGTGAGACCTATTAGGGGTGCTAGCTTGTTTCCTTTAAAGGGGTTTCGTTATTTTTTGTCGTCACCATGTTGTCCGTAGGTCATCAACGCATGTGATTGATGGTTACAGCGTGACGCGTGCTTGACATTGTCCGTAGCCCCTTTTCTTTCTATTTTCAGATCATGTATTCCCGAACCCCCTGTATTAATATTTTTACTTTTTTTTTTTTTATTTCAACATTTTGGACTTAACAAACATTGACTGAATTCGAATGTCGTCGAAAATCACACTTGGGGTATAGTTGGGACTGAGTTCTCGGCACCAATCCCAGCCAATCATGAAGTGCGAAATGACAGTGGTTTCAACCACTAAAACAATCTGAATATCGAAAACTATCGAATTAAAACCATTACGTTCGTTATAGATAGGCGTTCCTTCAATATATGGAATGAGCCCACCCGGACCGTTTCATGTTCATGTTCAATCAATCCTAAGACCATTTTCTACCGGATATAATAATGGACTATACCTAACAGGTTCAAATGTGGCGTGGACGTGGTAGATCAACTCGGTACATCATACACATTTGCCAGGAAGTCATACAGATGGCCAAGGGAAGTATTCTACACTTTACTAAATGTGGCTGGGATCAATGCTCAAATAATTTTGAAATCTGTTTCTCCTAAGAATGCACCTCCAAAACGGAGGATCTTATTGAAAAACCTTGCAGTTGCACTCATGATACCACACCTTCAAGGGCGGATGAAAATACCTACGCTGCCGTACACGCTTGAGCCATTGCCAGACGGTTAGTAGGAAGTCGTGAAATTGAAGCAGCAACCACTGCTCACAACGAAACCACTAATTTGCAAAAAAGGAAATCGGAGGTAATCGAAGCTATGACCACTGCTCGCGATTAAATCATTGCGTCCAAGAAAATAAAACACTGCGAATTCTTTTACTGGGGTTTATTATTCAATTGGCTTGCGTTCATGATTTGAATTTCTACTAAGCTTTGAGTGTGCGTGTTTCACAGGTGATAGAGCGATTATTGAATTTCAGGAGATATGCATAGAGCACGTAAATCTGTTCTCAACCAAAATACCTATTTGGATTGTTCAGTTGATCATATTTGTGTGCCTCCTGAAATTCAATAATCGCTCTATCACCTGTAAAACACGCACACTCCAAAGCTTAGTAGAAATTCAAATCATGAACCAAGCCAATTGAATAACAAACCACAGTGAAAGAATTTGCAGCGGTTTTTTTATTGACCCTAAATATTCTATTTGAAAATTTTAAATATCGGAAGACATGAATATCAGAATGCTTCAACCGTGTATCGGCTACAAAGCCTTTTAGGAGTTCACTCCAGCATCCACATTACTACATCACTACATCACTAGGTTACTGCGATGAAAACATAAACAATAATAAACCTAAAAAAACGCATAATGTTGGCACCATAAATTGGGCCATACATCGGGAATGGTTTGACCTACGGACCTGGAGAGGGACTCATTCGATTCCTCATGGAAAGTTCTTCAAAAAAAGTCCAAATTTATGCCGTCTTGACTTTTTTTTAGGTTTTTACGGATTTCACAAAACTTTGACAACCCTTAAAGGGCACTTTAAATTATGTGAGAGAGCTGGCTAAAGAATTAGGGCGTTGTCGGACCAACATGGATTTTTCCTGAAAATTTCATAGTTTTGCTCCAGCCGTTTGGGAGAAATCTTACGTACGGCGTACGGCGGACCGATGGAAAGATTTGTATTGTAGATTTGGATTCTACACCCTTTGAAACGTAAACCATCAAATTTTCAGGGAGGGTTAGAATTTTTTTTATTCAAGAGCGATTACAATGGTTTATTATTGAATAATGGAACAATGCAAAATCCTCGTTCGAATACAAGAATATCATTTAGAACAAGTTTTTTTTTCGCAATAACATTGATATTTGAACATTCATACACCCTAAATGCTCAACGCCCTCATGTTATATCAGTAGATTTTTTTTTACTATTACAGTGTGCGGAGTTCTAAAAGAAGGAGTTTGGGGCGTTTTGGATCTAACTTGGTCCGGCTTGGACGAGATCAAAGCCGTTTGCAACACCTGGGGACTGCCGTACGTGAGGCTGGAGTACGGAATCACGCAGTATTTGAGAGCAGCTGACAAAGGCCTTGCACTAATACGCAAAGCCCCCGACGCTGCTTTGATATTCCAGACTGAAGAGCGTGAGTGTTTTGTTAGCCCTTTAAAGCATTGAATAGAATAGCTTTTGCACGTTCGGTTTCTTCTGTAGGTAGATGTCAATCATATGCTGTACTGCATTTCATGGAACAATTTATTCGAGGTCTATCCATTATGTCACGTGTGTCCTTTGTGCCCCTCTTCTTCATTTTGTGAAGTGCATTTATTCTGTTTTGTCGTTCCTGGTCGTCAGATTCGAATAAACATTTTCAGTCATGCAGCTTCACGAAAAAAAACCCAAAGGTTGTGCAAAAAAAAGTCCCAGACACGCGTTTCGAGATTGGCGTTCGGATACTTACCGGTTGAAAGTGAACACGAGTGAGAAGCCTTATAGGTACCCAATGAGCCGTTTTTATTTTTTTATGATGTGGCATTAAAAAATATATACAACCCCAAATTTTTACTTTTCCATCACCAACCCATAGGGGTGACAAAATATAGATTTTTGTAGCCATTTCAGTAATTTAATCATTATCATCCCGCTCGATAACTGATCAATTATAGTGTTTTTAACTGTACTTCGATTAAAATGTCCCTTAGCTTATGGCGACCGTGCTGAAACAGTGTAATATTATCATCTGGGAAGAATGTACTGTGGCACTCAAACATTCAATTGAGGCGTTGAACAGGACATTGAAAGATATTGGAAACAACGACAAACTATTTGGCGGCACATTGTTCGTGCTTTCAGGTGATTTGAGACAAACACTTCCCCGTCATTCCACGTTCAACGTACGCTGATGAGATCAACGCTTGCATGAAATCATCTCCATTGTGGCGTAATGTTGAAAACGTGCAGCTGAAAGTAAATATGCGCGTTCAAATTCTTCAAGATCCATCCGCTGAAACATTCTCAAAACCACTCACAGATATTTTGTTCCAGACCTACTGCAAGGAGCGAGGAATCTTTCAGAAGTTCAGCACACCTAATCACCCAGCGACTGATGGGCTTGCTGAGCGGGACCATCCAGCTCCTCATCCTGTAAATTGAAAAATATTTTGTTCCGGTACCGAGCCACACCTTTGGCATGTGGCCAATCTCCCGCTGAGCTGTGTCTCAAGAGGAGGATTCGTATTCAGTTGGATGCTCTCCTACTAAACACAAAGGCTCGGCTCCCTTCCCAGCAAGTACCATCCAGGGTCCGTTCTCTCCATGTGGGGGAGAGGGTTCAGGCAAGGATTCACCTGGGAAGTCGGGAAGTATGGCAGTTTGGAACAGTGTTGCAGAAGCTTGGGCGTTGTCATTACATTGTAAAGTTGGATTCAAGGCGCAGCCTGAAACGCCATATCAACCAGTTGGTAGCTACATTGGTGCCTAGGAAGCAGGTAGCTTTTACACATGCACAGCCACACCAGAGTGCTGGTATTCCGTTTGCTACAGATGTTGGCCAGTCATCACCTGCAAAAACTCTTTTGCATGCTGGGAGTTCGAGCCAGCAGGGGCTCTTAGATGGTGGTTCCGGTCAGCCAGGGACTCCAGAGGTACGTAGATCTTCTAGACAGCGCCGGGGACCTACCTACCTGAGAGACTACGACGTCCACAATTCTTCCTGATACCTTGAAAACAAGTGGGAGAGACTGTTAAGAACGAACTGTTACTTGTTGCCGCGCCCCTCCCCGCTTATGTGTGTTCAGTTTTAGTATCAAATGTAGTCTCCTCGCGAGCAGCCTATCTTTAAAATATTTCTATTACCGTCCGTTACCATTGTAATCAATAAAGCAAGTGCGTGCGTTTAAGCCCGAGTTGTTCGATTCAGAATCCCCTAGTAAGTCACAACATCGGGGATGGAAAAGTTGCTACAGATGAAACTGGATACGTAAAATTACCGAAAGATTTCTGCACAATCACTGATTCGCAATTGATTGATTGATTGACAATGTGTTTGAAACCGAAGAGTTGGATCGTTCGGTCGACCCAACGCCTCGGTTTTAAAACCGTCTGGCGTTTTGGTGACTTGTTTCATTACTCATAAACGGACGACCCACCGATTCGGTTTTACTCTCGGGAAACGCTTCTTTCAAAAGCGTAGCGTGTGGCATAAGCCTTCGTTCTTAGGAGCTCTTAAACTTCGAGTAAACAACTGATTGGTGAAACATGATACTTGCTTAATAAAATCATATTTTAAATCTCTTTTTCAGAGCTCGATCAAAGTCTATTTTACCTCATCAGAGAATCTTCGATGAGGGTAATTTTGTTCAAAGGGCTTTCTGACAAGGAGGCTGAAACTTTGACTACAATGCGGCCGACTCCCAACTTCAACGTAATTTTTGGGGACACGCCATCAATCAACGAAATGTTTTCCAAGGTAAAAACCCATATTGTCCGATTAATATCTCCATTATCAACTATTCACCGCAGTTTAATATGAGTCTATTCAAATTGATCCAGAATTTCGTGAGTAGTCGTCTGACTATTCATTTTATTGATTTAGGTCGTCCCTCTGAAACAAAAATTTGTCGATAGGGGATGTCTTCTAGAATAATTATTATTCTACCAACCTTACCAATTATTGGTCCAAGGAGGGAAAGCTCAAACATGAGAAAAAATGGCTGAAACAATAAATCCGTTTCAGACCATTCTAAGACTGTGAATCAATGAAAAACGCTGCAAATTCTTTCGCTGGGGTTTATTATTTAATGATTCATGATTTGAATTTCTACTAAGGTTTGGAGTGTGCGTGTTTCACAGGCGGTAGAGCGATTATTGAATTTCAGGAGGCACACAAATATGATCAACTGATTGGTTGAGAACCGATTTAGGTGCTCTATGCATATCTCCTGAAATTCAAGATTTTTTTTAGGAAACCACGTTTTTACCCATAAAAGCTGTGTTATGTGCATTTTGCTCCAATGTTTTTCAATTTTTTAGTACATTTTCGAATTTAGCATTAAATTTCCAATAAGATGGTGGTACAAGTTACCATAAAAATCACTAACTTTGCATCGAATGAACAGCTCAAACTTTAACTTATGTAGGAAAGTTACATTTTCCTATTTTTGATTATCGCTCATCAATTTACTAAAAGACCACCCACAAAACTGCAAATTCCATAAGAATTAGCGCATTAACCAGCTTTCGAATGATATAGCTACATTTGTAATTTTGGTCCGATTTCGTTGAGAAATTCACATTTTAAATCCGAAAAAACATGGTGCATTATTTTGGTATGAAAATCAGGTACGGTATGATATTCCCATTATTAAAATCCGTATTTTATACAAAACAAACTCTTCTGCGAAGGGAAAAGAGAAGTATTGTTGATATAAAATAAACGTTTGGTCTGTTTAGTTCGATGGTAACCTGTACCACCATCTTTTGGAAATTTAATGCTGAATCCGAAAATGTACTAAAAAATTGAAAAACATTGGAACAAAGTGCACGTAACACAGCTTTTATGGGAAAGAAACGTGGTTTCCTCGAAAAAATCTTTGAAAAATCTTATCTCAGGAACGGGTTGAGATAGTACAGTGCGGTTGGCGGCGTTTTGCTCCATTTTTGGTCTAGTTTTACCCAAAATATTTTCGTACACTACGAGGGAATCACCCTGTATATTAGATAAGAGCAATCGATTGTGGATAAATATTGTCAACCAAACATCGATGTAAAATAGTCGGTTAAAAAAAAATCTCAATATTTTTGAAACATCGATTATCGATTCCCATCTCTAGTAGCTACGGCGGATGGGACTCGATGTTGGGTTGACGATAAATGTTGTGTTGTTGTTGGACCTCCACAGTCGAGCACCAAGTCGCGTTACATCATCCACGATCCTCAAAACGAGGTGAAAGGTTTGAAAACGTTGGAAAATGGAGAATTAAGATTTAATATACCCTCTATTTAATGCTGGTTTCTTTTGAATGAGTGGGGTTTTCAACGTAAAATACACTTCAGAGCTTAATTCAATTTATCTCTAATCAACAACGTGGGAAACTCAAAGGTTCGGAATTCGTGTTTATCACTGATGTTTTAACATAATTTCTCGGAAAGGCATCACGTAAAGGATCAAGTGTATCCATTAGTATCCGTAACTCGCCCGCCTCCTCAGTCAGTACTAGAGCTCAAATCGACGATATTATTTAAATGCGTGGGTGGATCAAATAAACGAGGTTTTAGTCCCACGAATGGGAGGGGGGGGGGGGTTGGCACTGAGGTAGGATCGACGAGGATTCGGGAGGGATTTGGAGGAGATATATAATACAGAAAGATTCAAAGCCCGTCCCGCCCCACGGAAATCTATAAATCAACATCTCCGCCAACTCTTCCCAGATGTTCCTCGGTGATTACTAAAGGGGCGGATCTTGTTGTGATGGAAATGTTCGGATTGAGATAAAGGGAGGCGAGGGAATTCATTAGAGCAAGCCGTTCGCTATCAATATTCATAGTTAGTGGTATTTTAAATTGTTTGCGAAGTACCAAGAACTCGAGCTACATTATGCGGTAGGTTCTGTCTAACAACGTGGATGCTACACATTGGAAGACTAACAAGCTGTAAACGGTTGTGCAGTTAACTGATGGAGGCTGTATTTCACATGAATGCGTACATGCTCAATGAACGAGTATGGAAATACATAATTCAATTCATATTCGTCGATAGAGTGAACCAATCAAATAAATGAAGGTGATGTTGAATAAAACGTTAGGGCGCTTCTGCCAAAGTTGAGGTTTCGCGGGTAGCCAAGAATATCACAAAATATGCTGCTTTGCCACTACTTAGTTAGGAAAATGAAGTCACTTGATAACTATGATATGAAGTCAGTCAAGTTTGATAAGTGATAACTATATAGGGATCCCAGCCAATATTAGGGAGGTCCCAGGAGAGCCAAGTTAACAAGGGTGTAAGAGAACGAAGGAGAGAACTGACTCCAGATTCTGTTAACCAAAAACGGGAAAATTTTGTTTGGAGGGGAAGTGAAGAAAATTTAGAGTGGGGAATCGCGGGGAGCAGAGAGAGGGGGATAGTAGAAACCAATCAGGGACAGGGTTACAACTACCCCAGGAAACCCCAGGGTGCTAGGGGGGAGACTACGGGTGACTGACCGTTTGCCAGAAAAAGGGTGGCTTGGGAAAAACCAACGGCGCAAAGCAGCTTGGGGAATTCGGAGTCCATTAAATATTTTCACATGGGATTTTCAGATATAGATATGGTTTCAGGATTAACGGACAGTGAGGTAACCAACAGCGGCGACTAGGCGATACGCTTAACGCCACGGTACAGTCCCATGACCCGTGGGCCACGAATACGAGTCAAGGGTAGTTTTCAAGAGGTAATGACCTAAATACTGAAAAATTCGTCAAGATCTAAAACCATTTCAGATACATCTGAACAAATGTCTCATAAGTAACTTATAAGGAACTGTTATTACTTCAACACTCAATACACTTCGTTTCTTAATGCATATTATTTTCACTAATAATCGTTCGTAAAGTATAGGAAAAATTTTTAATAACCCCGCTCAATTTCGTTTCAAGATTGATGGATTCTAAACTACGATAACGTCATTTTCCCTAGTTGAAAAAGTTTTTTATATAGTTACTAGATCATAGGAAAATATTTTACTTTTTTCTTGAAAATGGCAAGGGGCGCTTCTATTGAGCACACGGATGCCTTCAAAAGGCTAGCACAATGGTTACATTAATAAGACACCATATTACAGCCCCTTCTTAAAAAACTCCAGATTATGTGGTGGGATTCGGAGCAAAGGTATAGGCCCTCGGGTGACGTACCTGGCACTGCAGATCTCCTCCTATTGTTTTGGTTTATTATTCAATAATAAACCATTGTAATCGCTCTTGAAAAAAAAAAATTTAACCCCCCCCCCCCCCCTGAATATTTCATGGTTTACGTTTCAAAGGGTGTAGAATCCGAATCTGCAATAAAAATTCTTCCGTCCGTCCGCCGTACGCCTTACGCACAACGTCCGACAATGCCCCAATTTTTTAGCCAGCACTCTCACTTGATTTAAAGTGCCCTTTAAGGGTTGTCAATGTTTTGTAAAATCCCTAAAAACCTCAAAAAAAGTCGAAGCAGCCTAAATTTGGACTCTTTTTGAAGAAATTTCCATGAGGAATCGAATGAGCCTTCCCCAGGTTTGTAGCTCAAACCATTCCCGATATTTATGTTATGGTAACATTTGCGTTTTTTGGTTTATTATTGTTTATATTTTCATCGCAGTAACCTAGTGATGTAGTAATGTGGATACTGGAGTGAACTCCTAAAATGCTTTGTAGCCGATACACGGCTTGAAGCATTCTGATACGCATGAAATGCTGCAAATTCTTTCACTGGGGTTTATTATTCAATGATTCATGATTTGAATTTCTAAGCTTTGGAGTGTGCGTGTTTCACAGGTGATATAGTGATTATTGAATTTCAGGAGGCACACAAATATGATCAACTGAACAATCCAAATAGGCATTTTGATTGAGAACAGATTTACGTGCTCTATCCTGAAATTCAATAATCGCTCTATCACCTGTGAAACACGCACACTTCAAAGCTTAGTAGAAATTCAAATCATGAACGCAAGCCAATTGAATAATAAACCGCAGTGAAAGAATTTGCAGCGTTTTTTACAATAGAGTAGGATCTCTAGAATGTAAACTGCTGAGATAGTTGATATTTCGCCTGCGATGAAAAACCCTCAACAAGACGGATGCTCAAAGCCCTTTTTTCCAACTTGAGAATATATTCTGAATTACACTGGCAGACATACAATAAAATTCCAGACCTCGCTTTTGAGAGGAACAGTCCATAATAAGCTTTACGAAGAGGTGGTATGGAGGCCATCACAGCGAGGCATAATCTAATATTGACAGAACACAACAGGGTCACCAACGCTGATATGCTGTTGAAGCCTCTGGTACACAGTTGAAGCCAAACACTCTCATTTCTCTACAGGGTGCATTATCAATGTGGTAGCTGAAGGTGAACTGGCCATTAAAAAACGCTCCCAGATCGCACACAATCAGACGAGCAAGCGTCATTCCGCTGATGGAGTTACAGCTGCTCACCCTAGTTAGGAGATAACCGACATATACTATCGATAGTTGTATCGCTTTTTTCTCCAATACAATGTTTAACAGTATTTTCGATTGCCTTTTCTTTTGAATCAGCACATTCACATCATCATCCAACTATATTATCATAGTGCTAAGAGTTCAATTTGGTACCTCATACACTCATTTTGTGATCACGTTGAATATTTGAGAGAATAATATTGTAGTCAATTTCAATTGTTACTTCTTCCTCAATTTCGTGTACATTTCTGAATTACAGGCAGTGGAGAGCAACCTTGTGGGTTATGATGACAGATGGATCTTAGTATTTTTGGACTCTGAACACGGTGCTTTTGACAGAAAAACTCTGGTCAAGCGCGTAACAATGGTGACTCCCTCTGCTGGCTCTGGTGTAAGTGTTATTACCAAAATCAGCTGCCCATTACTATGTACCTACTCTTGATTTTTTTTAAATTTCATTAATATCCATACTAATAGGAAGATAGATAAATGTATTCAATGAAATTACTGTAATATTTTACAAATTTTTAACTTGAGCTTCTCGGCTTAGATTACTTTGCCAAGGAACGGTTGGTCCGTGTTGTTGGGGAAGGTCTGTGTGATTCACTCACTATTGTTGGCATTTAAAATGCCACAATTTTGCCATAAAAAAAAATTTGTCTACTCCACGAATTTGAAAATTAAAAGAACTGTAGTCATTAGACTATATTCAGCAGAATTTCAGTCATTATCATATTGAGATAATATTGGTATATAATTTACTGTAATGACTATAACAATGTTTTTATTTAGAAATCTTGAAAACTGTATTTTCTGAAAACAAGTACTTAATATTAACAGAGTTTCACATCCCGGCTCATCACAGGCGCTTTACGAACCCTTCCACCAGCTAAATTAAAAAGATAAACGCTCAATAAATTCTCAAGAGTTTGAAACAACGAAGGGAATACCCTCACGAGGTTCTGCCAAATTAAAAGCAATAATGTATAGCTTTAATCTGGGCTCCGAAGTCACCACGGATAAGAAGGGACTTCATTTAGTATTTGGCGAGCCTACGAAATTGTCCAATTAGAGAGCTCAAGAAACACTGGGTAGAGCAAAGTTTTTCCTATGTTGATCATTAGGAGCTCTTCTTTTCGTTTTGGTGTTGAGTCTAATCAGCCGACTAACTCAGCTCGCCTATATTTTTGTCGTTTGTTTGTTCTAAGTGATTTTTTCATTTTTGTTTTCTCCTTTTACGTTTTTAAATTTATTTATCCCCACATTTTTTCTCTCCGTATTGTGCGTTGTTACTAGAGAATGTGCTTACACAGCACAGCTCTCCTATAAAATGGTGATTCTCATTTAAGGGACAATCGAGTTTTTGATTCTGACTAAAAAATTTTGTTCTCCTAAATTTATGATTTTTTTAATATGCAATCTAGATGTTACCCTAATGGTATAGTGATGTACAAGCACGCATGATTTTCGTTTGTTTCCTCAAAATTCAGGTTTTAAAATTTTATAGGTTACGAGAATGGTATGTATCCATGACAATGAGCTTTATCAACCAAATAACCATAGAATTACGTAAACGATGTGTAGGTAAGGTTGAATGAGACTGATATCTGATTTCAGTTTTCCCTGACTCTGTGCTAGAACAAGTATCACATTTTAATCAACAATTGTATTTATCTAGTATGAAATACAAACTTGAAAAAAAATTGTTTCAAACAGCCATGACGGCTTTTGTGTAGCCACAACAATGAAGTTTAAACTCGCCACGACAATGAGAAATCAACACTACTCTTCTGCAATTAGGGGTCTAATGAACACTTATAGAAATTAAAACTTGCATTAAATAGAGTTTTTACATCTCTATCCCAAAATGAATGCTAAACGAATCAATAAGATTGATTAAGAGTGATTTTCAAACCCATAATAATGAGAAGTATGAAACGTACACACCTGTTTTACAAACGGCTAACTTCATTTTTGAGCCCCAACTGTATAGAAATGGCGGAAGCATGGTCTTTCCTAAAAGGGCAGGGTTACCAAAGCTGAAAAAACTTTGAATTGCCAAAAAATGCCCTCATTTGAGAGAGCTACGATGATTTCCTTCAAACCCATGACAATGAGACAGAAGGTTTGGGACAAACTTAGAGCACTTGATTCGTACAGACTATCTAAAAGATTGTCCCAGTTATAAGCGCACTAACATCCAGCAAATAACTCTAAAAAAATACTAGTTAAAATATTTCCGGTAAAACGTACCTTGAGCGGATAAAATTTCGGATCAAGTTCAAATTCTGACTCACGGACAGACCATGACAATGAGATTAGAGGTACATTGCGATCAATTACCGGCATGTACAATGAAGAGTAACCGAACTTTATGACAGCCATGAGTAGGCCTAGTTACCACATAAAATCTACAAAAATAATTTTTGGGAAAAGTTGAACAGAAAATTATATATCAATGAAGGACAGCGATTGTCCCGTAAAATAGGAATCACCCAAAAGCATCTCCCTTCCGCCCTTACAGTCAGTCTTGTTTCATCGTTTAACCTCGTAACTAATCTCCGTGTTCGTAAAAATGAAGTGTTTATTAAAAATTCGATCAACGGCTTCTATACCATTTCTTGAAAGTTAATGCCCGTTTACACCAAAAAATGTCATTTGCAAGCATTTGTTTACCGAGCTGCGACAAGCTCACAGTGTGTACAGAATACGTCACATCGTGTCTGTATTCTTGCTGACTTTTCGGTGGTATTAAGTTGATTAATTACCTGTTTTTTTGTACGTGCGGTTTCGTAGTGTAGCCTGCTAACTGGTTCTGGTTGGGTTTTTTTCGGTCGCGACCGTCACAAATCACAAATCACCGCAGTTTAATCGTTCGGAAATTAGCCGGAGACTTCACATCATTTTCTTCTGTCTGTTATCAGATAAGGCTGTGGTTGACTAACTGCGGGTTTCGCCTTCAATTTGACCTCAAACTCCCCGCCTTGCTTGTCTGTACTGCGGGCAGTGTATAATTATCGCGTTGGACGGGGCAACTTGTGAGTTATCACTTGTAGCCATGGGCTCAAGGGAGGGAGCGGGATCCGGTCAGTCAAACTCAGACAAATTGGACCTGATTCTAGCTAAGCTTGAAAAGTTGGACACTCTGGAGGCGAAAATCGACAATGTTTCGTCCACCCTGGGGGAAGAAGTTAAAAATATTAATATCAAACTGGACACTCAGGGTGCTCGTATCGTTGCTCTGGAACGTCGTGTGAGGAAAAAAAATGTGATATTAATGGGGATGCCAGAAAAGACACCGACTGATGAGGACGACGTGACCAATGTGGTTGATATTATCAGGAGTAAATTAGGGATAAATTTCTCTTCCACCGATATAGAGGACCTTTACAGGCTGGGTAGATCAGCTCCTGGGAAAAATCGGCCGATCTGCCTCGAATTAAAAACCCTCAGTTTGAAAAAGCAATTAGCAGGACTGGGTACTAAAAGTTAGTCCCACTTGTAAGAGCACCAACATCCAACTTCTAACTAATTCTAAAAAAATACTAGTTAAAATGTTTCCGGAATTAAAAGTTTTTTTTGGAGCGGATAAAATTTCGGATCAAGTTTAAATTCTGACATTGGATGTTTCACGGACAGACCATGACAATGAGATTAGAGGTACATTTCGATCAATTACCGGCATCAACAATGAAGGGTAGCCGAACTTCATGACAACCATAAGTGGGCCTAGTTACCACATAAAATCTACAAAATAATTTTTGGGAAAAGTTGTACAGAAAATTATAAATCAATGAAGGACAGCGATTGTCCCGTAAAATAGGAATCTCCCTCCCGCCCTTACAGTCAGTCTTGTTTCATCGTTTAACCTCTTAACTAATCTCCGTGTTCGTACGAATGAAGTGTACGGCTGATCTATACCATTTATTTATTTATTTAGATATTTATTTAGAAACAGGGCATGAAATGAAGTCCTAATTATTGTTTTTTTTAATTCGTGTCACTGGTTCAACGAAGATGTCCATTTCGGGGCACTCATGGAGGATCCGGTTCATCATTCGCGGTATTCTGGATAAAGGGCGGTTATATAAACAATTAGTGGGAGAGAAGGATGTCCAGAACAGATGTTGATTTCGCGAGCCCAAGCGCGGGACAAGAAACTTAATCTCAGAAAGCAGTGCAGGTGCGTCCACCGTTCCCCTGACCAATCCCAGAAGAAAACTCACGTCCGCCAAGAGTCTGCGAGCTGAGGGATTTAGCAGGTCAACTTCTGCCGCCAGCGAGTCGTAATCAAGCTCATCCTGCGCAATGTGAAGTTTATAACCAACATATCTCAGAAACTTACGAAGAACTCTCTCGATCTGTCTAGTATGGCACTGGTAATACGGGTTCCAGACGACCGAAGCATACTCCAGAATTGGAATCACCAGCGCTTTATAAATGGTCAATATAGCTGGTACATAGTTGAAATCTCTGGTATTCCGCTTGATAAAACCCAAGACCGTAAACAATTTAAGCGTAGGAATTTCCTTAATGTTTAACGAATAGCTTCAATCCTGTTGCGTTCAATATTCATTAGAAAAATATGACTTTTAGAAGTGTCTCTATTGGGAATTTCACTTATGATTTGAAAGATATTAGTTTGTTTGAGCATTATGTGTGTACCCACTACCCACGTTGAACACCACGTCATTTGACTGGAGTTGGTGACGATTGTCCAGTTGAGAAACTTGTAATTAGTCACGAGATGTAGACACAATGGTGCGTTTGATTGGCCGTTCTCCAGTAATTGAATTCAATTCCTAGTGCGAATTAGATTCTCATCTGATTTAATGAGTGGCTAGAAAACAATTGGTCCCCACCGCTTCAACTTATTATCCCCCTACCGTTGAGCATGGAGGCGGAATAAAGTTATTCGTGCTCTTGAAGCTCATGATAGGATTATTGCGGACTTACTCATCCTTAAACAATAGCCTGTGAAATATTGTTGCCCAACTTTCCCCAACTTAAGGGAGCTCACTGTTTCATTTCACGGTTGGTTTATGGTCAGCTGACTAACCGTTGAAAAAGAAAAGTTGCCCAGCCGTTGCCCAACTCTCCGTCTCCCAATGTTTTGGGAGCTAATACTCTTGGTTTGATCGAATTTAACCCATAAGTCCATAGGTACTGGAAAGTTTGCATAACTCTATTTTCTGATGTTGCATTCTGGTTTACTATTTTCAATAATGAACCTTTTGTAACAGGCCTAGAAAAGAATATTTTGAACCCCCACCAGTGTTTCAGTGTCAGTGTCAATATAAAGCGTATCTAATTAGGTCTCTAGATATCAACTTGTGTCAAGTGCTGAGAGACTATATTACAGTTTTGTGATGCTTTTGGTTAGTTTGCCCTTCCCCATTCTTGAATCCCCCACCTCTGGAGACATAAAAGACGCCTTCCAGGATCTGAGACATCCTCTGAGTGGTGCGGGCATTATCCGCATTCAGCTCATGGAAGGGGTAACTATTCAATTCCGTCACCTCCCCATATTACATGTTGGTATGAGCGTGGTTTTGACCACTGGCCCTTTTATTTTTAACTGTCCTGATGCCCCCATTCCATAGCATTGCTCCATATTCTAAATGCCTTTAAATATGTCCCCTTGAGTAATAATTATGATCCCTGCCTCGTTTATTGCGATATTGAGAGCCTCCCCATGTTCGAGAGCCATTAATCCGATCAGCCCCCCTTCGTTCTCTCAAAACCTTGGGAGTGTGAAGGATATGGTTAGTTTGCCCTTCCCGATTCTTGAATCCGCTGCCTCGGGATGTATACCAGATTCCTTCCAGCAACTGGGCCATCCTAGAGCCATTTGAGTGTTGCAGGCGTCATCCGCGTTCAGCTGTTGGAAGGGGCAACTATATACAGATACAGTTCTGAGTGATGACAGAGTGATATTTAGAACGAAGACATCCTTCCACCTTGAGTAGGTACCTATTTGTTGAAACCAATTACAAGGTTTGGATTCACACTGATCAGTTGAAGGACCGTTTTGGCTAAATTGTTTCCACAAATCCACTCACGGAAATGAAGTTTAGATGTTCTAGACTCTTAAGTCATGTTCATTACACTTACAAGGTACGTGAATTTCGAGTTTAGATAATGTACGACACACTATGTATAATAAACAGACTACTTATACACTAACATACG
Organism: Creontiades dilutus; assembly: GCA_031894815.1. Lineage (NCBI taxonomy): Eukaryota > Metazoa > Arthropoda > Insecta > Hemiptera > Miridae > Creontiades > Creontiades dilutus. Next base: position 393,321 of record JAVIWC010008056.1, read on the forward strand.
TAAACAATGAACCTTGGTAAAATAATTTGCGACGTGGTGTTCAATATCCATTCCACCTAGAAACTACTTTAATCCTTACAGAAAAGTTTATTATTTCTGAATTGTATTGATTCTAATATAACATAAAAATAATTATTGGAGTTTGGAATAAAAAATAACAAAAACATAAATAAATAAAAATGAAAAAATAAATGAAAGTAAAACAGAACGTTGTCTATATTTCCAAGAAAATAATTAGTTACACCGTTAAATCGATTTCGACGGTCAGGTCATGATCGTTACTGGTTGTTTTTATTGAAACGGGTTTCCACAACTTCGTCGCGAGTGTCTTAGTCCGTAGTAGTGTGGAAAATACACATTATCAAGAAGAGTCTATTTTTTTATATATAAACCAAAACATTTTGTTGGGGCATAGAAAAATGAATTTTCTGGGTCGATTCCGAGCATTTAATAAATTAGGCACTTTTTTCTCAACTGAAATATACAACCAGTTTCACAATAACAATTCTGCGATCTCCATTTCAGTGGATTTTGAGTGAACTTGTGAGCGATGTTCACGTATTCCTGGATACCATTTCTTGTCAGACTTTTATTGATTTATTGAATAGAATAGACAGTCACGTACCTGCCGGTTTCAAAGTTTGAATGCCGTTGTCACAGGCCGCACCTAATTTTGCTGAGAACGTTGCGGAAACTCTGGAAGAAGCGGCGAAAACAAGCGGAATCGATCTGTCGCCAGTACCAGCTCAGTGTGAAGGATCCAGCACCCCCGCTAAAGATCTCGCTGCTTTTCAAGGGAAGTTAACAGAGGTGAGTACATAAACTTGAAAGGTTAATATCAAATTTGAAGTTGTGGATCACTTCATTTGCCACTTATCTCGTGGACTTATGTTTTTCAATAATAAACCATTGTAATCGCCCTTGAAAAAACATTTTCTAACATCTTCTGAAAATTTCATGGTTTACGTTTCAAAGGGTACAGAATGTAAATCTGCAATAAACATTTTTTCGTCCGTCTGCCGTACGCACGTTTTCTCCCAAACGGCTGGAGCAAAAAATCTGAAATTTTCAGGAAAAATTCATGTTGGTCCGACAACGCCCCAATTCTTTAGCCAGCTCTCTCACTTAATTTAAAGTGCCCTTTAAGAGTTGTCAAAGTTTTGTAAAATCCTTTAAAAAACCTCAAAAAAAAGTCAAGGCGGCCTAAATTTGGACTTTTTTTGAAGAACTTTCCATGGGGATTTTAATGAGCCCCTCCCCAGGTCCGTAGCTCAAACCATTCCAGATGTATGGCCCGATTTATGGTGCCAACATTTGCATCCACATTCACTCTATCACTAGGTTACTGCGATCAAAACAAAAACAACAGCGTTTTTTTTTTTTTTTTTTTATCGCAGTAACCTAGTGATGTAGTGAATGTGGATACTGGAGTGAACTCCTAGAAGGGTTTATAGCCGATACACGGGTTGAAGCATTCTAATATGCATGCTCCGTCTTACGAAATTAAAATTTTCAAATAGAATATTTTTCCATTATAATCGCTCTTCAAAAAAACGCTGCAAATTCTTTCACTGGGGTTTATTATCCAATTTCATTAATCTGGGTTGCATTCATGATTTGAATTTCCACTAACCTTCGGAGTGTGCGTGTTTCACAGGTGATAGAGCGATTATTGAATTTCAGGAGGCACACAAATATGATCAACTGATCAATCCAAATAGGTATTTTGGTTGTGAACACATTTACGTGCTCTATGCATAACTCCTGAAATATTAGGGAGAACTTGTACGTAAAGTCTGAATGGACTTTGGAAATGACCAGTCGTTACCCCTCCTCGGATGTCGATCCTATCGTTTGAAAATGGGGAATTCAACTGGGTCGGAATTCCACAGTTGTGACCTCATTTCGTATTCAGCCCTTATAAACTCCCGGATGCCAATTTTCGCCTCGAATTCCTGACTCCCCCCCGCAAGACCCTGTACAATAAATTACGAAATACGGACCATGCTTCACCTAGGAATCTTACCTGATTAGGTAGGTTCCACTCGTCCTTTGTTACCCTCCAACGAGAGGGAGGCTGCATTTAAAATTTCCGGAGTCTGGTTTGAAACAAGAATGAAGGTTTCTGCCTTGTGGGTTGGGTGTGGCCTATAGCAACATACATAACTCGTAACTTGAAACTGAAGAACGTAGATATGTTCCAAATATCGGTATCATCTTAATCTTGTATGAGAATTAGATAGACTCACACGTTTTTGACATTTTATGTCTTTACTTTGCTACATAAACCCAAAAATGTAACGCGGACAGCGTCACGAAAATATTTCTGATGGTTTTCGTCATCAATCATTATCTTCGACATTTGCGAATGTACTCGTTCACCACTCATTTGAAAGCTGTTGATTTACTTAATCTTGTTAAGTTAACCCCTAGACATTCGGAACCTCAGTGACCTAAGTACCCACGGGTGTCGGAACAATGAGTCAACACGATCGCGAATTCAATTAAGTACCTCACGTGTGGTACGTAGTACGTGGTGTGTGCGCGGGAGGGGCCGCAAAGACATAAAATGTACCTCGTGGTTGCGTACTTGTACGAAAGCTGTTTCAGAATATGGACATTTTCAATCGGTTTTCGGATTTCAAACATATTGAAATATAAAACAACAAAATTGAGTGGGGATGCATACCTGAATGAATGCTGGAGTTCGAGACAAGCTCTGAGCGATGTTTGTGGTAACTGTCGTCTCTTCCGTTTTCGTGAATGTTTTTCGCATCCTCGACTTATTGAACTTTTCTGTTTACAAAGTATTCGCAAATCTGAGGATACCCTTGGAGAGAGCGCTACATTTCCCAACTCCTCAGTCCCTAAGGAAATTTTTTTAAAAGGAACTAAGGTGTGAAGCCCTTTTAACTATAAATGCGTCTTACAAGGCAGAGATATCGTCATTTCCAAGTTGTTGTTTGAATTTACACAGCAAAATTGTATTAGAATTTAAGTTAGATTTAAGATGATGTAAATATTTTTTCATTGTTATCATAACATTGCTTGTTATGTTCCAATATGCTAAAATAATGATTAACTAAGTATATATGTAAATATGGCTGTATGTGTTTTAAAACATGCCAATAAAGAAAAAAACGCTCCAAATTCTTTCACTGGGGTTTATTATACAATTGGCTTGCGTTCATGATTTGAATTTCTACTGAGCTTTGGAGTGTGCGTGTTTCACAGGTGATAGAGCGATTATTGAATTTCAGGAAATATGCATAGAGCACGTAAATCTGTTCTCAACAAAAATACCTATTTGGATTGATCAGTTGATCATTTTTGTGTGCCTCCTGAAATTCAATAATCGCTCTATCACTTGTGAAACACGCACATTCCAAAGCTTAGTAGAAATTCAAATTATGAACGCAAGCCAATTGAATAATAACCCCTAGTGAAAGAATTTGCAGCGTTTTTTTTATGGTTATCAGAATGCTTCAACCCGTGTATCGGCTACAAAGCCTTTTAGGGGTTCACTCCAGTATCTACATTACTACATCACTACGTCACTAGGTTACTGCTATAAAAACAAAAACAATTAAAAACCAAAACCCCAGTGAAAAAATTTGCAGCGTTTCATGCATATCAGAATGATTCAACCCGTGTATAGGCTACAAAGTCTTTTAGGAGTTCACTCCAGTATCTACATTACTACATCACTACGTCACTAGGTTACTGATATCAAAACAAAAACAATAATAAACCAAAATAACGCAAATGTTGCCACCATAAATCGGGCCATACATTGGGAATGGTTTGACCTACGGACCTGGGGAGGGGCTCATTTGATTCCTCGTAGAAAGTTCTTCAAAAAGAGTCCAAATTTAGTCCGCCTTGATTTTTTTGAGGTTTTTATGGATTTTACAAAACTTTGACAAACCCTAAAGGGCACTTTAAATTAGGTGAGAGAGAGCTGGCTAAAGAAGTGGGGCGTTGCCGGACCAACATGGTTCACTGGAGTGGGTACAGCTCATTTTGTGTGAAGGTTCTTCAATACGTTGGTATCTACAGGAAGTGAGTCGGAATGAATGCTAGATTTCTCAACTGTTTGTTGTTATGCAAACTATTTTTATTAGAGTTGGACGAATTCTTCTCACTAGGTGCTAATCGTACGTCTGACATGTGACCAGCAAATATAGCAAACTATAAAGAATAAGTTTTTAGTTTTTCCAGCTGGAGCCTTAGGCGAATGGTCTCTTCGTCGTAAGTAACGTATTTTGTTGAAGGACGATTGACGATTGTTCCTTTCATAGTGTCTGGAATATCTTTCTAAATAATGTTTATATTTCACTGTTGGAATTCACTGGAACTGAGTGAAACTCTCCACCTAATGAAATTTTCAGTGTCCTTAATTGTCGGATGTTCCTCTGAAGAAAGGCGATCAAGGTTAGTGATCAGAGCCCACTCATAAAAACGTCCCGAAGCAGTATTTTTAGAACATCTGCCGCGTATTGACTTTTAATTGCGAGTCTTCGAAGCTCAACAACTTAGTCATTGATGGATTCCCCTTCCTCTTGTTTCCTGTTCAGGAAGGTACGATGGATTGGAATTATAAGGAGTTTTGTACATTAATGATCAATTAAGAGTTGTTTTAGATTGTTGAGAGATATGTTCTTCAATTCCAAAGGGTTGGCGAGATTTTTCGCTAGAAAATATATAATTGCAGTAGAGATGAAATAGGAGGCTTATATTTTCGGATTCTGTAATTGTGGTGCCTAAACCATCGACATTTTTTAATGAGTAGCCGTACTTTCAAATTTACGCTGTCTTTGTTCAGAGGCCTCAATTTCAGAAACCGACAGTTGCTACTGCATTGTATGTAAGAGAGCAGAAATTATACTGTTCAGCTGCATATTTGACTGTCCGCCGCGTTGTCCAAGAATAAGGAAATCCCTTGTGACGAAAGTTCGACTGTTATTGTAATTAAATGTACACTTTCAAATAAAACTGGGTAGTCTGGTGAGGAAGCGCATTCGTTGTGTAATATTTCCCTATTCTTACCAAAAATCGCGGAAAGATGTCGCCATTTTGGTTTATTATTCAATAATAAACCATTGTAATCGCTCTTGAAAAAAAAAATTCTAACCCCCCTGAAAATTTCATGGTTTACGTTTCAAAGGGTGTAGAATCCGAATCTGCAATAACAATTTTTCCGTCCGCCGTCCGCCGTACGCCTCAATCTGAAAATCTGAAATTTTCAGGAAAAATCCATGTTGGTCCAACAACGCCCCAATTCTTTAGCCAGCTCTCTCACCTAATTTAAAGTGCCCTTTAGGGGTTGTCAAAGTTTTGTAAAATCCCTAAAAACTTCATAAAAAATCAACTCGGCCTAAATATGGACTTTTTTGAAGAACTTTCCATGAGGAATCGAATGGCCCCTCCCCAGGTCCGTAGCTCAAACCAATCCCGATGAATGGCCCGATTTATGGTGCCAACATTTGCATCCACATTCACTACATCACTAGGTTAATGCAATCAAAACAAAAACAACAGCTTTTTTTTGTTAATCGCAGTAACTTATTGATGTGGTGAAATGTGGATACTGGAGTGAACTCCTAAAAGGGTTTATATAGAAACAACAAATGATCAACATTCCAACACCCAATGCTACGGCCCAATGAGATTGGGATTGATAATACACGGCGCACAAAGCAACCCCTCCTTCAAGACCTGGGAGTCGTGCGGGTCATTGCATATCCTGGCCCCTGACCAAGATAACGCCTCCTCCGTAGCTTCCCCAATCTTCAAACATTAGGTCATTTTGTTTTATTATTCAATAATAAACCATTGTAATCGCTCTTGAAAAAAAAATCTAACCCCCCTGAAAATTTCATGGTTTAATTTCATCCGAATCTGCTATAAAAATTTGTCCGTCCGTCCGCCGTACGCACGATTTCTCCTGAACGGCTGGCGCAAAAAATCTGAAATTTTCAGGAAAAATCAATATTGGTCCGACAACTCTTTAGCCAGCTCTCTCACTTAATTCAAAGTGCCAGTTAAGGGTTGTCAAAGTTTTGTAAAATTCCTAAAAACCTAAAAAAAAGTCAAGGCGGCCTAAATTTGTACTCATTTTGAAGAAAACTCCACGAAGAATCGAATGAGCCCCTCCCCAGGTCCGTAGGTCAAACCATTCCCGATGTATGGCCCGATTTATGGTGCCAACATTCCTGTTATTTTGGTTTATTATTGTTTTTGTTTTGACATCAGTAACCTAGTGACTTAGTGATGTAGTAATGTGGATACTGGAGTGAACTCCTAAAAGGCTTTGTAGCCGATACACGGGCTGAAGCATTCTGATATGCATGAAACGCTGCAAATTCTATCACTTGGGTTTATTATTCAATTGTATTCATTTGGCTTGCATTCATGCTTTGAATTTCTACTAAGCTTTAGAGTGAGCGTGTTTCACAGGTGATAGAGCGATTATTGAATTTCAGGAGGCACACGAACATGATCAACTGATCAATCCAAATAGATATTTTAGTTGAGAACCGATTTACGTGCTCTATGCATATCTCCTGAAATTCAATAATCGCTCCATCACCTGTGAAACACGCACACTCCAATATAGAAATTCAAATCATGAATGCAAACCAAATAAATAAAATTGAATAATAAACCCCAGTGACGAAAGACCTGTCAGCGGGCGACGTGAGAGATTCGTGTATAAACTCTCAAAAACGGGGGTGAAAGAAGGAGAAGTTGGTAAAAAGTTAAAGAGAAACGCGTACGAATTGGAAAAAAAAGAGAAAGATCTGAGGATTGACGGACAAGCTGGTGACGCGGAAGGAGCTACCTCCGTCAATCCACTTACATCAGACGACGACGACAGACGACCTCCAGCCAAGTTTTCAATGGAAAGTTGGCGGTCCAAAGCGACCCTCCGACACTCTCCCACCCCTCAACCAAGAAACCATTTTCTTCTTTACGTCATTGACTTCGAAGTTCTTCTTCTGTATATAAACATTCCTGCTCTGTTTTCATCAAAGAGAGTTAATAATATTCGTAAAAAAAAAATAATTGGCACTCATACCGTACTTTCCATTTCCGTCTAATCATCAAAAGATAGTTCAATCAAAATTGTTTTTAAAATTATATAAATAATATATTTACAACAATTCTGAAAATTACAGAAAAAAACTAATGAAATTATAGTTAAAACATTTCTTAGTTGGTGTTTACGATGAAGGGAGAAAAGGCGCAACTTTAAATTTACGGGGGTAGCCGATTAATAAAAATGTTAATAACCCACAATTTCCAAATAACATAAAACTAAATGGTGAGCACTTGATCAGCGGACCAAGTTGTTATATGAATGTTCGCTTGGAATTTTACTTCAATTTGTGTGCGCGTACGAGCGGAAATTACTGAAGGACGCTGATCTCCGCACTATTGACAAAGCAGGAGAAGCTCCCTCAAGGTTTAAGGAGCGATTGAGGCTAAACAGCTTACCCGATTTTGACGGGATTTTCATCATTCGACGCAGAATGTAAAAATATATGTTGGTGTATATTTATATGTATATACAGGGTGGCTCCTTATGAACAAACCACCCTTTCTATTTCCGTTGATTGTGGAGAAATCAAAAAACTTGTCGAAGTAACCTCCCCTTCCTTGTTTGTAAAGAATTTAACCATTGTATTTTTGCACATCGCACCAACTTTGTTTTTTCAAATGGAACTCCACAATTTTTATAGTAGAATCAAATTCTACATCCAATTTTATGGACATTTTACTTCGACGACTTTCTTTTTTTTTTTACGCACAGAAGCGCCCAAAGTTTGCCTACGCCTGAAACGTGGTCGTTTAAAAAAATGAAAAATCACCTTATCCTGGCCCTTGATCGTTGTTCTTTTAGTTACAGTAGTTTTTAGGCAGGTGGGTTAGTATCTAAATTATCTTGTCGAGACAATTAAGCGATAAATCCGAGTTGTTTATCTCTAGTGGATCAGTTTCATTCAAATGTATTTGGCACCATAACATTCCTGTTTTCTCGGAGTATCCTTCTGGGCGCAGGAACCGAACCGCTTGCCTAAAAACTCATCCAACTAAAACAAAAATAATCAAGAGCCAGGATAAGGTGATTTTTCATTTTTTTAAACCACCACGTTTCAGGCGTAGGCAAACTTTGGGCGCTTCTGGACGCTCCTGGGTGCGTTCAAAAAAAAAAGTGATCTATGTAAAATGTTCATAAAATTGGATGTGGAATCCGATTCTGCTATAAAAATTGAGGGGTTCCATTTGAAAAAACAAAGTTGGTGCGCGCATGCGCGATGCGCAAAAATGCAATGGTTAAATTCTTTGCGTTGGTTTAAATTCTTTGTTAGTTCGACAAGTTTTTTGATTTCTCCACAATCAACGGAAATAGAAAGAGTGGTTCGTTCATTAAGAGCCACCCTGTGTACATATATATTTATTTTTTTTGCTTCGAGTACGGCTTTCAGGTTAAATCTTGTTCATTATACATCGATGCTATACTCTAGCGTAACACAGATTTCATTTCGTAAAGTTAATTTATGATTACGTTATAAATGCACTTTTACAGGAGTGAAATAATAAAAAGAAGGAATGTACATTAAATGTACATTCAAATTTAAATGTACAAATTTTGTTGTATCTTCAGCAAATTTTAGCCCATTCTACTTTACCCTTTAATAAATATACCCCTGTGATTATTATAATTACCTTCTAATATTATCATGTAATAAATAATTACCTAATCTCTAATTACATCTGAATCGATTGATTAATTGGTCCTACCCTGCCTCCATATTCCTGCTTCCCTCGATTGTCCTGGGTCACCTCTGTTACCTATTAAATTTGCATGACCCACTGGGGGTCATGTTTACCACTCATTGCCGGTGTTCAAACAAGGATCGTAATCATATTTGTTACGTTTGTGTCTATATCGAAAGTTTAATAATATTGGCTTACAGTGGAACCATCACGTTACTATGACCGTGAGCATTGTTCAAAACGTTAATGAAGTAAATTGGATTTCCCAGCAGAGCGATGTGATGTGATTGAGCTTGATGAATTGAACGAGCATGATACCGACAGGGTGGCTCTAGTTTCCCTCAACTCTCGCAAAATTAGTTTTCTTCTCATCCATCAAAAGTATATTATTTTATCGAGTTTCACTTTATTGTTAATGTTCATTCATTTGTTGGAATTCACTGCGATTAGAGTAATTTATGAGCTTATAAACGTACGTGGGCTGGTGGAATTTCTACCTACGGTTACCTCAAGAGGCGAGATGTAGGCCGCATTTCAACGATGAAGATAACATTGAATATCGACTTATCCTTCATGGTTTATACTGATTTGGACAGGTGGGTAATTAGTGAATAATATCGACAAAACGTATTCTGTCAATTATTCTTCCAACATTGGATCACTCAGGTCGTGGAGCTCCCTCGCTTTTTCTCGAGCGGGAAAAGCCAATTTTCAGCCCCTCGATACCGCTCTGGCGGTCTCCCTAAATGTGTTTGCCGGGCGATCAATTATAGTGTCTGCGAAATTTCTTGTAGCATCTTTCTCTTGATCTATTTGTCCGATTTCGTTCAAACTAAAGGATTAGTTGGATATGTATATGTTTTAGAACTGTAGGTACCCTACTTTTTGAGAACATCTCTGTTAAAACAGTAGTATTTATTTGTAAATATGCCAGATGTGAAACCACTAGTTCTCCTAAAGCTACACCACTAGCTTTTGAGTTGAGGGAAATTAGAGCTAGTGACGGTGTCATGCTCGCTCAATTCATCAAGCTCAATCACATCAAATGGAAATCCAATTTAGTTCATTACCCGTTTTGAACAGTGTACACGATCATTGTATTGTTCCACTGTAAGCCAATATTCTCTATATAGAACAACTGTAACAAATATGATTAGATCTTTGTTCGAACATCGGCAATGAATGGTAAACATGATCCGCAATTCAGTAGGGAATAGAGGTGACCTCGGACAATAGAGGGAAACATGGTGGTATTGAGATAGGGTAGCACCAATTCATTAACCGATTCCCACGTAATTATAGATTATGTAACTATTTATTACATGATAATATTCATAGGTAGTTAATACTATTACAGGATAAAGTGAGTGAGCGAAAATTTCCTCAATATACAACAACTGTGCATTTTATTTGTTTGTTATTCCGCGCCTGTAAACGTTTGTTATAATATAATCATAAATGAACATTTACGAAATGTTATTTGTGTTACACCGGAGTGTAGGATGGATGTACGATGACCAAGATTTAACCTGACAGTTTTATTCAAAGTATGCTCATATAAAAAACGCCGCAAATTCTTTCACTGGGGTTTATTATTCAATGATTCATGGTTTGAATTTCTACTAAGCTTTGGAGTTTGCGTGTTTCACAGGTGATAGAGCGATTATTGAATTTCAGGAGGCACACAAATATGATCAACTGATCAATCCGAATAGGTATTTTGGTTGAGAACAGATTTAAGTGCTCTATGCATATCTCCTGAAATTCAATAACTGCTCTATAACCTGTGAAACACGCACACTCCAAAGCTTAGTAAAAATGCAAATCATGAATCATTGAATAATAAACCCCAATGAAAGAATTCGTAGCGTTTTATTGTAGATTTGGATTCTAAACCTTTGAAACGTAAACCATGAAATTTTCAGGGGGGGGGGGGGGGGTAGAAATTTTTTTTCAAGAGCGATTACAATGGTTTATTATTGAATAATAAACCAAAAAGGTGTAAATCAATGTGAAAAAGGTTTAACTAAAAGGCAAAATAGTATACTGAACATGTCAGCAGTCGATTTCTTCAACGCATTTATAACTAATATTTTCTTAACATTCTATGTCTGTTTCATGTGAACTGCCTAATAAATAAGAAAATAATATTAACAGAACCACCCGTGTTTGCTTGAACAGGTTGTCGAAAAGAAACCGTGGTTGGACTGGCGTCAACAGGACAGTGCGATGGCGCTTCATCTCGACATAGATTGGACAGCCGAGAGCAGCAAGGGGGAAAAAACGTTCATTGGGTCATGGGACTCTAAGAAAGGGTTCACCCTCGCTGCCAACGTCTCTAAAATCCCTAGATTCTTCAGAGTGGCCACTGGATACGTAAGAACGAAGAATTACCTATGTTCGAATAGATGTTTCACACATTGTTAGCTAATCTTGGCCGAGGGAGAACCAGGCCGATGTCTTGAATTTGTTTTAATTTTCTCACCTTGTACTTACTTAAGTATTGTGAACGTAATTGTTAGGATCCACACCCCCCTAGATCACTTCTAATGGGCGTCCTCCGTCTTCAGAGAGAAGTCCTAGAAAACACAGTCGATTGAGGATCTTCCCTAAATTAAAAATCATGTTTCAAAGAAATTACCTTGTTAGAAACTAACAAGTACTCAAGCACTCTTCAGGGTCTGAAAAAATATGTGTAAGACTTACACTGTAAGTGTTTCAAGTATAATCCGAAAAGCGTAGAAGAGTTATTGCTGTAGGGTCAAGTGTAATTGCTTCGGATCATGGAAGCCACTTAAAATCTAGTTTCCCCGGGGGCAATTTATACGGGTACGAATATATGTAAATGACCCAGAATACCATTACCTGCTTTACAACTCAAGGAGTAAAACCGTGATCCTCTAACCCCTCTCATGTGACCAGACGAACTTCACCGTCCACAAGAACTACCTGTCCATCCCCTTAAAATTCGTTCACAAGTCCCGATGTTTTATCATCGCCTCTACAAATAGTAGTAATCCAATCCCTTGATATTTCTTCAGAGTCCAGAAATCAATATTATGCTTTTGATTGGTCACTTTTGTTGGTCATTAATCCAATATATGACACAAGGAATAATCCCCTCAATCATATTTTTAGATTGGAAGTTTAGTCACCCAATACTTCGGATCTACCACGCATTTTCAAATCACTCAACTTCGTCAATTACCCGTACTAACCACGACAATTGAAATGGGTGAACAAGACCTCTATGATTCTACAGCCAGATCATTTAAATGATAAATTTTACATATTTAAGTACCTTACTACTACATATTTAAGTACCTGCTAAGAACTGGATTGTACCCCTGTTAATCATTTAAATGATAAAAGTCGGGACTCAGCTCGATAGGATAATTGAAGACGGCGGGTCAATGACTTGATACCCATGACGATGAATCCATTTAGGGCAATGAAACTGAGGAACACGCTCAACCAAAAAGGTTCAATCCAATAAATAGGAGTAGTAGGTTCTCATTACGCAGTAGGTTTCATGACGCATGACAATCTCATATCCATGAAAATTAGCTTCCCTTTCCTAATTGCCTTTGGAACCCTGCCGACTTATTATCTTGAAATTCAATTTCGTTACATTCTTCGTGGTTTTTAGTTCCCAGGGGTGTGCTAAGTGAAAGGTGAGCCCCATTCCCTCCTTCAGGGGCAGCCACAGTAGGCGGGTGGGCAGATTAACGAGGATATACTGTAGCTGTATTTTCTCATGCAGTCTATTGTTTCCTAAAGAACCACATACAGGTATCACAGAATGAAGAAGAAAACGAATTCAATTAGCAAATTTTTGATGAAAATTTTCCAATTGTCTATTTTTTTAGGAAGCAATCAAAATAGCATGGGGTAGTTGGGCAGGAGGCTAATAAGTTGGCTGGGTTCTATTCTTTTATTGTCATCTCACGTCCAACTAGTTTCGCTTTTCCATTAAATGGAAATGTGAAATTTTCGCAAGGCATCATCGAGGAATGATCGGTTGTGAAGTACTTATGGGGGTCAACAATTATAAGCTGTACATTTCTCACAATGATGTGACAAATACAAATAGGGATAGTGGCTGTTTCTTACCATTCGGAATTAACTTCATTTACTTACAATATGACTAGTGGTTAGAATCAACCACAATCTCACTTTTGGTTTAAGCCTTTGTAATGGTGTAACGAACATTTTTTATAAACCAACTTTTGTTATTTCACGTTTCGAGGTGGGTGCATTCAAAATCTTCAATGCCGATAAGCCATATGGGACGTGAAAGTCCTTAAAATTGATGTAAAAAACGCTGCAAATTCTTTCACTGGGGATTATTATTCAATGATTCATGATTCGAATTTCTACTAAGCTTTGGAGTGTGAGTGTTTCTGTGGATCGAATAATAGCACCTGAGTTTCTGTACGATCGTTCATCCGTTCAACATTCGAAAAATCTATCAGGTAGACGTTCGTGCTGCGGACCCTGTCAGCTCTTAAACAAGTGGCTGGTCAGAAATGTGGTTGGCGATAGTCCGAATAGTACGGTTGATGCTAAACGATTATACTACTCATCTCGCCGCCTCCCAAGCTTCAATTCAGTTGCGGAGATCAAGCGTAAACACTCTCTTGTCGTCTATTTTCTTGTTATCTCATTAAATTTTAGTTAGTTTTTTAAGTGAGTTTCCGAGTCTACCTAGGAAGCATAGTCTCTTATTGTACTGCATAGTTCTGGGAGTCCGGTGAACCGAGTGGAGGGGTTAGCTACCTATAACATAAATAATAATACCTTTGTGTAATATTATTACACTTTCGGCGACTCAATTTCAACTTCTGGCATACGACTTCGAGCTTTTGGCATATCAATTTATACATTTCACAAATCCCAACTAACCCAACATTCCACCCCATATAATGATCAATAAATGTTTTTTCTCTCCGTCTTTATTTGACGTTGATAATACCTTTGTGTAAGAATTTGCAGCGTTTTCATTCTGATTTGTGAAGTTGAAAATTGTTATCATTTAAATGATTAACAATCCAGTTCTTAGCGACCGACCGTACAGTTCCACCCCCCCAACACTCCTTCAAATAACCTTCGGGTGGGCTCCTTCCGCCCTTTGTTATCCCGACATCACCACTTTTCCGTCCGCCCGAGGGGGTCATTCGTGTACCTGCCACCTTGGTAAGCACTAACCTCTCTCTTGCTCTGGTTGAATCTACAGATTTTTCCAGGGAGTTGATTAGGCTTAGTAAGTACCGTTTATGAACACAGAATGCGCTCACGTACACCCTTTTTAGCCCCCCCAACAGTAGCTTTCATCTCTGTTTACTAGCTCCCCTCCTCTGAGTTAGAATCCCATATTTGTAGGTTGCATGGGCAATTATTTATCTTCGGTACTTAAATGTGTAAAATTAATCATTTAAATGATCTGGCTGTTGAACCATAGAGGTCTACTGTCCCGCTTTTTTTGTGTAATATTTCGATGTCGCTCGTTATTCGCTAACCTAGATGTACCTAACGGCTTAAGTAAGTAAGTAATCCGTTTCTTCACCCGTTTCAGATGGTCCCTTTTGCTTACCCTGTCCTCGATCCAGCCACCGGAGCTCCCAAGTTGGACGATAAAGGCAACGAAGTTTGGGAAGGATATTGTATTGACCTGATAAATAGACTGGCGGAGGACATGCACTTCGACTACGAGCTGACGACTTCCTACAATTTCGGGAGGAAACTCCCCAACGGCTCGTGGGACGGCCTCGTCGGTGATTTAGCCAGCGGGGTACGTCCTTTTTCAGTCGGCACACTCTATTCTACAGTAAGCTAATCACCCAAGTTCGTCCCGAAGTTTAAGACACCGTGCACTTCAAGTAATGTAGCAACCCGAGTTTTCTAAGGACCTTCCACTTGCTTTTGTTACCAGCTGTGAAGGTCAATGTTTCGTTGTTATGTAAGACGGCTTCTCATCAGACCAGGCAATGAACGATAAAGAGAAAGTTGTCACAGTGTCGACAGCTAGAATTACATTTGGTAGTCTTGTAATTACGATTACACGTTACTGCAATTGCAAAGTAATTAAAGGACAAAATCTGTTATAAGCATTTTACGTAAATGCTATAAACTGTCAACAAATGTTTCGTAAATCATCATTCACCCGAGTTGAACCACATGTCCAGGTCATCGACTCATCCAGGTTGTTTCACTACATACACACGAGGAATAATCCTGAATGAATGGAATGACCTGGATAAGTGGTTCAACAAATAATGTGACATAATTTTCTACTCGTTATTGTGACAATTTTTGTGTGACGTTTTTTGGCAGTAAGGTGACGGATAAAGCACGTTACCACTCTAAAATGTATGCAACACAATTTTGATTTATTATTCAATAATAAACCATTGTAATCGCTCTCGAAAGAAAAAAATTTTAATCACCCCCTGAAAATTTCATGGTGTACGTTCCAAAGGGTGTAGAATCCAAATCTGCAATAAAATGTTTCCATCCGTTCGCCGTAAGCCGTACGCACAATTTCTCCCAAACGCAACAAATCCAGAAAAAATCCATGTTGGTCCGGCGACGCCCCAATTCTTGAGACAGCTCTCTCACTTAATTTAAAGTGCCCTTTAAGAGTTGTCAAAGTTTTGTAAAATCCCGAAAAACCTCAAAAAAAGTCAAGGCGGCCTAAATTTGGACTTTTTTTGTAGAACTTACCATGAGGAATCGAATGATCCCTTCCCCGGGTCCGTAGCTCAAACCATTCCCGATGTATGGCCCGATTTATGGTGCCAATATTTGCATCCACATTCACTACATCACTAGGTTACTGCAATCAGCAACCTAGTGATGTAGTGAACGTGGATACTGGAGCGAACTCCTAAAAGGGTTTATATCCGATACACGGGTTGAAGCATTCTGATATGCATGCTCCGTCATACGAAATTTGAAATTTTCAAATAGAATATTTTTTTGTAACTTGAAAAAAAGGTGATAGTTTATTATACAATGATTATTGAATTTCAGGAGGCACACAAACATGATCAACTGATTAATCCAAATAGGTATTTTGGTGAAGAACCGATTTAAGTGCTCTATGCATTTCTCCTGAAATCCAATAATCGCTCTTTATTGAACACTCCAAAGTTTAGTAGAAATTCAAATCATGAATCATTGAATGATAAACCCCAGTGAAAGAATTAGCAGCGTTTTAATTAAATTTACGTTGAGATAGAAATCAATTGTTGGGTTTCAAATTGTGTTACCGAACCAGTTCAACGCTTCTTTCGGAGATCAATTTTAACAATTTACCAGAGTAAAAGAACACATTCAAACGAGAAATACGAAACTACTGACCAGTGGTTATGTGAGCGGCCGAAATAATGTGAGGGTAAAACTTGAGGTCTTGAGTTCAGGGTGTCGAAGAATTGAGATGTAACCGTTTAAGTTGGTTCTGATAAAGTTTTCCAATTCCAAATACAATACCTAAGTGTACTAAGGACACGACGCGTTAACCCTGGCAAAGTTGGTCGGAGAGCTGGAAACCTCTTTGCAGTTCAATGACAAAGTTGTTTCAAAGAATCCTGGTAGTTTCCTTTCCTTTTTGTGACATGAGGGCTTCTTCCGATGAGTACATATTCCTCCCGTGACATGAGAGACTAAAAAAGGTGATATTCTCGCAGATTGAGCCGTAGAGCAAATCTTTGTCATTTTTCAATGATTAACACGTTTTTAACAATTTTGGGAGAAAATTCAGTTATTGCTAGAATGGCCTCAGTAATTGCTAGAATGGCCTCCTATAGTCTTGGGTATATAAATTTATATTCCATTTTCCTAATAGAAATCCACTTTGTGACCCTATCTCGGTGTTTAATAATAATTTTCATATTTTGATCCGACTTGTTCCCTACTTTATGTTCATTGCTTGCATGAAACATCCAATCTTCAGTAAAATCACTGGGGTTTATCATTTAATTTCATTCATTTGGCTTGCATTCATAATTTGAATTTCTGCTAAGCTTTGGAGTCTGCGTGTTTCACAGGTGATAGAGCGATTATTGAATTTCAGGGGATTTGCATAGAGCACTTAAATCGGTTCTCAACCAAAATACCTGTTTGGATTGATCAGTTGATCATATTCGTGTGCCTCCTGAAATTCAATAATCGCTCTATCATATGTCGCGCTCCAAAGCTTAGTAGAAATTCAAATCATAAACGCAAGCCAATTGAATAATAAATCCCAGTGAAAGAATTTGCAGCGTTTTTGGTTTATTGTTCAATAATAAACCATTGTAATCGCTCTTGAAAGAAAAAAATTTTAACCCCCCCCCCCGAAAATTTCATGGTTTACGTTCAAAGGGTGTAGAATCCAAATCTGCAATAAAAATTTATCCGTCCGTCCGCCGTACGCCGTAGCACGATTTCTCCCAAACGGCTGGAGCGAAAAATCTGAAATTTTCAGAAAAAATCAATATTGGTCCGACAACGCCCCAATTCTTTAGCCAGCACTTCACTTAATTCAAATCAGAATGCTATCGGCAACCCGTGTATCGGCTACAAAGCCTTTTAAGTTCACTCCAGTATCCACAACTACATCACTACATCACTGGGTTACTGCGATGAAAAAATAAACAATAATAAACCAAAAAAAAAAAACGCACCGGGAATAGTTTAAGCTACGAACCTGGGGAGGGGCTCATTCGATTCCTCATGGAAAGTTCTTCAAAAAGAGTCCAAATTTAGGCCGCTTTGACTTTTTCTGAGGTTTTTAGGGATTTTACAAAACTTTGTCAACCCTTAAAGGGCACTTCAAATTAAGTGAGAGAGCTGGCTCAAGAATTGGGGCTTTTTCGGGCCAATATTGATTTTAATATATTAATTTTTTGCTCTAGCCGTTTGGGAGAAATCGTGCGTACGGCCTACGGCGGACGGACGGAAAAATTTTTATTGCAGATTGGATTCTTCACCCTTTGAAACGTAAACCATGAAATTTTCAGGGGGGGTTAGAATTTTTTTTTCAAGAGCGATTACAATGGTTTTATTATTGACTAATAAACCAAGAGTGTGAAATAATATCTTTAGGATGTAGCACAGTGGCTGCTAACCCTTGATACGAGACCATATGCTGTCAAACTGACATTCGGGCATCTTTCCATAGGTTGGCTCAGGACTTTTGTCTACTTTTCGTGTGGGAATTTTTAGAGTTGTGGATGAGGATTACTTTCTAGTAATTTACTAATTCGCTGGGAAATGGGATTTTTTTCGCGTGAAATGTTGGAAACAAGAAATGAGAATGGAATGATTCGCAAGTTTATAGTAAGATTCAAATCAGGAGAGGGATAAAGCCACATTGTTGAAGGATACACGGATTTTGATACAACGTAAGTTATTAATAGAACAAAATTGTGTTCGTTACAAATGTAATTTAAAACGTTAAAACATGATTCGTACGTCGAATCATCCTTTGCTTTTCAAAAGACAAAATACCAAAGGTGGTGTAATTCTTATCTTGTTGGATCAAATTTTTAGCGTAGTTGTGTCACAAACCATGGGAATTTCGAAATTCAGTAGGGAAAAGAAAGATTTGCGGGGAGCCGAACCGAAAAAGTGTTTCTTTGATAGATATTTTCCTCAACAAACCTTGTTGAAGCTGGTCAGGCTAAAATTTTCACCTAATTTTCATGATTCTTTCTTTGTTCGATCCCACTTGAAATCTTGTATTTTGACAAGCCTTGAACCTATCGGTTTTCAAGAAAAAGAGAGATTTGAGAGAGTAAAGGTGAAAGAAGTGTTTTATTGATTGATTTTGTGTTCTAACAAATCAGTTTGAAGATTATCAGGCTACAAATCTCACCCAATTCTCATGATTCCTATCTTGTTCGATCCCAGTCTAGTTGTGTCACAAACCTTGAAAATGTTGAATTTCTCGAAGACAAAGGGAGATCTTAAGGAGGAAAACCGAAAAAAGTTGTTTGTTGATTGATTTTGTTTCCTATCAAACCATTGTCGAATTATGCTCATAGAGAATCACATTTTCATTTGGAGAGTTCTTATCTCTGTTTGAAACGAAGTCAAATTAGTCTAGGAAGTTACAAAAAGCTTTAGAAAATGACAATTACTGTACTCCTTTGAAATTATTATTTCTGGAGCCGTTTCGATTTCTTCATTTTTGACGAACATTTGCTGCAGTAATGTGTACTACCTATATAGCCTTGAAATTTGTGGAATAGACTTAAGACCTTAAACCAAAATATTATTAATTGACCAAATCATTTTAAATTTTATTTCAGAGAGTGGACATCATAGTAGCTGCCCTGACAATGACTTCAGAGAGAGAAGAAGTAATCGATTTCGTAGCTCCGTACTTCGAACAAACTGGGTTCTCAATTGGTGAGCCTTAGGAATGATAACACTAGCCAATACAATTAATTTAATGTTATTACGCAAATGGGCAGCCGTAGAATTAATTAGTGTAAGTTGGGGGAATATGCCACAGTTTTTGAGTTATAGAAACCTTCAACTCTAGTCTCATTGGACAACTCCTGCTATATCAAAACCCCGAGGATTCAGCACTCTTCATCCATGTGTTGAAAAAATTAATGGTAAAAATTAAACAAACCTGGTTTGGGGGATCATGCCACTCTCAGGGGTAATATGCCAGCACATTCGAGGTAATGTACCACTCTCTGGGTAATATGCCACTTGTAATTGTTTTTGTTCTTTCGTTACCAATCTAGGTACCTAACTATTATTTTTTTACCTGAATTATGATGGATTAACTGTTAAGAAACCACAATAATGGGTAAGTAGAGGGAAGGTACCATGAATACATTGGGGGTAATATGCCACATCCAAATTCCACCGTCATATTACCACAAAACAAAGTGGCATATTCCCCCAAACAAACCGTAAAAAGGACGAAGGGCGTACTGTACTTCCCCTCGATTGGAATCGGCCGTCCGTCGTGGGATTGTGTTCGAGAGGCCTTCCTTTGCACAAACACACAAAAAGGGTAATACTGTGGATCTCCAAGCGATCTGCAATAATTTTAATCAGGTCACGATTTACCTTCCAGGAAATGTGGACGAGAAATTACGCACGGAAGGTAAGCCTCAGATGAAGGCGGAAAAAAGCTGTTAACAGTTGACAACCACCAGCTCTGTCAATATGTAACTGTTGAGCCATCAACAGGCCTTTTTAGAAGCCTAGGTACCTACCCACAGACTCGTGGCATATTCCCCCAACCTACCCTATACAAACTTCAGGGTTCGATGCTGGAATCAATTTACAACAAGTTTTGTCCCTTAACATTCTTTCTAAAACCCTATTAAAATCCGACTTATTTTCGTGATTTCGACTTTCCTTTCCTGAAGTGGCCATAACTCCCTTAGTTAACTAATTGAACTTAAATCTAAGGGTACAGTTGGAGTGAGCATTCAATTTCCTTTCTTCGGAATGCATAATAAGCATAACGATTACTGTTCAGATGTATCTGAAATGGTTTTAGATCTTGAAGAATTTTTTCAGTATTTAGGTCATTACCTCTTGAAAACCACCCTTGACTCGTATTCGAGGCCTACGGGTAACGGGCCTGTACCGTGGCGTTAAGCGTATCGCCTAGTCGCCGCTGTTGGTTACCTCATTGTCCGTTAATCGTGAAACCATATCTATTTCTGAAAATCCCGTTCCTATGTGAAAATATTTAAATGGACTCCAAATTCCTCAAGTTGCTTTGCGCCGTTGGTTTTTCTGGCAAACGGTCCGTCGCCCATAGTCTCCCCCTAGCACTCTGAGGTTACCTGGGGTAGTTGTAACCCCGTCCCTGATTGGCTCTCCTGGGACCTCCCTAATATTGGCTGGCATCCCTATATAGTTATCACTTATCAAACTTGACTGACTTCATATCATAGTTATCAAAGTGACTTCATTTTCTTAACTAAGTTGTGGCAAAGCAGCATATTTTGTGATAGGTATTGTTGGATACCCGCGAAACCTCAACTTTGGCAGAAACGCCCTTAGGTTTTATTAAACAACACCTTTATTCATTTGATTGGTTCACTGTATCGACGAATACTAATTGAATTATGTATTTCCATAATCGTTCATTGAGCATTTACGCATTCATTTGAAATACAGCCTCCATCAGTTAACTGAACAACCGTTAACATCTTCCTTGGGTTCACCTTAACAATGACTAAACACGAAAATCAAATTTTTTCAGTAACAACTTTTTGGTTGACCTTGTTGACCTTTTTTTTAGTATTTGGATAGACTTAAAAAAAATGACTATTCACAAAAAACCTAGATATGTGCCAAAAAAAATTGCGTCAAGGACTCTTGCCGATGATGTTTTCTATACTTGTGGACACTTTCAAATAGCGGGAAAGAGGAGTTTCTCAGTTTTTCAGTACATGTCAACTAGGCAATGATATTACGTCAAAACTTCAATTCGAGCTTCGTCGAACTATCGATAGAGTCTCTCTATCAACTATCGGCCTTCCCTAGTTTCTGTTTATCCACCATCACATGCATAGATTCCTCATCGGTGTGGTATCAAGTAGGTTGCCGAAGGACCCTGAATAATTCATTTCCAGTTTAACTGAAATTGGAATTCAAAGTCTGTACGGTTATCGCTTCCTTTCACGAGAATTCGAATTAATTGCCAGACCGTTGAGTTCTGTTCACGTCGCCTTCATCCCGTCGTTTCCAATTTGCGGATCGGTTATCGCTGAACCGAACAGATTGAACTTCTAGACAGATCGAGGACGGAGATCCAGCTGGTCTTAAGATTTCATAATGTAATCTTCTGAAAACATCCAATTTATTTTCTAAAAGAAAATATTTTGAACACCCAAATTACTGGAATTGTATAGACAGAGAATTACCTGTATATTCGAGAAACATATTAGGTTCTATGCTAGAAGTATCTCGAGTGTCAGGAAATGTTTTAGTATTACTAGTTTGATATTTCAGCCTTTTAATTCCGCCCAATAGGATTCACAGGAGTAGATGCATAGAACTCCGTCTTTTGGTTTATTATTCAATAATAAACCATTGTAATCGCTCTTGAAAGAACGCTGCTAATTCTATTTATTGTAGTTCAATTATTCAATGATTCATGATTTGAATTTCTACTAAACTTTGGAGTGTGCATGTTTCACACGTGATAGAGCGATTATTGAATTTCAGGAGATATGACCTCGCAAAAGGGTTTATAGCCGATACACGGGTTGAAGCATTCTATTATGCACGAAGCGCTGCAAATTCTTTCACTTGGGTTTATTATTCAATTTCATTCATTTAGCTTGCATTCAAAATACCTATTCGGATTGATCAGTTGATCATATTTGTGTGCCTCCTGAAATTCAATAATCGCTCTATCACCTGTGAAACATGCACACTCCAAAGCTTAGTAGAAATTCAAATTATGAATGCAAGCCAAATAAATGAAATTGAATAATAAACCCCAGTAAAAGAATTTGCAGCGTTTGCTGGATTCTACACATCTCGCTACGAAAAAACAAAGGGGAAGGAATCCGCTTGGAAAACACGGGGTAGCATTAACGATCCCACAAATCATTTCTATTTTTGTTACGTTATATATTTACTTATAAATTTCATTCCGATTATTTTCCGAAATTTAGGTTTTCCAAGTCAGATAAAAAATTCTCCTAATTAAATTGAGAACTTTCCATTTCCCGTGTTGGACGTTTGCGCCAGAGGAACATTTAATTAGAGAATTTTGTGGACATTTGCGCCTGCCACCGAAATTGGAAAAATGCGATAGTGAAACGAAAGAAATATCACTGTACGTTTGCGCCAAGAATCATGATTGTGAAGGGAAAATCTCAACTCAAGACCAGTTACAAAAAAGTTGGGGGGAGTATCGAAGTATTTGCCACGTCAAATTCTTCGGTACTCTCCCCACGGTGAAAACAGTATTTTCGACTCCCAATATCGCGTCTCAACCTCTTAACTTTCGATCAAAGGATTTCGTCGCTCTATTTTCTGGTGAGAACTTATCTCTGAAAAGGAATTCACAGAGAGGGGGTTTGGGGACGTACAGGTATGAGTTTTAGAGCGAGAGATATCGTCGTTACAATCAGAAAACAGCTATCTAACGTTCCCTCTACCGACCTGTGAGGTGGTGGAATGGTATAGATAGATAGATAGATAGATAGTTCCCCTCCCAATGAGCTGGATGCATAGATATTGCTCTGTCACGCTCAGATGACCCAGATGCTTGCAGGCGTCCGATTCATCTCCCAAGGCGACAGATTCTAAAATCGGCATGAATCCCAATAAGAGGTACTGTGAGCAACGACATTAATACGCGCAAACGTCCAAATTCACAACGAAAGACGTCTAGCGCAAACGTCCATGTAAAATCCGAGATTGGCGCATATGTCCTCACAATATTTAATTGGTTCCTCAATTACCCGGCGCAAACGTCCGTCAACCTTCCATTTCCAATGACGAAAGTACGAACAGTAATTTTCCGTTGTACTTATCAAAGAATTCGGTGGACAGATACCTGGTAGGTAGCAAATCTACGAAACTGCGCACCTATCTATCTTATATTGCACTTGGCCCGTCTGCAGCGTTCTCTCTCATATTGTCTATGCCTACGTTGTCTAGCAGGATGGAAACAACAAACAACAAGTTCCTTTCCGTAGTGGATTTGCAAACATCTCTGGTGGCTGACCTATTTATTAGTTTGATCTTTTACTCGTATGAATTTTAATTTATGTATTTCGATATCTATACTTGTTCAGAATTTCGATATGAACTTAAAGAATGAATCCATTTCCATCTTGAATCGCTCATATTTTTCTTCTCTTATTCAAATGGGTCCTGAAAAACTTCCAAGTTCTCAACTTGATTTGGAAAATTCTCAGTCTGAGCTGGAAAACCTTTGTTCAGGCTTATCTTCAGCGGGTCTAGAGGACGGCAGGGCAATTCTTCCCTTTAGAATGACTGCACCGTGCCAACTTGTCACGACTATCGATGTAGTATACCCACTGATCGACAGATGTTCTCCGAAACCCCGGTGGTCTACGCGTGGGTCGATAGACTACATTTCCGAACCTGACATGTGTAAGGAAGCCGGAGCGCATACCAGCCAGACCCCAGTAGAACTCGTACTTGACGGCTTGGAGTTGAGTCGAATAGGGTGGGAGCATGCAAATAGCGTTTCTATGGAGAGCTTCGTAACCCAGCGGTGAAATCAGTGGGCCGGTTCGAGAGGGAAGGATTTTTCAGAAAGGTTTTATTCACGACCGTGGTTCTCCAGTAAATAGTATGTGGGCGGAGCAAACACTCCGGAACAGAACTGAATAAAAGGCGTCCAACAAATTATCCGAATAAATTTACCCCCGCTTGAAAATACCTCAATGTCAGGGGCCCTTCCAGACAGTACTTAGCTGATTGAACGTCAGGTTATTGGCAGCTACGTTCTTCACTTAATTGACGCTTTGGCTTTAAAAAATGTTTAGGTGCTTCTCAACATTCCCATGGTGATGTGCTGAAATAACCGGTTTCTGTTGGATAGCGATAGCTGAATAACTCGTAGTTACTGGAAAACAACCGCTTATCCCGTCCCTAATTCTTAATTTCCAAACTAATAAGAGTCCAGAAATTTTTCATTGATTGTTTACATGCACGTGTTGTTGGACTGTTCTACAGTTGAAATATTCCTCATCACGAAGGGAGTGATTTGATTTACGATCATTCCGAAAAAATTCACCGCAGATGCCAACAGTGTTAACCTCAAGGCCACTTACCTAATCGCAAAGCCTCGCTAATATCTTCGTAACACAGCGTTATGACAAGTTGTCATTGACAACTAATGGGTTGGCACGGGTCGGTACCGAACTTCAAATTCCTTCAGCTTATTGACTAAGATGAATCATTCGACCTTCCTCGAAACTGGGAGTTTTATTCTGATGAAATCAAAAGGAACTGACGGTAACTCCACTGCCTCAACCATTTGAATTTCAGTCGATTCCATCTTCCCTATTGTTCAACTATTTATTTATAAAATCGATGCAAACGTTGGTGAACCTACACGGACAAAGTTACGCTGGTATCCGTTTTAACGAGATTTCAACCAAAACTAGGAAATCTCCCGCAATATTTCAAATTTTTAGAATCGGGTTGAGGAATCGACTTAAGAATACATGCTCAACATTTAAATTTTGCCTTCATCATAATTTGAAACAGTTTCCCTTAAATTTCAACATCAAAAATATTGCTACACGTATTTCAACAAAATGTGGGAGAAAAAGAGGAACATCGCTACAGTTATATTACTTTGTTCTTATTGTAGAATACGATTACTCATTCTCACATTTTACTGAAACTTGTGAATATTATCCAAAGCATATACATCAACATTTAGCTCACTTTCGGAGAAACTTTTGCTGTTGCATTGGCTCCATATCTCTTCATACGTGATTTATTTTAGCGAGGAATATGTTTTAGCCGTTTTCTAGTCGAAACCGCAACGCGGGATTGGAGCGCAGGAGTGGCACATACTTACGTTCCCAACGTAATGCATTTCCAGTTTTACTTTTTCTACAGAGACCATTTTTAGTGGAAAATAATGTGTGGTTTTACTTTCCCAACAGAGAAGAACCCACTGCCAAGGGGGGTGGGCAGTATATAGTTTCTCAAGAGTATGAAGGGGACTATACAAGAAGCTTCCATGTTTCCCGAATTTCAGCCGTAGGCTCCAAGCAAAAACTCCCACGGGTCGAGGGCTTGCCCCCTTACGAGGCGTGGAGAGTTTCTTACTAAAAGTATGTAAACGAGTGTTACTTGAACGATCCATTCCAGTTGGGGAATTTGTAGCGTAGGTGTCTTAAAGCTGCCAGTTCAGGTAGTGTCTCGCTGTTCTCGTCTCCTATTCGTTCGCTATAAAACAATTCAATTAAGATTTCACTCTGTTTCTAAAACGACCGAACTTTTAAAGAACAACATACTTTCTGGAATAACTGAGTAGTTATTAATTAAAACGAGAAAAACGCTGCAAATTTTTTCACTGAGGATTATTATTCGATGATTCATGATTTGAATTTCTACGAAGCTTTGGAGTGTGCGTGTTTCACAGGTGATAGAGCGATTATTGAATTTCAGCAGGTATGCATAGAGCACGTAAATCGGTTCTCAAGCAAAATGCCTATTTGGATTGATCAGTTGATAATATTTGAGTGCGTCCTGAAATTCAATTATCGCTCTATCATCTGTGAAATACGCACACTCCAAAGCTTAGTGGAAATTCAAATCATGAATCATTGAAATAATAAACCCCAGGGAAAGAATTTGCAGCGTTTTTCTTTTTCAAGAGCGATTACAATGGAGAGACATTCTATTTGAGCATATCAGAATGCTTCAACCCGTGTATCGGCTATAAACCCTTTTAGGAGTTCACTCCAGTATCCACATTCACTACATCACTAAGTTACTGCAATAAAAAAAAAAAAGAAAACGCTGTTGTTTTTGTTTTGATCTCAGTAACCTAGTGATGTAATGAATGTGGATGCAAATGTTGGCAACATAAATCGGGCCAGACATCGGGAATGGTGTGGGCTACGGACCTGCGGAAGGGCTCATTCGATTCCTCATGGAAAGTTCTTCAAAAAAAGTCCAAATTTAGGTCGCCTCGACTTTTTTTGAGGTTTTTAGGGATTTTACAAAACTTTGACCACCCTTAAAGGGCACTTTAAATTAAGTGAGAGAGCTGGCTAAAGAATTGGGGCGTTGTCGAACCAACATTGATTTTTCCTGAAATTTTTAGATTTTTTGCTCCAGCCGTTTTGGAGAAATCGTGCGTACGGCGATTTGGATTCTACACCCTTTGAAACGTGAACCATGAAATTTTCAGGGGGGGTTAGAATTTTTTTTTTTCAAGAGCGATTACAATGATTTATTATTGAATAATAAACCAAAACATATACAATATACAAACATACACGTATACAAAAACGTAATTTTTCAATGTTGTTTGATTTTAGTTATAAGGAAGCCGCTGAGGAAAACATCGCTCTTCAAATTTATGACCGTTCTCAGAGTCGAAGTTTGGTTCAGCATTCTGGCGGCTTTGTGTCTCACTGCCTTTATGATCTGGTTTCTGGACAAATACTCTCCTTACAGCGCGAGGAACAACAAAGAAAAATACCCGTACCCCACAAGGTAAAATTCGGAACTTCGTTCAAATTCGTTATATCACAATAAAATTGTTTACATTCCATCTCCTTACTCTCTCTTGCCCCATGATAAATACTAGCTCATGAGTCACTGAAACATGTAGCGAAAGTCCATCTCGCAGTTGGTTTAGTATTGTGTTAGCAGTTCTAATCAACCTAGAAAACAGAAATTTTAATTGTAGCTTCAGTGGGATATCTAAATCTGATGAGAGCGCTTCTGGCCAGCTCAGTAAGCGCAGGTGCTGTTACCAAATTTTCAAAGAAATTTAAGAGATGGGCAATCATTCAGTAATTTTTAAATTAAATATTTCCCTCTCTCAAATGATTCCTGGAGTTTAACTCTTCTATACATATCTTCGTATTTATAAACATGATAAGTAAGAAAAGTAGGTACCTATATCCGTTTTTCATCCAAAGGGATACACCCCCCTCCCGGACCCTACCAGTGAAGGGGAGAGGGCCCCTGCGGTTCGGAGTGTCTCCCAGGGCAACCGACGTGCTCCCCTCCTCGGGGACTTGGAATATACGAGTTTTTTACTTTGCGTATTGTTTTTATACTCCCTCATTGTGTTATTCACCTATTTCTTTTTAGCCTGCGTAGCAGGGCCTTTAAACTAGTAGGTAGATAAAACAAAAATCACAGAAAACGACTAAAAATATTAAATTTACATTTTTTAGCAGAAGATTACTCAAACAAATTTTATTAGCAATCAAATAGATCATTCAAAAATAGAAGCCAAAATTTAGGCTAAAATTTGTACTTAAATTTCATTAAAAAGTTTTAAACAAGGGTAAAACCCAGAAATTTAAAAAATCCAAAATCTTAATTTGAATGGATGACTACTATTCAGACCAAGTTTTTTTTTCGGAATAAAATTGATCCAATTTCTTTTTAAACTCAAAAGCTCTCAAATTTCGACTCATTTAACATGAATGTAATTCGATAATTTGGGAAACTTCGCTCATGCTGCATCTCTGAAACTTATGTTCTAACCAACCAGAAAGGTGTAATTTGAATGGTAGCTTCTGTGGGGGTTCGGATTGAAATCAAACCATCGTAACGCATTAGATTGTTTCCACAATATACCATTTCATAATATTTTCTCTGGTCGAGAGGATAGACTAGAATGCGTGGATAAAATGTTTCCTCAACTTTTAGGACGTTTTCAAACCATGCCCTCTCGCGAAATTTCCCCTATTTAAGTTTATAGGGCTGCCCTAATGAAACGTCACAACTGAGAACAGCCCAGAGTTTATAATTGGGGTTTATACACTACCTATGGAATTCCAGTGTGTTTGGTTAACTGTTTCGTAACAGCTACAGTCCTTCTAGTGAACATAAAACGAGTAAAATTTGTCAGGTGAAAGATTTATTTTCCTTCTGAATCAAAATTAACATTCCCATTTAAGGTCATAAATCCCCAATTGTCACCTCATAAATTTGGTGTTTTTCCCATATAAAAATCAACAGATGAACTCCGTTATCAGGCAATAACAATTTGAATGGATCCGGTTCGAATGAGTAGCTACCGCATTAATTCGCTCTAACGGCGGATTTTCCAGAGATAAGGGTGATAAGGAAAAACCTATTACGTCCGTACCATTTTTGATATGTCAAAAAATAATGTTGAACCGTATCAGACACTTGACTTTCAAGAGCACCTAGAGTACAAAAATCACCTGCTGTGCCACTTCACAAAACAAGTTGAGGGGGAAATACCTCACTCGCTATTCTCGGAATATGTTCCTTAATTTGGGTTACAAGGTTTTTTGGTGTTTCTCTTTTAGTTTTGCTTCATTATTTCCATTGCCGAATTGATTGTTCTTTCAAATCAACAGCTTAAGCTGTTTAGAGCAAGGCGAATCACAAAAATTCTGCAAATTATTACTCAAATAATAAACCTAGTAACCAATTTAGATATAGTTTGTTGGTTTATTATTCAATAATAATACTATTGTAATCGAAAAAAAAAATCTAACCCCCCTCCCCTGAAAATTTCATGGTTTACGTTTCAAATCTGCAATAAAAATTTTTCCGTCGTACGCACGATTTCTCCCACGGCTGGAGCAATATATCTGAAATTTTCAGGAAAAATCGATGTTGGTCCGACAACGCCCCAATTCTTTAGCCAGCTCTCTCACTTAATTAAAAGTGCCCTTTAAGGGTTGTCAAAGTTTTGTAAAATCCCTAAAAACCTAAAAAAAAAGTCAAGGCGTCCTAAATTTGGACTTTTTTTGAAGAACTTTCCATGAAGAAACGAATGAGCCCCTTCCCAGGTCCTTAGTTCTAACCATTCCCGATGTATGGCCCTGGACCTATTTGGATTGATCAGTTGATCATATTTGTGTGCCACCTGAAATTCAGTAATCGCTCGATCACCTGTGAAACACGCACA
Source organism: Creontiades dilutus (assembly GCA_031894815.1). Classification (NCBI taxonomy): domain Eukaryota; kingdom Metazoa; phylum Arthropoda; class Insecta; order Hemiptera; family Miridae; genus Creontiades; species Creontiades dilutus. Next base: position 422,713 of record JAVIWC010008056.1, read on the forward strand.
CTCCAAAGCTTAGTAGAAATTCAAATCATGAATCATTGAATAATAAGCCCCAGTGATTTTTCTATGAACACGTTTTTCTGTATACATGTTTAGACAAAGTATACAATATATTTGACGAAGTATACAATATATAATTATAGTTATGTAAGTATCCTATATAACTACCAGTAATTGATAACTGCCATAACTTGAAAATATAATACATGTTTTTCTCACTTTCATCTCTTCTTCTTTTCATACCTACTAATAGTAACTCCAAAAAACATCTTAACCGATACTACAATACAACAATACAATGAAACTAAACAATAACAGAATCTGTTGCAACATAACTTGACTTTACAATACACATTTCCCTCACTTTAATTTCCCATTTTCTTAAGCTAATAGTGATAATTCTAATGCACCAGCTTACCCAATTATTCAATATTTACAACCACTTTTATAACTGTACGGAAACAATTTTCCAGTTTTTCCGATCTAGACTTCCGAACTATTGAATTGCTCTTTAAGGAATGATCTATTACAACCAGCTTTCCTCAGGTACTGCGACAGTCCTGCCAAAACCCCATTTCCATTTTATATATAAATCACTAATAGTCATGATAGCTTTGGACTTTTTAAGCACAATAAACAAAACTCGCCCAATACCGGGCATATTGACAATGAAAACTTGTCTCCAGTTCATTCAGCGTGCGTGACACATAATCTGCGTATAGTTTTATGAAGTAAAAACGCTGCAAATTCTTTCAGTGGGGTTTATTATTCAATTGGCTTGCGATCATGATTTGAATTTCTACTAAGGTTTGGAGTGTGCGTGTTTCACAGGTTATAGAGCGATTATTGAATTTCAGGAGATATGCATAGAGCACTCAAATCGGTTCTCAACCAAAATACCTATTTGGATTGATCAGTTGATCATATTTGTGTGCCTCCTGAAATTCAATAATCACTCTATCACCTGTGAAACACGCACACTCCAAAGCTTAGTAGAAATTCAAATCATGAATCATTGAATAATAAACCCCAGTGAAAGAATTTGCAACGTTTTTACCGCACGATCAGCTCGTTTGAGAGAGCGAGGCGAGAGACGTATTTATTAAAACCGAGGAATCTGAGCGGGCTTTTATTGATTGCCGAACAACATGCCGATGACAAGGTCGTCACTCGAGTTAATTCCGTTAGAGAACTGTTGTCGTGTCATCAGCACGTACCTACCTTTATCATTTCATGAGATCCAATGTTTCAACGTCAATTAGGCCTCCATCAGGTTACCTGAATAAAGTTTCAACATTAATCATCTTCAAATAACTCAAAACCAGAATGTGAAATTCATGTCAAAAGGAACGTAGTACGTACCTACTGCTCGAAGTATGGTTGTATCGCGTAGTCCAATCGTACCTTCAAACCCCCTGAAATCTCACGTTTTTAAAATTCTTTGTACTCATTCCTTCAACTTTCATGCCTCACTACTTTCCCGGAACCAAAGATCACGATAATTCCTATATATTTGTGTTCAAAAACTATAATGGTACACGGTAATTCGAATACGATCGCCTAGCCTCACCAAACTACCCGCTTTAATTAATAATTGGTCTCCAAATCGGAATCTATAAGTTTATCTACAAAATGCTGTCATTGTATACGACCCCCCGAAATGACCTCTTTCGTTGTGCTCATCCACGTTATTATTTGATAAGGCAAGTGACATAAGACCTATAGCACGCCCAGTTAGCTTCCTCGTGAATTAGTTCGTGTCGAGTGCTAACTCATGAGTTTGGCGAAGGTTATTGTCTCTTATAACAGAGAAATACTCCCCCGTTTGACAAAAGAGGACCCCTCACGACAGGTCCTTTATTGCCAGTTTCGCTCCAGCGACCAAGGAATTAATGGGATGTAGTGTTTGACAGAAAAGCTCAACAACAACAATGAGCGTGCTCGTAGGCTTCAAGAACTGCCAACTTAATGAGATGGTAAATGATAAAAACGACGCAAATTATTTAACCGAGGTTTAATATCTACACTCAGTAAAAAATGTATCCGTACACCCACTTGGCTTTTCACGAATATTGTAGCTGCTGAAAAATCGGATACTGATTTTAAGAATGTGTTTACGTTTATTTATGTTTACATATTAAGAATGTCTTAAATAACGTATTTCAATTCAAACAATTTTCCAACTAAACAAACCAGGCCAAATTGTCATCAAACGTATACGAATTCATTTTTATAAAGTCACAAAAGTGTTCGTACAGTCCAAAGACACTAGAAAACCGAGCTCAAAAAATGGATTAATAGCTAGTGGGCCCTCCTTTTTGCTTGATGACTTCCAACAAATTTGACTTAATCTAATCAACGAGTTTCTGAGTCATACTGGATGGTATCTGGGAACACCCGTGCCACGCAGTTATCTGGAGTACATACAATACCATAACAATACAAAAACGATAACAAACCATGAAAATTGTTTAAGAATTCTGTTTTTGAAAGGTGTTTAAGAAAACCTATAGTCTTTTCCATCTTCGGTCATAAAATGTTTGGAAAGGATTCCTATTCGGTTATTGTTTTTTCTCATGTTCGTATTAAACCTCACTAACCTGGATCAATTCTATTAGACTTCCCCGTATTGTGAGACGTTCATGACCGTGACTGGAAAAAATGCTGATCCTGTAATTTTTATGATTCTAGACCTCTGGTAGTTGCTAATGCGGAGAGAGAGAGAAAAGAGTGGATTGATCCTGTGCCAATTCACTTGAACTCCAGTTTGTTTATGGTGATTTTGTTCTTCCCTTTTTCTAAAACAAATGGCTCTTGTGTTCGAGATTCCCAATCAGAAAAATAAAGTTATATATCAGCTGGAACCGAGTGTCCGAATTAGCCTGCCTGGGTAATTAAAAAAATGGTACATTTCTGGGGTGTACGGAGGCATTCTTGACGGAGTGTTTGTATTTCCTTCTAATTAATCACTGAACTGTTTATTAGGTTGTAGTCAGTGGTGCATTATTTAAGCTCAGCGATTACTTTCCTTGCAATTGTATTCCAGATGCCTTCAAAAGAGCTCCATTTGTTATTCAACTTCAAAGATCGATAAGGAAAGATATTAGCCACTAGGGAAAGCTGACCAATGTGTATCCACGCCTAATAATTGACATAGATAATGGTTTAATGGGATACTTAATGGGTTGCTGGGGTAGGGTAATTGTTGGTGATTTATATCGCCGGAGCTCCTTCATATCCCTACCCAAGTCAAGGGTCAAGTCATATGTCCTCGTCGTGCAACCCTCTGGCACCCTCGCACCCTCTAGATTTATTATTATTAAGTATTTATTATTATTTTATTTTTTTTTTTTTAAGGAAGTATTTTGTTTTAACTCCCCTACTTGAGCTGGGCATCTCATCAGGAGTACTTCTCACCCAGCCCAGAAGTTCAAGGCCAAGGCATTGAACGCTTGGGGAGCCGCTTTTTCAAAACAAATTTTGATGGAGGTTAACATTTTTTGTTTGTTTTTTCCTTGGCCTATTACAGAGGTTTATTATTTAAAGCAATTAACCACCAAGTCAAATCGAGTGCCCCCTCCTTATTAAATTCGGTCAGAAAACATATTTTCTTAGCTACCTATTAACAGGTCTATTGAACAATATCCAACATTCTATCTTGTAGTTTTTCAATGTAAAAACATTAATTATTCGACTCAACAGCCAAAATTAGGTGGTTATTTTGTGTGCTTTGTGATTCAGGGAGTTCACTCTAAGGGAAAGTTTCTGGTTCGCAGTCACTTCCTTCACCCCTCAGGGAGGCGGTGAAGCTCCCAAGTCGCTCTCGGCTCGAACGCTGGTGGCGGCCTATTGGCTGTTTGTGGTGCTCATGTTGGCAACTTTCACGGCGAACCTCGCAGCTTTCCTGACCGTCGAGAGGATGCAGGTAACGATTCAACTGCGATTAATAACGGATAGAGTGTGTAAGTGTCAGGAATAACTCGCGACGTAGTTATGGAAACTATCATGATGTTCATTTTGGTTTATTATTCAATAATAAACCATTGTAATCGCTCTTGAAAAAAAAAATTCTAACCCCCCCTGAAAAATTTCATGTTTTACGTTTCAAAGGGTGTAGAATCCGAATCTGCAATAAACATTTTTACGTCCGTCCGCCGTACGCCGTATGCACGATTTCTCACAAACGGCTGAAGCAAAAAAGCCGAAATTTTCAGGAAAAATCCATGTTGGTCCGGCGACGCCCCGATTCTTGAGCCAGCTCTCTCACATAATTTAAAGTGCCCTTTAAGGGTTGTCAAAGTTTCGTAAAATCCCTAAAACCCACAAAAAAATTCAAGGAGGCCTAAATTTGGACTCTTTTTGAAGAACCTCCACTATGAATCGAATGAGCTCGTCCCCAGGTCCGTAGGTCAAACCATTCCCGATGTATGGCCCGATTTATGGTGCCAACATTTGCGTTATTTTGGTTTATTATTGTTTTTGTTTTTATTACAGTAACCTAGTGGTGTAGTGAACGTGTATACTGGAGTGAACTGCTAAAAGGGTTTATAGCCGATACACGGGTTGAAGCATTCTGATAACCATAAAAAACGCTGCAAATTTTTCACTGGGGTTTATTATTCAATTGGCTTGCGTTCATGATTTGAATTTCTACTAAGCTTTGGAGTGTGCGTGTTTCACAGGTGATAGAGTGATTATTGAATTTCAGGAGGAACACGAATATGATCAACTGATCAATCCAAATAGGTATTTTGGTTGAGAACAGATTTACGTGCTCTATGCATATCTTCTGAAATTCAAAATCGCTCTATCACCTGTGAAACACGCACACTCCAAAGCTTAGTAGAAATTCAAATCATGAAATGCAAGCCAATTGAATAATAAACCCCTTAGTAGTGAAAAGAATTGCATAATAAACCCCAGTGAAAGAATTTGCAGCGTCTTTGATTAATAAATCATTCTTTCCTGAAAACTCGGATGTGTAATCTGTTCGTAAATTATACTTCCTATAGTTTGACGGATTTTGAGTTAGGCAATTGCCTATACTTTGGGAATTTCGGCTTCCAAACGCTCAATTTTCATTTTTCCTAATCACTATGTTCTGAAATCTAGTATCCTTAGCGCGTGTTGGAATGTCTTGACTGTTGACAGCTTTTAAAGCAACCATCATAAAGGTGAAGAGTTAACCATTAACCTTTCTATTATAAGTTAACGGTTAACAAAATTTTCCCATTTAATGGTAAAATGGTTTTGTCTCGCAAGTATACAAGTCTCGCACCCTCGTAAAATAATATTAGCTCAAAAAGGTCATGGTTGTGAACTATTTTTTCCTTGTATTGGATATAAGTAGGTCTATATATATTATAAAGGGTGTTCACGTTTTCATTAGCTAACCGCCTAGGAGTCGATCCTACTATTAATTTCCTATCAAAAATGTCTCCACTACTTTTTTTCTTAAAAAATCGAGAAGTTTCCGTTTTAAAATTTCGTTTTTTCCAACTTCACCTCATTAGAACGGCTGTAACTCAATCATTAAACCAAGTAAGTTCAAATTTGATTTTAAAGTTGAGAACGGCGTAAAACTTCCCTTTTGGCAGGCTTCCTAACGCGCGATAAATACGGATTGTAGGTAGTACTTACAAATCCACATCCAAATCAAGTTTTGTTCGTACTCACAAATAAATATAACTTATGGCAGACATTCCATCTTGTCCATGCGATTGAACTTGATTTGTAGTTAACGAAACAGCAAATACCTACGTCAACCATCAAATATGTATGTTTATACGACTTTCTAAGTGAATTTATAGGGTACCAACTGAGAGCCAATTCATAGGGTCCCAACTGAGAGCCAATTTCTGGTGTGATGTCCCTCAGGAGTGAATTTTATTGACGGACAATATGAATGGGGCCGGAGGGAAAGACGAAAGGAGCCGCGTAAATCATGCGTGCGTTGAGCTCGCTCCTATTCACTCTCGACTCCTCGCTTTATTATCGCATTCTACGACGAAGGGACACGACAGATTTCAGAGTAACCGAGCTCCGTTCTTCGAATTTGACAGCAATAACGAAATGAAATGAAAAATAAATGTATGCCTTGAAGTACAAGGTAAAATACAAATAATTGGAGCAAAATATCAAATGAAGTTATAAATTAATATTTACTTCAATAATGGAACTACTCCACTACAAGGAACAGGACTTAATTTACTGGTGGAGAGAACGAATAGAGCTCCCGCTTTCGAGAATAATATAACAAAAACGCTGCAAATTCTCTCACTGGGGTTTATTATTCAATGATTCATGATTTGAATTTCTACTAAGCTTTGGAGTGTGCGTGTTTCGCAGGTGATAGAGCGATTATTGAATTTCAGGAGGCACACAAATATGATCAACTGATCAATCCAAATAGGTATTTTGGTTGAGAACCGATTTACGTGCTCTATGCATATCTCCTGAAATTCAATAATCGCTCTACATGATGCGTTGTTGGCGGAGTTGAGCCTGTTTCGCTTGCCCGCCTGTACAACTGATAAGGGGAAACAAATGAAAATGTAGGTACAACTTCCAACATTTTAACGTCAACATGCTCCATTATTTCACGCAGGAACATAAATAATATGTACCTAATGGGGGATTACTTGAAGTACTTACATTGCTTTTTTCTAAATACAGATGAACCGAAATCCACATTGTGTAACAGACAGGTACACGACACAGCATTCACGTAAACATCATACTTTAGGTACCTGAGGAAATACGCTTTTATTGGGAACCCGCCTGTGGGGGAATCGCCGTTGATATTCCCTCACAGCTTCACGGGCATTCAGATTTGTGTACCCATACACAAGCATCATGTCAGCGTATTCCACGTTGGTGAATGAAACAGGCGTTGTACTGATGCGAACAACGAAAAGCAACTATTTATCACAGAGGTTGTTTTGGAACAGCCCGGCGGACTCTGACTCCTTCGTGCACAAATCTGCGTCGCTCATTGATAGAAGGGGGTCATCGATTGAATGGTGGACATTTTGAACAGCATCTACAGCAAGAATGTACAATTTATTACAATGCTTCAATAATAATTTAATAATTTTCACCAGACGAATCAACGCAAGATGAAAAACCGGAGTATCCAGTGAAAAACCACGTTTTTCTTACTTGAAAAGCAATTTTCTCCCAGAAAACTACACGGAATTTCAAATCTGGTTATATCGCTGGAAAGCCTAGATTTCGGCGCATCTTTTAGCTCTACAGGCTAAAACTCACATGCCTTATTATAGGGACTCATAAGGGTTTGAAGAAAGTCGAGATCTCCACGATTTGACAATGTGTCCTTTTCAAGCTAATTTTTTCAACCGTTTTGCCAGCTCAGAAAAGTTGGTTTTCCATTAGGGTGATAGGAAATTTAACGCTCTTTCCAATAGTGGGTTCAGATTTGAAATCGCACGCAAAATGTAGGAGATATGGCCGTTTTAATGCGGTAAGGTAAAAAAAAAAAAAAACGAGAAAAATCTTAAAATTGAAAAAAACCGCATTTCCAAGGGTTAAAAAAAAAAAAAAAATAGCTGGGAGGCATTTTCGATCAGAAATTTTTCGAAGAATCTTCTCCTGGAGTGTGACCGTCACGAAATGTAACACCCCCTATATAGTAAAACCACCGTTAATAGTTATACTGTTATATTGTAAAACCATAGAATGTTAAATTTATTTTTAAAGTCTGGAATCCAGAGAAAACTTGATGTCAGTTAGTTGGAATTTGTTTTACAAAGAAGCAGTCGGAGACGAAATTACCACAGAAGAGGGCGATGGGAAAATTAAAACATGAGGTTTTGAGGTCCACGTGATTAGAATAAAATGTCAACTCTCTTTGAGGTTGCAATTATGAAGGTCGCCTCCGCCGTTTCAATCGACCTATCTGAGAGGTAATAGCGTGTTAGTCGGAAAAGCACGTTTCTCTGACCTCATCAGCCGGGAAATCATTTCATCGCCACTCGCAAGCATTTTGAAAGGGCCGATGGGAGAATCTAGCGCAAGAGTAAACCTCGCAAGCCTTCCGATTTTGGTTTACTAACCCATTAATGGACCTTTGTAATCGACAAGAAGAACTGCCAAGTTGGATGTGGCACATAGCTTCTTTCTTCTGGGTAACGTGAACGTGTAGATCTTTTGAAATGTTTCGGATAATCTTGAAATATGTGAAACATAAGCGGGCCAATCAAGTCGCGCGATATGTTCCGCCGTACATCTACCCCTTCAAAAGGTCCGTCGACATGTATTGAGGGTCGGTCGCGCTAACAGTATGATTTTACTGTTGGACTGTATCAATTTGATGGTTGCATTGGTCGGTGGTACACGGTCTATTCAGCCAGCTTTGTACTAGGGTGAAGGCACCAGTATCAGACACTTTAAGCCAGGATTTCCAGGTTTTTGAAATACTGTGAATCATGATCCTACCAAACATGCCTTGGGGGCGACACGATCAGGTGCCCAACTTCTCGACAACTCACTAGGACATGGAACCCACGGATTTTTTTGGTTTTATAGATTTAATGTGGTTTTTGCAAAACCAAGTTTTTGGACGTTCATCAGACACAGAGAAATTTGAATGGACCCAATCTCAAACACCCTCCAGGACCAGAATCAGACACTTCAATGAAACAAACAAACGGAAAGACGTTTATTCGATTCATACCTAGGTAGAAAAAAACGCTGCAATTTCTTTCACTGTTGTTTATCTTTCAATTGGCTTGAGTTCATGATTTGAATTTCTACTAAGCTTTGGAGTGTGCGTGTTTCACAGGTGATAGAACGATTATTGAATTTCAGGCGGCACACAAATGTGACCAACTGAACAATCCAAATATGTATTTTGGTTGAGAACCGATTTACGTGCTCTATGCATATCTCCTGAAATTCAATAACCGCTCTATCACCTGTGAAAAACGCACATTCCCAAGCTTAGTAGAAATCAAATCATGAATGCAAGCCAAATGAATAAAATTAAAATAATAAACCCCAGAGAAAGAAAGTGACAATGCTTCAACCCGTGTATCGGCCATAAGTATTTTAGGAACTCCAGTATCCACATTACTGCATCACTACATCACTAGGTTACTGATTTCAAAACAAAAACAATAATAAATGCTTCAAAATAACGCAACGCATTCATATCGGCCATAAATCCCTTTCGATTCCTCGTGGGGTTCTTCAAAACATTAGTGCATCACTACGCTTCGACTTTTTTTGATAGAGCGATTTTTAGGATTACATAGGGATTTCAACCTTAAAATACCTATTTAAATTGTTCATTTGATCATATTCGTGTGCCTCCTGAAATTCAATAATCACTTTATCACCTGTGAAACACGCACACTCCAAATAATAAATTCAAATCATGAACGCAAGCCTATTGAATAATAAAAATAAGACAAATGTAACTTGAATAATTAATTTTTTTTGGCACCAAATCGGTCCAAAAATCATTGAATTAAACCAAAGACCAGTATCAGACACTGTTCAGTACCAGTATTAGACTCCCCTGTCTGATACTGAGTTATATGATTGAGATAGCCATTCTAGTTGAACGCCTGAATTTCAAGTTTCCAACATCGAAAATACACGAGAAAACCCAAAAAATGTCGAATGGTCGAAATGGCCTGTATTAGAGTGTACTGATTCTCAGAACAGGCCCCTTTTCGAACCCAGTATCAGACACTCTCGGAAATCGGTCATAATATTATATTCCAAACTAGAATACAAATACAAATACTACTGGGTTGATGGGAAGAAAAGAATAGGGCAAATAAGCCATGAAAAAGCTGCTCACCTCTTAGCCAAGTTCACAAGCTACCTCCGCTGTTTGCAAACTGCTGTGGAGAGCGTTACAAAAACCTTCACTCTAACCACATAACTTGCTCCGAGCTAGAAGTTTCATTGAAGTCCATCAGATAGATCTACCTGCACCAAATGACGCTTCGAAAATTCCTCGAAACTGTCTTGAACTCTTATTATCTGGATTTGGAGTTGAAAGTGTCTGATACTGGACCCATGTCGGTGCTACCTACCTCCTTCTGATCCTCTAACAAGTTAAATTCAACCAAATTCTTGAGTCACAACGAAATTCCAAATGATTTGACTCATGTTGTCACGTTGGTCCTGATCGGACAACCATGAAGCAGTTGGATCGACACCTTTCTCGAAAAGCTCTCATTTATTCGTCCATAAGGTTTGAAACATTTCTCAAAACGCTGACTCCCTTCAATACCGTTCGTCCGAGTTGAATGTGATACATTTATCAAAAGACTCGAATATAAACGCGGTTGATAAGAAAGGCAGAATAATTATTTTGCTCTGAAGGCGCTGAAAGGACGATAAATTAAACTGCCACAGCCAAGCGTGTGTTTTGCTTCCAGCGGAGGACAAAGGGAGTTGGGAGAGATTCCAGCTTATCGCGGATGTTTTAATTTAATGTGCAGGGGCCCCATACGCCTCAGCCGGCCGCAATATTAAGAAAGATTAACTCGGCAGATGTCATTTATGGAAATAAATAACATTTATTCCCACTCATCAACCAAATTTTTCAAAAATAGCTTACCTCTTGTCGTATAACTCTTGATAATAACCATTTCTAAGGATTCAAAAAAAAAAAAATAATAATAAAGTTATTAGATTGCGTTGCTCTACTGCCTCCAGTTTTGTACACACAAAAAATCAATGTTGCCTAATTTTCAGATAATTTTTTCCCCTTTTGGAAATTTGCATTTTTTGCTTCACCAAGTATTATATTAAAAACGCTGCAAATTCTTTCACTGGGGTTTATTATTCAATGATTCATGGTTTGAATTTCTACTAAGCTTTGGAGTGTGCGTGTTTCACAGGTGATAGAGCGATTATTGAATTTCAGGAGATATGCATACAGCAGCTGATTTTGGGACTTGTAAGAAGTGTACTGTATTTAGTCTATCGTTATTTCTCACTACTGATCCTCATTTTCCAGTCGCCAGTGCAATCATTGAAGCAACTCGCTCGCCAATCTCGAATCAACTACACAGTTGTGCAGGATTCCGACGCACACAGCTATTTTCGTAATATGAAATTCGCCGAAGAAACACTATATAGGTAATTGTCCTATTTAATATTATCGGTTTGATTTATTTCAAATTATTTTTCCGAGATTATTTGCGCCCAGACAAAATCAACTTTCTTCTTACCTGTCAGCAACCTAGGACTAATTAATCCGAGAGTAATCAATAAACGAAACCTACAAAAAACTGAGAAACTGTCATGTTTTCTCAAAATTGAGGAACATTTTAGAGAAAAAACCTAACAAACAACTATGTCCTAGTAAAATGAGCCCTAGTTGAATCAGTGCTAGCGTACTGATCGCCTGCATGGAATGGAGGATATAGTCCAGCTTACCCGGTAAGCCTTACCGTTCCATAGTAAAATCCCTAAAGGCCATGATGAGAACCATTGTTACGGCCGATTATAAAATGCATGCTGCTACATTCTTTGAAGAATATATAACTATTCAAGTTGCAGTAGTACTCGCCCTCATTGAGGATCTTGGTGTCCTAGTGGGTGGAATGCTTTGGTTTTCCAAAAAAAAAAGGGTTCTCATACTACTGAGAATGTTGTATCTTCCCAAGAAGTGCTCTATGGTCTCCTGCTCCCCAAGGTTGCACATGGAAAATAGCTGCGCAGCATCCTGATTCCATGGGCGTCCGTTCAAGCTCTCAATCTCATTACCACCTTCTTCTCCTCAAAGCTGAGATCTAATGGATATAACTGGCTATTAAGTTCCTTATACAGAAGATGAAATTGGTGTGAGAAGATACAGGGGGTTGTCTTACAATCCCTCCCATTTCTGAATTTCCGTCGAAACTGTCAGAGTTACTGCTCTTCCCTAACAGGCAGCAGGCCCTTATTGGGTAAAATGTTTCGTTCATTTCTTTTGTTTAACATCTATTTAAGATAATATCTTAAATGCATTATATTTTAATAGCCCTGTAGGAACGATCCTTGTTTGTAATTGTTTGTTGAAATTTGATATATTTTTATGTATTCAAGATATTTTTTATTAGTAATGTAAGAAGGACAATTATGGTCGTACTTAAATACTACATTTGTACTTGAAAAAAAAAAAAACGTTGAAATGCGAGAAAATGTTCATTATAATTACTAAATTTTGTATAATAGTGGATTTATTGAGTATGGGAGGTTTCCACCAGGTTTCATCCGCTATCTTTTCCGAATTTCGTTCAATCCTTGGAATTTTCTCCCCATTTTCCAACCTGAGTGATCAAACGACCTTTCTCGTGCCTCTTAGTCGAAGGCAACGTTCATTTGTCGATTTGCTCTATATGCGAGTTTCATTAAATATCTCCCAACTGCAACTTCTGAATTCTTAAGGCATAATAAGGCATAGGCTCTATTTTATCATGTGTTGGGTTGTGAGTTTGTTTTTGTTTGTAACGTTTTTTCATATAATATACCAACGCACAGCATATATATTTTATACAAAAAAAAATTGTTCTTAAATAAGTTTTCCCGTTTTAGGGTGTGGAAAGAGATAACTCTCAACGCCTCAGCCAACCAATCTCAGTACAGAGTGTGGGATTATCCCATTAAAGAACAGTACGGACACATATTGATCTCAATGGAAAAAACTGGAACAGTCAACTCAACTGCAGAGGGTTTTCAAAAGGTGAATTATAAGAATTAAGTTACCTGAATTTTTTAAGACAAATTTGATGTTGTAGATTTTGATTTTGAGACGATTACTAAATACGGATAAGGTTCTGCGTTGTGGTTCAAAATGCCAGAGAAGCTGCAAAAACCTCCCTCCTCTGGAAGATTTCAATGATACTTGTTGCACTTAGGTTTCATGGGACGTCGAATACAAATCCAAAAACCTTAGCGGCTGTCACAGATGAAGTAAACAATGAAAACAGCTGAAAATTGTGTCATACTTCAGGGGCATGTACAGTGGCGGATCCAGGATTTATGTAAGGGGGGGGGGGGGGGGGTTACCTACCGGGGGGTCTGGGGTTATGGAAAAAACCCCACAGTAAAGCTGCGTAAAATTTTAAGAAAATTAAAGGCAGAATTATGCGTTTTGGGCCTATATTTTTATATGTACTTTATAGGTACTCCTCATGTTATTATCATTATAATCTACATCCGAGCAAAACAACTGTGTGTAATAAATCAAACAAACCAACATTAGAACACATTTGGTTTATTCAATAATATTTACAAAACCTTTAAAGACAATTTTCTTTTGTGTTTTCTTATGTACACGTCCAACACTTCTTCAGCCTTCATAACATTAGGAATGTCCTGATGAACGTGAAGTAAGGCAAGACCATTAAGTCTATCTTCGGTGATAGTACTGCGCAAGTATGTCTTCAGACGACGCAATGTTGAAAAAGATCGTTCTGCCGTTGTGGTTGTCACTGGAAGAGTGCACAAAAGCTGCAATAAAACTTTGATGTTAGGGAGTGAGCCAGCAAACTTGTAAGCTTCAGTCGGGTGACTAGGTATCTTTTTATCAGGGTTTGACTTCCACATGTTTTTCCAAATCTGTAGTTCGCCATTCAAAGCAGAAAAACTTCTTTGTATTAACAGCACCTTCAAGAATATCCCTTATACAGTCATCATGTAACTGCATAACTACGTGGCCGTATACACGTACGCCATATACCAAAGGCCTAGGACGGCGGCACGAGTTTGGCGTCCATAAAGCGGCTCTTTAGACGTTTTATTTTACGTTACAAATGTCACAATGTTTATTGTGAAATAAAACCAGTATAGCTATTTAAGTATTTGAGAGACAACTATCAATTCAAATTTCAAAATCTCTAAAACATATTAAAATATTTCTATTATATCCAGTGTATTTTTGATTCGCCAGAAGGGGGGGGGGGGGGCACGTGCCCCTGTGCCCCAACCCTGAATCCGCGCCTGGACATGTATGCCAAAACAATTTAAAATAACTTTTTGACAATCGAACTCTCCTAACGCGCGAAACTTAAACATTCCAGGTGTTTCCTGGACATACCTCGTGTCTGGTCACCCCATGTACTTTCATTCACAGACAGTTCACAGGATCCTGTGGTAATGCGTTTTCTTTAAACATCAAGCGCCTTTGTACAAGTACTGTGTCCAGAGAGATATAGGTACCTTGAGCTCAAAGTTATCACCGGTCTCAATGGGTACGCGGCGTAGTTCCGTAATTCGTCTACTTTAACTGACCGTTGACAGCAGATTACGTACCAGCGATATTGCACTCCTACTTAACCCCCGAGTTCGGGCTAAATCCCGGTGATTCTGTCTCGTTTGGACTCCTGAAAAATCAGGTAGACAAGTAGCTGTCATTTGTAGTTCCATTAACCTGCCTGGCGACATTTATTTTCATCCCGTCCTCTGAACAAATTCCTTTGGAACGAGTTCTTTCTCGCTTAAAAGTCTACCCACGTGAGGAGGGCATTTATTTACTTTATTTATTTATTGATATTGCAGGTAAGCCCAATTACAGAATATATATGATTTAAAACGTGATTTAAAACAAATCTGAAATCAGTGTTGGTCCGACAATTCTTTAGCTCTCTCGCTTAATTTAAAGTGCCCTTTAAGGGTTGTCGAAGTTTTGTAAAATCCCTAAATACCTCAAAAATAGTGAAAGCGGCCTAAATTTGGACTTTATTATGAAGAAGATTTCCATGAGGAATCGAATGAGACCCTCCCCAGGTCCGTAGCTCAAACCATTCCCGATGTATAGCCCGATTTACGCTGCCAACATTTGCATCGACATTCACTACATCACTAGGTTACTGCGATCGAAACAAACAGAGCGTTTTTTTTCGCAGTAACCTAGTGATGTAGTGAATTCGGATACTGGAGTAAATTCCTAAAAGGGCTTATAGCCGATACACGGGTTGAAGCATTCTTGATATGCATGCTCGGTCTTACGAAATTTAAAATTTTCAAATAGAATATTTCTCCATTGTAATCACTCTCGAAAAAATGCTGCAAATTCTTTCACTGGGGTTTATTATTCAATTATTCATGATTTGAATTTCTACTAAGCTTTGGAGTGTCCGCGTGTTTCACAGGTGATAGAGCGATTATTGAATTTCAGGAGGCACACAAATATGATCAACTGATCAATCCAAATAGGTATTTTGGTTGAGAACCGATATACGTGGTCTACGCATATTCCCTGAAATTCAAATTCGCTCTATCACCTGTGAAACACGCATACTCCAAAGCTTAGTAGAAATTCAAATCATGAATCATTGCAATAAACCCCAGTGAATGAACCCCATTTTTTAAAATTTAATTTCGAATGTATGTATTTTTGACGGGAGGTTAAACAATTGTTTTCTTGGTCGGTTAAAAAGGTTTGTTATGGAAAATTATACAGCAGAAACTCAAAGCGGAACGTTGTTACAAATTAGTTGTGGGATCGTCTCTTGAATTTTTGTCCACCTCAGCGGTAGACAGGGCGTTGTGGGAGGTTTCATTAGGAGGCATTAGTGTTGGTTTTTACTCCCACTCGCACCTAAAATGCATACAATGATAAATGAGTTGGTTGCAAACATTCAACGAAGTGACGGTAAACAAGTAAACAAACGGAAAGAAGTCGCCTCTAATGAAAATAATGGGATTCCGCGCCGAGTTGACCCCCTCAAATCCACTTTATTGGCTTAAGATAAGAGCTCTCCTCTCCAAAACAAACAGCTGGAGTGAGTTCGAGCCGAGGAAGGGGGAACAATAACACGAGAGAGAATCAGTACCTACCTCAGTAGCCAGCGGGAAGGACGTGCAGTGGGAAGACGGTGCTAGGAACGAATCATTCAATTAGCATCATCAAAATGGACCTCACAACGTATTTAACGCTCGGTCTCGGCGGTCTATTCGCTTATTTACTGTTCAAATTGCTCAACATTAACCGGCATTGGGAGAATCACGGGATACCCGGTCCTAAACCGCTTCCGTTTTTCGGAAATATGCTGCCCGTTGTGCTCGGACGACAATCGACCGGAGAGGTACTGAAACGACTTTACGACGAGTTTCCCGACGAAAAGGTTGTCGGCTATTATCATTTTGTTCAGCCTCGGCTTCTGATTAGAGACCAGTCGTTGATTGAGAGGGTTCTCGTGAAAGATTACCACAGTTTTTCATCCCGGTTGGGGAAATGTGACGTGGTGAATGACCCGCTGAACGCGAATCTGTTCAATATGCATGGTAACCTTTGGCGCGGGTTTAGATCAGTGATGACGCCCATTTTCACTCCAGAAAAACTGCGGAACATGTACTCACTCATAGACTCCGTAGGAGATGATTTTGTAAAGTGGTTGGGTGAAAGCAAAGAGCCTCATGATCTCGAGAAACGTGCCACCTCATTCACTACTCAGGTCATAGCGTCAACGGCTTTGGGAATAGATGCTGGGTCTATGAGCGAAAAAGACAACGAGTTCAGGGAGAGGGCTTTCAACTTCGCTCCGACTGGCATCGTCACTTTTTTGAAATTCGGTGCAATTTTTTTGACTCCGACACTTGCACACAAACTTGGAATCAACTTCGCCTCTAAAGAAACTGCAAATTATTTTGCTGACGCCTTTAAAACAGTTTTGACCCATAGAAAATCCGCAGACCTCACGAGAAATGATATGGTTCAGCAGATGATGGTCATCCAGCAGAAGAAATTTATTGAAATCGACGCGGATGATTCTCATAATGGTAAGGGCGATTGCTCTACTATTCCCCTGACTGACGATGTATTGGCAGGACAAGCGGTATTTTTGCTATTTGCTGGATTCGTCACATCACCACTGTCATTAACTTACATGGTTTACGATTTGGCTGTAAATCCAGACGCACAAGAAAAGGCTAGAGAAGAAGTTAGACGTGTGACAAAGAGTGTGGACGGAAAAGTTACGTACGAATCACTCAAGGAAATGGTATATTTGGAAGGATGTATGAAGGAGAGTTTGAGGATCAATCCGACGCATCCAATGATAGCCAGGAGATGCACCAAAGAGTATACAATCCCTGATGTGCCCTACACCATTTCAGAAGGTGAGAACGTCATGGTGTCTGCCTTAGGGGTACATCTGGACGCCAACTATTACGAAGAGCCTTCGAAGTTTTTCCCGGATCGGTGGACTGGACATGACAGGCCGCCCAGCAGCTGCTACCTCGCTTGGGGGATCGGACCCAAAATGTGCATCGGAATGAGGTTCGGGTCCGTAGAGCTCAAGTCGCTGTTAGCAAAGCTGCTGCTCAACTTCAAATTCACACTCCACCCTTCAGTTAAGCAACCACTCAAACCAAATCCGTTAGGCATATTCACCTCACCAGCTCATCAAATACTCGTCGATTTCGAAAAAATTTAAAAAACCTCACTCGCCAAAAACACATTGTAAATTTAATTTAATTCTTAAACGTTTCTTTTTTAACGCTGTTTAATAAATTAAAATCCTGCTATCAAATCCTTGTTACCAAATCATTAGACAAGTACCTATTCAAAATTTACTAATTAGGTTTTTGGATGGTAGGGAGGAATATCCAAGATTTTCTGCAGGACGGAAAGATTATTTTTGCCCAAGTCAAAGAAGCAAAAGTATAACCAAAGACAAATTGTGATCCATCCTAGAACAGGAATATGATTTTAAAGAAATAGCGTAGCGTTCGGGGGTATTCAACAGAGGAACAAATGTTAAAGACTTGATTGGACGTCCTTGGAAGGAAGAATATTAGAATTGATCCAGTGTTGTGTGGGACAGGGATGTCAAGAAAATACCGATATATTATATCACATGAGGTAGGCAAATCGTAGGTAACAACGCTGGATATTCTTTCCCTGGGGTTTATTATTCAATTTCATTCATTCGGCTTGCATTCATGATTTGAATTTCTACTAAGCTTTGGAGTGTGCGTGTTTCAAGGTGATAGAGCGATTATCGAATTTCAGGAGGCACACAAATATGATCAACTGATCAATCCAAATAGGTATTTTGGGTGAGAACTGATTTAAGTGACCTATGCAAATCTCCTGAAATTCAATAATCACTCTATCACCTGTGAAACACGCTCACTCCAAAGCTTAGTAGAAATTCAAATCATGAATGCAAGCCAAATCAATGAAATTGAATAATAAACCCCAGTGAAATAATTTGCAGCGTTTTTTTTTTTCTTTTTTTTTTCAAGAGCGATTAAAATGGAAAAATATTATATTTGAAAATTTTAAATTTCGTTAGACGGAGCATGCATATCAGAATGCTTCAACCCGTGTATCGGCTATAAACCCTTTTAGGAGTTCACTCCAGTATCCACATTCACTACATCACTAGGTTACTGCAGTAATCTAGTGATGTACTGATTGTGGATGCAAAGTTGGCACCATAAATCGGGCCATACATCGGGAATGGTTTGAGCTACGGACCTGGGGAGGGGCTCATTTGATTCCTCATGGAAAGTTCTTTAAAAAAAAGTCCAAATTTAGGCCGCCTTGACTTTTTTTGAGGGTTTTAGGGATTTTACAAAACTTTGACAACCTTTAAAGGGCACTTTAAATTAAGTGAGAGTGCTGGCTAAAGAATTGGGGCGTTGTCGGACCAACAGAGATTTTTCCTGAAAATTTCATATTTTTTGCTCCAGCCGTTTGGGAGAAATCGTGCGTATGGCGTACGGCGGATGGACGGAAAAATTTGTATTGTTTTTTTCAAGAGCGGCTACAATGGTTTATTATTGAATGATAAACCAATATCGATGACCGACATATCGAAATATCGTCATTTTCCTTAGATGTATCTAATTACTAAAATATTGATATTCGATGTATCGATATTCTTCGCCGATATTGACATCCCTAGTGTGGGACAAACCTTGAAAACAATAACTGAATACAAATCCTTTTCAGACCATTCTAATTAAAAAGAAAATTATAGACCAATATATAACCGCAGTCCATAGATATATTTTTTTTCATATGCTTGTATAGCTTTTCCAAGGTAGATTCGGAAATTACCAAACCAATTTCAGAAACCTCTCCCACCCGAATATTGATCACATTCTGAAATTGAAATGGAAAATTCTGGAATTGAAATGGAAAAGTCTGAAATTGAAATGGAAAATTCTGAAATTGGTTAGGAAATTATGACTTGGAAAAGCTATGGCAGAGATAATCAAATTTAGTGTTCTTGTCGATCATCTGTAATCACACTTAAAGCGAGGCTTTTGCCCCTTCAGCCGATTCGTTAGAAAAACCTGGTTGTCACTGCAGTTACTGCATTCAATGAATAACCTTAGTGGGATAGTGTTCTCAATTAGTGGGATAAAGTGTTTCACTCACATAATTTTCACACATTGAACAAGTAAAAGTGAAATGCTGTTGAACTCCATTGGATTAATTTCCAATTTGGTTACTCAACGCTGACAACCCATCGGTATTCGGTTGATTTAAGACATCCAATATACGAGCAGACGCCTCTCCCCATCTTTCCTTGGTAACCTTGATCGATAGCCCGCACCTCGGGCGTGATCCATTAAAACGTCATCTATCTCAACAGGTGAATTGAGCTATGAGGTTATTAGCCATCATCCAGGACGCGCACGTATCCCTGGGGAGGATATCATTCAGAGCGTTTCATTCTGAAAGGAATACGTCACCTGCTCAAGGCTCAACGACAAACAACACCTAACACCCATCGCTGAGTAGGTAGCACTTCAAGCTCGGCCATGCATCCCACAACTGAAATGTTCACCTGAGCCAAATATACCTTACAAAATTCATTCTATTCTTCCTATTCTAGGTACTAACACGAACGTATCTTTTGAAATGTTTTAGAAAATCTTGAAATAAGCAAAAGAAGAATGATATAGTTGCCCCTTCCAAGAGCTGAATGCGCTATTATGCCCTCCATGCTCAGAGGATCCAGAAGCTCGAAGGGGTATTTATCTCCCAAGGCGACGGAACCAAGAATTGTGTAGGGCCAACTAGCCATATCCATCACAAAGTAGAATGAAAGCTTGGTATAACGATTCACGGGACATGAATGTCTCGATAATTGTATAGTGGATAGAATGATGATGGATTGTGTTGATATGAGATTATCGGACTGTTTTTCCCCGACTACCTTCCAAATTTGAGCGACATCGGACCATCAGAACCTGAGAAAATTATGCTTGGTGGATTTTACGTTTGCGCATGATCAGACTGCTGTATTGATTTCTGAGCTATGAAACTCATAAAAGATCATCTACAGCCTAACCCTCACTTTCCCTGAGAATTTCATAAAAATTGGATGACAACTGTAGGCATTACCAGGCGGATGCTAGTCGCTTTTAGGTAGGTACCTACTAGGGATGGCCATCGATAGTTGATAGTGTCGAAATATCGATATTTTCCTCCGATATTTATCTATCGATAATGGAAGGGCCTTTTAGTATCGGATATTGATAGTTAGCAACCAATATTTTTTCCGATATTTCAGCCGATATTTTTTTTATCCGATATATCGGCTTTATCTGGTAATATCACATATTATGTTGACTCATAAAGTAATATCGATCGAAAGTTCCATTTTTTTCAAATCACACGAGTTTGAAAAATATTATGCCCATAAAATAAGTCCTCTCCGTCCTTTTCACTTCCCTGAGCCAATGGGATTCAATCTCCTTTCCCCTGGGCCCATTTAAGATGTGCTTTCTGTGATGTACCTTCAGTTCATGTTTTTTGCTTATGATGATCCAACCGTCGAAATCTGTTCAACTGTGTAACTCATTATTTTAGTGGAAATATATACAACGTTCCATCTTACTCTGTTTTGATGCTCTGTGGATAATGTAAAGGATGAATTTTGGATTGTGAGTAGAAAATTTGGTATACATTCGTTTTCGTTGCGAACATATTTTCGGATCCTTATGAAACTGCAGCAGTAAATTTTTGACGAATAATTGTCTAAAAGTAAACAGCTTAGCAATGGAGTATACATTAACATATGGAGCCCGAAAAGGTTAAGATAACACGATTTTTATAATTATTTAATTTACCTGGTTCTACCTAATAATTTTTAGGTAGGTACACCCCAGTTTTGCCAAATGACTCCAACCAAAACCCCCTGCAGTGCTGAAAAAAACCTCGAAATACCCCTAAAAAACGCTGCAAATTCTTTCACTGTTGTTTATTATTCAATTTTATTCACATGGCTTGCATTCATTTGATTTCTACTAAGCTTTGGATTGAGCGTGTTTCACAGGTGATAGAGCGATTATTGAATTTCAGGAGGCACACAAATATGATCAACTGATCAATCCAAATAGGTATTTTGGTTGAGAACCGATTTACGTGCTCTATGCATATCTCCTGAAATTCAATAATCGGTTTATCAGCTGTGAAACACACACACTCCAAAGCTTAGTAGAAATTCAAATCATGAATCAATTGAATAATAAACCCAGTGAAAGAATTTGCAGTTTTTTTTTTTTTTTTTTTTTTTTTTTTTTTTCATGGAAATACAGTCCATTTCTTTTGAATAATATCAAATATCCATTAAATCTATAATTTATCGTTGAACTAATTGGTTGTTAATTAAAACACCCTATTCACGAAACACCTACACCCTAACACGCATTGGGGGATCGTGTTGAGTGAGCCGTCAAAATACGAGGCCTGGGATATTCAATTCCGCCCGAGGTTTTCTCGATCTGTTGTTTTACCCCTCTTGCTGACGTCCTGAATATTTCTCACCGGCGGATAGTTGAGGGCCCTTCAGCGAGCTTCACCTCCCGGTTCCCACGTCCGTTCTCATCGCTCTCCCGCTCGACTCGAAATAAATGTTTCATAACCGAGATTACACTTGGCCGTCTGTTAGCCCTCCTCCTCTCGCCACCCTGCTCATTCCATTTTAGCCAGATGGAAACGGAGCTCATTTCTCCCTCAGAAATCGTGGTGCTCCAGAACAAACCAGGGTAACATGATAAGAGTTGCACAGTTTTGTTCTACTCTAGGAACACAGTTTCTGCAATTTGGTTTATTATTTTCAATAATGAATTTTATCATTTAAATGATTAACAGGAGTACAATCCAGTTCTTAGCGACCGTACCGACCCGACAGTTCCGCCCACCATCCATTCATCTTCGGTACTAAAATGTGTAAAATGAATCATTTGAATGATCTGGCTGTAGATTCTACAGTGTAGAACCATAGAGGTCTACTGTCCCGCTTTTTGAAATTGTTATCTATTGATTTAGGCCAGCGAGCTGTCATTTCGTCGTAATTCTAAACGGAAAATCAACTGAGATAGATTACAGATCCGCGGAAATTCTCCCAAAGCCAATAATCGCAATTTCTGTACTACCTAAAAATGAACCCCCAAACTGCGATTTCGTGGTTAGGGCAGCGATTTCTGTCTTGCTCTACGTTGGTGGTTTAAATATTTTTGTGGCAAGTTTTTATTGTGTGTTTTCTTAAAATCTACAACAATGGGGCTCAGTTAAGGAGGGGTTTCTATGTACATAATAATTTATGTTTAGGAGAAACAATAGGTCACATTTAATGAATCCTCCTGCACAACACACGACTACTAATTAATTATACGCTCTTACAGCTTTGATTTCGAGCAGCTTTGACTTCTCGAGTCCCATCTGGAAACCCGGTACTCACTCCAACGACGAACATTCCTTTGACAGCTCACTCTCGACTTAATAAATTTGTTACTGAACTAGTCCAACTCTTAGTTTTAGTTTCGTTTCCCGTCTGGTGTCCTACTTGTTCCTCGGGAAAGAGGTGGAAGGGACAAGGGCGAACTTCATCCGACATTCATC
The DNA here is from genome assembly GCA_031894815.1 of Creontiades dilutus. Lineage (NCBI taxonomy): Eukaryota > Metazoa > Arthropoda > Insecta > Hemiptera > Miridae > Creontiades > Creontiades dilutus. The sequence goes on from JAVIWC010008056.1 coordinate 445,547, forward strand.
GTGCTTTCAGAAAACCCTAGACAGTGGTATTTACCCTCACCCATCGTAACATCGTTATGACTCTATCAAATTATATTATTTCAATAGGATCTTGTCCTGAGGGTTGAGGTTGTAAACAAAATATCTTTCTAGCAGAGCTACCGAATAAAAACTCCCACAAGATCCAGTAAACTTGATTTTTAAGACCTATCTAAGTAGTAAATGACGTTTTTAACGTCGTGAGTCAGAAGAAGGCGACGTCAAATTGAATCTGAAAAGCTCTTTTAGAATGTTGAGTTTTTTTTTTTTTTTTTTTTTTTTTTGCCAACTATAAAAGGGGGCATTTAATAATTTTGTGCAGAAACCAGGGGTGTCCACAGGGGGGGGGGGGGCTATGACGCAGACTGCGTCATTGAAATTCTTGAGGGGGGGGGGGGGGTAAAGTTGATTGAAACAGTTTTTAACGTGACGAGATTCAAAAATATATTAAGTCACTAGATAGAACGTAAATATTAATGAACCTAGTAATCAATTTAAAAAAGGTTTTTTTTTCATCTGAAATGTGTAAATGACAATAACAGTGCTCGAATACGTCTGTTTTGTCTATTGCCGACTGGGTTTGAATTTTTCAATACACACATATATATTTCTTCTGTTAGAGTTAGATAAAACAAGGAGGGGGTACCAACTTACATGGGGGGGCCTTGGGGGGGGGGGGGGGGTTGCGTCATGAAGTTGGGGGGGGGGGGGAGGCACCTCTGCTGAAACTGTCATCAAAATCTACGAAATCCCAAACATTTATAACAGGATTCTATTTAGAACCTTGTGGTACTCGTTTTGTCGTAGAAAACGGAGATGCAAATACACGTTTACAATAGGTTGTCTCAGTTTCAGATTACTTCATTTATATCTCTATTGTAAGTATGTATATAAAATAAAGTCGTTGTTCGTTACACTAGTTAGAACACTAGTTATAAGTTTGACTGAAAATGGTGGGGAGGTAGCTTAAAATCGGGAGAAGGACATAGAATACTTTTTATTAAGTTCTGCTGAAGATTTCTCTGGGCAATTACTGACTATCCGTAATGGTCGAGCACCAGTCGGCGAATCCAGCGGATTGATTTCATTTCCTCAGAATTTCTGTAACTTTATCTCATCAAAAGACGAACTAATCAACAAAGTATTCCCAAACATGTTACTAACCACAAAATTAATAACTGGTTGAGTGAGGAAGTAATTTTGGGAGCTACGATTAAAGATGTAGATGACTTGAACTTCATAATTCAGAATGAAATCATCGGTACATTGCATTCGTTTAAATCAATTGACTGTAACTAATGAAGATGAAACTACCAACTATCCAATTGAATTATTGAACTCCTTGGGTGTGCCTGGCTAACTGCCGCTCAATTTACCTCTAAAGGTTGGCTACGTCTGCTTCGAAACATAAACCAACCAAAACTGCGCAAAGGAATGCGTTTGGTGACAAGGAAATTGATGAATAATGTGATTTACGGGACTATACTCAGAATAAAATTCGATGGTGAGGAAGTTCTCATTCCATGGATCCCGATGAAACCAACCCATGCCGCTTGAGTTTAACGACTTCAATTTCCGATTCGTCTTGCATTCCCCATGGTCATTAACTAATCACAAGGCCAATCCTTGAAAGTTTGTGGCCTGAATCTTGAAAATCCATGTTTTTCCCATGGTCAATATGTGGCATGTTCACGGGTCGGAAGACCTTCTGCGTTATGTGTGCACCAGATGATAAAACAAAAACGCTGCAAATTCATTCACTGGGGTTTATTATTCAATGATTCATGATTTGAATTTCTACTAAGCTTTGGAGTGTGCGTGTTTCACAGGTGATAGAGCGATTATTGAATTTCAGGAGGCACACAAATATGATCAACTGATCAATCCAAATAGGTATTTTGGTTGAGAACCGATTTAAGTGCTCTATGCATATCTCCTGAAATTCAATCATCGCTCTATCACCTGTGAAACACGCACACTCCAAATCGCTTAGTAGAAATTCAAATCATGAATCATTGAATAATAAACCCTGAAAGAATTTGCAGCGTTTTTATCAATTGCCTATACCTATTAATTATCCAGAAAGATTTGATCTTGATAAAATTTGCTCAAAATTTCGAGAGATGGCGCATAAATTGTTAAAAATTACGACAATTTGCTCATTACCAAACATTGATTTCTGAGTTTGTTAAATGTTGATTGAGGGTTTACTATTTGAGTTGCAGGTCAGGGAAAACGAAGATGCGGAATTCGCATTGATCCACGATGCCCTTGAAATCAAATACGAAGTTTACCGAGACTGCAATCTGACGGAAATCGGTGAACCCTTCGCTGAACAGCCTTACTCCATCGCCGTACAGCAGGGCAGTCACTTAAATGAAGAAATTAGCAGGAGGTTTGTGAGTTTACAATCAACAATACCTGCCTTATTGGTTCTCTTCGACGTTATCAATCAAATAAGATATTTTCACTAGTTTCAACCGCGTGAGTCACTGATTTTTGTGGGTTAATATGGAATCAATCGTTCATGTTATTATTTTTGTTTATCATTTCAATGATTAACAGGAGTACATCCAGTTCTTAGCGACCGTACCGACCCGGCAGTGGATGCATGTGGATGCAATGTTGGATCATGTCATACATCGGGAATGGTTTGAGCTACGGACCTGGGAAGGGGCTCATTCGATTCCTCATGGAAAGTTTTTCAAAAAAACGTCCAAATTTAGGCCGCCTTGACTTTTTTTTGAGGTTTTAGGGATTTTACAAAACTTTGGCAACCCTTAAAGGGCATTTTAAATTAAGTGAGAGAGCTGCCTAAAGAATTGGGGCATTGTCGTACCAACATGGATTTTTCCTGAATATTTCAGATTTTTTGCTCCAGCCGTTTGGGAGAAATCGTGTGTACGGCGTACGGCGGACGGACGGAAAAATTTTTTATTGCAAATTTGGATTCTACACCCTTTGAAACGTAAACAATGAAATTTTCAGGGGGGTTAAAATTTCTTTTTCAAGAGCGATTACGATGGTTTATTATTGAATAATAAACCAAAATGAGTTGTGGAGTGATTCGTTGTGGGCAAAAATAATAAAAGTACAGCTCATTAGACCGCTCCTTTTGACCTGTTTAATATGAATACAAAGAAATATAAAATCGGTTTAACGGTTTAGAAAGTTGAGTAAAAAAGACATCAGAAATCATTTGTTCGTATTTTTTCGTGCTGAATCACGTAGTGACTTGATTGTAGAAGGTAATGGAAAACAAGTGATCCCACTAGGAACGATGGAGTGTCTCCAGCAATAACTATTTTCAACACATGATCAGTGCTGTGGAGATAGTGAGGTTTGCTATGTCATTTGCAGCAGAGAAGAGACAAAATCTAACCGAAAGCTCACACAGCTCCGCGCGCGGGAGACCGTTGACCATTCCATATCCTTTAAAATGGTAAATTTCAGCTTTCTAGGTTGATTAGGACTGAAGATCGTCAGATCGTAGACGCCTCACAGAAGCTACTATGCTGACCGAGTGGAAATATCAATAAAACTGAATGCCTCCTTTTCCACTCCTCTTTTTTGAAATTGTACGTTTAAAAAAAATGGGCTCTATATTATTTTGTCAGTGTTCGATGGCGCAAACCAACTGTAATCGAAGCGACTTTGGGTATTACGATATAATTACGAATGAACTTCACAAATTCATCTATACTTAAATTATATTTATATAACTTACCATAGAGCCGTGTAATATTCATAATAGAACAGTTATCTGTATAAAAAAAATGCCTAATACCATTTTTTTAATTTCCACAGAATCCTTGATCTTCAAAAAGACCGTTATTTTGAGTCGCTTTCCGGGAAGTACTGGAACAGCACGATGAAAGGCAAATGTGACAGTTCTGACGAGGACGAAGGAATCACACTGGAGAGTTTAGGTGAAAAACATATCCTTCAGTTTGATAGTCCATAATTTATTAATAAATATGATTTTATTGTCAATAACCGCATTTCAATTTAGTTAATAAATGAGATCGCAAGAGACAATAGTTAATTAATGTTCTTTGTTGAATGAATGAATCAATATATAAAAAATTGTGGTAGGTGTCCCTTTGTATGGTCTGCGTGGTGAGTTATTGTCAACAATACAACACAAACAATAGTTGGATACTATTCAGATTTTTGAAATTCCATCGCTTTGATTTCACCCTTAAGATTGACTGAGATTGGTGCCGAGAACCCAGTCCCAACTAGAACCTAAATGTGATTTTTGACCCAAGTTTCATTGACTTTAGTTCAGTAGTTACGGAGAAAAGCTCCGAAACACATAATGGAATTAAACATAACATTTTTAACTGAATATTTTTTCTTGGTCGATAACAAAGGTTCGTTAATGAAAATAATAAACCAAAATCACGAAAAATGCAGTTCATTATTCAGGATCACCATCCCACACCTGGTCATAAATTTGTCACGGTACCTATCTCTTTCATTTACCATTTTCATGTCAAAATTGACGATATGGATAAAAACCTCTACTAAATTAATAACCTAGTTAAATGTACCTTAAATTTAAGTAGAGGCACATTTTAATTGTACATGTTGTACATTTTTCTTGTCATTTCATAGGTGGTGTCTTTATTGCGACCTTATTCGGGCTCGTGCTCGCGATGTTGACGCTGGGTATCGAAATTATCTACGAGCGGAAGGCCAAGAAAAACGTCGTAAAAGTCAAAAGCGCTAAACCAGAAACGAGCGAGAAGAAAGAAAAAATGCTGAACAACCCGTTTTTCAACGACGACAAATTGTTCAGCCGCGAGTTCGGGCACAATTTCCCAAAGAAACCTTCGAAGCTGCTCGCCACCAAGCCGAAAGTTAGCTTCATCACCGTGTTCCCTAGAGATCAGCTGTACTGATGTCAACCCAATATACCGATGAATTATTTTTCTATATTCTCTCATTTTGTCATTTCAAGCTCTCTCATAAAATAACCTAATCATGCCAAAATCGGAAATCATTGCATTTTCCATTGAGCAGAAGGTATCACGCAGAAAATATGACCGATCACTAATGTTATTTTCTCGGCAAAGTAATTAAATTACGTTTACAAATCGTTGAGGATTGATAAATAACTATATACTTCCTGTAGCAACCACCATAAATGGCTTATTCCGGTTTCTTACATCTTTGCTCACTTCGTACTATTGCAACCATTCTGAATTCAAATTTACATAAGTGATTATGGCATTATTTCATGTTTATTCGTAATATAAATAGTTAAATTATCTCTCTGCTATTCTTTGAAAAATGTACAAACAAGTAGATTTGATTAATTATTTTCTTGAATAAACAATTTTAATGATCATTGAAAATGTATTGTTAACCCCCACCCCAGCAAGGATACATGCGATAATCGAGGTCCAAAGGACCGTCCAATTTGTTCCTTGTACACAATTAACTAACAATTTTTCATCATATATAAAATAGCAAGCTATGTACTATGACTACTGTATTACCAAAAAATATAAATGAAAAACTGACAACAGCGGCTACATCCGAATATCGATTAATTGTATTATATCCTAAGTTAACCTATAAAGGGAAATACAATATTTGAGTTAGCCTCTATTAAACCCATATTCGATTATGGGTTTATACCTCAGGTCCCGGGTAGGAATGGGAATCGATAATCGATTTTCGCTATAAAAATTTTTCTCCGCTGATTATCGATTTTTTACAATCGATTGTTGCTCTCCGATTTTTCTCGATTGTAAGCCAACGCTAGTGCGGCCTGACTGCCCCCCCCCCCGTAACTGCACAGCTTGTTGACTGGAAGTCGAAAATCGGTAAAAAAAAATCCAATCCCAATCGATTTAGCACCCCAAAAAAACTAGATTATGAAACCCCGCTTATAAACCCAGATTGATCAAATACAAACTTGCATTTTTCTCGTTTTTTTTTGCAGGATATTAGTTAATTTTTGAACTAGGCGCCACAGCCAGAATGAGGTTTGAACCGACTAGCGATACAAGACAGGAAAATTAACGATTAAAGAGGTTTGATAGATGTGAAGTTGTGTTAGATCCATTCTGGTATCGCTACGTACAACACACATTTTACGGTACCCCACTTGCCCATATTGAAGAACACATTCATTGCATATTGATACCATATGATTACATTGAGAACTGGAATTTTTCGTATTTTTTTGCTGAAAATTGTGTTGCGGTGTGAAATTGATTTAAATTATCGATTAATCGACGATTATCGATTGTGAAGGGGCGATTAATCGGTGACATCGATTGTTGACTTCCGATGTTACAATCGATTGTGAAGGGCCGATTTCCCATCCCTAGTCCCGGGCAATTTCACAATATTTGATCACCCTTCGGTCACCCGTTTTAAGCTATGTTAGATATGAATCCCAGCACAACTCTGCTTTGCCCAAGTGCCTTCTATTGACCTCACATAAACCTAAACACATCCCAATGAAGTGAAAACTATTCTCTATTTCCCTATTGCTGCATATCGCACTCTTTTCCAGAATCATAGGGTTTATATTTCAAAAGTAGCAGGTCACCTCTCGCTTTCCCCACTAAGTTATGGAAGTTTATCGAAGAGGAATGAATAAAAACGCTGCAAATTCTTTCACTGGGGTTTATTATTCAATTTCATTCATTTGGCTTGCATTCATGATTTGAATTTCTACTAAGCTTTGGAGTGTGCGTGTTTCACAGGTGATAGAGCGATTATTGAATTTCAGGAGGCACACAAATATTTACATACAGATTTGGCGTAAAAATTGCATGCTCTTTCCAATGGTCACCTTATTTTCTCGTTAAGACCAAAATTAAGGGAGCTACGGCTGTTTTAGTGAGACAAGGTCTGAAAAGTAAAAAAAATCTTGGAATTGAGGGAAAACGAAGCCTCTGAACGAAAAATGTTAAGTGACACTTTCGATTGCAAATTAAACGTAAAATCGATTCCCCGAGTTTGTCCCATAATTTCACTAGACACCCTGTAGAAAGAAGGTAACTTACATTCTGAACGGAAGTTCAACAAATACTTTCGTTGTTGCGGCTGAAAGCTACAAATATCTTTACCGAGAATTGTTTTTCTTCTAAATAATTCAGTTACACGAGAGAAAAAACTTGTTTTACAAGCTTTATCTAGTGCGGAGCGCGGCCTGGTTGTGTGACTCCTAAAGGCGCGCCCCGCAGTATGTTAAATACTAAACCAAAGTCTTGACTGATCATAAAAACACATCAAATTAGGTAATCGACGGGATAACAAATAAAATACTAAGCATTTACAAATATAAATAGATATTTATTCAAACAGTAACTGGATAACATTTCCGCATGATACAAGCAAAATGGGGTAGAGAACATTCACGTTACACCCATCACTATCGATATTTCTGTTAACCGACTGAATAAAATAAAAGAGAACAGCCCAGGCCGAGCCTGAGGGTGAATGTAATCACACTTTCATGAATTTTCGGTCTGATGCCAAAAGTAACATCGATTAGGTGGACCTAAATAACAATAAAATAACCCACTCAATAAAATCGTTAGGATCATTCATTCTAGATTTACAGTCATGTACGTAATTAATTTCATGTCTTGCGCGGGTCATTATCCATTTCATTCACAGCGGGTATTCACCAGACGAAAATAAAAATAACTTGCTCTATAAATATGGTTTATAATACATCAATTTCGATATAATATACAGAATAACAAATTCGAATAAATACATTGCCTAAAACGTCATATCAATAATTGCACAGTAATAGTAATTCTTCAACTCGGCTATTTTTCGTCTGTTTTAAACTGGATTTTCCCCTACAAAAAACCGTAGAACCTAAGTAAATAATTAAATACAAGGTTTTAATATTCTTTAAATGACCGTTCAACTCGGAGTTCCCACCGCCCAAATGATAATCCTGATGATGAGAGGGAGGCGCTGCGAGTATGGAGCCGCCTCAGTAGCCCAGTTTTTGCTAACTGACGATGCTGCGGATCTCTCTGTGGAGGTGGCACAGGAAGTCGACGTATGAGGCGGAGCCGTCAAGGCCTTTGTCCTCCACGAGGAAGTGCTTCATCACCAGCTCCATCTTGTCTCTTTGCCGGACGACGGTCAACTGCAAATACACAACAACAAATCATAGGTGGGGCAATTCTCAGAAAACTGCACTTTTCCCGCCTGACGCATGTATAGTGCTAACATTGCATCGGTTGGAAAACTTATTGGTCGTAAACCACCCCCTCCGCTTAATTGTGTTTAGCTTGGTAGCCTAGACCATTAGCTCACAGTATGGGAAAGTAAAGAGACAATGACGAGCGCAAGGGAAGGGCAGGATAGCGACCTTGTCCTCAGCGGGTTCCCAGGTGTCTGTCAGATGATCACAGCTATTCAAACACTTGAGCCCTGTATCGACAAAGCGAGGCAGCTCGCTTCGAACGCCTCAGGACATCTCCCTCAGGTTGAGACATACGCTGTACAGCCAAACTGTAACCACGAATGCTCGATGCGAGCACGCAAACCACCAATCTAAAGGGGGTATCGACAGTGGACATGACTCCATCATATTGGAACAATAGTGAATGGAGGAACTTTAAAACTTAAAAAACGCTGCAAATTCTTTCACTGGGGTTTATTATTCAATTGACTTGCGTTCATGATTTGAATTTATACTAAGGTTTGAAGAGAGCGTGTTTCAAGGTGATGTAGCGATTATTGAATTTCAGGAGGCACACAAATATGATCAACTTATCAATCCAAATAGGTATTATGGTTGAGAACTGATTTAAGTGCTCTATGCATATCTCCTGAAATTCAATAATCGCTCTATCACCTGTGAAACCCGCACACTCCCAAGCTAAGCTTGAAATTCAAATCATGATTGCAAGCCAAATGAATCAAATTGAATAATAAACCCCAGTGAAAGAATTTGCAGCGTTTTTTTTTTCAAGAGCAATTACAGTGGAAAAATATTCTATTTAAAAATTTTTAATCTCGTAAGATGGAGCATGCATATCAGAATGCGTCAACCCGTGTATCGGCTATAAACCCTTTTAGGAGTTCGCTCCAGTATCCACATTCACTACATCACTAGATTACTGCGATCAAAACAAAAAATAATTTTAAAAAACGCTGTTGTTTTTGTTTTGCTTACAGTAACCTAGTGATGTACTGAATGTGGATGCAAAGTTGGCAGCATAAATTGGGCCATACATCGTGAATGGTTTGAGCTACGGGCCTGGGGAGGGGCTCATTCTATTCCTCAAGGAAAGTTCTTAAAAAGAAGTCCAAATTCAGGCCACCTTGACTTTTTTTGAGGGTTTTAGGGTTTTTGCAAAACCTTGACAACCCTTAAAGGGCACTTTAAAAAAATGTTATTGCAGATTTGGATTCTACAACCTTTGAAACGTAAACCACGACATTTTCAGGTGGGGTTAAGCCATTTTTTTTCAAGAGCGATTACAATGGTTTTTTATTGAGTAATGTGGATTCAAGTTAAGTAGTGCATTGAGTTTGTGGGGAACGATATGCTATCTACTCTTTGTTAACAAGTAAAACAGTCAAGGTAAAATGAACAAAACTCACCCTCATTGACCGATGGCGACTGGATCCAACCAAACTGATGTAATCCCTTATTTTCTCCGAGAGCGGATTGTCTAATACTGGGAGTCTATTCTTGTCAGTATCTACTTGTGAAGTGCTGGGCACGCCGAAAACAGCTTGCACCCATTCAGAAGGTACCGCAAGTCCAAGCCAAAGGAACAAGTAGATGCCATTATCTGTATAAAATGGAAACATTCAAGTACACAAGCCTCAAAAAGAATAAATTACATATTAAAAAGACATTTATCTATAACCATCATCACAATGCGTATACAGGGTGTTACACTTGAGCGTCTGACATCGTCCAGGTACCGATCCTTCAACCCTGATGTGTGATCGAAGTTCCCAGAGAATAGCACCTTATTAATTGAAGGTCATGAGAAAGGTCCTGCAAATCAGTTATTTTTAGTTTTTTTTACCATTCGATTCAGTGAAAAAATATACTTATAATCCGATGGCAAACCCTCTTTTCAATTTGGGTTAAAAACATGGGTTTCGCAGTAAAAACTTACGTTTTCTTCAAGTTTTCCGTAACCAAATGTCTCCACTAACTTCATCGTTAAATATTTTTTTGATTATACAGTTAGAAAGCTGGCATTTTGGCTTACAGACTAAAGTTCACCTCTGGATCGCAATGATCTGAGAGCGATTGAAAAAAAAAAGAGATTTCCTGAATTTGAACATTTCTCGTATTCAAGTTCGTTTTTCATCCATTTTGCCTATTCGAAAAAACGTTGGTTTTCCATCAAGGAGATGGAAAATGTAACTCTCTTTCAAACGGTATATTCACATTTGAGGTTACCCCTTCAATTAAGGGAGTTATGATAATTTTAGTGAATTAAAATCTTGCAACTGACATAACGAGAAAACTAAGCGGGATTTTAAAAAAAATGTGAGGACATAACTTCGATCTAAACTGGGCCCTACAATCGGTAACTGGCCGTTGGCAGTTAGTCAGGTGTAACCCTGTACAGTTCCCGTCCTGCTACAATGCAAAATTATAATTAATGGGAATCAAAATAAATTAAGGTATTGATTTGGAAGTGTTTTGACTTTGTAAACAAGTGGGGTGAAGGAAGTCGTGAATTGGGATTATGATTTACCCAGCAAATAAACTCCATCGTCAGCCATTTTGTCAGCTGAGCACCTGATTGTGGCAGGCATTTCCTCGCCAATATCTTCGATGGGAACCAGTCTTGGGTACAAGTAGACAGCGGATGAAGGAACGTCCATCGTGGAAACGGCAGCCATGGTGAACCATCTGTCATCGACCGTCATGTCCGATCCTGATGGGCACATCAAAGGCAACATGGAAAATATATTTTCTGAACTTTTTGGTTGATGCACACCAAGTAGCAATTTGATAATGAGACCGAATAAAAATTGTCTAGTTGGACAGTTGGTTTGAACTTAAAACCTTCAAATGAAATACTGCAAATTCTTTCACTGGGGTTTATTATTCAATTTCATTCATTTGGCTTGCATCCATGATTTGAATTTCCACTAAGCTTTGGAGTGTGCGTGTTTCACAGGTGATAGAGTGATTATTGAATTTCAGGAGGCACGCAAATATGATCAAATGATCAATCCAAATAGGTATTTTGGTTTAGAACCGATTTACGTGCTATATGTGTATCCCCTGAAATTCAATAATCGCTCTATCACTTGTGAAACACGCACGCTCCAAAGCTTAGTAGAAATTCAAATTATGAATGCAAGCCAAATGAATGAAATTGAATAATAAACCCCAGTGAAAGAATTTGCAGCGTTTCTTTATAGGAAACGTTTCCAGACTATTCCAGCGATAATTGAAATATGATGACCCTGATGTTTGTTGGTTGGCTGTACATGTTTATAAATGAATGACTAAGAATGAATAACAGGTCAGGAACTATTATAAAAAATGACAATCATGAAATATATGTAAGTGGGGCAAAACTAAAACGTTTCCAACAAATGAAATTAAAAAACTAATATACGCTCCACTCTGCTGTTCTAAATGAAAGTGGTCACACCACAATACCACAACCATGACCTCAATAAAGTCCTATTTCATTTAAAGGTTTTCAGTTCAAAACAACCGTCCATCAACAACTGTGTTAGGTATGCTTATACCAAAGTCTCATTCTTCAATGGTTGGCAAGTGTCTACGTTCATAGAAGAAAGTGTAGCAACTGGGCAGGAGTAAAACTAAAAATGGGGTAAATCCTGCTACAATTAATTCTGCATTCCCCTCCAGAATGCAAGGTGAGAGGGCAATATTAGAGGAGGAGGATATTTCATTTGATACATTTCAAATAAGGATGGTGTTTACTTGTAAATTACTTACCACCAGATACAGCGTCGCATTTAAGCATACAATTCATGTACAGAGGCAGAACTTTTAGGCATTCTGGAAGAATAAGTTGACCGGCAGAAGTGGGGGACGCACAATTCTTGCGGTAGCATGCGAGGATTTGGGCAGACCTTTGGATGTAGTTTTCTTTCAGGCTTTTTGGTGTAGCGTCCAACAACTTGTACACGGCTACAATATAAATGTTCAATGTAAGATACACAGTAGTGATACCCTTAATATCCTATTGAAGTTACCTTGTCAATAAGTCAGTAATAGAGAGTTTTTCCTCCCGGCGGTCAGCGACCATACAGTGCAAACCTAGCGGTAGTCGAGTGACCTAGACCTTACGCAAGGGGAACGCACTGGGAACTCAGAGCTTAAAGCGGTGTGGAAGCAGAACCAGGCCCGAGCCGTGTGGTCTCAAGGAAGGTTTCACTGATAACGGTGTTATAGAGTTAGCAACTCTTTCAGGAGATTCTTCGGCAAAGAGGGCAAAACCTTGATCTAACTTTTCAATAAAAACGAAACGTTGAGGCAACTTACTCTGATGGAGATGTTCGAGTGAGAGTAATTCATAACTCAAGCAGGAACGGGAAATGGCGGCCAAATCAAAACGTGGATGTCAGGTTATGATAAGGACCGTTTGACGACTGGGGGGACACACCGTAAGGAGACCACGTGACCTCTTGAAAAGTTATCATCTGCCATTCAACACCGTTTGCCACCGTAGGGAGGAAAACTCTCAATTATTATTTTAATTCCACTTGTGGAAGAACATTTGATAAGTGCATTACTGGTGCTACCCCTCCACAATCTAAAATCGGTAGACAAAATTTGTCAAAACCCACAAACCTAAGAATTTTTTTACATGATTTCAGTCAATGCTCAGCAGCCATGGATGACACTTTCCCTCGCGGGTCAATTCATATGTATTTAAATGAATTCATATCAACATATGATTTTGTCATTCTGACGAAGCTAACATGACAATGCTCAGTAGGGTTGTTTTAAAAAAGAACAACGTATTCAATAAATGGAAATTCAGTATGACATTAGTGAGTAAGAAATATGAAAATACAAAAATAAATTTAAACTGTTAGATTTTATCTAATTTTCTTAAAAAATGGTCTATTCTAATGGCTCCAAATTATTTTTTAAATAAACATTAGAAGACAAAGTTTTTGCCTGGAATCAGACACACGCACAAATTTATATATACAAATATAATTTTGTGTGAGTGTCTGAAACTTTGTTCTTTCACCAAACAATCAAGTTTAGAAAAGAAAGGATGAGCTTGTCAGACAGCACTTTTTGAGTACAATCGGTCAATCTTCAAAATATGTTCCTCAAAATGGTAAAAAAAGGTTTAAAATCGACAAATTTACATTTTTTCGCTGAATACCATTCTAAAAAGTTAATCAAACATGAACATTTAAACATTTATGCATGAAATCATGCTAAAAAATGTACTTCATTTCAATAAAATGAACTACAAATCGAACACACTGTGAAAATAGAAAAAATCCATTGGCTGCAATGACATGGTTCTCAAATTTCAATTCAATTCAACATAAACACAATATGATAATCCAGGAAAATTCGCTCTTACGTTAATGGGAACTTTTTCACAGTCACTATTTGCAGTATTATTTTAGACCTAAGGGCTCGTTCCACCACACAGGATCTTTGCTAACTAATCCAGTGATTCATTGCTGTCTTTGAGGGATAACTCTCCTTTCTGAATTATATCCCCTTCAACCCTTTATGAAAGAATGGACCCTAAAATGAGCGCTTCTCCTGCTTCATTAAAAACAGAGAAAATGACTGTAATATTCAGTTATATGATCACAAATCGTGGATCAAAATTCGACAAAATCCCCTTCAAGCTTGCGATACATATGAACTTGATTCTTGAAACGTCAACGCCTGATAATAAACCTGACGACATCAAGCATTACGGATATTCTCTGGGTGTTGAGGGATAATTGCCTCATCCCTTGGAAGGGGCAACTAGACCATTCCATCATCGCTTTGTTACAAGTTACATGGAAGAAACTAATATGATTAACCTTGTTTCAAGAAGAAGAAACTAATATGATTAACCTTGTTTCAAGAAGAAGTTCATGAGGGTGTCGAGCTCGCAAGTCTTGTAGAGTTCAGACATCTGTGAGCAAGCTTTCAGAGCCAGATTGAGGATCCTAATTCTTCTTTGTCCAGAAAGAGAGGTGTATAACAAGGCCGCTTGTACGTACACTCCTTCTTCTTCGTTCAGTTTGTCATCATGTTTTATCTCCACTGCAACAGCCTATAGAAACATCAGACATAATTATTGTTTAAAGAAAAACGCTGCTAAATCCAACACATAGGTTCATTATTTTTTGAATAATGCATGATTTCTCATGTGAAGTTTGGGGGGCCACCCTAAGGTTCAGAAATTGCTAGTATTTGCTAAGGGGGAATTTCTACGAATTTCAAACCAATTGTAATTGATTTGGCGTCCAAAATTAGTAGAAAATTACAACCCTCTTGCCTGTCAATAAAAATCTTGAAAAATCACGTTTTTGACCAGCGAGCTCTCTAGAAGTTAGGACCAACTAGACGCCAAATGGAGTTCAAACACGAAATAACGTATTTTTTGCATTAATTCGAAGGCCTTTAATGATCAGTATGGAGGACGGACATTACAGATCTCGAATTAATACACAGAGATGAAAATAATTGAATTAATTCGCCAATTACTTTTGGCAACCAAATCCGATATGCCACACGCTAATGGTACCCAGACGGGGAAGCTATGAGCTACACCTAACTAGGAAGACTTTTTCTTTTTATTTGTTTTTTACTCAACTAAAAATCAATAAATGAAAGAGAGTTTGAAGAATTTAGCTCTGCTACCTTATCAGGATCGATTGCAGCTAGTTCAATATCAGTAGTATTCGACATGAAGAAGTGCCCATAGAAGTCTGTTGGCCTGACACCCGCTGACGTCCTCACTCGCATGATGGCGTCAAAAGCGCACAAGCGTCTCACGTTGGCTCGCACGTCCGCCACAACACGATCACCATCCAAATCAGCCTGAAAAAAGTGAAATTTAAATCCAATAGGTTTGATAGAGTATCGTTATGTCAGGGTAAGTATTTATTAATGAGTATTCTGATGACGTTCTCTGCTTGCTCTAAATGAAATAGAATACTCTTTTCCTAATAATGAACTATGTATTTATTTAACACTAGATGCTTCACCAGTGAAGTGCGCTTGATATTTAAGTTGGGTAAAAAAAATCACGTCAACGGTTGAAAATTTAAGTTTTTGCAGTGACATCCCTTTTACAAGCATGAAATGCTCGTTTTTATCCAGTTTAAACGAACTTAAATCCGCTACAGAACACAGGAGGGGTGTGAGAATAATCGTTTTTTTATCCACAATGTTTTAATCAATGAAAAGAACTGTGCTGCGAAATGCACAAATCATTCTTTTCGAAAATCTTATAAGCAACGAAAAATAGTCTTCAAACTAGTTTTTGTAGAATAACTCCACGTTTTCGTTTTGAATGATCAACTTAATTTGCACATGTGTTGGAGCATTTTCTACATTACTTTTTGTTGGAGAAGATAACGAATTGAAACAGTCTTCCATATTCCTGAAAAACCTCTTCACGTTTCAGAATGGCATTTCCCATATACTTACACGAAAACAGAAACGCAAAGTAGGAAAAATTCTTATTTATACCTAACTTGACTTGGAAGAAAGCAGTCACTAAATTTACCTGAAAATAAGTGTATTTGTACACGTCACCACCCGTTAGCCTGGGAACTTGTCCAATAGTAGCCAGATCGATGTACGAGTTGTTGAAAATGTACAGATCAACGCTGCAACCAGCCTGAACACAATCTTGGGCAAGGTCGTTGTAAACTTTATTCTGTGGAGCTTTAGAAGAATACAAATTATTAGATAGGATTGATAAAAGCATGTCCAATAGTCCATCTCTGTTTTGCAACTATTTTACCACGATTGTATTGCTATAGTACTGCTTTGGCCTCTTCATTAAAAAACTAATTGATTGTTGAAATAAGTAAAAATTATGGTTGTAAAGGTCAGTGAAAACGTACTGAGGACAGATTTCTCCTTATCGGTTCCCAGTAATTTACGATCATCTCGGTTCTTGAGTTTTCCAGGAGCTTCGAAAACGGGAAGTGAAGAATGGAACACTAGTAATTTACCAGCACAACCTGCAGCCTAGAATGGACAAAAATAATCGATTCAACCAAAAGAATCAAACTGCTAAACTACTGATAAATCGCTGTTAATAATTCAACACTTTTCAAGAGGAGGCACACAAATATTATCAACTGATCAATCCAAATAGGTAATTTGGTTGAGAACAGATTTACGTGCTCTATGCATGTCTCCTGAAATTCAATAATCGCTCTATCACCTGTGAAACACACACACTCCAAAGCTTAGTAGAAATTCAAATCATGAATCATTGAATAATAAACCCCAGTGAAGGAATTTGCAGCGTTTTTGAACATATTATTAATTTTACTGAAGTGCAACAAGAAGTGCTTATCGAAGACAATTAAATGCATTATTTATTCCACAATGAGTTACAATCAACTAATTGTTACAATTGTTTTCCCAATAAAGTTTAGTACCCTGCATTGGGGAGGGGGATATCTTCCACTACGGCCGTAAACTGAATTAAACCTTTCGCAAATACTAATAATTGTGAAATGTTTAATTCAGTTTGCAAAAAGTTTAATTCTAATTTCGAAAGGGTTAATTCTAATTGCGAAAGGTTTAATTCCAATTGCGAAAAGGTTAATTCAGTGTGCTAGAAGTTTAATTCAGTTTCCTAAAAGTTTAATTCAGTTTGCTAAAGGTTTAATTGAGTTTGCTAATGCTATAATTGGCCTCATAGCTCAACTCGTCAAGGGCTACTGAGCTACACTCGGTCAGAGGTACCTACCAATATTTTTGGAACGTCTCATAGACTTCACTGGACTCAAATGGTTGGATTGGCACTGATAGTCCATCACATTAACCTATGAGAACCTGTTCTTTTTCACAAACTCACCTTAAATCTCAATATTTCTAAAGCTTACATTAAATCTTATAAATACGCACTTTCAAAGCTTCAAGACCAGCTTGAATAGCAGGAGCTAAGATTGTCTCAGTTTCTTTTGTATCAGCAAACATGGTGGGGATCTGCTGCATCAGCATATCAATAAGTCCTTCGGATTGTTCCACATCAACAAGAAATCCATCTAGGAGAGGCATGAACATCTCCTGGACATCACCCACAACCAACATCTGAGGCTGTCCTAGGTTAGGCTGTAAAAGTTCAGATCACTTCGTTAATTCAGAAAGAACCTAATGTATTTTATTATAAATACATCAACAAGTTCACATAACATTGATCAACAATCATGTGAGTTTTCCTGAATATTATATAGGCATTTCGGTATATTATGTTATTTTATAAAATGTTTTCAATTTGTGGAGAATCTTCCATAATGTACAGGGTGGTTCTTCCACGTTTCATTTCTTCTATTTGATAAACTGTAACTAATATTCAAGCTAAGGGCTAAAACCTGGTCAAAAACGTGGCTCGTAGAGTTTTTTAACGACGTAGGTAAGTGGTGGGTTATTTACAGGTGATTTTGGACGTCAAATCGATTGAGAAGTCTCCAAGACCAGTCCGAGTTTATCTAGCGCATTAGGTACATTCGATTTTAAAGACGAAAATGCTGAAAACGAGCGTGAATTTCGATATTTTAAATCCCAATTTTTTATTTTCTGATTTTGATGACTTGGCAGTCATGAAAAAGTTGAAAGGGAGGGGGAGGAATAAAGGGGGCTCAAAAGTATGAACCTTCGTGAAAAAAATTCGCAGCGTTTTCATTAGAGCTACAATTTAAGAGTAGTAAAATCCAGTCGATTGTCTTCTTACGTTCATATTGTAGAAATGTACTGAGCTGTTGTATGTGATGAAGCCAACTCTGAGTGAAGATCTTTCCTGTCCTCTCTCTTTGGGAAGATTATACAAGAAGCTCTTCATTTGAGCACATAAAAGTGAAACCAGACCTGATTTCACGTTGTTGTAAGAGACGTCAATGAGAAATATCAACGCCGGTGGTTTGGGTGGAATGTTGTCCTGCAATAAAAACATAGTCTCGTAAGTTCAAAATAGAGGTTCCCAGGACGTAACATTTCGCTGATTGGGATAAAACGAATGATGGGGTGAAACTGAGGGCTCAGAAGTGATTCCCTAGAAGAAGATTCTGTCAAGCGATGTCGTTGTCACAGTGTTTTGACTCAGTGAGTGGCGGATTGAAGATGTTACTCCAGTGGTTGAAATGTTTACAGTCTGGCTCAAGAGAAATACGTATTCAATTGTGGATCAAACTTGCGTACGCTAAGGTTACCAATTGGGATGATCCAACATTTAAGATATCTTGGCAGAAACGGAAGAACAGGGAAAACCTTCCTAAACCATTCGGCTACCAAGACCGATTAATGAAACTTCATCTATACACTGAAATAAGTATCAATGACATTAAAAAACGATTACAGGAGTACAATCCTAGCATCCATCAGATTTTCAGAAGGTCCTAAGAACCCTTGTATCATAAACAATAATAGAACGAAAATGTATAGTATAACTAAGTAACGATTTAATTGGGTTATAATAGAACTAAAACACTAAAATTTTATCAAAACATGAATGCTAACTACTAACAAATATTATTCACATCACATGAGAGACAATCTAAAGAGGTGGTAAGCCAAGTCTTTTTAGGCAATGACGAAAATCACTGGCCCTCCTGTCACGGGCTCCCACCTATTTAATTGAACCCCTTCAAGTGAGAAAGTTTCTTGGTACGTAACCAAAATATCTTGTAGAGCTGAATTAACTTCTCTCGAATCAATAATTCATTCCGTTCAATTGTATAAAGAATATTTTCACACCGAATTAACAAAGCAAGCAATGGCTACAAATAAACGTAGAACGTTGACGTAGTAAATACACTTACTCGGCAGTACTCTTTAGTTGCTACAATGTCGTAGGTGCCTAGCATCAGTTCTGCACGCTCATATCTATCCACTCTCAAGCCAGTGTGGTCCAAATGTTGGAAGTACTCAGGTGGAACTACAAAATAAATTACAACCCACTAATGCCAAGAAGACAACTTTTGTTAAGAAGCAAACAATCTTCATTTACTAGGAATGACAAAAGTACAATCAAAATTGTTTATACCTTCAGTAGTAGCTTTGCAAAGAAGACATGAAAATCGCCTGCCCCCATCGAAAAACTGCATGTTAGGGCACATGTACGCTTTACACCTGATACAGCGGACTGGACCCATTTCTCCGAAATCAACCAGGGGAGGTGGTTGCTCCTCTTCTAACAGTTCTGCCATCGGGCTGATGACTAATGCAAATGGTGCAGCCACCTGGAATCGATACATTTCTCTCAATCTTAGTCAGGAGAAAATTATGAAGGACAAGGAAATAAGCGAACAATGAAGAATCAAAGAAGAAATAGATTTCGATCACCAACCCGTTTCATCATATCAGCGTTTACAGGCACGTTGTACATGGTTGATCTCATAAATCTAGGGCTGGAGTTTCCTTGGTCAACAGCAATGAAATCCGTAGTCACAAGAGGTGGCAGTTGACCTTTTTGGTTGGTGTAAAATATTCCCGATTTTGAACGTTGATCTTCTAAAATGACATCAATCTGTAACACAATAATCAATCTGTAACATGAGTTGACAACCATAATTTACTATCGATGCGTTCTCATTTATTTTCTCGGAAGTGGCTTACAATCCCGATCAATAATATAAAGATCACTTTTATTTTCCGGACGCTCCAGGAAGGACGTTCCCAAAACTAGAAGAATAAAAGGAGATGCTTACACAGGGTGATACGCGAGTTATGTACAACTTCGGTGTATTACTTTCAATAATGAACCTTTGTAACCGACCATGAAAATCATTGTTTATCCCCTTCAAAGTTGTGGTTTGACATGGTTGGACTGCGTAGATTTCAAATGTCTAAGGCCGTGTCCTACGTGAGCGGGAACTAAGCGATACCAGCGGGTCGGGTGGGTTCAGCGTTTTTTGCGGGGCGGGCGATTTTCCGATCAAACTATGATACCAGAGTTGTGCGTCCTGCGTGCACACGCTCTATCGCAAATCGCTAACACGCACACGCTACACGCGGCTTGAAATCAAATCGGTTTGATTTTTTCTCGCTACTCCCGCTACAATCGCGCGATTGTTTACATCTGTTGTCAAGGTTATTGGAGTTGTCCAAGTCTGTAGGAGTCAAAATCATTTCTCAAGTGCTTGCGAAGTTAGTCAGAACAATGTTGTTGTCACTTATCAACGAAATAAGAAAACAAGAATAGGCCGAAGAGTTATAAATTCCCCGAATTAGTTCTTTAATTGATAAATTTCATGAGATGGTTGCCTCTGCAAACGTTTATTAGAAATGTAATTGAACAGAGCTGGACTACTTCAGGCCAACGCAAATCGTCTATCTCTGTAAGAAATTCAGAAAAAACACTAGTCGTATTGATTGACAAGGTAGGTACGGAACTAACCTAACTAAAACGCACTCTCCTCCATTCGCGGCATCGCTCGCACATAGGACACTAGTGGCGTTTCCCGCTGTAAACGCTTGCACTCGCGTAAATCGCCGGTATCGCCAGTAACGCTGAAATCGCCCAACTCCCGCTCACGTAGGACGAGGCCTAACTAAAAAAAATCAGTCTGTCCGCCGTCAGAGCTTCTGAAAAAAGAAACTACTGGACCAAATCGTACAAAATTTGCCTCGAAAATCCAACATTGATCCGGGATGTGCCAGAATCTCGTCAACTTGATCAGTCAACCCTAAGGGATTCTAATTAAGGATTACACTTTTTTAGATCGACATCTCAAAAACGTAAGAGGATAGCTTTTAGTTCGATTCAGATAGGAATTAGTCCCGTGAACTGAATGAGGTGCATATGATCGCTCACCATTGGAAAATCCTCGTCTTCGGGTCATGAAAATAGAAAATTAACTTCGTAGTAAAAATGAGGTTTGAATTCGGAAAAACATGGGTTTTACGTGAAATCGATGTTTTTCACCTAAAATCGACTTACTTTAGAAAAAAATAGGTTAGCATCTTGTTTTTTGTACCCTTTTTGGTCGAATTGAATTGTGACTCACTCGGGTCCCCACATTCAACAAACGACGGATTTTCAGGTATTTTCCCTTGCGGAAGGGCTGAATCAAAGGTGACTCTCGAGTTTCAAGTGATTAGTTTCTTATTAATTTAAAATTTCAACAGTGGTTTTAGCCGTGAAAATTCCTTATTAGTAGAGCAAGGAAGCCTGAGAGTAGTCATCTTCCAATCCAGCGAAAAAATAAACAAAAAATCAGATGCCAATGTAATTTTTTTGAGGACGTCGATTTTGGGGGATAAGCATTTGTCGATTTCACCGTATAAAAAAATAGGTTTTCCCGCATTTAACCACAGTTTCTCCAAGAAATTAAACTGAAACTATAACATCGATTTGTTTGTGAGAAAGCTGATCTTTTGGCGCGGTTTTGTGGAGAATCGCACAGTCCTGATACGAACACGAATAAGGTTACAAAGCAGTTAAAAATAGGTAATTTTGTCATTTTTACCAAATTCACGTTATTTTATTTTCTTGTCTCAATCAGGCCTGAAAATGTTTTTAAGACATTCAAGAGACGGGAGACTTAACACTCTTTCAAACGGTATCCTCACATTTCAATGAAGGGAGTTTTATTGCAATTTTATACTGTGGGAAATCCCACTTTCATAGCTTTTTCTCACAAGTCAGAATGAAAACTTTTGTAAGAGCGTAGCAATTTATGGTATGGTGGCAATGAACTTACCGGACTGGGCATGAGATCAGGGTCAAGCTTTCTGACCGGTTGCTGCTGATTAGAGGGATAGCTGGGCTGAGCAGCAGGAAACTGCCCCTGCTGGTTCATATAACCTGGTTGAGGGGGATAACCCCCCGGAGGCGAAGAAACGGGAGGATAGCCTCCTTGGAAGTTTTGGGTATTTTCCTGAAAATTGAACAAATTGTTCATTTGAAATCTAGGCATGAAATTGAGCGTTGTGTACTGTACATTTAGATAAGTTGGTACTTCGAATGTATTTAAAGTTACGAATTACTTGAGGATAACGCTGTTGCATAGGAGGGCGGGGGGCATTGGGATCAGGAATTCCATTCATCTGTGGACCTGGGCCACCGTTCAATGGAACTGGAGGGTACCTTCCAGTACTTGGCATGGGTGGCATGCCAGGCTGACTCATTTTTTGAGGCCCATTCACATTCTAAAATAGAACCAATTTTAAATAATTTCAGAGTGTAATAAAAAAACATGTTATAAAGGATGGCAAAGAAAAAATGATAAAATAATACTGAGATATTTTTCTGTGAACAAACATGATGAGTACTGACCATTTGTTGATTGGCAGCCATGGGAGGTGCAGGCCCATTCACACTCATTCCTGACATCTGTCCGGAAAGATTATCTACACTAGCTGGGTTAGGAAATGTGGTCCCTGGTCTTGGTGGCATAGGCATCCTTTGCTGAGGAGGAGCTCCCATTCCTGGGAGAGGGCCGCCACCCGCGAAATTGTTAGGGGGCATAGATTGGCCGTGAGATGGTGGATGAAGTGGCTGGTTCAGAGGGGGCTGACCGAATTGCATTTGTGGATTATTGTTTGAAAGAGGTGGGCCACGAAATCCTTGAGGAGGTTGGCCAGGTAAGCTGTGAGGCGGAGGCTGCATTTGCTGGCTTTGTGGACCTGGTTGTTGAAGGGGCATTTGCTGACCAGGTGGACCATGTTGTTGATGTTGAGAAGGCACTTGCTGGCCGGGTAGACCTTGTAGTGGTTTCTGCTGGGGCAGGGCACCTTGCTGTGGAGGTGGCATTTGCTGGGCTGAAAAACCTGGTTGTTGAGTTGGTTTTTGCTGGCCTGGCAGACCATGTTGTGGAAGAATTTGTTGGCCTGGTGGACCCTGGTGTTGAGGGGGCATTTGCTGGGCAGGTGGGCCAGGTTGTTGAGGAGGCATTTGCTGCCCAGGTGGACCCTGTTGTTGAGATGGCATTTGCTGGCCAGGCAGACCCTGTTGTTGTGGAGGAATTTGCTGGGGAGGTGGGCCAGGTTGTTGAGGAGGCATTTGCTGGCCAGAAGGACCCTGTTGTTGAGGTGGCATTTGCTGGCCTGGCAGACCCTGTTGTTGTGGAGGAATTTGCTGGGGAGGTGGGCCAGGTTGTTGAGGAGGCATTTGCTGGCCAGAAGGACCCTGTTGTTGAGGGGGCATTTGATGCCCTAAGGGGCTCGTTGGTTGAGTTGACATCTGACTGGATGGACTTTGTTGATTAGGTGGAATGTTGTGAGCAGCTTGACTCTGTGTTGTAAGTTGAGGATTGGGCATAACTGGTCTTTGTGGTACAACAGGCATACCAGGAACAGGTTGATGATTTTGCAGAGGAGATGAGGGAGACATATTTGATGGAGGCATTGCCATGTGAGGACTTTGGTTTTGTGAAAGAGGAGGAGGAGATGCCACACCCATATTTTCTCCAGGTTTGCCAGCTGTAGTTGTAGATGCAGCCTGCGGGTTAAACATCCCATGCTGAGGAGGGAAAGATTGGTTTTGAAATCCAGTCCCTGGCTGAGGTGGTACAGGATTACCTTGGTTTGGTGTCATTCCATAACCTACAACAGAATCCTAGATTAATCAAACAATAGATCATGAACATTCATCTTGAAGCTGATCTGAAGGATTTTCTCAATTAAAAAGTAGTTTACACGGGCAACGTTGGTAGGGGTGGTATTTACAACGAAGGAGTGAATCTAGAGGATTGTGATTTCGGCAAAACCATCCCACGAACTTACCAGTTCAGTTCATTGAAATCAGTACGAAAGTTTTTGTAGCTTACACAAACCAACTTGACATTTTTTGGTACAGAGAAATGTACAGATACAAATATACTGACCAGGAAAAGCGTTATTTTGGGGTTGTGGAGGGAAGGGCTGCTGGCTCGGAGGAGGCTTCTGCTGTCCAGGGTTGGGCATGCCTTGAGGCGGATATCCCCCGTAAGGACTTGGAGGCATTCCATACTGCTGAGGGGGGGCATATTGAGGATTCATCTCCACATCAATGTTCTAACTCAATCTGAGAACAATAAAACCAAAACAGTAAAACACAACAAATAAGGAGTCCCAAACAAATAGGAAGGTATTTTCCCAACAATACTGCTCAACATACAGCTTTCAAGTTTCGCAAATTACCCAAAAAAAAGAAAGAATAAAAAAGTGTATTAGAGCCGTTCAGTGCAAGGTTTAAAAATGCCCTTAGTGGAGAATAAACCTACACTACCTAATAATCATGTCATTTATTTAATTTTATGTTTTTAAAGAATTGAATGGGATACATAAGCAAATTGGGATACATCGGGAATGGTTTGAGCTACGGACCTGGGGAAGGGCTCATTCGATTCCTCATGGAAAGTTCTTGAAAAACGTCCAAATTTAGGCCGCCTTGACTTTTTTTGAGGTTTTTAGGGATTTAACAAAACTTTGACAACCCTTAAAGGGCACTTCAAATTAAGTGAGAGGGCTGGCTAAAGAATTGGGGCGTTGTCGGACCAACATCGATTTTTCCTGAAAATTTCAGATCTTTTGCTCCAGCCGTTTGGGAGAAATCGTGCGTGCGTACGGTACATGGACGGACGGAAAAATTTTATTGCAGATTTGGATTCTACACCCTTTGAAACGTAAACCATGAAATTTTCAGGGGGGGGGGGGGGGGGGTTAGAATTTTTTTTTCAAGAGCGATTACAATGGTTTTATTATTGAATAATAAACCAAAACTTGAAGAAAATCGATCAGAAAGGATGACACTTAACGGCACAAAACAAAACAGAGATCCCCCCCCCCTCCCCCCTAGAAAACATATTGACTATATATAGTCACAACGATCAAATTCGATGAGGAACCTGGTCAGCAGACAGACTAATTCTTAGGTCGTATTTCAGGGTTTTGTCCACGAGAACGAATTTGAATGAACGTAAAAGGTCAAGGAGAGCCTCATCTAGGGCAACGAACTCGTATCTTCTATCAAAAAGGAGAGCAGATGATGTTATCGTCAGTGACGGAAGTAGAACAACTGTTTCAGTGTTCAGTTACTTTTAAAAGAATTCGATCAGTTCCGCAATAATAATCATAGGATGGCGCTGAAATACAGAATGAATTGAACTATTTACACTCTGAAACTGCAGTTTAGTAATTCTTAGGACTTCGACTTGACGACGCATAGGCCCTGATCAGCTGAGATGCTCATAAAGCTAATTGCGAAGCTATTTAGGCTCTCAGCTGTAATTAAGTATGTAGACTCCTCAGGTCTTTTACCCAGGGATGCTCCGATTGAACCCATCATTTTGACACAGAAATATCCCTAACTAATTGTTCCTTTTCGGATCAAATCTGCCAGGGATGGTTATTTTTGCTCCGGAGTGGATTAGAACGTGAATTTCATGAGCACAGCGTTTCACATATGCACATAAAATTATAACGTCCATTTCTTTTACAGCAGCAATAGATTTTTGGTTTATTATTCAATAATAAACGATTGTAATCGCACTTGAAAAATAAATGTCTCACCCCCTCTGAAAATTTCATGGTTTACGTTTCAAAGGGTTAGAATCCAAATCTGCAATAAACATTTTTCCGTCCGTCCGCCCTACACACGTTTTCCCCCAAACGGCTGGAGCAAAAAATCTGAAATTTTCAGGAAAAATCCATGTTGGTCCGACAACGCCCCAATTCTTTAGCCAGCTCTCTTACTTAATTTAAAGTGCCCTTTAAGAGTTGTCAAAGCTTTGTAAAACCCCTAAAAACCTCAAGACGGCCTAAATATGGACTTTTTTTGAAGAACTTTCCATGAGGAATCGAATGAGCCCCTCCCCAGGTCTGTAGCTCGAACCGTTCTCGATGTATGGCATGATTTATGCTACCGACATTTGCATCCATATTCACTACATCACTAGGTTACTGCGAACGCTGTTGTTTTTGTTTTGATCGCAGTAACCTAGCGATGTAGTGAATGTGGATACTGGAGTGAGCTCCTAAAAGGGTTTATAGCCGATACAAGGGTTGAAGCGTTCTGATATGCATGAAACGCTGCTAATTCTTTCACTGGGGTTTATTATTCAATTTTATTAATTTGGCTTGGATTCATGATTTGAATTTCTACTAAGCTTTGGAGTGTTCGTCTTTCACAGGTGATAGAGCAATTATTGAATTTCAGGAGATATGCATAGAGCACGTAAATCGGTTCTCAACGAAAATACCTATTTGGATTGATCAGTTGATCATATTTTTGTGCCTGTGAAACACGCACACTCCAAAGCTTAGTGGAAATTCAAATTATGATTGCAAGCCAAATGAATGAAATTGAATAATATACCCCAATGAAAGAATTTGCAGCGTTTTTCTTCTTTCAGTTTCCAGTTGTTTTCCTGTATACCTAAGGGTAACTTCAGTTTGCGCTTCACAACAAGAAAAATGTTTTTTAACCCAACAAAACGAGGAAAACGGAAATTGGATGCGAATTGTAGAGCTTAAATGGATTGGGTAACACCCCCTCCATCACCCGACAGAAAGTCAAAATGTCCGCTACGATTGGGGCTGAACAAAGAAGAATACATAAATAGGTAAATAACACCAGATGAAAATAGTGAAGGTATTACGATTCAACAATATTAATCCCTCCATTCACCCCCTTCTTTCATGAAATTTTCAAATCCTAAAATAAGTTTAAAAAAGCGGGACAGTAGACCTCTATGCTTCTACAGCTAGATCATTTAAATGATTAATTTTACACATTCAAGTACCGAAGATGAAAAATTGCCTATGCAACATACAAATATGGGATCCTAGCTCAGAGGAGGGGAGCTAGTAAACAGAGATGAAAGCTACGGCTGGGGGGGGGGGGGGGGTACCAACAAGGGTTTGGTACTCACTAAGCCTAACCAACTCCCAAGAAAAATCTGCAGATTCAACCAGAGCACCAGAGAGGCTAGTGCTTACCAAGGTGGCAGGTACACAAATGACTCCCTCGGGCGGACGGAAAAGTGGTGATGCCGGGATAACAAAGGGCGGAAGGAGCCCACCCGAAGGTTAGTTGAAGCAGTGTTGAGCGGGGGGGGGAGACTGCCCGCCCCCTGTCTGATTCTATTAAATGATAACAGCATTCTTCTTTCAAACAGAAAGAAAATCGATAGTACAATTTCTTTGAGCAGATGGTTTGTCTGTTACCCCATCCATCGTCCTTTCTGGCAGAAAATGCAGATTCTGTTTACCATTAATGATGGAGGTTCAGAAAGGACAAACATTCCCGGGGAATGACCCGTTTACAACATCAAACCCATACGTCAGCTGACAGGTCAGGAAACAAATTTTAGTGTTGGCAAAAACTCTACGATACGTGAAGAGGGACAATGGCGTTGCTGCAAGGGTACTATTATAAACATTAATAATAGATTTTACAGAATTATTCTGAAACATTACCGACAGATCATGCTTAGAGATACAGGTAACATACCTGTATGTGTATCAACATTTTCAGAGCTACAAGTTCTGAGAGTTGAAGATAATTTTACCCTCTACTGTTGAAGAAGAACTGCGTGTTACTCCTTAATCAATGAAGTTTAAGCAATCATGTTTACTAACCTATCTGCGATAGTTCGGAAGGTAGGTACGTACGACAAAATAGCTAAGTATTTGGCTGAATTTCAACTAAATGGGTTATATTTTTATACAACGATCTAAGATAAACAAATGCTTGAGACTAGAATTGGCTGTTAGATATTTCACCAACCCAGCATTCAAGTTTTCCATCTTAAAAATCCTAACATACGGATTCATCTGAAATTTTGGGAGCCATGTATCAGGCACTTTCATTTCCAACGTGCTGTTATCAATTCTGGCGGGTACCTATCCACTTTACCGTCGGAGAAAATTTGAATTAGAAACAGTACGGATGTCCCTGAAACAGCTAGAGAGCATAGGAAAGCGAAGGATTTCTTAGTAGGCAAGACTGCAACTGACCCCAATGTACAGCCTACACTCCCGTCACAACTTTAACGTGGGGCTCCAACGGTGTTACTATCAACTTAGAATGCAGGACAGAGAGAACGGTAACTAAGTTAAGTTTAAAAAACGGAAGCTTCTCTATTAGCAAAATCTCACAAGAAAAATGACGATTATAAATAAAAATGGTGTGGCAATTACATCACCAGAAACAACATTACGTGCGCTACAAACTAACGATGACTTACCAAACCAATATAAAACTATCCGCGAGTGAATCAGGAACCACTAACACATTGTTTTACTGAATTTCAGATATAATAATCATTAATGAAAACAATAAACAAGAAATTCTTGGAGCCGTCAAACTTCGAACAGCTACGGAACTTCCCTGCCACGTAAGGGTGATCTGCACTTGCGCAGTGAAGCACCACCGTCCACTCCACTGCTCGTACACGTCAGTTTTCAAAAAAGGTACCTTCTGTCATGGGAAAAAAAGATTTTTCTCTATGAGCACCTCGTGGTTTCCGATTTCGTTCATGAAAAGAGGGAGAAATCTTTATAAAGCTGAATTTTAGAGAAATAAAGTCAAGTTACTCGTGAAAAGTAAGGAGATAAGTGGTTTTTAGTAACGTCAAACTCTCACCATTAAGTTCTCAATTTATCCCGCTGTAAGCGCTAAAATCGCTAATGATTAACATTTCTTCTTCCCATTCGTAGCAACGTCAGAGTGGGTGTGTGCGGATGATCTGCTTTCCTGGCCGGAGTGCAACCAGTGGAACCAAATCAGTCAGTAAACGTAAGTTCTTCTCTTCTTTTACCACTGAGTTTATAATAGGTGTATCTGTAGTATTCTGTAGTAGCCACTATAAATTGTACAATTTTAATGTTCTTGTTGAAAACAACAACTACACGGTGATGACGACTTTATGGATACTCTTTTCGACGCCTAGCTCTCTCTGAAGGACGATCTTTCATTCTAATTTCTACTTCATAACGAACCGTTCAGCTTGTGATCTGTATAGTATTTTTACCTTTATTATTCATTAAAAGCGTTTCAGTTATTGAATAGTGAAGTGGTTTATTTCATCTCGAGCTGTACATCCACTGAGGTAATGTAGCCATTACCCATTTGACTAAATATCGTAATAGTTCTAAAATTCTAGTTTATACCATCTTCTTGTAAAAAAAAACCAAGAATTTCCCTCCCCCAATATCCCACACGTGTCTCCTAAACCCAGACACAATAGGGAACCAAAAATGAAAATCAGTATCAGGGTAGACCCCAACGTGTTGTATATATTTTTAAGGCCCACAAATATGATCAACTGTTCAATCCAAATAGGTATTTTGGTTGAGAACCGATTTACGTGCTTTTTTAATATTTGATGAATTATATGGAATTGAATTAAAAGGGAAATAGAAATAATTAGCACGCGCTTAATAACTTGAAATCGTAAAAGTAACATATATTCATGTAGAAAGGTTACAGCATTGTTGCTACCTATTGTTGTTGTTGCCTATTTAGTGGAGTGGCATACACGACAATCCTCCCTGCATTTTTTTTTTTTTTTTTTTTTTTGAAATGGCAAATTTTAAAATAATTAATCACAATACTTTTACATACCATATAGAAAAATAAAAATACACTTTGTAAGTATTAAAGAAAATATAAGAACACTCTTGATTAGTACATGATATTCCAGCTCAATAAGTGGCACATTTGATAATAATGCATTTAGTCACTATTGGGTGTTCGATTCATGGTGAAGGGGATGAGGGCGTGTAAATAGTCCTGGGTTTTCTAATCCTCAGTGGATATCTCCTCTCAGTGTTATTTATGGTTGGAGGTGCAGTTGTGGTGGGTGGTACTCTTGATGAAATTGGTGACGTCCATACCCTGGAGGTAGTCGGACTTGGTGAGGTGGTAGGTGAACAAGAACTTCTTCTAGCATGAGTAGTTGAAGGTACTCCTGAAGTCACTCGACTACTAGTCCTCTGTCCAGGTGGAGTTGGGACGTTTGACATGTAGGTTGATGCGTCAAAGATCCGCACTCGCCTATCATCACCTCCAACAGCTGTAGAGTCAGCTTTTACTGGGCTATGCGCTGCTTTCAACTGGTCTAGATGGCGTTTGAAACGTCGGCCATTGCTTTCCACCTCGTAGTGAAGGTCACCTAGTTTTGCCACAATTACACCTGGCTCCCAGGATTCAGAATTCAGTTTGTAATTTCTGAAAACAACTATATCACCAGCAGAGAATGTCCTGAAATTGGGGGTGCAGTTGGTTAAAGCCCGTTCATCCATTCTCTTCTTTAGGTCTGGCTTTACTTGATCAAGTCTGGATCGGACTATTCTTCCTAGAAAAAGCATAGATGGTGGCTGGCCTGTGGTCATGTGCGGAGCTTTATGGTACTGGAGTAGGAAAGAATTTATGCAGTGCTTGAGTGTGTTTGTAGTAGCACCAGCTGAACTCAGTGCTCTTTTCAAAGTTTGGATTCCACGCTCTGCTTGTCCATTTGTGGAGGCATGATACACTGCTGAATTTTTGTGAAATCTCACACCCTGCATCTTTAGAAAATTTTTGAAATATTCAGAAATGAACTGAGAACCATTGTCGGATACAACAACCGTTGGGACTCCAAATTGTGCAAATGCTGATTCTAGCATATTGCAAGTTGCTTCAGCCGTAGTGGAGTTTGTCACATTGACGATCATCCATTTGGAATAAGCATCAATAATGACGAATAAATATTTTCCGAGAAGTGGTCCAGCGTAATCCAAATGAATTCTTTCCCACGGGCCTCGAGGGTATTCCCAGTGGTGGGTACGTACTTTAGGAGGTAAATTTGAATATTTAATACATACGCTGCATGATTTTGCCAATTCCTCGATATCCTGGTCTATTGACGGCCAATATACCAATGATCTCGCCAAACCTTTCATTTTAACAATTCCAACGTGTGCAGTGTGGAGTTCTTCGAGTATAGACTGTCGAAATTTGGGTGGAATCACTACTCGATGTCCCAGCATTAAGCATCCTTCGTTAGCTGAGTATTCTGCCTCACATCCTTTGTAGCCAGCTGCTTTAAGGTCTACTCCCTCTTGAATGAATGCGAGAAGTTTATTCATGTGTTGATCCTTCAAGGTTTCGATGGCAATATCACGAGCAGTCACTGGAATTTGTTGTATCTGCATCTGCATGAACTCATCAAAATCATCTCCACTGATGTCACGATAAACATGCACGGAATTTTGGTTGGCTTCTTTTCCTGAACTGGTGTGTGCAGTCCTGGACAAAAAATCGGCATTGGCATTATGTGAACCCGGCTTAAATTTTATGTCATAATTGAAATGAGACAGATAGGCTGCATAATTGGCGCATCGTGATAGTGTGAACTGTGGAAGGCTAGCTTTTGGTGCAAAGATATGAGAAATGGCTTTATTGTCTGTACAGATTGTAAACTTCCGAGCATAGAGGTATGGAAAGAAGTGTTTCACTGCCCATACTACAGCCATTCCCTCTTTATCTATTTGCGGATAGCGTTTCTCTGTTTCGGTAAGTGCCTTACTTGCATACGATATGGGGCGTTCACTTCCACAAGGCATGATGTGCGATAAGACAGCGCCAAGGCCCTCTGGACCTGCATCAGTAGCCAAAACTAAAGGCCAAGATGGATTATAAGGCACAAGAACTCTATCTGATGCAAGTTCTTTCTTCAAAAAGTTGTAGGCTTTTCTTGCATCATCTGTCCATATGAATTTGTCTGCAGAAACCATTTTACGCAGTGGCGCAGTAGCACTTGAAATATTAGGGATAAATGAATGGTAATAATTTACTTTTCCGAGGAATGTACGGAGCTCGGCTGTATTTCGGGGAATAACTGTATTGAGGAGCGCGTCGACGTGTTTTTTCATTGTGTGAAGTCCTGAAGCATCGACTGTATGGCCCAAGAAATCTATACGGTCTAGTAGAAATTGGCATTTGGATCTCCTTAGTTTCAATCCTGCTTTGTCCAGTTTATCGAACGTTCGAGCCAGTGCATTAATCATACCCTCTTCAGAATCTGAAAATATGACAATATCATCAAAAAAATTGAGAGCACAATCTAGGCCTTGTAAAACCGATTCCATTCGGCGAGCCCAAATTGCAGGAATGTTGGCTACACCATATTGTGCTCTTGTTGGTTGTACAAGTCCGTGTGTAGGGGTATTAAGTGTCATAGCTTGACAAAAACGTTCAGTACATGGCAGGCTCATGTAAGCATCGGTGACATCAACCCTAGAGAATTTTGATGCTCCACGTAATTTGTGGAAGAGCTCTTCAACTCTGGGAATGGGATGTTCATCCACCACAAGTTGGGGGTTGAGAGTAGCCTTGTAATCGCCTGTAAGTCTCATTTTTGAACCCTTCATCACAATATGTATCGGTGAAGCCCACTCCGAGGTCGAAACTCTTTTATAGTGCCCAGATGCGATCTTCTTCTCTATTTCAGCTGCAAACGCATCTCGAAGTGCAAATGGTATTTGACGGGCGCGAGAAAATTTGGGGTGTGCTCCTTCTCTAAATGTGACATCAGCTGGGGGGCCAACAAGAGTACCGGCCGTATCACTAAATAAATTTTCATAATTTCTCAACAACAAATTCAACTTTTCGTTTATAGTGGGATTTATGGGCACTGGATTGTTGACTTGCATGGTATTTTCAGAAATTTTGAAGAATTCCTCGAACGAAAGGAGATCAGAAAATTCAGGAATCCATTCCCTCCCGAATATGCTGTCGGTTTCAAACGACGTTACATATAAATTTAATGGTCTTGTCCGACCACGAAAACTGACGTCAACGGGCACATATCCGAGGCAACTGAATTTATCTTTTGTGTAGCTTACAAAAGATCTAGTGGACGGCAAAATCTGATATTTAGGGAGTATTTGGTCCAGGATGCATTTGTTGACCATTGAGCAAACTCCGCCTGTGTCCAATTCCATCGATATTGGTTTTTGATTGATCAGCACAGAAATCATAGCTGGAGGGGGTCGCTTAGAAATAGATATTTCAGCTACGCAGTTACAGGATACATCTTCGGAGAAAAAAGTAATCCCTGAGGAAATTTGTTCACCGGTTTCCGTCACCGCATTTTGTCGAGTCCATTTCGTAGGATTTTTATTTGCCAGCGAGTTGACGCGTTCAGAACTCGCGGATTTATAGAATTTGCTGGACTTACAGTAATTTTCCGCGTGGCCGGTTCTTGAGCATTTTCTGCAAATTTGGTTGCGATATGGACAATTATTCCGCCAGTGTTTGTCTCCGCACCCGAAACATTTGGAAGGCCCTGATTTTGGATTGTATCTCCCATTAGAAACACTACGATTTCTGGATTTTGATCGCCGATTGCAAGAATACGATCTACTACGTTCCCTAGGCCTGCTCGCATGAGCAAATTTATGGATTTGTTCAGCTACTTGGTGCT
This sequence comes from Creontiades dilutus, assembly GCA_031894815.1. Classification (NCBI taxonomy): domain Eukaryota; kingdom Metazoa; phylum Arthropoda; class Insecta; order Hemiptera; family Miridae; genus Creontiades; species Creontiades dilutus. The sequence goes on from JAVIWC010008056.1 coordinate 479,132, forward strand.
TCATTTCAGATGAGGCAGATTTTGTTGCTTCTAAATTAATAGCAGTTTCTAGGGCTTCATTGAATTTCTCTGGCTTCTTTAAAACGATTGCGTCGCGGATGCAATCATCTTTTACTCCGTGAATGAACTGTATTATTAAGGAGTAGTCAAGAAAATTTCCGAACTCACAGTCACGGGAAGCGGCCTTCAATCTTCGAGCAAATGACACAATATTCTCTGTTGGGTCTTGTATGATTTTGCGGAATTTAATTGCTTCACTATATTTATTAGTTTTCGCCTTATAGTAATTTATTATGGTAGTTTCTATGGCTGAAAACGATTTCTTATCGGGTGATTCCGGGAAAATACAGTCCGTTAAGGTTTCAACTAACTCTGGGCCCATATGAACACGAAGGTAGCGGCTCCACTCCGATTCTTTTATTCCGCAAAGTTGTAAATGCAATTTAAAACGTGAAAAATATGCCGCAACTGTTTCATCTCCACCTACTTGGTATTTATCGAACTCGAACGCAGGTACCGGCGATCTCGTCTGTGCTGTGACTAAAGTCGCCACTATTTCCGCCAACTGCGATAACTGTGATGAAAGATCCGCCGCCATCCTAAGAAACAACTCACCAACCTCGTCGCCACTGAAATGTCTTTAATATTTGATGAATTGTATGGAATTGAATTAAAAGGGAAATAGAAATAATTAGCACGCGCTTAATAACTTGAAATCGTAAAAGTAACATATATTCATGTAGAAAGGTTACAGCATTGTTGCTACCTATTGTTGTTGTTGCCTTGAACGATTCGCTCTCAATCATGGACCTCATGATCTTAGTGATAATAATCAATCTAATCGTACGAGTAAACTATTTATCTATCTTCATGTAAGTGTAGTATCTACTTGAATTTGCAGAGTCAAACGGCATTTTTGTCGTTGGTCAAGACAAGACGTAATCATCAGCGATGCCTATCAACACACCGAATCTCACCGTCGATATTGACCCTATCACTCCAAGTACGTATATATGTATACATTTACTCTAATTAGGCGTATTAATACGTCTCTGCTTAATATGAGGGTACTCCGTTTATATGGTCTGGGTTACTTGACCGAAAAAATTGTTTGACTATTCCCGCTGGACGTACATTTGTTAACGCGGCGGTCCACATTTTAATTGACTACTTTATGTAATATATATTTGTACTAGGGATGGTACATCGACATCGATATTATCGAAATATCGATGTTTTGGCTCCGATAACATCGGTTTGGTTTACTCTTCACTCACTGAGAAAATTCCATCAAGTGTGCTTGCTACCTAACGTGAAAAAAAAAGAAATATTAAAAATTCTTTCCACTGCTGCAGTATTAGCGAATTTTCAAAGAAAACAAAAGTATTGTCCTCGGTCGAAAATATTTTCAAAAAATGTTAGCACCAAAATCCGTCTCAAAGCGTTCTAAATCCAGAGAAAAAGCTCAAATTAGCACAAACATTTCATCTAAGCTTTCAGAAGGCTAAGTTTGAAGATGGGCACAATCGCCTCACTCGAAGGGGAGATTTGGGGCATTTCAAATGGGGGAAAATTACCCGAAAACCCCCGAATAGGTGACTCTGGTTTACATAGGTTTTATCACGCTAAACACGATGGTGAAATCGGATTGGAGATATCTCAATCCATTCTCACTAGAGCAGTTTGAAGATAATAAAACAAGGTAGATGGGCAAAATTGGAAAACAAATTATGAGATTCTTCAGCTTTCAAAAATTTCCAAATTAAAATGAGGTATCACGTCTGAAAATAAAATTGTTTTTTGCATAAATTTTCCTCATGCGAAACTAGTTTGGAAATTTGCTCATTTCGTCATGCTACATGACTGGAACTTTTTACTATCTTCTTCAGCGTTGAAATATCTCTAAACTGAGATATCATTTGTCTCAAAATAAAACTGTTGATTCTGCATCAATATTCCTCATAAAAACCGTGCGATAAGGATGCTGTTAACTGATAAGGACACCGATATCGAAAATATCGATAGTATTAGAATTTTATTGCCACGACCCTTCTTCCATCCACTCCTGATTTCTCAGGTCTATTTGCTGATGATCTCATCTACGCAGTAAGAGACATAGATTCCCATGCAGCAGCCAATAAACTCCAGGTACTCATCACCAAACTTGGACACTGGTTTAACCGATGGAGATTCAAAATCAATCCTACTAAGTCACATAGCGTAACCTATACAGTACATCGATGTACCTCTCATTTTTATGGGACGAACCATAAATTCAGCTGATTTCCCATAAATATCTGGGAGTCATATTAGATAGGAAATTGACTTTTGCAGCCCATATTTCAGAAATAATGAAGCGATGTACCTGTCGAATATCCCAACTGAACTACCTGCTCAACAACCCCGCTCTGCCCCTTGTAAATAAAATACTAATATACAAAGTCTTCATCAGACCTATATGGACTTACGCAAGTTCCAATCTGGGGGGCGTGCTCATCCTCTCAGTTTTGACGGCTGGAACAGCAGCAAAATAAGTTCCTGCAGAGACGAATTGTACATGCTCCACCGTTTGTGAGGAATGCGACAATATACAAAGATTTTGACCTCGAAACACCTCAGGAGTGCCGCGAAGCTGCAATAAGAGCATTTATTTCGAGGAATGCAAACCATCCCAACAACCTTGCAAGCGAAGGTTTCCTTCACCCAGAAAATCCTAGACTGCAGCGGCCTCGACATATACTGGACATGGTTGAAATGTAAAGTGACGTAGTGATAGATAAACATAGTACTTTTTCCATGTAAAGAGTACTTTGTGTGTTAGAATTGAGTGCGTTCAACATGTATCATTGAGGTATATTTCTTAATTGTAACGGGTCTCAATAAAACTTAACAAAAAAAAAGTTCAGTATCTGACACAATAGTAGGTACCTATTGATGATAACTGGTTGTATAAAATGATGGGATCTTTCATGGGACTGGGAAACTTGCCCAGTGGAAGTGGTTTGATTAATTGTCTTGATGGCTTTTCTCCGCAGCTGTCTCTGGTGGGTGCAAAGATAGATCTATAATTTTTGGTCAGCACATCTGCTTACGACGTCCTTAAGAAATTACTTGTACTTATGTATGATTCATCCGTTTCCCAGTTAAAGATGAACACTTCCTCCTACCTGAGACCCGAAGTTTGGTTGCGGAAAGCGTGTGCAGTCAACACAGCGAATCTTCATCTCAGAGAGCCAAGATGCACATCGTCTGCGTTATTGATCTCACGCAGGCTGATAATCTGATTCAACGGAAAACCGCTTTAGACGAGATTCGTCAAGCCAGTATCTCTGTAAATGGCTTCCTTCAGCTCATCCAGGTACATGAAATATAGTATTTCACCATTTTTTATGACTTACAAAAAAAGGGAGGTACTCAATTCTACTTACAGTATTAAGGCGTCGGCCAGAACATGTCCCTCAGCATCTCTCTCCATGAATCGCTATAACAAGCTACATCCTTAATCTTTCGAGATTGTCTAGACAATTTCAAAAGATCTTTACGAGGGAGCTTGGTGCCTCAATCAACTTGGCTGGTGTTCCCTTTTTAGGCTGATGTTTTTCACCCGTTAAACCTGAATAAAAGATTATGTTTTGCCACCAGGGAGGTAGGAAACTTGGTTATCTTCTGAACGATAGAATCGGATTTTAAGTTACTTATTCTATAGATTGAGTTATGATCATTTTAGTAAAATTAAGTGGAAAACACACTAAAAAAAAACTTATAACTGACCCAATTTGAAAACTAAGCAAGATGTAAAGAAAAACGTGCGGGACAACTTCAATAAGAAAAAGACTAGTATCGTTACTTGAATAGTGTCAGTCAATAACTTATTCTTTGTTTCAGTTTGAAAAACTGGATTTTGGAGAAATGAACGTCCTTGAAGCATTCTACAATGCTGACGTCGCCATTGTAGATTTTTCCATTCAAGAACAGCAGAGAGCCTTGTACTACCACTTGGGTGTCCGAGAAAGTTTCAAAATGAAAGAAAACTTGTTGTTGTACAACGACATTGATGAAGAGGCATCACTGAGGCTAAAGGTGAGTTGATTGCTTTTTCAAAACAGTCACAATAGTGGTAATATTTTACTAACAACAATAGTGCGACGTATCTCCAAAAGAGAGAAAGAGAACGGGGACTAAAAGGAACCACAAGGAGAATATAATCGGTTCGAACGTAATCATGCTATTGGATTTGATAATTACAAAATGAAACGAGATACTACAAAATGAAATTATAAGAAAACAAAATTCGTATTGAGCCAATTTTGGCATAATCGAATCCAATTTGTCATTCGTTTTTATTAAAATCTCTGAAATATTCTATTCTAAGTTACAAACGCTGCAAATTCTTTCACTGGGGTTTATTATTCAATTTCATTCATTTGGCTTGCACTCATGATTTGAATTTCTACTAAGCTTTGGAGTGTGCGTGTTTCAAGGTGATAGAGCGATTATTGAATTTCAGGAGATATGCATAGAGCACTTAAATCGGTTCTCAACCAAAATACCTATTTGGATTGATCAGTTGATCATATTTGTGTGCCTCCTCAAATTCAATAATCGCTCTATCACCTGTGAAACACGCACACTCCAAAGCTTAGTAGAAATTCAAATCATGAAATTACCATTAGGAAAAATTTCACTGACCAGTGACCTGAACCACAGCACTTCCTGAACGCACTGACTGAGAGCCATGTATTCAGCGTCTACAGTACTCATGGCTTCAGTAGACTGACGCCTAGAAAACCACGACACAAGCGAACCATTATACACAATCTACACTCCGGAAACTGACCGTCTTTCAGTCAAGGAGCTTCCCCAGTCGCTGTCACAAAATGCGACCAGTTCAGGATTTGACTTGTAGCACAGCTTCTAGTCAGCGGACCCTTTGAGATACCAAAAAACTCTTTTGAGAGCTTGCCAGTGTTGAGGTTTAACTGCGAAGCAAATATCAGGCCTCGACACTTGTGATAGGTAGAGCAAACAGCCGACTGCCTCCTGGTATGGTACTTTTGGGTCGAAAGGCTGAACTCCTTCTTGAACCTTCAGGTAATCCAGATTGATCTCCAGTGGTGTAGAAACTTTCTTGCACTCTGCCATGCCAAAACGCTCCAACACCTTTCCGATGTAATCACTTGGGTGTATGTCAAAGTATGAGCTGGACGGTCTCTCGTGATTTGCATACCGAGAAATTTTCTTATTTCCCCAAGTTCCTACATCTCAAAATGCTCCTTTAAGCCCGACTTGATCCTCTTCTGCATCTCTTGATCGTTGGAGAAAAGTAGCACATCGTCGACCCAGATAGCGTTAAGAGATGCCGCACACTGAGGATGGCAGTTGAGTTAGGTATTTATATGGTGCTTAATCGCTATGTGCAGAAAATATAGGGTAGCTCGAACCTTGGGAAAAGCTGGGTCTGGTACGAAGTGAATGCGGCGACCCTGCCACCGTTCAATAGAACGGCTCTTGTGACAGAACTGTTACAAGAAGTTACGCTGCCCTCCGGATATTTTCTACAGACATTATACTCTAATCTAGTGTATCTAATTTAGTGTAATGTAACTTGACCACAGTAGTTAAATTCTTTTGATCTGAAACATTTGTCTTTTTTACAGCTCACTTGCAAGTCTTACCATTTAATTTATTATCGGTTGTGTGAAAGTGGAACGTGTTTGTGTACTTACATCGGCAACCCCAAAAACGACCAACCGTTTGAAGCCACTAGATTATGGATTCGCCTGAATAAAAATCTACAGGAGGTGGAAGTTCAAGCAAAGTAAGGAATTCTTGAATGAATTTACTAACTTAATCTATAATATAATTCTCCGTAAGCTTCCAACTATTCAAGCTGTGATCACTTGAAATTTTTAATCAAACCTCCTGTCCTCAGGCTGCATGGATAATCTGCAGGTAGGAGAATCAAATTAGTACGATTACTCTGGACATGGGCCCTACTCTTAGTTGTCTATGTAGAAAACTTGACTACTCCGCGATATATTATGGAAAAAATTTAAACAGAGCCCAATTACTATGCGTGTGAGGCGATCGGGCTGGCTGGAAATTAGGATACCCTGTTTGGCCATTACTGACTGACATTTTGAAAGCTTCCATCTTTGTAACGTTGTTTGTTTTCCAGAGTCCACATTAAGGAAAAGTTTTTAAATGATTTAAAAAAGGCAAGAGAAACCAACACAACTGAAGAGCTTCGAGATATTTTAAGGAATCTGAGAAAACGTTTGGATGATCCGAGAGTTCTATGTTGTGAAGTTGTCTACAGCATGTTGATATCGTTCAGAGATATCCAGGTACGTTCAAATATTTTTTAGGACAATATTATATTTGGAATGTTTTCACTGTGAATCTCATTCATTAGAAAAAATATGATATTTCATCAAATTATAGTTATAATTAGCTTTTTCATCAAATTATAATATTTTTTAGGACTACGATTCTATGGTTCAGCTAGTGGAAGATCTGCAGACGATTCCTAACAAAAATGAGTATTTGCAGACACCCGTTCTCAGATTTCTTTACCCTTTTGCCCTGAACAGGTTTGTTGGTAAATGTGATCTCTTCTTTTATTGTAGCTTTGTTCGTGTTATGTTTTCTACGAGCTGAGCAACGGGTCCAGGGATGGTCGTTGTTGAAGGATTCTGAACCCCTCATCACCAGGAGTGGTGACTGCCCCATTCAATCGCCTCTTTTTATAGTATTTACACTTACACATTGAGGGTGGTTCAGAAACGTGGTGTATTGTTCAATGTTTGTGCTGGCCAAGAGTTCGGTCTATATCCAGCTTATGAATTTGCTGCATTCTGCCAGAAGCTGGGATAGTTTAAACTGTACTCTTATGTTCGACCATTCCTGATTTCCCCCAGTTCTGGCAGAACGAGCTCATACTAGTATTAATGATATCGTGTAACTAGGGAGTGGATTGGAATGGGTCAACCCAGTGGTCAAGCATTCTCTGGGGACCAATAGCCATCCTTGAAGAGCCACTAATTGCCTCTTCCACTTTTGCTTGGAACAATTGCCTGTTACCTTAGATTTTAACAACTATTCCAGTCATTCTTGAAGGAATTATTAACAATATGATCATCTCGACTAATTTACAGGAGAAATAAAGAAGGGGACAGAGAAAAGGCGCTAAGGGTTATCGAAGAAGCGTTAGAGAAGAAGGAGAATCACATTCCCGACATGGTTTGTCTATGCGGGAGAATTTACAAAGATAAATTTGTCGAATCCGAGTACACTGATAATACCAGCCTTACCAGTGCCATCCACTGGTACCGAAAGGGATTCGAAGTGCAGCCTAATGAATATGCTGGTATCAATCTGGCTACACTGTTAGTAATTCAAGGAAAAGAGTTTTCTAAATCAGAAGAATTGCAGCATATTGGTAAGGATACATAAGTACTTTCTCAGAACATTTTAATAAATTACTGTCTGTTTTGTAAACATAAATTAAGAAGATAAAAACTCGTTGCTTCACGCCCCACCAAAGGCTAAGTCCTCTGCACTCCTGTATGTTTCTGGTTTGAGCCTAAGGCTAAAACTCAAGAAACACGTGTGATGGATATGGTTACTTGGCCTGCAAGCGTCTGGGTCGTCCTCTGAGCGTGGCGGAGCATTATCAATGCATTCAGCTCATTGGAAGGGGCAACTATACCATTCCATCACCTCACACATGTTACATGCTTTTCAATATTATTCTTATATAATTCCTGTGAGGCCCTCCGGCGTAACAGTTTCTGGGTAGTTAGTCCAAGGATGAAACATATCCCGTGTTATAATCAACGCATTCGATGTTGGTTGAATGTGTTCAGAAAACCTGAATGACATTACGATTCGTGGTTATTAATCCAATTTTGATTTTCAAATAGGTATGACTCTGAACAACCTTATTGGGAAGAAGGGAAGTTTGTCGACACTCAAGGACTATTGGGACGTTGCCACATTTTTTGAAATAAGTGTATTGGCTGAAGACTACGGAAAAGCTGTCCAAGCTGCCTCCTGCATGTTCAAGTTGAAGCCTCCTGATTGGTAAAGCTTGAATTCAATTATAATCGCGAATCATTCATGGTTTAAAGGTATTCGTGTTCTGAGAGTTTTGAAGATCACCCGTACTAGTGCGTCAACAGATGCGTCAGGGGGTATCGTAACGTAGGCAAGAGGGGTGCTGTGTTACTTTACATTTCAAACTTTGAAAAGTTATAGCTTTTCCAAGTCAGATTCGAAAATTTCCAAACCAATTTCAGAAATTTCCATTTCAATTTCAGAATTTTCCATTTCAATTTCAGAATTTTCCACTTCAATTTGAGAAACCGCTCCCACCCGGATATTGATCACATTCTGAAACTGAAATGGAAAATTCTGAAATTGACATTGGCATATTTTATCAATTTCGATGAACCAGTCCTTCTCACCTCTCGTGATAATTTTTTAATTTTATTAATACATTTTGTGTGCTTACCTACTTATTTCCTTCTCTTTGTCCCACTTTTTTACCCTCCCACCCGTATATTGATCACATACTGAAATTGAAATGGAAAATTCTGAAATTGAAATGGAAAATTCTGAAATTGGTTTGGAAATTTCTGAATCTGACTTTGAAAAGCTATATATAAATTTTGGGACAGTTCACTTACAAAATGTGAATTTCAGGATAATTCAATTTGAAAAACTTTAATTCCAGTTAAATTTATTGTACAATTGAAGAATTCAAGTAACTTTCACAAAAACTTGGGTAAATTGTGGGGAAAATCCCAAAAAAAGTGTGAAATTGACAAAAGATGGGATTATTTCTTTATTTCTGTTCTATTTACGTTTATATCCGTACTTATTGTATTTTCATGAATTATTCATATTTTCATTTATCAATATCCGCCCTTCTGTGAACAGGTTAGGTATCCAGGATCCATATATTTGAACTGTATTAAAAAATATTGTATTACATTTTTCTGAGCCATGGGTACCGCCCATTATATTCATGTTGTCATTTATTGCGAGTATTGTTAGATAGATAGATTTCTTTAGTTAGTTACATACAATTTATATGTTACATTCTTCAATTTAATAATAACTGAGGATCTAGCTGTATATTGTAACACTGTACCCTTGTTTCCTTGTGAATCAGGTTAGTGTGTTAATTCTTCAATATTTATTCACTATTCACGTACACTGTTTTAACGTTTTCTGTTAATATTGCACAGGTATCTAAAATCTACCATTGGGAACATCACATTGATAAACAGGTTTAAAAAAAAGACGGAGGAAAGTGATGTTACTCCTGAGCTGCAAATTTTTTATTTTTGGATGGATTATTTGGTTTCTGCCCTTGAGAATGATCTGAAAGACACTATTCGATTTCCGGTGTGTTAAATCTTTTCTTACCTTCGTAGGTGTTCAACCGGCTTCTACTAAAACACTGTGGGTCCTAACTCCATGACCTAACAATCGCTTCAATCCTTGAACATGTGCTTTGGTGCTATAACAGTTTGGAATCTGGGAAAAGTCTGCTCTGCTTGTATGCTTTTAAAGTTGTGTTCACTAATCCATCACGAATACTATCAACTCCATTCTAGTCATTCACGCATGATTCATCGTTCGGGAAAAGATATTAGTCTTTCTTCAATTGTGGAAGATCAAAAAGAGATTTAAAAACGCTGCAAATTCTTTCACTGGGGTTTATTATTCAATTTTCGTTCATTTGGCTTGCATTCATGATTTGAATTTCTACTAAGCTTTGGAGTGTGCGTGTTTCACAGGTGATAGAGCGATTATTGAATTTCAGGAGGCACACAAATATGATCAACTGATCAATCCAAATAGGTATTTTGGTTGAGAACCGATTTACGTGCTCTATGCATATCTTCTGAAATTCAATAATCGCTCTATCACCTGTGAAACACGCATACTCCAAAGCTTAGTAGAAATTCAAATCATGAATCCAAGCCAAATGATAAAATTAAATAATAAACCCCAGTGAAAGAATTAGCAGCGTTTCATGCATATCAGAATGCTTCAACCCGTGTATCAGCTATAAACCTTTTAGGAGTTCGGTCCAGTATCCACATTCACTACATCACTAGGTTACTGCGATCAAAACAAAAACAACAACAAAAAACGCTGTTGTTTTTGTTTTGATCGCAGTAATCTAGTGATGTACTGAATGTGGATGCAAATTCTGGCAGCATAAGATCATGCCATACATCGGGAATGGTTTGAGCTACAGACCTGGGGAGGGGAGTTTTGGCCGCAGTAAGTCTAGTTAGTCTACTTATCTTTCCCTTTCGTGTTAGATAAGTGCTCGCATTCTGCTGTTCTATCTACAGTATTTGCTCTGCATATTGGTTACAGAAGATTTTGAGCATGATTCCTCTAATAAGAAATTGATAACGAAAATGGAATAACTTCGTCTAAACAATAACCATTCGTGTATTTTTTAAGACGATGCAACGAAAAACTTGTTGATAATGTTGCATGCCGTGGTGTGCAATCCGAATGTCTTCGTCCTCGTTGTATTGCTTTCATATATCAACCATCTCATAGCTATGTGTGTGGTATTACAATTCCAGTAATATTCCGATTTCAGTTTCATTACTTGGACGGACTGACTGTTTCTGTGGGGCTTCAAGTTGTTATCACATTAGATAACTTTCTGTCACTTTTTTGCACAAAATTATTTTATCTACTTTATCGCTCATATGTAATATATATACTCAGGTATAGATCAAGCTAAGCTAGGATTAGTTGTGAGAATTTAGTTCACACAAAAGTGGGCTTCTAATGAGATTTCGCTTATAGCTGGACCACAAAACCCAACAACACTCTTCTTTTGTGTCCCTCGTATGCAGTTAAAGGTAGCTCTTAAGATGGAAAGTGCCACTCTGGTCCCTGGCACTGTCGTTACGTATTGCCTCATTCGAGAACTAATCCCCAATGTTTGGGCTTTGTGTGTCAGTTCATTATCTATTCTGGGCACTACAATAGAAACTTTGTAATTCTCTTATAATCTATCACATTTGTCTATCCGCCTACCTGTCAAGCTTAAATCCACCTTTCAACTTCTCTGCTTTTGTTCTCCCTTATTCGCTGCCAACAATGGATTATATTCTGTTATATTAACTCGAAAACCTCCTCAATGCGTTCTCAGTACCAGTTATTTTCACTTAAGTTATTTAGCTCACCAGTTGGGATCTGTTCACTATTAAAAAATGGATCTGAAACTATTCATTCACGTTTTACCTTACTTTTGTAGGTGAAACAGCCGTCAGCGTTGGATTTGTTGGGTTGAGGCGTTTTCAGTTTAAATGTATAACTTTTGGAAAAATACTATTATTAAAAAATGTGTGCAGTTATTGTGACTGGCAATCGTTTGCAGGTACTGATTTTGGAACCATCGAAGGTGTTCATGCCCAGTTATGTAACTGTTAATTTAGGAGCTGACGAGAAGTCGTTAACTATCAACAATTTATGTGCCGAATGTATGAAAGGCAACTGCAAAAAGATGCACACTTGGGATTTCACGGCCAACATGATCAGGAGTGTAAGGTAAGATGGTCTTTCAATCATCCTTCATTTGTACCCATGCTCATTTCGTACTATCCCTCAATTTATTTTCCTCCACAGTTTGTACAAACGGGATGACCGCTGCCTTTTCCTTTACGTTCACCAGAATTCGGATGATTTCCAAATATTCTTTTCTTCCGTCCTGCAACGACAGAGATTCTATGAACTCCTCTTAGAGCTGACTGCTGATCTGGAAGGGTTGCTCATGGATTTAAATGCCGACGCTGAAACGGAACAAATTAAAGTAAGAACATTATTGTATTAATTGTATTATGGGTAATGTGATGAATTTGAACAAAAAAATAAATTTCCTCTATAGTTTTGAAATGTGTTAGCAGCTATACTATCTAGGCATTAATTTTACCAACACACTAAAAAGGAAAAGCTGTTTCTAATGGGCTTGAGACGGTGGCTACTATTCAGCAGGTTTACCGTAAAGCTGGTTTGAAATATGTCATTGGAGATTGGGAAAGACTCTTCCTCAGTGGTGTTTGCCACCGCTCTTCATGTTTGAGGCCTTTTTGGAGGTCAATTTGCGCTTCTGGAACGAGTTCAGTTTAGATCATAGAAATCATACTCTTCCTGGCTTAGAACACTCCTGAAATCTGTGTGCGTAGAGAGGTGAAATTTGTACAAACTAAAGTGGACATTTTCGAAAAGGCTGTAGTTTGGGGTTAGTGTGAGTGAGGCAAGTTTCCCTAGTTTCCCTTGGTGAGATTACTTGAACTGGCTTCACTTGAAATAATTGGGTCTCAGTAAAGCCACTGAGCTTGCAGCCCGTGAGCAGCTTCTGGCAACTCTACCCACAAGGCAGCAAAGAACCATTCAAAGGACAAGAGAGGCGTCCCAATGACTCAGTCCTCGCATTGGCGGCAGACAATTTCGACTTGTCGCAATCCCAATTCCGCGATGAACTGTCCATTCGGTACGGCTGGGAACTGAAAGGGTTGCTGGTGTGATGCGACGGATGCGGGAGTCCCATGGACATGAATCACGCCCATAACTGTATGAAGAGAGGCCTGATCAAACAGGGACATGACTTCGTCCGAGATGAATGTGAAAAAATAGCGAGCCTTGCATGGAACGGCGTGGTCACAGAACCAGTTTTACATGATAGTGCCGATGGCAGCCTGGGCTTGGTAGCAGACATGAAGGTCCATGGCGTGTTGGGACCGTGAGAGACCTGCGTTTTTCGATACCCGTGTTATAAACGCTGACGCAGTCTCTTACTCCTCCATGGACTGGCCTACCATCTCCCAGCATACAGCCCAAGCCAAACACGCAAAACATGACAGAGTCATGCTGTATTAAGTATGATTGATGAAGATTGACAATCAATTTGAAAAATAGTAGGCTGATCGCTTACTCCCCTGTATTTTCTGTGACCGCGGGGGAAAGTGCTTATTACTTGACAACAGTACACCTATGTTATTCAAGAATGTAATTGCCCAAGTCAGAGTTGAGTCACAATTGTCCATTTCGTTTGCACATGGCCTGTCTTTAAAGGATATCATAAGCTAACTTTGGAAATGTTCAATTAGTTTGACTCATTATTGACTCTAGTAAAATTTAATGAAGTTCACAAAATTTGATAATTTTATCAACTTATCGTTCCTGCTGCAAAACAAATATTTTAAGCTCCACCATTTATATAACCGTGATACAAAGATTAGTGTTGTTTTCAGTTTGAATATGAACTTGACGACAACAATAAGAAAATCGTCTTAGGAAAAGGCACTTATGGTGAAGTATTTCAAGCTAGAGATCTGAAAACGCAAGTGGTGATCGCCATAAAAGAAATACCTGAGGCTAGGATTGGGTAATGTATACTTAATCTGCTGGTGATGGGCATTCTTTATACGTTGGATAATGTTTGTATTCCTTAATGAATTGAGTTGTGTTTCGATTAAATGTGTTTTTTTTTTTTTTTTTTTTGTAGGGATGTCCAACCTTTACAAGAAGAAATTAGACTTCATTCTCAATTGAGGCATAGAAACATTGTTCAATACCTTGGTTCCGTCTCAGAGGACGGATTTTTCAAAATTATCATGGAACTAGTTCCTGGTGGTAAGCACACCACTGTTTTCTCATTTAAAATTGGCTTTATGTGTCCATGATTGAGTTATTGCTCGTTAATTGTCGATATGTGCCTATTTCAGGTAGCTTGTCGAATCTCCTGAGGAAAAAATGGGGACCACTGAAAGGCAGTGAGTCCACTATCCAATATTACACGAGGCAGATTCTGGAGGGCTTGAAATATTTGCATGATCAGAAGATCGTGCACAGAGATATAAAAGGTAATCAGTACCCATCTCAAAATTCATATCACATTAAGATACTTTTGCACAAGTACTTAGCATTGCATCGTTTTTAGCGTGAACTTAATTTGGTCTGCTTCGCAAATTTTCTTGTATTGTAGAACCCCGGTTAACCGTAATGTGGGGGGGGGGGGGGCTTCCGAACCATTTCAGGCAGCAATTTTTTCGGTTAAGGCATGAACACTTGAAAATACCCTAACGCGCTAAATCGGCGATCAAAACTAAACAGCATTCTAAAAGTGCTTTTCGCCGTATTTGTTTCCATTCCGAAATTCTGCTCATTAGCAGAACATTTCTTCAGCCTGGGCACCAGCTTTTTTATGCCCTCGTCGTACACGCTTCGCTCCAACTCTGAAAACCATTTCTCGACAGTTTCCTTCACCTCCTCGTTGTTGGAAAAACGTTTTCCATCCAAGAACTCCTTCAATTTGGTTTAAAGGTAGAAGTCCAAAGGCGCCAAGTCCAGTGAATATGGTGGATGGGTCACAACATCCCATCCAAACGACACAAGCAGGTCCTGGGTCTGGCGAGCAGTGTGGGGTCTGGCGTTGTTGTGAAGAAGGGACACTCCACTAGTCAGCATTCCCCTCCTTTTCTGTCTGGGAAAATTTCATGAAGGGTGTCAAGGGTCAGCCGCCGATTACTGCGAATTTGATTGTCAATTTCCTGCAGAAATGGGAGTCAGCCTCCCACTCCTTTCTTCATTGTGTGTCGGTGCGACCTTCCTTAAAAAGCCTAACCCACTTGAAAACATCAGTTCCATAAGTTTCCACAAGCTGACGATGGATTTCAGTGGCAGATTCGCGACGCAAAGTGAGGAACTTGATGACCGCCCGAATTTTGCATTGGCTGTAGGTGGAGCGAACGGTCCCTGCAGAGGTTGACGGAGTAGGCTGTTGTGACGACATTTCGTAACGGACTGATGCGGGCGGGTGCTTATTGTGACTACTAGGGCCCTACACGCAGTAATACCAACCCAAAAAAAAAAAAAAAAAAAATTCTCTGCACCTTCCAAGGAGTTTGTAACCTTACTTTCTGGATGGCCCTCGTAGAACGAGTCTGACGGTGATAATAGATTTGAGCTTTTGGCATATCAATATATACTCTTCACAAACCCAACTAATCCAACATTCCACCCCATATAATGATCAATAAATGCTTTTTTCTCTCGTAATAAATTCGATTATACGCCGTCCACAAAAGATTTCGAGCTCGACGATATTAATGTTGTGACGAGGTACGACTTTTTTCTTGCTCCTCACGCTTGTTGCTCCATTTGTTTCTTTTAGGTGACAACGTTCTAGTCAATACTTACAGTGGAGTAGTCAAAATATCAGACTTTGGTACTTCCAAGAGATTAGCTGCCATGTGTCCAGACACTGAAACTTTCGCTGGAACCTTGCAATACATGGCTCCTGAAGTCATTGACAAAGGTCAACGAGGTTATGGTGCTCCGGTAAGTCGTCGCAGATTCTTTTTAATCACTTCTTATACATATATATTATATTACATATAATATGTTAGAAATTTTCGTAACTTTCTTTCTTTCAGGCCGATATATGGTCTCTTGGCGGCACCATTGTAGAAATGGCTACGGGCAAACCTCCGTTCATTGAACTTGGTTCTCCTCAGGCAGCTGTTTTCAAAGTTGGCTTCTATAAAATCCATCCCACCATCCCGGATGAACTCTCAGAGAAAGCAAAATCGTTTATTAAACGTTGTTTCGATCCTGACCCTAGTAAACGCGCCACTGCTTTTGAACTTCTTGAAGATCCATTTTTGGCTGAGTACGTTGAATATCAGCTCGAAAGTTTCATGAACATTGCATGCACCTTATCAACCACATGCATGGTACATTTATGATTTGTTACAGCAAGAAGAAAATGTCTAGGGGGTACATCCCTCCACAAGACATGTCATTACTGAGTAGGAGCGTTTCTGTTCCTGCGGATCGCTTGAACAAATCCCACAGTTCATCGACTGGGAGCGTGACATCCACCTACAATCACAATGCAGCTACTGTTCATAAACTCAATAGTATGGAAGAAATGTACGTTTTCACCTTTTGTATAATTGGTAATCGTTAAGCAGAATATTGTAGTTTGCTAATTTACATATATCCTCAGTTATATCTAAAACGGCAAATTCCACATTTTTTGGAAAATTAAGTTTTTTAAACATTGAACGTGGTTATAGAAGTTGTTTTACTAGTAAGAAGGGTGGAGCAATTATGTTTTTATGGTACCTGACTTTAACCTTGTCTTGGGAGACTAATCTGACATCAGATCGTCGGTAAGAAACGGTAACGCGTATTTATCTTTTTACGTAATTTTGGCTGAAGCACAGTCATGAAATTTCCACTCATTGCTTCAAAATTGATTAATGTGAGACCCTTTAGATTGACAGAGGGATCGTAATTATTTTTTAGCGTAGGGTTGTGAGGTGATGGAATCGTTTAGTTGCCCCTTCCATTGAGGTACATGCGGTGATAATGCTCCGCCACGCTCAGAGGAGGACCCATACGCTTGAAAACGTTGCCAACTGATGTTTCTGGTTTATGGATGTTGTACGAGACAGGTTTAACTCCTGCTTTTTCGTCCTCACTCATCATTCCATTAGTATTCCGGACCATGGATCGAAATGCATGGTTTTTGTTGCCAAGGGTGGTTATAACTGTGACAATAATCATGCCTGTGTGGTTTGGCTTTCTGTAGATGTTGATTTTGTGGAATTTTTCTAACCCCTGATTCCAAGGATATACTAAAGGAAGGAATGTCTCGAAATGTTACAATTATCTGAGAGTTCCATTCCTCAATTCCAAGCTGACATCTACCTTCCGCCTATAATATAGTACTAGTATACTTTAAGTGAGAGGAATCTTTCCAAGTTTGAAAATCAACTGCTCTTCTAGCTGGTCCATGAAGGGCGGTCCCTGATTAGCCTTGTTGAAGATTCCGTTAAGTATGAAGTAGTTATAACCGATAGAGATTGTGATGGATATGGTTAGTCGGCCTTTCCCGATTTTAGAATCCGTCGCCTTGGGAGATGAATCAGACGCCTCCAAGCGTTTGGGTTATCCTCTGAGCGTAGCGAAACATTATTCCGCATTCAGCTCAGTGGAAGGGGCAGATATACCGTTCCATCCCCTCACAAAATTTATTAACTCCTCAATACACAATTAGCTCTATAAGTTTCTGTTTTACAAGTCAGATGCAAGCCTAGTTACATCGAAGGACACCAAATTTGTGTTCTTTGGTTGTGGTTGTGATCAATTAGTCCCTCTCAGTTTTGTATACCAAATTTTGACTTGAATCCTTTATATGATTTGCATTTTTTTACGTGAAATTTTGAGCTGTATTGGCAAGGCATTCCTGAGTGAAATACTACTGTCCTGATGAGACGCCCATGTTTGTGTGACTTGATCAGTCCATTATGTGTTGGTGATCGAGAATTGTGCTTCACCTCCTTGGATGTTTGATCCGAATGGAGCAGTTTTCCAAAGTTTACTTCAGTTTTTTCTTGTGGGATGGTAGTATTAGTGTCTCGTTCTCGAGCTGTAGTATTTTTGTTTGATCCCACATCTTCAACGTCAGGAAATCTTTAATTCTGTACACAATCAGCTGTTTTTAGTATCACAACGCTGTTTCCTTTATCAGCCCTGGTTAAGAAACTTCAATTTTCCATTGAAAACTTATTACAAGTTTTGTGTTTCATATTTGTGTCAAATTATCGATCCAAGTTCTTTGCCGCCACATATTTGAATTCCTGGGGTTCATCAGTTCTGTTAGCCATCAATTCCAAGCCTACAATGCCGGTTTTTATGCCTTCTCTTCCTGCTGTTGGTTTCTTATTTTCAATAATAAATCGTAAAGCAACATTTTTTCTATACGTTTCAAGGTGCGTAGATTCCAAATCTTGAATGTTCGTCCGCTATAAGGGCAATAAAATGCCTTAGTATTGTTGTAAATCCGTTCTTTCTCATATGGTCTCTACTTGAGGTCTAGTTGGTCCCACTTCCTAGCCGATCTCTCCACACGCATTGGTGCTATCGACCGAAACCTGATCAACGACGATCCAAAAATGTGGTGGCTTACTTACACAGGCAAGTGGGGTTGCATTTCGCAGTGATTTGGTACGCAAAATTGACTGGGAAAAGTTTAAGATCCGTAGAAATTCACCCACAGCAAATAATCAATTTCTCAACCTAAAACTGACCCCCGAACCTCACGACTCATGAAGTCACGCATTATCCAAAACATGATAAACCCTTGTGTTAGAGCAGAGTGCCTTCCTATCCTTAGATTGTGATGAAGCCCTCTGTTGAGTAATGGAAAGGTACTTTATTCAAGATCATATCCAGGATACAGCCACAATAGAATAAAATTTATGAACCGAGTACTTCTTTGTCCACTTTTAGTAGAATTTTCTAAGTCAATTTTATTAATTTTCTTACCGAAATTCGTCTCTTTATATATTGGTTTATTCTTCAATAATAAACCATTGTAATCGCTCTTGGAAAAAAATTTCTAACCCACCCTGAAAATTTCATGGTTTACGTTTCAAAGGGTGCAGAATCCAAATCTGCAATAAACATTTTCCGTCCGTCCGCCGTACGCACGTTTTCTCCCAAACGGCTGGAGCAAAAACTCTGAAATTTTCAGGAAAAATCAGTATTGGTCCGACAACGCCCCAATTCTTTAGCCAGCGCTCTCACTCTTTAAGGGTTGTCAAAGTTTTGTAAAATCCCTAAAAACCTCCAAAAAAAAAAAAAACCAAGGCGGCCTAAATGTGGACTTTTTTTTAAAGAACTTTCCATGAGGAATCGAATGAGCCCCTCCTCAAGTCTGTAGCTCAAATCATTCCCGATGTATGGCATGATCTTATGCCGCCAACATTGCATCCACATTCACTACATCACTGTTGTGAGAAAAAACGCTGTTGTTTTTGTTTTGATCGCAGTAACCTTGTGATATAGTGAATGTGGATACTGGAGTGATAGCAGATGTTGAAAGGGTTTATAGCCAATTCACGGGTTGGAGCATTCTGATATGCATGAAACGCTGCAAATTCTTTCACTGGGGTTTATTATTCAATTTTATTCATTTGGCTTGCATTCATAATTTGAATTTCTACTAAGCTTTGGAGTGTGCGTGTTTCACAGGTGATAGAGCGATTATTGAATTTCAGATGATATGCATAGAGCACGTAAATCGGTTCTCAACCAAAATACCTATTTGGATTGATCAGTTGATCATATTTGTGTGCCTCCTGAAATTCAATAATCGCTCTATCACCTGTGAAACTCGCTTAGTAGAAATTCAAATTATGAACTCAGCGTTTTTTCATTGGAGACATCCTGACTATCCAAGTGATAGAATTTCTAACACGTTTCATGTGTCATTAAGTGTCCAGTTGAATATGCACCCTCATCAGGTAGTACTTCAGTCCTTCGTGGTCGCGATGATGTCTTACGGCCCAAAACTTTTGATACTTGAAATATTGAGACTGAGTTTGAACTCGTGTCTTGCAACTTACGGGAAATTTCTAATGGGTTGAGCTATGAGGGTATACTCCTTCAACACAACACTCCCACTTCTATCTAGCCAGATCTTCCTGCTCTCGTTCCTGATTTGTGATTTTCTCTGGGTGTCTTGATGTTAATGTATTTTGGAGTGATGTTGAGTGATTTTCAAGATTTGTTGAGCCGCTGATGAAGGCCGGTCTGATGTAGCCTCTATGTCAGTCTTTTGTGAACCCTTCTGTTCGTCTGAACCAGCCGATCTAATTCTATTGTCATTATCACGTCTTATTTTATAGATCTCCATTATTAATGCCGATGTTGAAAATAATAATTTCAGTTCTTAAAGAACCCAAATGGTAAGTTTCACAAAATGTTGTTAAACAACGATACAACTTTAAAAGGCTTCTCTGTAAATTTAGTTTTTGTGGAATTCGCCCTTTGGTATCACCGAGTTACGTATATGTACGTTGATGTAAATATTGGAAATCATCAACAACAATGTCTTTAGTAAGTTTATCAAAACTAACTATTAGCCTAGAAATATTTGAACATTTATGAGAACCGTTCGGGTTTTCTTGATTAACTAATTGAAATTCATCAAAATAGTTATGGAATACAACATTTTATTTTACAAATATGACAACTGATTCATTCTATTATCAGGTGTTTTCTAGTTATGTGTCAAGTTAAAATTATCCAATTGAACTGAGAATTTGAATGATCTCAACAAAAGTATTTCGTAGGTAGGTTACCAGTTTTGCATGTTTTCTGTGTAGCTTCACCTTTTCATGGTGACTGAAAAGGATGATATTTGGTTGGTCCCGCATGGGTTCATAAGTATCGTTGGGATCTTCTTGTTGAATTCTTGTTTACGTTCATTGTTGCCATTGTTAACATTTCCTTTTGTAAAAGTGTTTCTACTGACTGAAACTGACTTGTCATTCGTAATATATTTCTATGCGTTTGTAGACAAGTTTGGCTGAAGCAGCGTATAAAAGAACATTAAAAAAAATTCTGAGTGCTGCCGCAAAAATCTATATAACTTTTGACAAAATCGAAGCTCGTATTTCAAGGCAAAAGGTCTTTTCCTCCCAGTTTAAAATTTCCTCATTCGCTAACGTTATATTCCAAATTGGTCTCTTCTTATTACTAATTATTCCTTGTCAAATTTCGTAATGTAGGTTCATCGATTAATGTTGTTTGTAGGTAGGCTACCGGTATTGACAAATCGCTTACTTATCCCATTTCACGGAGTTTCTTCATGTGCAGTATGGAAATTTAATGCCTACTCACCAGTTCAAAACTGTATATTTAGTTTGCATGATTTCATTATTAAACATAGGTATCAGTTTTGTCTAAAAACCATCAAACTAGTTCGTTTGCTTTCGACTAATTTAAACATCAAGTTGGGAATTGTTGGAGGGAATATGCAGCAAGTTGCTTCAATTAGCACTAAGACTACAGGCTAATTTGACACGTATGTAGAATTTTATTAGACCTACAGATGTGGAAAAAGTACCTCGCCATACTTAAGATTTCTCGAAATTCACTTTTCAGATTAATTTTTCATAAATTTAAAAGTCTTGAAAAACTTTTATGCCACATTAAAGTGATGAGAAATTCAATGCTCTTTCCAACGATGTAATCAAATTTGAATTTTCCCTGCTGATTAAGGTAATTGTGGCTTTTTTTTATTGACTTGAGCTCGAAATCACAAAAAAAACTTTTAATTGACATAATTTGAAAACTAAGCTAGATGAAAAACAATGTTGCAAATTGGTTGTATATGGCACATGTGGAGCATGTGGTCCATGTATTAAAGCTTAACACCCTGCAGACCAGAGTTCGATTGGACCAGAATCTCCGGCATCTTATTGGACTACTTTAATACATTAAGCTGTCCGCTTATGTGAAACCATAAATAGGCCAATAAAATGGTACCAGTGTAGCGTTTTATTCAATTAAATTCAACTAATATTTGTTTGACATATAACTCCAATTTTCCGAACTTGATCGATGAAAATTAAAAAGAAATCATAAATTAAACTTTATTGGTGTTTTGAGTGTGAGTTTTGTGGTGTGATTTTTGGCAGCGCGTGTACTCAGAGCCACCCCACCAAGGTAAAGGGCGCTTCCTTCTTAGCCCCGATCATCATGCCCACTCGAGGCCATTCTATCAACAGGTAATCAATTCCATCGACTTATCACCATTTGTTGTTTGTTTCTTGCTTCTTAGGAGTAGTAATGGGTCGTTTTTTTTTCAATTTTTGCACGTTGTAGCACATATTGGTTTTTCATTGACAGAGTGATGATTTTCATTGCATGGTTAACAACTAAGCTGACCATTGTTTGTGTGTACGAGTACAGTGTCTGGCTAAAGCTTACTTACAGGGATTGTGACCTTTTTGTTTATTGATTAAAAGCAGAGGGATTCTGGGTTCTGATTGTCAGGACACCTCCACTGCCACCCGAATGATCTATTGTGGAATATTTAGCCCCCAGGCAGCATTTGCACAACAAAAAGGGTTTTTCAAGAACACCTTCCCCCCCCCCCCCCCCATGAAGTTCAACAAGCTGAAGAAGATCGATATTTGCGACCTTGGAAATAGCAAAGGGAGACAGTTCATCTTCCTAGGATGTTGTACCAGATTCGACCAAGTGCAGCTCAATTTGAGTTCGTTCCCCCCTGGGATTCGTAAATCCCAAGGTTGATTTAATGGGAGTATCCTAGCACACTGTGTTACGTCCTCCCTCCCAAGCAAGGAGGAAAACCCCTGGTAAGATACCGTGGGAGACTGTTACACTCACAGTTGGTGGCCCCGCACCTAAATGACACAAGTACCTGTTTGCATAAGGCACAGGGTGGAGCTGGGCGTTCTAGCTCGCCTTACCAACTGAGCAGGTTGGTACCCGAGTTACTGGCAAGCCGCATGCTGGCACTATCCTGGAAGACGAATCTACCAGGAGAGTGCCTACCCTTCGGCTTTCCAGGCAGGTGATGCTTGTAACGGAGAATATGACACCTGAAAGGGTGATTACATAAAAATGTTCACCTACTCCATTAAAAAAAACCACTTGTGAAACGAATGCTGTAATAAGCAATTTCACAGTCAAGGGAGTTTTAGTCAACATAGTAGTCCAATTCTGTGATTCCGTGCTTTTTGATTGGATATTAGCACTTCATTTATTGACATCATAGTTATCCAATTTGGGTTTTGCATGTTTGCGCTTCTGCATGATGAAATCACCTGCATGGTATCAATTAATATAAATAACAGCACACATAACCTCACATTCATTTTTTATTTTTGAATGGAACCCACTGAAGTTTGATAACACCCCACCTCCGATGAGTAGTTTGTTGCTTCCACACTACGGAAGGTAGGTGCAAGAAGTCGAAAACATGCTGGTCCTAGAGAATCAAATTTCCGGCCTGCTTTATGCTTCTCAGAGCTTGGTGATCAGTTTTGGTCCCATATCTGCGTGTCTGTGCCATTTCCTTGTCACTCTCAAAATAATATGTGCATTATTGGGTTAGCTCCTACACCATCTCTAATCAATAGTATCAAAGATGAATTTTTAATGATCTGTTGGCTCGATTCCATTAATGTTGGAGGAAAGGTAGATTTTTTATTCTTGCTTTCGTCCTTCAAATTTTATTGCTACTGTCTGAGTAATAATTATTGCGCATTCGCGGAGAAAAAATTGATTGACCCGGGTGAAACTTCGAGGTTAATGGACGGAGTTTGAAAACGTTTTCTAGGTTTGTGCTGTAATTCCGAGATAAATCACTGAAATCTGCACTTGAGGATATGTGCATTTTCCAAAACCGAAACATCTTCCACGATCCATTGGTTTGATTTCCTCTAAATTTGGGTCCACTTGGTTACAACTCTCGGGAAAAGTTTCGTTACAGACGAAACTTCTAGAATAATAAACCTACGGATTTTGATGAAGTGGTCATCGATGGTGCCATTCATTTCTTATTTATTCCCCTATATACTTTGGATGGTGAATTACATTGATGTTAGCATGTGCGCATATGCAACTATGAATCACAGCCATTTCGCATGTGTGCACGTATAATCATAATATGTTTTGCAGTCAATAATTTTGACTCTTTGCTCTTGGACCAATTCTACATCCACGTTGCAATCAGTGTGGTTAACTGAATGCTCACCCAACTTTGCGGACGTCTTATCAGACATGTTTAGAAGTTTCGAGCTGGTGACGTCATTATACCTCTCCCGCCAGTCCTTAGTGACGTCACAAAAGTACACAACTGAAAAATCAAAGAAAGAAAACTACTTATCGTATAAAAGTAAACGGCCTGAAATAACTTGATTATATAAGGAAAAATAAATAAAATGAGTGGTTGATTATATGTTGCGTGTTTTTCTCGCACGAGAAAAGGTTAGATCAATAAAACGCAGGGAAACCCCTTCTGAACATATTTTTTGGTTTTATTGTTTATGGCAATTGCATTTTTTTTTATCAGTTGTGTCTTTAAGGATTTTCCATCCACTTGCTCCGAGCTACACCAGTGCAAGCGCGCAGGTGCACTAACGAGGAAACAGGACAACACGTATTCCAACTGCCAACAGTGCAACTTCGGGGCATCTTGCACTGAATTCCAACTGGCCAGGGAACTTGCTCGGGACTGCCCCATTCTACTCCAGCCAGGGGCCGGAGCAACTTGCACGGAGCAGGAAACCTGGGGGTAACCTCCTCTAAAGTTTAACCTTCCTCATTTCATTTTTGTTGTTTCATGCGGTCACCTTGAACTTATTTTCCAGTGCGATCGAGTTCTTGGAATTCATTGGTGATATTTCATCCTAATGCTCGAGCAAAAGTTCTTTGTAGGACTCAGAGATCCTCGATATTTTAGCCGAGGAGCTGATTACTGATCCAGAAGTCCCTAGGAATAGGGAATATTTCGAAAGAACAACGATTTTTACCGATTTAAACAGGACTCCCGTGATTAAGGATTATTTGAAAATCAAGGAATGTATGAAAAGCCGTGAGAGATGAGGAAGGTTTCACGTTCGAGGGTTATCATTCTGTTAGGTTGCTCTGGGACTTCCATTAATTTTCCAAACCAGTGTATTTTATGTGGACACTGGAATGGTTCTGAGAAGCAAGTGCCTACTCTGTCTTGGCCTGAACCTGCTTGGAGCAGGTTGGTTGGCAAATCCTTTTTGAATGCAACTGATTCGTGTCCACGTCAGGGTTGCATGTTACTCTTCCTGGGGAAGTCAGTCATTCAGGGAAATAACGTAATGTTTCCTGGTCCCGGTTTTATGCAAATGATTGAATTGTTTGAAGTTTTTGTGATTAATTCCTTTGGCAATTCAATGAATACGTTGGATCTACAGCACTCAACTGGTGGTGCCTTGGCACTGCCAAGTCTTTTTTCAAGAACTTAGTAAGTTAAAATGAGGGATTTTCTTTGTTTTCATTTTTGTTTTTGTTTTTCTTCAAAATGATACCGCCCTTGACCATTGTTAGAACTTGATCTTTTACATTTTATTTCTAAACGAACTTTGTTTTATTGGATTTATCGCAACAGTATTAACACGCCCGAAGTGGAGGATGCTCCTGGGATGTCACGTCGAAGTAGTTTCGCGGGTGGCGTCATGTCCCCCGAGATGGAGGGCGGCCCAAAACCCCCGTTGGAGCAAGATCAGTTCTATTTGACGAAGAAAGACAGTCAGCGGCGGAGGACGCTGTTAGGGGTTCTGGCGGAAGACCAAGCGGAAATTTGTGACGATTGGATGAGGCGCATTGAGGGAGAGCTGTCTGGTGGCAAGAATGAGGATGACTGCATTTTAACTATGGTGAGTCTGAGTTTCATCAATGAGCAATATTTTGTGGGTCGTGTAACTTACCCGCTGTGAATAAGTTTGTTGAAGCGAAGCAAAAAACCTAGTGGTCCAGGAGGGAAA
This sequence comes from Creontiades dilutus, assembly GCA_031894815.1. NCBI lineage: Eukaryota > Metazoa > Arthropoda > Insecta > Hemiptera > Miridae > Creontiades > Creontiades dilutus. The sequence goes on from JAVIWC010008056.1 coordinate 504,529, forward strand.
GAGAAAGAAATTAGAGGTGCTCCTGAACTAGAAATCTAGAAACAAAACAATGAAAATTATTACAGAAAGGTTTATGATTTGTGTATTACGTAGCCCATCTGTGTATATCACTTAGACTTTGGTGTATTATCAAAACCTGGCTAATTGCGCCTCCATATCTTGTAATTGGCTTCTAAAAGTCCCAAAGACGGTAGAATGATTACGCCATAAATATAACTTCGTGAACACCAACCTTCTCTGGCTTCTCTACACGAAACAAAAGCTCATACAAAAATACCTATAATGGTGCAAAATGCTGTAGATTGACACGTTGCGACGTAGAAATCCATGAATAGAACAACTGAAATTTAACAAACTAAAATAAAACTCCTACCTACGATTTAATTGTCTTCAAATATGTAAGAAAAGTTATACATTCAACTTATACTAAACTCGATTTTAAAAGATCGATTCACTACGCGATTTGTACAATGTTCAAACACGTCCAGGTTCATATTCGTATTGGCGTTATTTTTTCTGTTCAAGTTCTATCCCTTAGGGAGAGTGAATGGGTGGAAGGATAATGGTCCGAGTGGGCTCATTTGAGTCATCGAAGAGACGTCTATCAATAAAGAATATAAACGAAGGTTTGTTATTACTATATCGACAGCCCTCCTACGCAGATCAGTGGACTGCGGATAATTTGAGTACTATAGTAACTACCAGCCATCCATTCTTCAGTCGTTATATTAAGGACAACCCTTCCGATTTTCTTTCCAAACAGATGATCATACAGAAATTTGTGTGGTCTCGTTCCGTTCATGGAACTCATTCTAATCTAAATCAAACTAAAAAATCAACCTTATAAGTACATCGAAAGAAGACGGTGGACGAAGGATGGACGGTGTTTTTTGTTATTCATTTTGGAACTGTACGTAGTTTTATAAATTATGGTCTTAAATCTTTACCTACTAATTTTGAGCTACGGGAGGGGGGAGGGGGGGGGTCCGGTTTAAATACTTTTTGGGCAATAAAGAACGTTCCTTCATTGAAATTAGTGGACCAAAAATATAGAAACGTTGGTGACGTTGCCCTGAATTGTAGTTGTTCGGTGTTGGAACTTTTGGCTAAGCTACAGATTATTATAAATCTTTGTCAAATGTAGATTCTGAAATGTTGCTAGAAAGAAATGTCAATTACTGTGACGTTTCTTCGTTCTCCTCTGCATCACTTTTTGGAACTGTTGTGTCAAATAAGAGTGTTTTGACCAGCAACGTGTTTTCTGAGTGTGAATGCTATTTGAAGACTCTTACCTACTGTCAGCGGCTGATTCGCACAATTCCTGAAAAATCTAATTTGCCCATACTTTTGCTTTTATTTGTTTTGTTTCTAATGTTATATTTACCTCCAGACTCCTGCGGTGTTTTCTCATGGAGCACGTTCTCTGAAGTTGGGCTAGGCGGTAGCACAAGCGTCCACACTCTTGCAAAGTACCCTCAAGGAGCATTTGTGTCTCATACGTGGGTCACGATACGTTACCATCAAAGAGTCCCTTTTACTTTTTAGGTCCTTGATTGGCCTCGATCCTCCTCCATGCATCGTTGACATGTTTTCCTTCTTTACGTTAACATTGTTTAGGATCCCATATTAGACTGGTGAGCCTCCAGAAAATCCAGCTGGGCCTGTTGAGATCAACTACTGTTTTCTCTCGTCAGAAATTAACACACAGCTACTGAATTGATAATCCGCTCTGAAAAATAAACACGCTGACTGGGAGAGGACGAATGAAACAATGGGGTTAATATTGTTTCTTTGGCTCAGGGTCCGAAAACCGCTCATAAAGCGATGTCGGCTGAGGTGAAGAACGAGGAAGACTGAGCTATCCTTAGGGAGTTCCTCCACAGGCGAAGTTTGGTAAGGAAGGAGTAGGGCCCCACGAGGAACTCATCCACATTGTTGCTCCTCAGGCGACACCACGAGAGTCTGGAGGTCCCTGAACATTAATAAATAACCTTGCAAACGTGGAAGGTGAACATCTCTGAAACAATCTAAACAGAAATAGGACAGAGCTGTCGGAAAGTAGCTGATATCGAAAATGATAAGAAGCATTGACAACCCTATTGGTGAGCTTAGGAATAACTGTGCTCATTGACTTGAATTTGATCTTTGTGATAGGTCAATCTCGTTCTTGGAGCCTTGGAGCATAGATGCAGATCTGCTCCTGATTACTTTGGATTGGCTATGTGCACCCCTCCAAACCGCATTCCTCACAGTCCAAGGAGCTCATTTTCAAGAATTGGTTCAAATCAGTCAAACAGTCTAAATTCACTACCCAACTTACTCCTCAAATGAGAATGGACAAGTTTTGAGATTTTATGTTCTTGGCTTGTTGGAAGTGCTGCACATGCGTCTTCGCTCCTTATCAGTAGCTGCCTCACGAATAACGCAGTTTTTCCAAATCTTTTAGCAGCTTGAATTACAATATCACGTTTACTCAAGTGTTTTAGTATATTTATTTCACTGGACTTGCTACGTTTATAATCATTCTTGGAACCCATGGATCCAACTTGAGAAGATGAGATGAAAGATTAGTTGACTCTCCCATTTTTTACAAAATTTAACTAAACTATGTGCACAAATGTTACAGAGGCACTTGGAGCTACTGAATTCGGCTATCAGAGATTATATCAGCGGAGAAGAGAAAGAAGTGTTGGACCGCGCAATTAATTTATTGAAAACGGAATTTTCAGGGGAAACTAAGCTTTTCAGTCATCTACAGTGGGCTCTGTACTCCTACCAGGATGCTGTGAGTTATCACTATTGCATTTACTATTATTGTGCTCGAGTCATATTTTGCTTTATCTAATTTATTTTCATTTTGACGTTCTTTCGTGACATTCCTCTTCATTGATAGGTGAATCACGTCTTGAGAGGGAAGAAAATCAAACCTCACTGGATGTTCGCTCTTGATCAGCTCCTTAGATCCTCAGTTCAGGCAGCGCTGGCTATCGTTTCTCCTGGTAAGAAAAACGGTTTATTGTTAAGAAATAAATGGAATGTTTGGGTCAATATAAATTTATAATTTGTTTATAACCATTTTAACTAATGAGTACAACTAATTAATTACAGCTGATTTACGTTGCAGATACTTACAAAACTAAATCGCAAAACTTCTTTGTTATAATGAGTATGAGTATAGAGTATATACTCATTGAAGTACTTCGTGATGCTCATTATCTCTCCTTATTGAATCGTAAAATTTTTTTGCAGAGGTGGAAAACAATCACGACATACGATTTTATGATCCGGCAGCGACTTCATCCGTCAACTCAAATTCTACGGTTAATTCACAGAGAACGAGCGTCAGTTACCAATCCCCCAGCAAGCTTCGGTACAGAGCTCAACTGAGTGTCCTGAAAAGCGATAATAATAAGTAAGATTGTTAGAATGAAGTCAGATTTTGATAATGCAATATGATACAAATAGTAGGATACCAACTGGTAGATATGTGGTGGCGAAAGTTTAGAGAACTGATGAGAAACCAAAATTAGGAATAATGCAGATGACAGCTTGTTTGGGTTTGAAATCCGCAATGTTCTTGTCTTGCTTTAAAAAACCAAATTAAATTTGTTTAGTGGTTTTCTCTATTCTCAGTAGCTATTAGTGGTTTTCTCTATTGTCAGTCTATTTTGTTTCAAGGTTGACCGTTGTCGTAAAAAGGTTAAGAATAACAGTCATTTGAGAAATTTTCATTGGTAACTGTTGTTTACTGACCTTTAATTTTTTCTCTAAAAAATGAAGGTCTTTTCGATATTTCAAGTTACGATAAAACGCTGCAAATTCTACACGTGGGTTTTTAATTTCTACATCTGTGGAAAGAAATGTTTACAGTATCATAACCCCTACCGTCCAAATTAGGGCTCGCTACTGTAAATTTATCTTAAAAACCGTCAATTTCCACCCCAAAAACTATATTTTTCCGCATTAAAACACAATTTTCACCATATAGCTTTCCATGTTCATTTTTTACTTTTATTCCGTTCGAAAACTTGGATTTCGTTGCAGTTGTTTGCGTAACGTGCGCAGGATTCCGGAGGATCATGTAGGCCTGCTGTTTAAAAAATACAAGATTTTCACTACAATCCAAATTATTTACTGAATTTGATTTACGAGGAGGTTGTCTTGACAACCAACTACCCAGACGTTTTGTTCCTGTAATTAATATATTTTTAACCAAATACGATCAAATTTGGTTAACTTGAATGAAACGTGTCCCTCATTTACTGTTATTTGACATACCAAAATGAGTTAAAACGGATAACAGGAACGAAAATGATCTCTAAAAATTACATTCTAAAATAACTGTTATTTGCAACGTCTGCTTTGTACATGTCTTGAAGTTGATAACTGTTTATTTTTGCACCTTCGAGGAGGTTGTGTAGTACAACCAACTACCCAGACGTTTTGTTCCTGTAATTCGTATTTCTTAACCCGAATACGATCAAATTCATAAATCCTGTGACATCTATAATCGTGGAAAACCACGTTAAGAAATTCATTTCATAATTTCTCTCCCTGCCGATAAATGCAAATTTTAATTTGTGAATACGAATTCGCCCATATTTGGTTACAAATCATTGGAGTAAGAGTTAAGAAGCAGGGGTCAGGGGTAACCTAGAGGCTTAGCACAAAATATTCTTACAAATAGACTTGAAGTTGTCTCGTGTTCTTCATCTTTCTGATTTAATTGTGTATCAGGTTGATCCAGGAGATGATCGAAGTACAGAAAAACTTCCAGCTGCTTCTAAAACAGATGTTGGATGTGCAAAAAACGTCTCTGGCAGTTGTCAAAGGAGCTGTGGAAAACTCGGAGTTGTTGGCAGAAGCATGTTCCAATGGCGTACTCAACAATAACAACAATTGGTTAGTGGCTTTATACCAACCTACTACGAGGGTCATCCAGAAAGTAAGGTTACAACTGCTGGTAAAAATCGAAAAATGCATATATTTTATTCAAATTTTGAGGAAATGTAGCAAAATATGTCCTTATTCTTCTACATAATCGCCACCAACTTCAACACATTTCTTCAGCCTGGGCACCAGATTTTTTATGCCCTTGTCATACACACTTCGCTCCAACTCCAAAAACCACTTCTCGACAGTTTCGTCTCCTCGAGGTTGGAAAAACGCTTTCCACCCAAGAACTCCTTCAATTTGGTGAAAAGGTGGAAGTCCGAAGGCGCCAAGTCCAGTGAATATGGTGGATGGGTCACAACATCCCATCCAAACGCCACAAGCAGGTCCTGGGTCTGGTGAGCAGTGTGGGGTATGGCGTTGTTGTGAAGAAGGGACACACCACGAGTCAGCATTCCTCTCCTTTTCTGTCTCAGAACATTCCATAAAGGGTGTCAAGGGTCAGCCGCCGATTACTGCGAAGTTGATTGTCAATTTCCTGCAGAAGCTCTTCTGAAATGGGAGTCGGCCTCCCACTCCTTTCTTCGTCGTGTGTGTTGGTGCGACCTTCCTTTAAAAGCCTAACCCACTTGAAAACATGCTGAAGGGACATTACCACAGGTCCATAAGTTTCCACAAGCTGACGATGGATTTCAGAGGCAGATTTGCGACGCAAAGTGAGGAACTTGATGACCGCCCGAATTTTGCATCGGCTGTAGGTGGAGCGAACGGCCCCTGCAGAGGTTGCAGAGTAGGACTGATGCGGGCGGGTGCTTATTGTGACTACTAGGAACCCCCCTACACGCAGTAATACCAACCCCAAAAAAAATTCTCTGCACCTTCCAGGGAGTTTGTAACCTTACTTTCTGGATGACCCTCGTATATGGTAAAAATTCATTATTAATCATTATTATCAATTTGGTAATTGTTGTGTGTACTTGGTATACTACAGTCATGTTTCATTGTAGAAAAAATTAATACAAATGATAATCTACATTACTATGTAAATTTGTGGTACCATACATTTATTTCATTTGGATTTTATGGCTCATATCATACGCTTTTACAGTGATTCTAACGGCAATCCTCCAATGTTACCTCGCATCGACGTAACACATGTTGACCAAGACTCTAAACTCGTTGCTTGGTTGAGAGGTCTAGGGGTGGACGAAACCTCCATCAAAAAGGTAAGACAATAATTAAATCATATATGAAACCCATCAAAGGTACCGTAGGTACGTAATGGAAAAGTGGTCAGTCCACGTAAGAAACTCAAAATTTTGGTTTCCACATTCGATTGCTTCAAAAGGAATGGAGGTTTAGAGGAGGGGAGGTTTGAATTTCGAATTAAGTCCCGCCAATCGTCAGGGACTTCAGCTAAGCTTTCTGGTTAACTATACTCATGTCACATTCCAGTAGGAGTGTCCCCGTATGAGAAAAATCACTTTTACAGTTTCCCAGTCACATAGACCATGTAGCGCAGGACTTTTATCAGAGTATAATTTGTATTCTAACTTCGGAAATGAATCGCAAAAGATCGGAGGCTCCTCTACTTTGGGTGGCAGTATTTTATTCACAAAGTGATTCAACACTGAAACACTCCATCTTCAAAAAGTAACGTGTTGAATGCAGAATGTTCTTCCTACCTATCCAGGGTATATGCACTTCGATATTCCCCGGCACCAATAATCTTTGCCCTCAAATTTCAAGGGGATTTCAACAGTTCTTCCCTTGTAGGGATAGACTGTCAGAAAATACTCTTCAAACACCAGTAGATGGTGCTGTCTGTTTCATTTCGACAAAAAAGGACATTAATGGCTAATCCTCAATACCCTTCAACTGCTCTTGGTTATTTATTTCATGGTAAATGAATGTACAATTTATTTACAAAGATTACACACAAAAAACAACATTATTGTGAGGCATAGGCAATGCCTGTAGTGCCTCGCAAGAGCTTTGCCAAATAGCAAAATAAGTAAATATACCAAAAATTAAACTATTTCTCCTAATCAAATTTAAATGTTATCTCCTTAACAATAGCTATTTAATCATAAACAAACCTAGAATATTGGAAATTAGGTATATACCAGTACACAGTACACACCGTCCAGATTGTTTTTAGGGCGGGAACTTCTAAATCCATTGCAATTAGTATGGGACATCAACTTCTCGACTCCTACAACCCCTGATACCAACCAGCTATGGGCACAAGCCCATCAAACGCGGAAGCGCTACTATGACAAATAGCATAATCCCCCCCCCCAACATTCAAGAGCACACGTTAAGCTACAAAATAAACAATGTAAACTCAAAATTAGCGTACAAATACACCACCCCATACACGATTACCCAACAACTATCCCCAGTGACATACAAATTACAGAATACAACCAAACCTGAGGTCATAAAAACACAGCATGCATCACAACTAAAAAAATATATTACCCCAAATTTACATGGTTTGTCCTCTGCTTTCTGTTCTCGGTTGCATCGTTGCACGGTATAACGTTGAAATGAGCAAACTCGACCCATGATATGAATATTTTTTAGTTCTTAATTTTTAAATTTACATTTTTTTCCAGTTCCTCTCGGAGGAATACACCTTGGAAGATGTCTTGCAGTACGTCAGTCGTGAAGATTTAAGGAGAATAAATTTAAGGTACCTACTTCAAACCGTTACTATTAACGATTGTTTATATTCCATAAACCTTACAAGAACTCTGCATGATCATTGCTTGAGGAATACACGTACTACGTTGGTACTTGTCGCATATTGACTCCTCTCCTCTCATATATTTTGGAAAAATGTCAAGCACTTTCTACAGGTCGTAGTAAACGTCTTGATAAAAGGTCGAGGAATCTTATTTGAAGTACATCAGGGTTAGTCAATTGCGATTATGAGTAACTGGCTGTGCTTGTTTGCTTTTCCTAGACATAGATGCAGATCTCAGTGTACCACTATCAAGTACGTAATCACATAAAAACGGAGTAAGATAGAAAGTTGTCTATATTTCCACGAAAATAATGAGTTACTCAGTTGAATCGATTTCGATGGTTAGGTCATCATCTGTAACAAACATGAACTGAAGCTACATCATAGAAAGCACATCTCATATAGGCCCAGGTGAAAAGAGATTGAATCCTATTGGCTCAGGGAAGTGAAAGGGACGGGGAGGACCAACCAATGCCACATAAGGCTTACAAAGTGACAAGGGGCACAAACAGTAACATTATGGCGAAGGGGAGCCAAACCTACTGCAAAAATGAACCCACCAATGGTGAAATATTTTGAAGAATAACTTCATTTAAACATTTTCCTGTCCTATCACTCTTAACAATTTCGAATTTTTCTAGCACATCCAACATACCTCCCTTTGTGCAAAAATGAGGAAATTCTACATATTTCCTGTTTGTCAGATCAAATATAAAGCTATTAAGGACTCATTCAGATAATTTGCAAATTGAGAATCACCTCTGTTGTCCCTGAAATCCTTTTCAAGGTTCCCTGAGCCAATGGAATTCAATCTCCTTTCACCTCGGCCTATATAAGATGTGCTTTTTGTTATGTACCTTCAATGCATGTTTGTTGCTGATGATGACCTAACCGTCGAATTCGATTCAACTGTGTAACTCATTGTTTTCGTGGACATATAGACAACGTTCTATCGTCCCGTTTTTATTGAAATGGGTTTCCACAGCTTCGTCGCTCGTGTCTTAGTCCATACCTAATTTCATATTATTGATATCTTGTTGCAATTATGCTCTGAAGTACCCAGTGAATCATTTTATCTATATCGATAGTTTTTGCTCGATATATTTCATTGTTGCACAGTGATTGCTGTTGAGGAGAGATAAAATACAAGTTATAGAAAGACTATTGTTGAGAAAAGTAAACAAATCGGCTGTTTATAATCGTAATGAAATGTACGTAATTGTAATGAATACAATTCAGTTTAGCCAACGTTGGACATCAAAAATCCCTAGGTTCGACATTAGCACACATGGTGGCTATCCCCAGTAAGTACTACTATTTGGAGTTGAAGTTCAAGCACCAAATATTCAAAGGTTGATTATTCTCAAACCCTTTCCAGTTTTCTGCAGGGAATTAAAACTCATTTATACCAGGTGTTGAAGATTCGATCTGGAAGCTTTGCTTCTAACTGCTTCCCTTAAAATTCCTCTGGGTGGAATCAACATTTTCTAAAACGCGAAGTAACCTACCACAAAATAGCAATGCGAAGTGGATTTGATCCAGATTGGAGTGCCAAGCCAGCTCCCCGATTTTGAAGAGATTGATAAACTTCCTGATGGCTGGAAACATCTTGAGCAAAAATGAATACAGCAGTTTTAAAGGTAGAAGTACAACGATGGCACCAACTGCTCTTATTTGGTACGTGAATGATGGCTTGGATGCTCTGAAGATGGTTGGAGCATGGCAGTTGGATATATCAGATTCATTTAACTGTCTCTGTCCATCGATATTGGTTCAGAAACTTCAATATTATGGTTTCAGCCTGGATGCTCATAAGTTCATGCAATCCTGTGTGTGGGGATGATAAATACTGTAGACATTGTGACCTAGGTTATGGAGTCCGTCAGGGGTCGATCCTTGGGCATTTCCTCTTTCTGGTTTACCTAAACGACCTGTCTGTTGTCCTTGGATCAATGGAGGTAACGGCTTTCTTCTATGCAGATGACTCAGCCTTCATGCTGCTAAAACGTTCCGTGTGTCATTAAGTTTGCAGTTGAATATGCACCCTCATCAGGTAGTAGTTCATTCCTTCCTCGTCGATATGATGTATTATGGCCCACAAATATTGAAAATTTCCCCTTAGATGCAGCACCCCAACGAATTGAGCCGTGAGGCCGGTTCAGCCAAACCTCATCCACAGTGGGTTACACTCTTTGAACTAGACTTTCAGCCAAATGTTTTCGTCACACAGTCGAATCCACCCTGTTCATCGATTTCAACTCCCTCGTTACACTGAATGACAACTAGTGTTTCATGCGGCTGAAAGCAGTTCCTCTGAGAGTTTTCTACCTCAAGTACTTACCAATTCCCTCATTTCCGTAGCGTATGCTCTGATAGCCGTTGTGTAACAAAATTTTATTGAAAAAATAATACCTGCTACTTCCCCAATTTAATTGTTCTGAATTTCATTCTGCGCAGGGGCGGCGTCGAACTAAAGATCTGGAAAGCCATTTTGGTCTGGAGGAGGGAGCACAGACCGCAGAATTGCAAGAAACCTCAAACCGAACACAAAAACCCAGTCTACAACAACATCGGCCACAACAATCACCAAATATGACTAATTATGATATTAATTGCGTTGTACATATACTGTTTTGTTCCTCAAAATTACTCGAGTTGGATTTGATCCTCCCAATTGTCATATTAAATATTAATATTTGATATTTTTCTAGGACTGTTGTATATAAAATAAAAGAGTATCTATTTTTACTAATTCAACATAGTTTGTGCCCTGCGATCGTACGGTAGTGCTAATTTGATGTTATAATCAAAACACGCTAATTTGATGTCGAAAATATATTTCTAAAAAAAACCACCATGATTTCATTTGTTGTCAATTTTTTACCTATTCATGTATGTTGTGTTTCTTATTGGTTTTACGAACTTATGAATTTGTGTAAGTCGAGCTGCATGAAAAAAAAAAACGCTGCAAATTCTTTCACTGAGGTTTATTATTCAATGATTCATGAGTTGAATGTCTACTAAGCCTTGGAGTGTGCGTGTTTCACAGGTGATAGAGCGACTATTGAATTTCAGGAGGCTCACAAATATGATCAACTGATCAATCCAAATAGGTATTTTGGTTGAGAACCGATTTACGTGCTCTATGCATATCTCCTGGTGAGAATACATTTGAGCTCTTGGAGTCATCACTTACGTCAAAATGCAGGAACGATGAAGAAGAATAGGTCCAGTTGGGATGGGATGCTGATGACCCGCCCTTGTTTTTTTTTAAATTCAATTAGAATTGAAATTATAATCATTAATTATTCTCTGAAGCTTCAAGAGATGCTGATGGCTCGTCGAAGGCAACTGAAGCTTTCTCCAGATGAGTCGAGGGGGTGGGAGCATCAGTCGCGTCAGGAAGGGTTGGTGGAGAGATGATCGTTGAGTCTTATCGTGCACAGGGGTCACACATACACTTTTCTTATTGATATATATCAATATATACATCGGGCGGTAGAATAAAAATAAACATTACACTTGGGCGTGAACATATAGCACATGGAGATTGTATATACATATGCAGATTCAGTAGAACCGTCGAGGAGAAGTTCGTTTTTTTCATATACATACGCATATATAATTCTGTTTTCTTTAGTGCTGATGAAGCCCACGATGTATGGGCGAAACACAGCAACAACAATAAATATGTAAAAAAACTGAAGAGCTCCAACAACTTTACTCCAAATCCACGCCAAACCCCACCAACTCAATTGAAAAACGTCTGCCAAGTGGGTGTGGCACATAGCTTCCTCGTATCCATAACATGACTGTATAGATCATTGAAAATTATTATTGACTAAAGAATTCGTTCAATTAGGCGAAGTAAATATTGAATTAGGGTAAATTTATTGTAATGCAGGAGCATAACTTGAGAAAATGAAGGTAGGCATGTTCAACTATTGAACAAACTATAAAATATACCTAATAAGTCCGAACAATCCCCGAAAATTTCATCGAAATCGGTCAAGAACTCCCGGAGTTATGCGCGTAACAAGGATTTCGTTTGCGCATGCGCAGAGACTACTATTGATCCGGGGGTTATGAAACTCATAGAGGACCATCTACACATCAAACCGAACAATCCCCGAAAATTTCATCGAAATTGGTCAAGAACTCCCGAAGTTATGCGCGTAATAAGGATTTAACGTTTGCGCATGCGCAGAGGCTACTATTGATCCGGGGGTCATGAAACTCATAGGGGACCATCTACACATCAAACCGAACAATCCCTGAAAATTTCATCGAAATTGGTCAAGAACTCCGGAGTTATGCGCGTAACAAGGATTTTACGTTTGCGCATGCGCAGAGGCTACTATTGATCCGGGGGTCATGAAACCTATAGGGGACCATCTACATCCCAACCCGCACAATCCCTGAAAATTTCATCAAAATCGGACTATAACTTCGTGTATTTTTGCCCGTAACAAGAATTTGCTGACAGACACACAGACAGACACGGAACCAAAATTGTTCAGAAAGGTCTAAAACTCAAAATGCGAGTGGAATTTTTGATTTTGGAGACAAACAAATTTTTACATTCCGAAAGTGAAAACAATGCTTCCGCTACCTTAGTAGACTCGGAAGCAAAATTTGATGACGACAATACTTGGATTGGCGCATCACCACGTGATCCAGTGTTGAGATTTATTGTTTATATTTTGATGGAATATAGGTAAGTACCTATTAATGTTTTCGTTCGATGGTCCTCAGACGCCTACACCTACAGTTAAATAATCCAATGGGCTGACTCGAACAGGTAAATGAACGGGATAAAATGCACGAATGAAGTTATCAAGAGTGGCTTTAAAGCCCCTTTTTTCTCTCCAAACCTCATAATGCATGCTAACGAAGAGGTAGAGGTTAGCTGTAGTGCTGACAATCTCATTCTATTTTCCCCATCGCGTGATAATTTAGCACAATTCGTTTTGAATAACAATGAGGTGGAGGGAGGTCCCTGGCGTGAAATGTAAAAACGCCGGACCCTCTCCCCTTCCCGTGTTAATTGATTGTAAAAAGGAGCCATTTACATTTCCCTTGAATTTCCTCTGGGCAGGTCATTTATGTAAATGCCCCACCGAAAACTTTCCCTCGGGACGAGTTTGAAGTTTTCTTGTGAGAAGGCCTTGACCCAGGCAGCCACTGACGTGGAATATTAGACACCTATTGGCATCATTGACATATATGTGGTGATTTGTGTTTCTACTTGTGTCCACTCGATCCAATTGGAAGCCGCTGTCTCCTCTTCGTACGGGCTGTGTCCTCAAATTTCCCCTTGAACACGTCTGGCAAGAGAATACAATCTAGTCCTCATGATTTGAATTTCTGCAAATTCTTTCACTGGGGTTCATTATTCAATTTCATTCATTTTTCTTGCATTCATGATTTGAATTTCTGCTAAGCTTGGAGTGTGCGTGTTTCATAGGTGATAGAGCGACTATTGAATTTCAGGAAGCACACAAATATGATCAACTGATCAATCCAAATAGCTATTGGTTGAGAAATGATTCAAGTGCTCTACGCATATCTCCTGAAATTCAATAATCGCTCTATCACCTGTGAAACACGCGCACTCCAAAGCTTATTAGAGATTCAAATCATGAATCATTGAATAATAAACCCCAGTGAAAGAATTTGCAGCGTTTCATGCATATCAGAATGCTTCAACCCGTGTATCGGCTATAAACCCTTTTAGGATCGCGGTAACCTAGTGATGTACTGAATGTGGATGCAATGTTGGCAGCATAAATCGGGCCAAACATCGGGAATGGTTTGAGCTACGGACCTGGGGAGGGGCTCATTCGATTCCTCATGGAAAGTTCTTCAAAAAAAAAAAAAAAAAAAAAAGTCCAAATTTAGGCCGCCTTGACTTTTTTTGAGGGTTTTAGGGATTTTACAAAACTTTGACAACCCTTAAAGGGCACTTTAAATTAAGTGGAAGAGCTGGCTAAAGAATTGGGGCGTTGTCGGACCAACATGGATTTTTCCTGAAAATTTCAGATGATATGCTATAGCCGTTTGGGAGAAATCGTGCGTATGGCGTACGGCGGACGGACGGAAAATTTTTTATTGCAGATTTGGATTCTACACTCTTTGAAACGTAAACCATAAAACTATCAGGGGGGTTAACTTTTTTTTTTTTCAAGAGCGATTACAATGGTTTATTGTTGAATAATAAACCAATACCTATTTGGATTGATCAGTTGAACATATTTGTGTGCCTCCTGAAATTCAATAATCGCTCTATCACCTGTGAAACACGCACACTCCAAAGCTTAGTAGAAATTCAAATCATGAATTATTGAATAATAAACCCCAGTGAAAGAATTTGCAGCGTTTTTGACCTGAGTTACATTACCTTCGGTCCACAGTTTTTGGAGAAAAGCTCTGGACTGTATTCCTGTATACTGTATTCCTGTATTGGCCTGTATAAATATCTGTTTGGATTATATGTATCTTGAAACGTAATACAACTAATTTTGAGGGGGATTAAGATTTCTATTACTGCTCTTTCATAAAAGTGCATCACTGAAAATGATTAACAAAAGAGGTTTTCTTGAGTGAGGAACAGAACGTAAATTACTTGGAAGCAAAAACTCAAATTGTGGGGATGAATTCCTGAATTGTTCAGTTCGTGAACTGGATCGCTGGAACGTCCGACATGTCAGCACTTATCGATACACTAAAAGTGAAAATTTTTATTGCTTCCCTGGTTTTGATTGTAGTTGTCACGGCATAGCTTAGTGGATCCCTTCGGCCCTCTTACTGCCGATTATGACCACGGGGAAGCGAACGAAAGGATTTTTCGTTCGTTACGGCCGCTCGCTCGTAAAAGTAAATGGGTATTGAAGGCATGAGAGAGACAATAACAGGAGGGACAGTTGTTGGGCTTCCAGCAGACAACGAAATGAGAAGTAAGTCGGCCCACGTATTACCGAGAGTCACCCCTGTCGAAATGGCTGGATGGGTCGAGCGTTGAAGAGGAGCCCTGGGCAGGAGGGGGCGGGATTTGATTATGCAATATTCATATTCGAAGTTATAGGGCGTATCAGTGATGGCGAAGCGGGGAACGACCCCCCTTTAATTGGCTTAGGAGACAATCATGCGGGAGATATGACCTAATAGGGGTTGAGTGACAGAAGGGTTGCTCTCAATCTATATGCAGAGCAGTCTACTATTTGGCTACTTGCATGTCACAAGTGCCTTGGTCTGATGCTTTCCTGACGTTCCCCCTCCCCAGGAAATGCTGAATGCCCTATGACGTTGCTCATCTGAGATGTATCGCTGGAGCCTTCCCAGTTGCTCCTCCTGAGCTGGAAGTGACCTCAGCGTACACTCAAGGATCTCAGATGTATACGTCATCTACTGTTTTCTTCGTCACTTGTGGTATTGGTTTAGTTGATCGAAGAAATTTACGATTTCAAATCAGTAGCTTTGAGAGCCACACCGCATAAAACCTTGAGCAGCGCCTGGCGATAAGTGGATGGAGGGAGAGTTGGTACTTGAAGTACTTTGGAAAATATTAGAATATTTTCCACTTATACAGTGAAGGAAACCAGTTACAAGAATGACGAGAAATAGCTGCACAAGATGCAAGTGCTTCAAATATACTAGCCAGTACAGACAATTCCACCTTTGGTTTATTATTCAATAATGAACCATTGTAATCGCTCTTAAAAAAAAAAAAAAAAAAAAAAAAAAATTCCAACCCCCCCTGAAAATTTTATGGTTTACGTTTCAAAGGGTGTAGAATCCAAATCTGCAATAAACGTTTTTCCGTCCGTCCGCCGTTCGCACGATTTCTCCCAAACGGCTTTAGCAAAAAAGCTGAAATTTTCAGGAAAAATCCATGTTGGTCCGACAACGCCCGAATTCTTTAGTCCGGTCTCTCAGTTAATTTAAGGGCTCTTTCAGGGTTTTTTAAAATCCCTAAAAACCTCAAAAAAAAAGTCAAAGCGTCCTAAATTTGGGCTTTTTTTGAAGAACTTTCGGTGAGGAGTCGAATGAGCCCCTCCCCAGGTCCGTAACTCAAACCATTCCCGATGTACGGCCCGATTTATGCTGCCAACATTTGCATCCACATTCATTACATCACTAGGTTACTGCGATCAAAACAAAAACAGCAGCGTTTTTTGTTTGTTTTTTGTTTTGTTTTGATCGCAATAACCTAGTGATGTAGTGAATGTGGATACTGCAGTGAACTCCTGAAAGGGTTTATAGCCGATACACGGGTTGAAGCATTTTGATATGCACCCTCCGTCTTACGAAATTTAAAATAATAGAATATTTTTCCATTGTAATGGCTCTTGAAAAAAAAAAAAAAAAAACCTGCAAATTTTTCACTGGGGTTTATCATTCAATGATTCATGATTTGAATTCCTTCTAAGCTTTGGCGTGTGCGTCTTTCACAGGTGATAGAGCGATTATTGAATTTCAGGAGGCACTCAAATATGATCAATTGATCAATCCAAATGAAACACTCACACTCCAAAGCTCATTAGAAAATTCAAATCATGAATCATTGAATAATAAACCCCAGTGATACAATTTGCGGCGTTTTTTCGTCTTTCATTTTTTATTTAATGATAATTTGTCTACATTATAATTTCTACATTTTTCTACATTATTATTGAAAAAATATATATTATTATACATTGCTCAATTGCTCATTTGTATGGTTTATTTTTGCTTTTAAGTTGAAAATTGAAACCTATTTTTAAAAAAAATTGATTTTTCCATAAATTGTTACTCAAAAGAAACGATTCTTTGTGAATCTATTCTTTAGAAAATCGATATTTTTTTACCGATGGCCCTTCCCTATTGGTCAGCTCTAGAACGGGCCCAACCAGGTCGGGTCTGGTGAAGTCGCAGTGTTGCCCCACGTATAGGAATTTCTTAAAACGAAAATTGATCAGAATCGGAAATGAAAAGCTCCACATTGCTCGCGAACCAACAGAGCGACAGAAGTTGGAGTCAGTCCGCGCTCCGGTGTGTTTAGAATCTGTGACGGCACCTACGTAACCCTACTCGTGTAACTATTCGGAGCAATAGCAGCTGCGGCCCGTACAAAAGAAAAAATGATCATACAATATATTATAACATTGTTCAAAAAAGCTCAGTCGTATTCTGATTATCTCCACAACTCAATCATATGTGAAAAGGAAAGAAAAGTTGTCTAGAAAGAGAAGGGCCCCTTTTCTCAATAGAGCACGTGCTCGATAAGTATCACGGACGACCCATCTCCAGATCTCATTGTTACGTTTTATATAGTTCCTCCTCTTTATTTGTCTTGATAAAAAACGCTTGATACGGAATGGAGTTTGGGTCGTAGCGGAGGATGAAGGGGGGCGACTTTTTCTTATGTCCGGGAAACTGCAATGCAGACCCACATAAGGCTCCCTATTGTCCGGCCTAGACCCATTCAATCATCCTCCTATCTCACTCACTCTCAGTTGATTTCTCGGCTTGCAAGTTCTCAAACACACATCAACATGTGATTTTATAACGTACAAGCTGTGGCCGCCCACTCTTTCAAGACCTAAGTGTATCTCACGACGGACTATCGCATATTGCTTCCGAGTCAGCGAAACAGCGGAAGCCTTGTGTTCTCTTTCGGGAGACAAAAAATGTTTGTGGTCCGAATACAAAATTTGTAATCGCATTTTGCGTTTCTTAGCCGACTGAACAAATTTGGTTCCGTGTCTTTCGGTCTGTCTGTTCGCATTTCCTTGTTACAGCCATAACTTCGACAATTTTGTATTAATTTACCTCATATTTTGAGGGAAGATGCGGATTAAGCCTCTTGAGGTCCCATACAAATTTCACCTCAATATAACCAGCGGTACGCTCTGCGCATGCGCTAACGTGAAATTCTTGAAATAACCGTAATTTCCACATTTTGGTTTATTATTCAATAATAAACCATTGTGATCGCTCTTGAAAAAAAAATTCTAACCCCCTCCCCCCCCTGAAAATTTCATGGTTTACGTTTCAAAGGGTGTATAATCTGAATCTGCAATAAAAATTTTTCCATCCGTCCGCCGTACGCCGTACGCACGATTTCTCCCAAACGGCTGAAGCAAAAAAGCTGAAATTTTCAGGAAAAATCAATGTTGGTCCGGCGACGCCCCAATTCTTGAGCCAGCTCTCTTACCTAATTTAAAGTGCCTTTTAAGGGTTGTCAAAGTTTTGTAAAATCCCTAAAACCCTAAAAAAAAGCCAAGGTGGCCTAAATTTGGACTTTTTTTGAAGAACTTTCCATGAGGAATCGAAAGAGCCCCTCCCCAGGTCCGTATCTCAAACCATTCCCGATGTATGGCCCGATTTATTGTGCCAACATTTGCATCCACATTCACTACATCACTAGTTACTGCGATCAAAACAAAAACAACAGCGTTATCAACCAAAAACAAAGTCGCGATTCGCAAAAATGCAATGGTTAGATTCTTTGCAAAAAAATAAAAGGAGGTTACTTCGAAAAGTTTTTTGATTTCTCCACAATCAACGGAAATAGAAAGGGTGGTTCGTTCATTAATAGCCACCCTGTATAACCGGTAACGTGTCATCAAAAAGGAGTGCAAAGCAAATAAAGATTTTAAACAATCTTAATCTCAATAAGGTCAAGACATGCTTGAAATCTCACTTCCAAATTGGAGTTTCGTATTTTCAACTCTATTCCGTTTCAAGAAGCAGGCTCTTAAGGGCCTCAAGGGCAATTAAACTTTAAATATTGTTTGCTGAGTGTTTTCCGTTCGATTTTTATGCGTGAATCAATATTCATGAGGAGGCAGTGGTAGGAAAGAGATTGAAAAGGAAGGTAGGGAGCTTTTTTCTATATTAATTTGAAAACATATTTAACCTCTTTCTTGATGACCAGCAGAAATTCACCATACATATTTATAGGGTTCATCCGCCTTCGTTGGAAAACGCTCCCTTATAACTTTGCATAAATTAAAGGATTCAATTTTCGTATTGGTAAGAGGGCTAAAGGGCGTTAGACTCGTAAATTAAATCAACATTTCACCAAATGGGGGGGTGGGTGGTCTTATTGCGGAGTAAAATGGGGTTTTTAACGTTCACGCACCGACCCTCTGATAACTCGATTGCTTCGGCTTTGGTTTATGATTTTTCATTTTATTTCCGCCGTTCATTGTGGGCAATAAGCAATCCATTGGGTGTTAATAGGGAGCCTTAAACGGTCTGCTTTAATAGAAACCTCTTATTCTTCATGATGGAATGGTAGGTAAAAACGAAAAACCACACGTAAGGATCGATTTTCATTTGAAAAAGGTACATACTAAGTTGAGGGTTTTCTTTTTTTCTTTGAGAACAGGAATTATGAAATAAATCAAACATTCAATAAAAAATCCGCTAATATGTATTTTCAACAAAAATACGATTTTTTGATTGTTTTCCCGAGAAGTCTGGAAGTAAATCTACATTTTTTTCAAAATACAACTGTTATGAACGCTTTATGAAACTAAAATAATACCCAGTCAGAGAGTTTCGTGAAGGTTCATCATTTCGTGAATTTTAATCGGAAATCCAGTAGGTAATATAACAGTGTTCTTAAAAAATTGATATATGTTTAGAGTTTTCAAAGGAACTGGTATTTATCGTGTTTTCTTCGAAAGTAGAATTTGCTTTGAAGAATTTAGATATTCTTATGAGCTAAGAACATGGATACTGACGTTTAACATCATTCAGTAATTTCATTAATTATTTGTGGCTTAGATTTGAGTACACCATGTTTTCACACGGGTAATTGTACGTAGCTTGCTCTCTAGTGGGTAAGCCATCCAGTTTGTTTGTGCTAGCTAAAGATGGGCTAACAAAAAATATTGTTCACGCTATTACCGATGCCCCTTGGTTCGTCCGGAATGATGTAATCCACCGCGACCTGGACAAACCCAAAGTGGAAGATGTCATCAAATCTACAACAGCGAAAGCCATCACAACACATGAATCCACAGCGTTCGACGCATTACAAGCGTGGGAAAGCACACAACTCCCCCTACGCCTTAAAAGAAAACGTACCGGCGTCCTTTTCTAGTCATACCTACCTACACTATTAATTAATAACTCTGTATCGTTCATAAATGCTCCATTTAAAATTAAGAGGGTCTGTCACTGGACAGCCACCCTCACTTACGTCTCACGGTACTTGAGCACATAATCACTGGGGTTTATTATTCAATTGGCTTGCGTTCATGATTTGAATTTCTACTAAGCTTTGGAGTGTGCGTGTTTCACAGGTGATAGAGCGATTATTGAATTTCAGGAGATATGCATGGAGCACGTAAATCTGTTCTCAACCAAAATACCTATTTGGATTGATCAGTTGATCGTATTTGTGTGACTCCTGAAATTCAATAATCGCTATCACTTGTGAAACACGCACACTCCAAAGCTTAGTAGAAATTCAAATCATAAACACAAGCCAGTGAAAGAATTTGCAGCTTCATGCATATCAATATTAAACCCGTGTATCAGTGAAAGAATTTGTAGTTCACTCCAGTATTCACATTACTAAATCACTAGGTTACTGATATCAAAACAAAAACAATAGTAAACCAAAACAACGCAAATGTTGGCACCATAAATCGGGCCATACATCGGGAATGGTTTGACCTCCGGACCTTGGGAAGGGCTCATTCGATTCCTCGTGGAAAGTTCTTCATAAAGATTCCAAATTTAGGCCACCTTGACTTTTTTTGAGGTATTAGGGATTTTACAAAACTTTGACAACCCTTAAAGGGCACTTTGAATTAAATGAGAGAGCTCGAGAATTGGGGCGTCGTCGGACCAATATGGATTTTTCCTGAAAATTTCAGATCTTTTGCTTCAGCCTTTTGGGAGAAATCGTGCGTACGGCGTACGGCGGTCGGACGGAAATTTTTTTATTGCAGATTCGGATACTACACCCCTTGAAACGTAAACCATGAAATTTTCAGGGGGGGGGGGGGGTTAGCAATTTTTTTTTCCAGAGCGATTACAATGGTTTATTGTTGAACAATAAACCAAAAATGAAATTCTTTATAGCTAACCGAACTATACAGTATGATTGTATACAAAAAGGTAAATAAAATATTTGTAAATAAAATTAAAAAAAAAACGCTATAGCATTTAAACATTGATGTTGTTTGTTAGTGTTACTGTCGTACTTAATATGTAATATGTAATTTTAAGAGATGAACTGTAATAACTTAAAAGTTATATTGTTTGGCGTTTGTTGTTTTATATGGTTGGTGTAAAAAGAGCGAACGTTAACAACTTAACATCGTAGTGTATGTAAAAAGAGCGAGCGACTTCACGTAGAGAGGAATGTAAAAAGAGCGAACGATTTTTTACGTCAAGCAATGGTTTTTAAGGACTCTGAACACGTATTCTTACAACATCTAAAACGTAAGACATTCGTTCATAGTTAATTGCTCAAGGAATCATTAATTTCATAACTTAGGAAACGTTCAGGTGAACATAAGTTGTACGAACCTCCAACTATCTTCTCCTGAATCCATTTCTCGACCTTTTCGAAAACGATATCCTTCGAATACAATTATTCGTTCCCCCGTTTCCCGATCACAACTGAACATTCACTCACATTCGGCATGACTCTTGAAAGGTCGAAGACAAACTGATTACGATGAGAACCCACTACACAAAGTTGGAGGCAGTTTATTTAGATTTACGTATTCTTATTCGCTCTATTTACATGCCCAATGGCGTATAGTTTGAACTCCGGCGCCACCTATCAGGTAACTTTCACATCGTTAACTTTTTATTCGCTCTATCGTTTACATCCGTGCCTACTTCACGCATATACCACATATTTACACACCTATGATATGTAAATTTCTTTTTGTCTGCACTAGAATTCATCTAGAAACTAAATAACTTATAAGAAAAAACAACGTTTGTCGGGTCAGCTACTCCGTTCGCTCACTTTTTCGGAGGTAATTATGGTTAATGGTCTTCAGTGAAACAAGTTGGCTTCAGAAACTAATTTGTCATAATATTTTCAGCATTCATCATCCAAACTGGCTCATGGTACAAACTTTTACATCGTTGAGCCAATGGCTTTCAGGTTCAGCAGGAAAGTTAAACGTGACTTACTAAAAACCTTTTTTTTATTGTCACAGATGCAAATAGGAACTATTAAATGTCATTCATTTCAGGTGAGATCTCACTAAAACTTAGGAAAAATTTTAATATAATAATTAGGACTGAACTATTTTGAAAAGCTGTCTTGAAATATTGACTTAGGTTTATCGATTGGCTTAGATAGGATGTCATTCATTTGAGGTGAGATTTTATTAAAACTTAGGAAAAATATTAATATAATCTTCATGGACTTTTATATTCCCTTATCGTTCACATTTCAATGAAATCCGTGCCTATTTCACGCATATACCACCTATGATATGTAAGTTTCTTTTTGTCTGCACTAGAATTCATCTAGAAACTAAATAATTTATAAGAAAAAACAACGTTTGCCGGGTCAGCTAGTATTTATATAAAATAACCCATGAACATAGACGTCTAAGGAACAGGGATAAAAATGTTTCTTTAAAAATAGATGTCCACTAAACTGTGATTGGGCGGCTCCTAGACCTATTTTAAACGTCTTCATATTCATCTAACAGATGAATAGACGTCTTTGCCTGGATATGTATTATACAAAGAAAGAGAAAGCTGCACTGGCAAAGAGGCAAATAGAAAGAGGAGAAAACGCAGATGTTGATAGATACTCTCCATATGAAACCAACTCACGCCTGGACACGCACTTTTCCTTCTTTCCGGAGACCGTGAGGGTAACTGGAGCGGAGGGACACATCCTCCGGTTTCTGCGTTTATCTTGCCCATAGCAGATGGAAAGTCAAAGTGTCACGTATGTCTCCCATCAGAACATCCACCTACGTGGTCAGCCTACCGTCGCGTTAAGGTCAACAATCAGTGAATTTTCTATTGAATGTGGCCGTCCGCCCCCCTTTTCCCGGCAGTATCCAACCCTGACAGGAATATGTTAAGGCGGCTCGGGCAGGCCATTTCAATTTGAATCGTTTATCAGTGTCCTTTCTGCCTGATCGTGCATTCCCTGATCGGAATAGATCATTTCGGCTTCGGCTCACCGCCCTCGGAACTGCGGGGACGTGAAGCGCTTACTCTCCGTAAAAAAAAGGACCCGCCTGATCCTCCCTCAACTTCAACACCAAAGGGCGCCTGTATGTACGAGGGCTATCCAAAAACGATGCAAATTATTTCACATCATTTTGACTCCCCCCTCAACCCCGTTAAGCTCCTCCAACCCATAACTCCCCCTCCACCACAACTTTTCTTGACTAGAAAACGGGAAAATGGGTCAGATGAGGTTGCACTGGTCTCAATCGATTCGGTGTCCAAAATTACTTGGAAATGTCATCTCACCTGCCTATGTCAGTAAAACCTCGAAAAACAACGTTATTGGCACGTCTTCGACGAGAAGTAAGGACCAACTAGACGCCAATCCAAGTCCGCAAGCAGAAGAATTGTCGTTGTTTTACGTAAATTCTGAGCCCTTTCATGGCCCGCACTTCGTATGGACATAGCGGATTTGTAATCTACGCCCTTTGAAAAGTAAAACGACAACGTTTCATCAAATGCTTGTCATACCGCAAAGAAATTCTAAAAAAAAAAATTTAAGAAAAAGAAGTTGTACTCATTAACATTCAACTAATTTTCTACATAATTCTTCATAATTTACAAAATGTGCTCTTACATTAATTACTGGAACTTTTAAAAAATTCTCTTCCACGAGTATGATGAATAATACTATTTTTTTGTTCAGAACTCGACATCTCACATGAATATTGATGACATTTTGGAACTGAGATGGACGATTCTGTACCTCATTCGGTAATCCCTGAATATAGTTTGGAAGATTCTGAACATGATTTTGAACATCCCAAATTCGACTTGGAAACGCTGTATACGTTCGTAGATTCACATTGTTAATATGCTTCAATTAAATTTACTAATAATACATACATAGAAACTGCGATCATTAAGGGTATCATTGAATTCTCGAAATATTTCCCATTTCACATTTGTTACTTCTATTTAACAATTAAACGTCAGCTAAACGCTTTTCATTGAATGATTGGTTTAATTTTGTTATTTCCTCTAAAAATGAGAAAAAGAACCATTTCAACAGGGAATTTACCTGCCTGGCATTACAAACACGCCTGACCGGTATTCCCCCATGGGTGGGGAAATGCCAGTCAAAACGGTTTTTTTAGTCTGCAGCCAATATCAATTATATCAGCCGTACTACCTATGAAAAAAAAAGAAGGTTGTTTATTAAAATTATATCATTTTGGAAGCAATCCGCGCTGGACACGTTATTTCAGGACCAATGAGGCCAGACATGTGGCACTGTAAAGTTAAGTGACCGCCATTCACCCACACTCCCCTACATTGTGTGTTATTAATTATATGTCATTGTTATTGTGGGCTCTGCCCGTATCTTAAATAGATAAATAAAACAAACTCTAGATAAGAAAGGTTCGGGTTGTCATGACCTTACAGTAAAATATTTAAAATAATATTCTAAAGTTATTCCTGTTAGTCATAAGAGTATGAAAAAACATGATTTGTCCAAACTATGAACCCTGCTTCAGTCCACGTGGAATAACCTTATCAATAGAATTCTCTCAATTGAAGAAAACTGTCTGACTCCACCCCTCCAGATCATGAGGTAAAAAAGTGAAACCTTAGTCGGGTTCTAGACAGTTGCCAACAGAGGAAACACAGCGATGTGGGAAATATATGCAAGGAGCACCGCTTAGAAAGTCTCAACTATCCCACCACTACACCTATTACCATCCAGACAACTCCAACTTCACCCCTATTTTATTCATCTTAACTGGTTGCTTTAAAACCATTTACATTGCAAGCGCCTCGCCTCCAACACCCCTCATTCCTAGGGCCTCGCGTATAATTTTCGGGAGTTGGGTTTATTTCCTAGCTTTGAAGTGCCGCTCACTCCATTCCATGCAAATGTCCCCCAATAAGAGTGTTGAGGCTAAGCAAAAAGGCGGTTCAACGGCTTCCTCCTCAAATAAAATATGCTAACCCTTGTTCTTCCGAGATAAGCGCTCCTAAAATCCACTTTCCTCTTGTCTTTGTGGGTTCTACGTGAGCATTCGGTTCATTATCCGCAAAAGAACCTTTCTCAAGTGCGCATCATCTCCCTTATACATGCAATAATGAAATACGAAAATAAATGTTGGCAAAATAAATAAATTACAAGAGAAAATTCTATTGAAAAATTCACCCTAAATTCAAATACAGTAATTCTAATGACTTCATTTTGTGACTTTCGCGTGCAAAACATGAACGAGATCTTCCTGTTACAGAGAAGCCAGGTAGAGGTCATTTCAGGATGGAAGCCCTGCTTGATCTCTCTCCACTTTACATCTGAAGATTCAGCATTATGGCCTAAACTACCGAATAACGTTCTCAAAAGCCGTTTTTCAACTCTCAAACGCAAAGCGCTTTGGACTCCAATTAATGCAAATTTCCCATCAGCTGGAGAAGTCTGAACTGTAATGTGGTTTCCAACAAAAACTGTTTTCACCATAGTCCACAGTATACAATTCCAACTGCATTGTTTCTAAATTCAAAATGAAAATCACGGAATACATAATATACGTCAGTTTTACCAGCTTTGTTGATTCTGATCAATGCAGGGCTTTGTAGTATATAAACGCAACAATTGTTATTATTAATTATTATCATTGACGACTGGTTCGCTTGTACTATCAGGTGTACACCAGAAATAAAAAACATATATTATTATTATTATCAACAATATACGTCTATATTTGAATCGACTTATTTGTATTACGATGTTCACGGTTCATCGGTGTTCAACGGAGCAGATTTCGAGAGAACTCAAAAATATGTCTGCTTCAAGGAACAGAACCAGCATACGATGTATCCAACGAACGAACTTGAGAATAACTCAATTAGTGCCAGAATTTAAAAAACATCAATATAATTGGGGCCCCCAATTTTCATTATTGTAAAGTATCTATTAATATGTACTGAACCTTACATTTTTAAATTAATATTTAAAGTAATGATGATGAGGTGAGTTGGTGATAGGTTTTTTAGTGAGGAGATGATGGGAGTGGGGGGGGGGGGGGGAGGAAGAAATGGTGCAGGGGGGCGGCAAATACTGTCGGGCCTAGGGGCGCCAATTTGCCAAATCCGGCCCTGATTTTGAGACCATGTTATCTTAGCTGATTTTCCTTTCTCAGCAGAAAAACACCATTCACACTCATTCTCAGGTGAACGTCACAATGAACGTAGAGCCTATTCGTGTAGGATTGAATTGAAAATATTTCTTGGCTGTTTAACTGATTTTACTTTTCAACGGAGTGAAACGTTATGTCTATAAAGATACTAATATCAGTGGGAAAGATCAGCTTAAGTACTCGTATCTTCGGGGTTCACAGGGAGTTAAGGACGGCTTGCGCTGGAGGGCCGAGTTTTCTTTTCTCTGAGGTAATAAACATTTTGTAAAACTGTTTAGCGTTGTTAATAAAAACTCAGTTCTAGTGGTAAAAAAAATGATTAAATAACTTGAAAAATTATTTAAAAATTGAAGATTTCTTGCCTTGAACTTGTCGATTATTTTATTTTTTTTAGAAACGAATTCCTCACCATTTAGGTGAGTGAGAGATTTATTATCTTCAATTGTGAAATTCGTAATCGACCTAGAAAAAAAAAATTAACCCCCTCCCTCAAAATTTGTTGTTTTATTTTTAACATTTTCATGAAATTGACCTCAAGGTTTCCATTTAAAAAACGCTGCAAATTCTTTCACTGGGGTTTATTATTCAATTGGCTTGGGTTCATGATTTGAATTTCTACTACGCTTTGGAGTGTGCGTGTTTCACAGGTGATAGAGCGATTATTGAATTTCAGGAGATACGCATAGAGCACGTAAATCTGTTCTCAACCAAAATACCTATTTAAATCTGTTCTCTGAAATTCAAAATCATATCACCTGTGAAACTATTTGGATTGTTCAGTTGAATCGTGAAATTTTGTTATTTGTGTGTAGACCATAAATAACGATTTTAGCATATAGAGAGGGAAGGGGGGGGGGGTGATCTCATTGCAAACCCTGTATTTACGGACGAGGAAAAAGCAGGTAGTTGTTCTATATTATAAGATACAAATAATTTCGGGCTGCTTAGTCACTACAATACCAGATGCTGCCGAGCCTCTTCCGATACCATACATTTGCGACTAAGTGGGGAAATGTCTGGATCTATTTTGTGTAGGCACAGCTTCGGAGTCTTATAATTGATTTATAGAAGGATCAGGACTTGACATCTGTTGCAGCGTCAAACCCGCTTATTTTTTTGGAAGAGAGATTTGTGTCGACAAGCTGCTTCAAACGCCTTTTCCATTTCCATGGACCCTTTTATTGGCTGAGCATCTTAGATCCGTATTTGGTTATATATATTATTCAATTTAAAGAAGTGACTCTACAATAGCATATATAAATGTACACAATTTTAGCAACAATAATTCACATAACAATACTAATTTTTTAAATTTCGTCTTTTAGCCTTTTTCAAAGTACGAGAAAATAACAGTTATTTTAACATTATTTACATACAGTTAGTTCAACTGTTATTTTAATAACATGAAATTTTTAAATTTCTCCTTGGACATGTAATAATTAGACAAATTCTAATTGCAAAGACAAGCACCATCTGAAATCGATCAGACGGTTGGGAAGTGATGCAGGGGCCGGATACTTTCTGTCTGGATACCGCATAACCTGTCTGTATTGAAGGCGAGGTAGCTCTTCTGCGCCGTTTGAGTAGCCCTGGCAGATATCAGTCAGGGCAATTTTTTATTTGATAAATGGCGTTGACGAATCTATTTATGACAGTAAAAACAAAGACACGAAGGTTGGTTTTGGACAAAGACACAAAGAATGTGATGGGCTAAATGGACACATTTCTTGTCAATGGCCCAATAATCTTCAGTGTTTTGTTCCCCGACCTAATACTTATGGTCCTATATACCCACAGAAAATAGAATACACACAATACAATTTCAAGAGATATGTATAGAGCACTTGAATCAGTTCTCAACCAAAATACCCATTTGGATTGATCAGTTGATCATATTTGTGTGCCTCCTGAAATTCAATAATCGCTCTATCACCTGTGAAACACGCACACTACAAAGCTTAGTAGAAATTCAAATTATGAATGCAAGCCAAATGAATGAAATTGAACAATAAACCCTGTGATTTTTATTATTAATGTTTAATCCTCATTTATGCTTAGTGTTAACAATCTTAGATTCTTAAAATTTGCCGTGCCTTTACTAGGAGTTTTCTCCACCCTACGTTGGCGAAGAAAAAATAATACTTGATATGTAATTAATATGTGATAATTAATTTTAATAAATAAACTATAATAACTTGAAAATAATACTGTTTGGCGTTTTCTATTTTTATATTCCCTTATCGTTCATGGCGCTCCATGCCTATTTCACGCATATACCACATACTTACACACTTTTCAGAATCTAGAAACTAGAAATGATTTATAAGGCCAAACAACGCTTACCGGGTCAGCCAGTATGATATATGTATAATGTATTTTGGATAAAAATTATATTTCATCTCCTGAAAGTGAAAAAAAAGCTTCCACTATCAATAGGTAGGCTCAATACGCAAGGCTCGGGAGCAATACGAAAGTTGGCCCGAACAATCATGCTGCATGGATGATTTCAAACTTTTCTACGTGACCGTATCAAGTTCAGATTCTCCTTGATGAATGAATGAATGAATGAAAGCATGTTTTTATTGTGAGACCAATAAAAATAATGATAATAACATAATTAATAAATTATATACATGCATAATCATAGCCACAGGTGGCTGTCTGATGAGTTTGCCTTACTCCTAAAAATATATACAAAATACATACCTAATTCATACTTTATTGCCAAGGTTGAAATAATTATAGCCAAAATTCAAATGAAGATTACAAATCAACATTACAAGCAACAGAACCCCGCACAATCATAAATCTGTCAGTGAAAATGAATAAAACAGAAATACTTCTATACCCACGTCTAAAACAATCAACATATGGAAATCCAAAAAGCCACAGGCTATTAAAATAATTAATTTCAGCTTATTTCCGACTACCTATTAAATCCATATTCATTGATGACTTTGAACCTTAGTTGCCATGCAACAGAACAAAACCTAAACAAGTCCTGATCATCGGACCCTATCAATGCCAAGTACGCTTCCCAACCTAGTTCTGAAGTACCCAGGTACTCCCGTCTCACTCCAGTCAATGCAGTGCATGTTCCAATAAAATGGTAAGCATTCTCTACTTCCTGGCTGCCACATAAATCACAGGTCTGTGCATTTGGCCCATACGGTCTATAATTCAGAGCTAAAAGTTCACCCCTAATCTTTATAGCCCTTCTAGAGTACTTGAAGCTCCTAAATCGACTATGTGGTACCACTTCGTTGTTTCCACATTTAAGCGCTAAATACTGTGGGTGATTTTGTGATTGTCTCATTTTTTCTTCAAAATTGGCACACATTATTCCATTAATAATTTTCAAGCTTTTCTCCATCAAGTCTTTCCACACACTGAGGTCTGCCTGTGGAGTCAAGGGAATATCGTACTTAAAGACTTCCCACTCTTTCGCCCAATACAGTTTTAACTCAATGCACTTTTTGGCTAAATAATTTGGAAGACGGTCCTCGGTCAACTTCTTAACTCTAAAAATATAACTAAAATGCATTTGAAGTGTATACACAAAAAGCGGCTTCAGTTGGGTTTCCAAAAACACAATATAATCTGGAGATCCTCCTTAATTCGGCGCTTCCTTCAACGGGGGCGTAAGGTCGACTGAAAGCCCCGGGGATGAGACTCTCCAGCGGATCTTTAATTCACCTTCCCATTGGTCTCATTTCCATGTGAATTCTTAATTTGAAAGCCCTTCTCCCCCACCCCTCCCCTCTCCATCTCGTAATAGCCCTCTGCACCAGCCCACTTCCTCCGCCTAATGAGCCCGCACTTCACTGTGCACAACAACTTGTTCTCTCTCTCGGTCCTCGGCCATAGTTTGCATGTTAATACAGATGAGCCCTCTCAGCTAGGGCACAACTTGCCTACTACGAACCCCTAGCCCCTCGCCACCCCCTCCCATAAGCATAGAAGTCCGATGAGAGCAGCACAGTTCGGATCCAATTTAAGTTTGTTCTTTTATTCAGATCGTTTCGAATGATAACTGTTTTAGCTTGCATTAGCTGTGGGTCGACTCGATTCAGCCTGGTTGTCTGAAGTTTTTTGCTGCACATGAGTGTTGAATTTCCCTAAAAAAAGGGTATTGTTCAGAAAGCCGATGAAATATCGGCCCGCGTTCGCGTAGCAGTTCCAGGAACTGCTACATAACCGATTTAATAATCTCATATCAATCTCAACTACCTTCTATCCTAATAATGTCCGCTATAGAATTAGCGCAGAATGTCCCACGGCATTTGTAGCATCTTTCAAGGTGATTCACAATATTTTCATGATACAAATGAAGTGGACGATGTGCCACACCTAACTTACAGAGAGAGCAGATAAGAAATGTAACGCTCAGGGGTGTTCTAAAACTCGGTTAAAATTAAAAATTAAGAAAATGATTGGGCTATTCAATGACGAAAAGTGGAAATAGGAAAATTATTTCAAAATTCCTGTAGGTCTCTGAGAAAAGGATTCCTCAAAGTGATTGTTGGTGTTGCGAAATTTAAACATTGCTTTTCATAACAGAGATTAGCAATGTAGTTCAGATGTACTAAATCAAGTGTTAAATTGTAACTTTTCCTTTTTTTCTCCAAAATCCGAAGTTCCACTTGCACTTTCGTTTTAGGCCATTCTGAACTACTTTCGACTCGTGACTGTAGACTGTAAGTCTGTGTGTCTTTCGTGTGTCCGCTAATCCTTGCAACAATCTTCATTGGCTCTTATTTTATCCAGTTTTGAAGAAACTTTCAGGAAATGTGCGGGATATCAAATAATCGAAAAATTTTGTCTACTCTGATTTTATAGATGAAACTCAGAAATTAAGTTCTTTGAGCCCAATTTCGTTTGTAAACTGGTTTGCTGGATAATCGAATTCACCTTATTGAATAAGTGTGTTATTATTATTATTGGCAATCCTTCTCACATCTGCTTGAAATTAATGAGTCGGATCATAATTAACCTTTACAAAATCATTCTTTTCAATAAATTCCCAAGTTTTCTGCATGTAGACATCCTTTTCCAAAAACTTTCTTTTGGTTTATTATTCAATAATAAACCATTGTAATCGCTCTTGAAGAAAAAATTTCTAATCCCCCTGAAAATTTCATGGTTTACGTTCCATGAGGAATCGAATGAGCCCATCCCCAGGTCCGTAGCCCAACCATTCCCGATGTAAGGGCCCGATTTATGCTGCCAACATTGCATCCACATTCAGTACATCAATAGGTTACTGCAATCAAAACAAAAACAACAGCGTTTTTTTTTTTTTTTTTTTTTTTTGATCGCAGTAATCTAGTGATGTAGTGAATGTGGATAATGGAGTGAACTCCTAAAAGGGTTTATAGCCGATACACGGGTTGAAGCATTCTGATATGCGTTATGAAGCATGCTCCGTCTTACGAAATTTAAAATTTTCAAATAGATTATTATTATAGAATATATTCGCTATTGAAAAAAAAAAAAACGCTGCAAATTCTTTCACTGGGGTTTATTATTCAATTCATTCATTTGGCTTGCATTCATGATTTGAATTTCTACTAAGCTTTGGAGTGTGCGTGTTTCACGGGTGATAGAGCGATTACTGAATTTCAGGAGATATGCATAGGGCACTTAAATCAGTTCTCAACCAAAATAGCTGTTTGGATTGATCAGTTGATCCTGTGCCTCCTGAAATTCAATAATCGCTCTATCACCTTGAAACACGCACACTCCAAAGCTTAGTAGAAATTCGAATCATGAATGCAAGCCGAATGAATGAAATTGAATAATAAACCCCAGTGAAAGAATTTGCTGCGTTTTTTGCGGAAATTAACCATTTTATCAATTTAATCTTTTTCGTTTGGCTCACTGTACTAACAAACCAGTTATGTGACGGTTGTGACAGTAATATGAGTAGACACAATGTGGGAAGAACAAGGAGATTGAACGCGATCGAACCTGTTCCCCCTCAGCCCGCCCCCGAAGGTGATACTTCCCGCCTTTGTTTTTCTACAGCTGCGTCTTTTAATCTCGATCGTCCGGGGCGTATGGGGAGCTCGGAGCTAGCAAAGGTATTCGAGACGCAGTCGGGGACCCAAGTTGGGGAACACGTCGCCTGCAGTCTCCCACTCAATTTGCCGGACAAAGGAGACGAGCCATCCTGATTGGAGCAGACCCTTCGGCAAACCTTCGCTAGAGACAATTGTCCCGAGCCCTTTTGCCCTTAAATTGAATCCTTCCACCTTAACAACATGAAAAGGGGTCTTAACGCTTATAAGAACAACCAAGGAGAAGCCCAACATAAAATCCTCCTTATAATTTTCCGGGCAGTTGGGTTTTTTTATCCCAGGTGCTCGCTCTTTTGGAAAAAATTGAGTTCGAGAGTATTTTTAGAAGTAACGAAGCAAAGTAACAATGTTATGTGCAATAGGAATACGCCAACACAATAATGGTAGGTACCTACGAAATAGCAAAGTTCAACGTAATACAAATGTTGAATCCTCTTGGTTCTATTACGCATGACTACAATGTAAATTACTTCTGTCATAAGTAATTTCTATCGAACATAAGCAATCATTTTTATTGTTTATCACTCTTGTTGCTTCCAAGTCGGTTATGCGCTCTGAAAATGAGGAAAAATCGATTTATATAGATTCCGAATCTGCAGTAAACTACATAAAGGTTTAATATTTCTGGATTTAATAACCCTTCTGCGTAGGTAGATATAACGTTATGTTCATTGTTATGAGGTTCGCAGTCACTTTTAGGTTCAGAAATTGCGTTATCTGCTGCGAAAGAATTTCTACGGATCTGAAACATATCCCATTCGATTTTGTATAGAAAAAAACTGGGAAAACCTCGAAAAACCACGTTCCTGGCATCTTCGTTTGGGAACGGGCTGGCTAGATGACATCGAACAATATTATTAGGACTAACCAGACCCCAACTGAAGTCCGCGTGTGGAAGAACGGATTTTAAAAGACAAATCTAGGGCTTTTATGGCTGTTAAGGTGAACCCAAGGAAGATATAGACGGTTGTACAGTTATCTGATGGAGGCTGTATTTCAAATGAATGCGTACATGCTCTATGAACGAGTTTGGAAATATATCATTCAATTCGTATTCGTCGATACAGTGAACCAGTCAAATAAATAAAGGTGTTGTTGAATAAAACCTTAGGGCACTTCTGCCGAAGTTGAGATTTCGCGGGTAGTCAACAATATCACAAAATATGCTGCTTTGCCACTACTTAGTTAGGAAAGTGAAGTCACTTTGATAACTATGATTTGAAGTCAGTCAAGTTGACAAGGGTGTAAGAGCAAGCTAAAAACGAAAGAGAGAACTGACTCCAGACTCAGTTAACCATAACGGGAAAATTTTGTTTGGAGGGGAAGTGGAGAAAATTTAGAGTGGGGAATCGCGGAGAGCAGAGAGAGGGGGATAGAAGAAACCAATCAGGGACGGGGTTACAACTACCCCAGGAAACCCCAGGGTGTTAAGCGGGAGACTACGGGTGACTGACCGTTTGCCAGAAAAAAGGGTGGCTTGGGAAAAACCAACGGCACAAAGCAGATTGGGGAATTCGGAGTCCATTAAACGCTTTAAATATCTTTACATAGGAACGGGTTTCACCGACAAAGAGGTATCAACAACGGCGAGTATGGTCCCGTTAGCTGCGGGCGTTCAATACGAGTCAAGTGTGGTTTTCA
This sequence comes from Creontiades dilutus, assembly GCA_031894815.1. Taxonomy (NCBI): domain Eukaryota; kingdom Metazoa; phylum Arthropoda; class Insecta; order Hemiptera; family Miridae; genus Creontiades; species Creontiades dilutus. The sequence goes on from JAVIWC010008056.1 coordinate 538,233, forward strand.
AGAAGTAATGACCCAAACACCGAAAAACTCTTCATGATCCAAAACCATTTCGGCTTGCATCATATTATGGTTTTAAGGCCTTTTAAAAACCGCGAAAAAAATTCGATAATGATCCAATTATGCGTCGATAGACTCCTCAAACCTCTGAAAAGGGCTTAAATTATGGAAGGTACGCCATTTCAAAGTTCTCATTCATAAAATATGAACTTTCCGGACATTCTACAAGCAGAAAGAGGTTGCATCTTTGCCTAATGAATGATTTTACCAAATTACAAAATGAGCTATATAATTGGTACACAAATTCCACAAAAATTGAAGAGAAAAGATAGGCAATTGAATACAAAAAACTTTCTTCATATTTCACGATAATTGTTTTCATTAATTATTAATGAAAACGCTGCAAATTCTTTCACTGGGGTTTATTATTCAATTTCATTCATTTGGCTTGCATTCATGATTTGAATTTCTACTAAGGTTTGGTGTGTGCTTGTTTCAAGGTGAAAGAGCGATTATTGAAATTCAGGGGATACGCATAGAGCACTCAAACCATACATCGGGAATGGTTTAAGCTACAGACCTGGGGAGGGGCTCATTCGATTCCTCATGGAAAGTTCTTTAAGAAAAGTCCAAATTTAGACCGCCTAGACTTTTTTTTAAAGGTTTTTAGGGATTTTACCAAACTTTGACAACCCTTAAAGGGCACTTTAAATTAAGTGAAAGAGCTGGCTAAAGAATTGGGCCGTTGTCGAACCAACATGGATTTTTCCTGAAAATTTCAGATTTTTTGCTCCAGCCGTTTGGGAGAAATTGTGCGTACGGCGGACGAACTGAAAAAATGTTATTGCAGTTTTGGATTCTACATCCTTTGAAACGTAAACCATAAAATTTTCAGGGGGAGGGGGGTTAGAATTTTTTTTTTTTTTTTTTTTTTTTCAATAGCGATTACAATGGTTTATTATTGAATAATATTCCAAAAATCGCTCTTCAGCACTGTCACACACTTGCGGTACAAATAGGGTTGTAGCCGTAATCTTCACGATTCTCGCGACGACCCTCAACAGAAAACTTAATATTTCCCCAACACGTTATGGAAATGGGCATTTTTAATGCATTTTATTTGCATGTGGAATCCGTTTGGAAAGGGCAGGCCGTAAGTGGTAGTCGACTTTTCATAGGACATATTTTCGAAAGATAAAGGGAAACAGCGCCTTGTGCACGCCCGGGAGATGCTTCTCGGGGATTGTATCTTACGGATCCTGACGTTTCCATTTAGGGGCCGACCTCCATTCCGCCCCTGAGTTCATTTTTCGTTCTTCCACCCTTGCATTATTAACTACCGTACTGGGACCAACAAGTAACAAAGAGCTTTGTGTTTTCCCCCCTCTGCCAACCGCAAATCGAACTTTCCATAAAAATGGCATGCATTTTAATGAGTTTGGAAGCGGCTTATGAGTTCCCTGTGTTCTCAGCTAGGAGAAGATTTACTATATTGCGACCAATGTAGAATAAAAACTTTGATGGAAGGAGATACCTCTGAAATACTCTGACAGTTCAAAGAACTGAGTGCATCATACCTACTGCTCTTGGACTAAAATATTCCTTACATTTTGCGTCCATTCTTTGCCGTTTGGATATTCTGGTTTGAGTTTTCTATTCGCGGAAATCTCTCTACGTCTCCGAACGAAGAAATTAACTTTGTATTGGAGAACAGTTTCTGGATGAAATTACGATTACCTGACGGATTTAAGCCCCATACTACTTTCTGCATTGTCACTGTTGTTGTATTTTTTTTTCTTCAATTGGCATTAGCCGGAAGCAACAGCCATGAAGGATTTTATTACAAAAACATATTATTGATATAAGTACATAATTAATGATAATGATTATAATAATGAAGAAGCTGCAAATTAAACATCAATTCCAACTTCGATAATAAATTTACAAATGACTTCATAAACAAACTTCGATCTCGAATACACTATTTGATAATAGTGAACTGGGTTATCTTGGTGTTGTGTCACTACATTTTTGGTTTATTATTCAATAATAAACCATTGTAATCGCTCTTGAAAAAAAAAAAAAAAAAAAATTCTAACCCCCAATGAAAATGCCATGGTTTACATTTCAAAGGGTGTAGAATCCGAATCTGCAAAAAAATCCATGTTGGTCCGACGACGCTCCAATTCTTGAGCCAGCTCTCTCACTTAATATAAAGTGCCCTTTAAGGGTTGTCAAAGTTTTGTGAAATCCCTAAAAACCTCAAAAAAAGTCAAAGCGGCCTAAATTTTGACTTTTTTTGAAGAACTTTCCACAAGGAATCGAATGAGCCCCTCCCCAGGTCCGTAGGTCAAACCATTCCCGATGTATTACGGTCCCAACATTTGCGTTATTTTGGTTTATTATTGTTTTTGTTTCGATATCAGTAACCTAGTGATGTAGTGGTGTAGTAATGCGGATACTGGAGTGAACTCCTAAAAGGCTTTGTAGCCGATAAACGGGTTGAAGCATTCAGATATGAATGCTCCGTCTTACGAAATTTAAAATTTTCAAATAGAATATTCTTCATTTTAATCGCGATTGAAAAAAACGCTACAAATTCTTTCACTGGGGTTTATTATTCAATGATTCATGATTTGGATTTCTACTAAGCTTTGGAGTGTGCGTGTTTCACATGTGATATAGCTGTTACTGAATTTCAGAAGATATGCATAGAGCACTTAAATCGGTTCTCAACCAAAATAACTATTTGGATTGATCAGTTGATCATATTTGTGTGCCTCCTGAAATTCGATAATCGCTCTATCACCTGTGAAACACGCACACTCCAAACCTTAGTAGAAATTCAAATCATGAATCATTGAATTATAAACCCCACTGAAAGAATTTGTAGCGTTTTTTAACTTAGTTTATTGTAGATGAGAACTGTCAACCTTCCAAGTTCCATTGTTACTGTAACACTTATAATTACCATAAATTAACCCAACTGTGTAGTATTATATTTATTAAAAGTTTTATATTAATAATAAAAGAAAAGAAAATAAAAAAACATAAATGATTTGGGTCATTCAAATGTCACTTGGAAAATGAGGAAAATCGGAAAGTTTGAAGAAAAAATGCCTGCTAGGATAGATTGGTGGTTCCCTTTGAGGCTCGTGCACCAGTTTGGACATAGTCGGGCCAGCAACAAGGTTCCAGGAGAGCCGAAATGCTTACTCGAGAAAGACCCCACGGGATTTCTGATGTCTTTAAAATGCGATCCGGGGATAGTGAAAGGGCACCCGTGAAAAGGGAGGGGACGAGGTACCTCGACATTCCCGACATTGGCAGCAGGTATTTGCATTACCGGAGTTTGCAGCTCGGGAATCTGTCTATTGACAGCTGGCATTCACCTCCCATTGTCCCGCCTTCATTGTGCAGCTCAAATAACAGCCTGGGGACCCGGAGGCGGGAGTCAAATTGGTCGTACAATACTCTCCACCCCGCCTCTCTTTCTCCCCACGAGCTTTGATCCATTTTCCCCTTTTCCCTAATCCTAATAAACATGTTCTTCCATATCGCCCCCCTACCTCCTTCGTCCGCCTATCCCATTGCTGGCTCCTTTTCCGGGTCAACCGAACTGTGAATTTTTCAAAAGCATATCTTCCTCGCGAAGGGGAAAGGGAGGAGAAACTCCCTAGACACCCGGCGGAATTCCTCTGGTTCCGCCACAATAAGCCGCTTCCAAAGAGAAGTTTTCGAGGTTCCATCAAACTAATATCCAACTCAACCTGCGTTTTGCGTTTCCAGTACGGGGACTTCCTTTCAGGAAAAAGTGATCCCTCCCGAGAACATGTTTGGGCCCTTTCTCGTTATCCGCACCTATTATATTGAGTTTCCGAGCATTAGGTAGTGCTTGGAGAACATCGTTTAATGAAAAACTGGTAGCAATAAGTTATCATTAATAGCCAGAACTCTTCACAATACGGCACTTATTTTTGGGAAATGGGGCCCAAAAATATTACGATATCGCACTCATTTTTCAACCCTCCCCGACCACCCCAGCCGTTTTGAGGGGATAATTAATATTATATATTGTATACCTTGAAACTAATAATTTGATTTGCAACGAGCAGTGTGGGTTTCGTACTGGTAGAGGCGTTGATCACGCCCTGTTCGAGTTGACTAGCGATGTTTATCAACCAAGAGATCAGAAAAAGAAAGGTATCCTCTTGTTTTGCGACCTATCAAAATGTTTTGATACCATTGATAGAGAAATCCTGCTCAAACGAATGGAGAATATTGGTATTAAGAGTGATGCACTTAAATGGTTCACCAGTTACCTCTCGAACAGGATGCAGGTAGTATCATTGATGTTTTTCTATCCAAGCTAAAGAAATCAATTATAGTGAGATTCAGGGAGGGACTTTGAGTGCTATATTATTCCTAATTTACATTTATGCTTTACCCCTAAATTTACCTAATCACAAAACATATTTGTTTGCTGATGACACCTCAGTCCTGGTGGCTGGAGACACGTGGGAAAAGGTGTTCTCGGAAGCACAACATGCATTGAATGTGCTTGGAAATTGGTTTTCTCAGAGCATCCTTACCCTGAACTCTAGAAAAACAAAATATCTACTCTTAGGGATTAAAAATGATCTGAATAATAAAGGGAATGCCAACCTGGTGTCTCATACCTGCGGTGACTCGTCTAAGTGTGTATGTGTCCCTTTGGAAAGGGTGATACACTATCGGTACTTGGGTGTCATCATCGAAGAAGGCCTATTATGGATAGAACACATCGAGGTTATTCACAATAAATTGAGGCGCCGATTGTGTGTTTTTTACCATGCTAATAAGGTTTTTCGACGAGATAAGCTAAACATGATTTACATGGCTATGGTTCAATAAATTATCCTGTATGGCATTGTTGTGTGGGGGGGATCTTACTGTACGCATCTAGAGAAGCTAAACATTGCCCAGAGGTGCATATTAAAAATAAATATGAAAAAACCCCGCAAGTATCCAAGTATAAATTTATATCAGGAGTTCAAAGTATCCAATTTTTAAAGTGTTGCTACTGATGTTCCATAGGAACCCGAACATAATGCGCGAGAACCATGAGCATCATCATGCGACCTGGTTTTGATTGATTGGTAATGTCGTACCTCCAAAGCCAAACTTGCATTTGGCAACGCGTAGCCCTCAATACATGGGTTATATTGTGCATAGGATGGTCGATTCTCCCCTTAACGGTGCTCACAGAGTGGAGCGACGAGCAAAGCAACGAGCAGAGCGTGGAGGAAAGAGATAAGAGAAAGAGCAGCGAGCGTAGAGATGTCCAAGCCAGAGTGAAGCGCGCGTTCAGTTCATCTTCAGCGCGTAAAGGAAGACATTAAGATGAATGCGGATGATTTCCTTTATGAAAGTTCCGCTTTGAGGATTCGGTATTTAACCAATCGCCAGCTGCCACGATCAGGTGGTATCCATTTCATAAATCAAGAGCAAGTGATTCCGACTTTGTCAAGTACCACTACTTACGGGAGGGAAAACAGCAGAACAAATCATTCAGCTGGTTTTGTTCGGGACGTTTTCAAAACCTATGTATGTTCCAACAGAATGTAACAAGGTTTTTACCTAAGTTTTTCATCATCCCTTAGTCCCCACTTCCTTGTACGCGTACTGCGTACGGGAAGAAAATATTTGAATGGTTGGTGAAAATAGGCGATAATAATGATAGGTGAAAATATAATATGAAGCATATATACTTAATTTCCAATATTCTAGGTATGTTTATGATTATGTAAATAGCTATTGTTAAGATAACATTTAAATTTGATTAGGAGAGGTAGTTTAATTTTTGGTATTTACTTATTTTGCTATTTGCCACAGCTCTTCCGAGGCACTACAGGCATTTCCTATGCCTCACAATAATGTTGTTTTTTGTGTGTAATCTTTGTAAATAAATTGTAAATGAATGTACAAAATGAAATAAATAAATATTATACGTATGTTGTAATCAACATACAAGTTATGTAAATGAGTACATTAGTTATTTTATTACATTCGCGGACTATACAGCAATTGTGGCAGTAGCAGACACGGTTGAAGAATCAACAGAAAACGCTGAAAATTCTTTCACTGGGGTTTATTATTCAATTTCATTCATTTGGCTTGCATTCGTGATTTGAATTTCTACTAAGCTTTGGACCGTTGCGTGTGATAGAGCGATTATTGACTTTCAGGAGATACGCATAGAGCACTTAAATCAGATCATTAAATGGATTGACCAGTTGATTATAGTTGTGTGCCTCCTTCAGCGGTGTATCACAAGTACCCTCTCCATTAACCTTCCTGAACAAAGTGTTCAACTCTTCGAAAGATTCTGATTACTTGAAGCATATATTATTATGATAAATAATTGTGGACAAACATTTCGTTGTTGTTACCTATTGAATTCAAGTAATTGCACGTAGTTTCCGTTCTTAGATGAGATCTTGAGGATTCAAATCCTGTTTTTGTCCGAGTTGGTAGTAGGTACGATTACTGTTTAATACAACAATAGCTGCTCGATCTAGATTGTTGAATTTAAACGACGCCATCTGCAGGTCGGGGAGAGTAAGGTTTGCAAAACGTCGCGGAAATATCATTAATTCCGTAAAACAGAAGTTGGGTTCCTTGCGATCCGACTCAATTAAGAGATTAGGTGGGACTCGGCTCCCGGGAGACCTCTTGTGCACCGAACGCGACGCGGCCGGGGCGAAGCTAAATATTTATTCAACTGTAGAAGGCCGTGCAATCCTGGATAAGAAGCCCCCGCCGCAACTTTGTTGTCGTTTTACCCGCTGGATTGCTCAAGTTCGCTAGTAAAACTTGGATTTACCTTTCCGGGCGTTTCGCTTTCATCCATATTCACGTTGGCGGGAAGTTGGAAACACGCTAGCAAAGTGAGTGTATATCACTGAGACTTGCAAACCGTCGTATTTCGTAATACCAACTGCTTTTAAAGTTAATTTCAGTGATTTATGAGTCGTAGTACACAAACGCTGCAAATTCTTTCACTGAGATTTATTATTCAATTTAATTCATTCGGCTTGCATTCATGATTTGAATTTCTACTAAGCTTTGGAGTGTGCGTGTTTCACAGGTGATAGAGCGATTATTGAATCTCAGGAGGCACACAAATATGATCAACTGATCAATCCAAATATGTATTTTGGTTGAGAACAGATTTAAGTGCTCTATGCGTATCTCCTGAAATTCAATAATCGCCCTGTCATCTGTGAAACACGCACACTCCCAAGCTTAGTAGAAATTCAAATCATGAATCATTGAATAATAAACCCCAGTGAAAGAATTTGCAGCGTTTTTTCAACAGCGATTACAATGGAAAAATATTCTACTTATTTGAAAATTTTAAATTTCGTAAGACGGAGCATGCACATCAGGATGCTTCAACCCGTGTATCGGCTATAAAACCTTTTAGGAGTTCACTCCAGTATCCACATTCACTACATCACTGAGTTACTGGGATCTAAAAAAAAAAAAAAAAAAAAAAAAAAAAAAAAAAAAAAAAAAATGGTTTGAGCTACGGACCTGGGGAGGGGCTCATTCGATTCCTCATGGAAAGTTCTTCAAAAAAAAGTCCAAACTTAGGCCGCCTTGACTTTTTTTGAGGTTTTTAGGGATTTTACAAAACTTTGATAACCCTTAAAGGGCACTTTAAATTAAGTGAGAGTGCTGGCTAAAGAATTGGAGCGTTGTCGGACCAATATTGATTTTTCCTGAAAATTTCAGATATTTTGTTTGGGAGAAATCGTGCGTACGGCGTACGGACGGAAAATTTTTGTCATTTTATGTCTTTACTTTGCTACATAAACTCGAAGACGTAACGCGGACAGCTTCACGAAAATATTTCTGATGGTTTTCGCTTACAACCGATTCGTTGCTACGGATCATTATCTCCGACATTTGTGATCGTACAAAACTCGTTCACCACTCATTTGAAAGCTGTTGATTTTAATCTTGTTTAATGGACTTGTTACGTTTACTAACTGTGACAGTCCTGTGAGTGGTGATGATTATGTCTTTGGACATTCGTTGGAACCTCAGTGACCAAACGATGGAACCATTACATCGCAACCATCAACGGGCACAATCTAACGTAGTTGTCATTGGTCTTCAAAACGGCACTCGGAACTAGTGCGCGAATATCGTTTACGCAAAAAGCTGCTTACGAATACACGCGCATTTCCTGCTTTACAGTCACCCTAACTTTATGACTGAAAGTTTTAACGAGTAATTTAATTACCTTTGACTAATTTAATTACGAAAAATTTCAAATTTCGTACAGAGACTCAATTTGGGTTTTGGCAGCCTGTCAACCCATGGTTGCATCCCCTGGGTGGACGTATGGGTAAAAAATAGGATTTTCGGGGCCTTCAAAGATGGTGTGGGAACGGGTAGTTTTCGAAATAATTTTTGACGTAGATTCGAATTGGCGTGGTCACACTCATATTTCGCCGCATCCACGAATGAGTAATTACTAATGAGTAATTAGTAATTGTAATTACTTTTTTCCCAACTCTACCGGTAGTAAGATTCGCCTGTTCATGGGCGACCAGATAGTTGCTATTCAGGTCAGTCTCACAATGAATATCGTAGAAACTGCTGCCGTTTGTGCACTCATCCCAAGAACGAAGAAAGAAAACGTTGCAAGATCAATGGTTTATTATTTTTGAAAAAATCATAAATGACCTATTCACAAATCCATTGAGACTAAAATAATTGAAATTCACATCAGTTTTCAACAATGAGATCTGATAAAGTTGGACTGTTCTACTCATCTCAATCGATCGTCCAATATTACTAGAAAATGACATCCCGCTTGCCTAGGCCAGTAAAAACCTCGAAAAAATACGATATGCCCCGTAGCGCCTGTGTGTGTGAAGAGATCGGGCTGGGAGTTGGGACCAACTAGTCCCCTAATGGAGTCTAGGTGGGGAAGAACAGATTTTTACATTAATTTTAAGGCCCGCACCACATACGGCAAATGGTCATTGATGCTTGAAACGTAAAATGACAAATTTTGAGGAGGAGTTAATCAAACGTTTTGCTTTTAGAATTACAAATACTTATTATTGAAAATGATAAACCAAAATAAGGTGATCAAGTTTTTAGTCTATCCAATTCCTGTATGTACTTAGGTAATTTAAATTAACAATATAAATCATCGCACATCCCTCATTCGCTTTTTTGAGGGAATAAACTTTTCTCACTTCATTCCGTTCTGTATGTGTATGTCGCAGGCACATTGCGGAGCGGGGTACTTCACGAAGTGCCTAGGCAGATAGCAAAGTTCCCGTATTTTCTAATCGATCGAATAATTTCATGAAGTGCCTAGGCTTTTCTCGAAACGAAACAAACAACGAAGAAACGACAAAATATGTAGTAATACAAAAGTATATTAGGCATCGTCAAAACATTGTGTCACTTTATGCCTAAATAAAATTACTTGTTTTGCAATAAAACTTATTAACACAAAATTTATTAAAAACACATACAGCAGTCTGTATGTGACTGACAAACAAGACCGACAAACAAGACAGTTTCACATCAGGAGGTGAGGCCGATTAAGAGGGGTTATCTGATATGATAAAGGGGCGGATGGAACAGAGCAAAGTGTCCTAAACAAGTTATCAAGAATGAGAGAGAGCAAAGCGTCCACAAGTATTCAACTGTTGACATTTCACCGTCTGCCGGACCTGCGGGTGTAGCTTCAAGAAGTGCCTAGGCGTTCTCAGTAACTCCGAGGCATTTCACGAAACTCCTCGGCATTTTACGAATTAGGAATTTTTACGAGCGCCTAGGCACTTCACGAAAGAATCGGGTTCCGCAATGTGCCTGCGACATGTACATCTATAATTGTCGAAGCAAAACAATTCTTAGTCCTGCAAATTATTATATGTATTAAATAGTTTGGAAATAGCATTTCATGGTGAATCCTCTTTCGAATTTGATTAGATTCAGCTTAGAACTTGGTTATGAGTTTCCCCAATAACCTAATCCCAAGTTCGTTTAATACTTGAACGATTAAACCTTCATCAGTGTTGATCAAGCAAATTATCTCGCGAGCTAATGAAGGATGTAACGTTTGGGAGGAGGAACATTACCTACCAAATCACCTTGTTCATTCTCAAATTTGATATGAATAAACCTCAAAGTCCTCGTATTCAGGATTGACAAGCCGAGTAAAGTTGTTAGGCTCTCAGAGGAGGCCGGGAAGCGACCTGATTATGACGCCGTGAAGATTAAACATCTCAGAGGATCTAAGTGGGCGTAACTAGTTTACCAAGGGGATAAAACGGAAGCTAAATAGGTTAGGGACTGTTCGTGTGTGAAATGTTGAAGGGAGGTGATTTTCCCCCATCTTCCGAACCCTCCGGAGGTTGTTTTCGACGTCTAATTGCCGAATACCTGAACTTAATCAAGTTCTATTAGGGCTGACGTTTCCCTCATCGGCTCTTCAAGGTAACAACCTGAAACGAGCTTCAGGGCGGAGAGCGAGCTGACGGAACAGGCTCGTAATGAAGGTCAGACACATTATTTATGGGGAGCTTCGAGTGGTTGTGGAAGTAATGATACATTACATCTTTTAGTAATTGATTTTCCCAAATAAAAAAAGAATAATGCAATTAATTAGGATATAACAAATTTATAAGAGCAATAATTTTAGCAAGTTGTCATTTTTAATTTAGTTTTGTAAATCGTTTTCCACTGACGTTTGGGAGTATTCAAATTAAAGTTCTTTTTGACTGGTGTCAACACAACTGTGGTTACTTTTTTGAATGCATATAGCAGTTAATTGTCGTTATTTTCCGATATTACAATTTATTAAAAATTCAAACCAAAAAGCTGCTGACATTTGGCTATAACCACGAAGGGAACGTGAGCTTTTCTCATCCAAATACAAACTTCAACTACCTATATGCAAAGGAGATCAATCTTGTCCGCTTTCTCGGCTTCAAATCAGGAAACAAACGAATCAATTATATTTTAAAAAGTTCACTAGTCGCTACGTAAATACCTAAAAAAAAGGAAATTTTGAAATAGTTGTCGAGTTTCGAAAAATCGTTGTTTTGCAACAGTTGAAATTCATATCTACCTAGCAAGAACCATCGTGGGGGCGAAACCCTAATTCCATCTTTAACCCAAGCTTCATTTCTATTATTGCAGCAAAGAGCACAAGGGAAGCAGAAAACTTACCCTATAGGTATTACTTACCTCACATCCGCTGAGCCAATCTACCTATTCATAGCAATGAGGGTTGAACGGTTTATGCTTTCCTCCTAGGTTTGTTGCAGTCCTGCCAATACTGGCATTGGGCAACCTGCATCACAAATAACACAGGTCTGCAACCAAAAAACTGCATATGATTTTTTTACTGTTTCCCATTGAGTTTTGCATGCTAAAACCGAAAAAAGTAATCAAAAGAAACTGGTTTTTTGAATACCACATAAGGTGTTATTCAGCGTTAAAACTCAATTTGGTAGTTGCCTCCAAGTTGTCAATTTTATGAATTGCATGCATTTTTTCACTGTCATATTTAGTCATGTCACTCCCTGGATTGATACGAAATGAAAAAGGGGATATGCTAGCTGACTATTGTTGGATGCCCAAGAGGGATACGGACAATGCTGGAGCACGAAAACGTGTGCGACGAAGTATCAAAGAAAAAAAAGGTTCCACAAGCAAACAGAATGAAGTTTTTGAGCATTTTGTACTGAATAGTAAACAAATACTTTCTTTTATTTCGAGTTTATAGACAATAAAAATTATGGTGTTTTTCTATGTTTTCGTTTTTTATGTCCCCCTCTCCCCTAATTTGCAGACATGTGTAATTATTCTTTGCTCAACTGACAATTTAGAGACGTTTTATAGCACTTACTATACTCATCGAGTATTTACAGCTATTACAGTCCAATCACAAGGGTTGGGGACAATAAACTAATAACATGATAAGAGTATGTTTTAGTGATTAGATGCACTATAGCGCATTCTCGTGGGTGAGCGGATAACTAGGTGTGCTCCCTGAAACTTCGGGCGAACTCTCATTGGTTCATTCTTTGGACCCGAATAGAATCGAACGCCATATATGTAAAAACGCTGCAAATTCGTTCACTGGGCTTTAATATTCAATTGGCTTGCGTTCATGATTTGAATTTATACTAAGCTTTGGAGTGTGCGTATTTCACAGGTGATACAGCGATTATTGAATTTCAGGAGATATGCATAGAGCACGTAAATCTGTTCTCAACCTAAATACCTATTTGGATTGATCAGTTGATCATATATGTGTGCCTCCTGAAATTCAATAATCGCTCTATCAGCTGTGAAACACGCACACTCCAAAGCTTAGTAGCAATTCAAATCATGAACGCAAGCCAATTGAATAATAAACCCCAGTGAAAGAATTTGCAGCGTTTCAAGCATATCAGAATGCTACAACCCGTGTATCGGCTACAAAGCCTTTTAGGAGTTCACTCCAGTACCCACATTACTACATCACTACATCACTAGGTTACTGCAATGAAAACATAAACAATAATAAAAAAAAAAAACTCAAATGTTGGCACCATAAATCGGGCCGTATATCGGGAATGGTTTGTGCTACCAACCTGGGGAAGGGCACACTCGATTCCTCATGGAAACTTCTTCAAAAAGAGTCCAAATTTAGACCGCTTCGACTTGTTTTGAGGATTTTAGCGATTTTACAAAACTTTGACAAACCTTAAAGGACACTTTAAATTAAGTGAGAGAGCTGGCTAAAGAATTTTGGCGTTGTCGGACCAATATTGATTTTTCCTGAACATTGCAGATATTTTGCTTCAGCCGTTTTGGAGAAATCGAACGTACGGTAAATTTTTTATTGCAGATTCTGATTCTACACCCTTTGAAACGTAACCATGAAATTTTCAGGGGGGTTAGAATTTTTTTCTCATGAGCAATTACAATGGTTTATTATTGAATAATAAACCAAAACTTGACCTGCGCAGTAGCTACTAATGGTACTATTGGTTTGATGTGATACTTCTCTATTGACTGATTTTACATTAATTTACTGTTTTTACAACTGTAGGGACCCGCAATGGAGTCCCTAATGATCTTTTGACACACATCATTGATCTGTATACATTGATGTTGAAGCCACAAATATGAAGCACATACTACTTGGCAGACGGTTTTTCTCCACACACCACCTAAAGTTCCTACTCAGCATAATCTTTATATTGATGCCGATAACAAAAATGAAGTGCCGATAAATTATTCTCCATTACTACGCAGATAATGTTAATTTATTCGGACTAATGAAGAAGTCGTGTACGAAAATACCAGGTAAGCTGATTACCAATCCAACATACTCTGTTACTCCATTTCATAGGATTGCATATTCATGAAAGACATTCTTTTGTTGCATTAGCTCCCCTTCTGTCGGGCCTGAGTATCTTTTCCCGATCTTCAGACTCTCAGCAGGGGGAGGATTATCCAAAGACTCGACGGTTTAAATGGCTGAGAATAATCGCCATTGTTTTGAGGAGTGTTTGCATTTTAAAATGGAGAGCAGTGGAATAAATTTTGAGATTTTTCCTTGGAAAAGCGAATAACAAAATGCGTCTTAACAAAATGTTGAAGAATAGTGAAGGCATTTCAACACTTCTTCTCACCACAATCAGAATTTCTACTCAAATTTTGCGTTTTATACCATTCTGAACAATTTTGATTCATGCCTCTGTATAAGTGTGTCCGCAGATCCTTGTAAGAAGCCTCATTACGGTTTCCATGTGCAGGCTAGACTGTAGTTAGTCCCCTATGAGTTACATCAGTCTGCTTATGTGCGAACGGAAAACCAACTTAGCATAATTTTCCCTCCTAACTAAACATGAGAAAACAAATAACTGCATACAAATCCTTTTCAGACTGCTGTCAGATTTTTGGTTTACTGTTCAATAATAAACCATTGTAATCGCTCTTGAAAAAAAATTTCTATGTTTAGAAAAATCCCCCTGAAAATTTCATGGTTTACATTTCAAAGGGTGTAGAATCCAAATCTGCAATAAAAATTTTTCCGTCCGTCCGCCGTACGCCTTACGCACGATTTCTCCCAAACGGCTGGAGCAAAAAGTCTAAAATTTTCAGGAAAAATCAATATTGGTCCGACAACGCCAAAATTGTTTAGCCAGCTCTCTCACTTAATTTAAAGTGCCCTTTAAGAGTTGTCAAAGTTTTGTAAAATCCCTAAAAACCTCAAAAAAAAAAAAAAAAAAAAAAAACCAAGGCGGCCTAAATGTGGACTTTTTTTGAAGAATTTTCCATGAGGAATCGAATGAGCCCCTCCCCAGGTCTGTAGCTCAAACCATTCCTGATGTATGGCTCGATTTATGGTGCCAACATTTACATCCACATTCACTACAAAAAAAAACAGCATTTTTTTATATTTTTTTGGTTTTGATCGCAGTAACCTAGTGATGTAATGAATGTGGATACTGGAGTGAACTCCTAAAAGGGTAATATGCATGCTCCGTCTAACGAAATTTAAAATTTTCAAATAGAATATTTTTTCCATTGTAATCGCTCTTGAAAAAACGCTGCAAATTCTTTCACTGGGGTTTATTATTCAATGATTCATGATTTGAATTTCTAGTTTTAGAGCGAGATATGAATTTCAGGAGATAGAACACCTAAATCGGTTCTCAACCAAAATTCCTATTTGGATTGATGAGTTGATCATATTTGTGTGCCTCCTGAAATTCATAATCGCTCTATCACCTTGCTGACCCTGACCAGGTATATTGTATCACATTAATTTCTGTTATATTCCGCTCGTTGATTGTAAATTGGCCTAGCCCGTATATAAATGAATAAATCGTCATCACAAAAAATGTTATAAAGTTTTTAAAATATTCAAAAGTGTTTGTGATTGGCTATAATTGTGATGGTATGATGTGAGTGGGATGCCCCTGCAATGCATTACTTACGAATATGTTTATACCTGGTCAATTACAAATTTTCATTATTGAAATTAATAAATTAAAATGGGCTGATATTATTAGAGTTGTAGAAAAGGACTTAGACCAATGACCACACACCCAGTGTTGCCTAGAGCGAAGTGTTGGGCTGGCTCGTTTCTCGTCGAATATTCGATAAAACTCCTTCCCAAGTAATAGATGGAATTCTGGACCTCCAGTTAGTTCAATTAAAATGACTTATTCTGTATCACACATCTCATCCTTCACCACTTGAGATCTTCCTTAATTCCGAACGAGTCTTTGGTGACTCGTACCCCTTCAACGGATATTGTAAGAAAATCAAACGATCAAATTAAGGACGCGCCGCATCTCAAAGGCAAACGGCGAGGGGAGACGGAACCCTCGTACGTCTCATCGGCCCTAAAAGAAAACCAACCCGACCAAATACACTCATATCTGCCTTCTGACTTGAAGCGAAGGAAAGGAGGGGGTTCCTAAAACTCACATCTGACTTTCATGTGTAAACAACAGAGTGTAAAGGGGAGGAAGGAACATCTGTAAAACAAAGTAGGATTGGGGAGCGAGGGAATGAGAGTAGGCAAACATATAAGAAGAAAGGAGGTGGGAGCGAAACGCTGCTAATCAACACGGAAGGCTCAAGACTTGGTCATTTCCATACGGCTATGCAAAACTAAAAAGTAAATAAACCAAGTCTCCCATGAGGCAGAAAGCCTGTCTGGAAAGGCTACGAGAGTGGAAGTACGTGGTGGAGCGTGTGATATGGTAAAGTGTATGAATACATTAGATCTTGGGGTGCATACGATTGCGAATCATCCGATGAACATATTGCGAGCGGGGCATTTAAATTTATGCTTAGGCTCTCGAATAATTAAAGTCAGCATTTATTGTTTGAGAGAGATGAGGCCCTCGGAGTTGATTCCTTTGTGATATCAATTTCATTACTTAAGAGATTAGTTTGATGTCAGCCAAAAGGCGGAGGAGCTTGGGGCATCGGAACGACTAACGATTCTCTCAACATCTCACAACTCAACTTGGGAGTTTGGATCGAATTAAGTGGACAGGTGAGGGTGACTCCTCACAGAATCGGTTTATCTAAAATGAGGTATAATGATCGGCGGAAACTCCTCCAAATTCAACCTTTAGGACGTTCCTCTGAAGCAAGGATTCGTCAGTAGATTAGAATTGATCCAAGAATTAGAATACTATTAGAATTGAATCCAATTAGAATACTATTAGAATTGATCCAAGGTGGTGTAGTTGGTTGGTGATCGATAAAACGGTTGGTATATATAGATATAGATCTGTATGTGTGTAAAAATTCCGTCGACGATGCTCACGGTTTATTTCTCAATCGATTTTCACGATTCTCTATTTATTCGATCCCAGTTTTAGTTTAGTTGTGCAAAATACATCGAAAATTTGGTTTTGCTCACAGTAGGGGGAATAGAGGGGCGAATAGCTGGTCCTTTTAACCGCTGTTGAAGAGAGAATCCTCCAAAGCGGTAGAAAATTAAGGGCAGGTAAAAATGGCCTATATAATTAACATTAGTTGAGCAAAAAACTTCGGAAATTTGGAATTTCCTGTCAAGGGAGGGGGGGGGGGAGATAGACAACCCATTCAAGCGCTGAGCATGCGTTATTCTGTCAATTTTCGTGCATCTTTGTTTTTATCAAGAACTTTTTTTCAGTTTTGAAACGCATTTTAAATCTTGAGGAATGTACATGAGGAAAGGGTGGATGGTGTTTTTATAGTGATAAACCGTTATATCATCATTAGTTTCATCTGTTTTTTAATTTTAGTTTTAGTACCTAAGTTACCAAATAGTTGTCTTTGTAACCTGTTTTAAGAAGATATAATTCTTTTAAGAAAGAGGTTTCAACGCAATTAATATCTAATTTATATGTACATTTTTCTCGATCCTTATTTTTGTCTAGCAAACCATGACCCTCGTTCAGTTCATCCTTCTGGGCTACATTCAGCCTAAACCCCTCATATCGGAGAAACCTCCGATGAATCCTGAATGAGCATTCCAAAAATAAAGGATGAGATGGTTGCAAAATACTTCTTAATCATAATTGGTAAAAGTTCAAAAAATTTAATTGAAAAAAATAAAAATCCCTTAAATGCTCTAAATTACTAATCGCCACTCAAGCCACGAATTTATTTATTTTTTTGTTTGTTGTTAAAGCAGAATACTGCTAATAGATGATCATCAAACATAAATTAGGACATTTAAAATGCATGCACAAAACTGTGCAGACAAATGCACTTGAATTTCAATAAAATAAGGTACAAGAACTGTAAAAAAAAATTTTAATAATTGAAAAAAAAATTGTTTTCCATTCGAATTTTTTTCAAGAAAAAGTTAATTTTCTTTGAAATACATTATCAAAATTATCCTTGTCTCAAAAGTGCCTAAACTTCAACCCAATTTGTGATGGATATGGTTAGTTGCCCCCTTCCCGATCCTCTGAGCGTGGCGGAGCATAATTAACGCATCCACCTCCTCGGAAAGGGCATTCCATCACCCTCACAACTTACACACACCTTTCATATGATAATTCGGGAAAAAGTATGACCGAACTAATCCGAATCACCACTTTCTTCTAATTTGCAACAAGTACCTTTGTTGACTCGTAGGTAATATCCTATCATTGCCAGATAAAACGGCTGAATCATTTCAAGATTAATAATCATTTCAAGACTCTAATTAATACAAACATATACTTTTTAGAGAACTTATTGAGAGCCGAACTTCAATTCCGGTAGTATCAAACCTCCATGTATCAACGTTTGACACTTGATACTTAATTCATGAGTGTTGCCAATTCCTCATATCGGCTTGTAAATCACAGAACTCGAAATTATCATCAGGGATATTTCGGACGGAAACTATTATGTTTGTCAATCACATATCACGTTAGCGCTCAGTACCTGCTGCATATAGTCTGTACCAGTGTAGTTCTTGTCAATGCGAGCTGACCTCCCCACCTCAGATGAACTTGTTGATCGAATCATAGCGGTCTCGCGTTCTCCATAATTAACGCGGATCAGAGGGAGCTTTCGCTCACATTCCCACATATCACTGTACCGCATGATCCCTGAGGGAGCTCGCGGGCAAGCAATCAGGTTCAAACGCGTCCTCCGGGGTCTCCACGGGCCCCTCTTCATTATTAACACCTAATGTTACTACACGACTATACATGACCCCCATTTATGACGGCTAGATCTAATCCGCGCCAATTCCGCCCAAACTCGAACTATCGGGGGCCAATAATCAAGCTGAGGTGGCACACGATGGACGAACATGCACATCCAGGTCCTTATCTGATGAGCGCTTTTACACGGGAGAAATCGCCCCATTCCCTTCCTATTGTTTCTCATCGATGTTTGCGGCGCTGGAAACGGAGTTCTTCCCGTCGTGAATAATTAACTTGCTACGGTTGCTCTGAACTGTCAAATAACAACCCTAATGATCATTAAAACAATTCCTGCATATCAAGCAAAACAAAAAAGATATTGGTAATTAAAGCATGAACTACGGGGGCGTATATTGGGTCAGCAAACCACTTTGTTGTAATAGACGGGAGTTACAAGGTATGGTTTCCATGTCCTCTGATCATGTTTAGTGCAGAGATTTAATTTAATGAAAAGTTCATTGTATTTGCGAAAGGTTTAACTCTAATTGCGAAAGGGTTAATTCTGATTGCGAAAGGTTTAATTCCAATTGCAAAAAGGTTAATTCAGTTTGCTAAAGGTTTAATTCAGTCTGCTAATGCTGTATATGATAACACTCATGAACATAATCAAATACTCCCATAAATATATTTTTTTTAAACAAGACTAAATTCTTAATCTAACATAAAAAAGCTGAGAATTTTAGTGGGCAAGAGCAGCTCTTGAATGGATCGACCATTACCCCCTCCATCCTCCTTCCCAAAATCATATCGAGGGTTAGAGGTAAAAGTACTCAAGTCACAAATGTTAGAAGTGTGGAAAAATGAAATTCGAATTTTAAATGCTAGCGTAAAATCACAAGTACCTCAGAAAAAATCTGTATTTGTAGGTTATACACTTGGTTAGGAGGTGATATGGTTTTCAAGGTTAAAAGATGAACGATTATCCACCGAATTTGAATTTTATCAGAAGGCGTCAGAGGAATTTTGGACTTGGGTATGTTTACCACAAACTTTGGTTCAGTCTAGTAGGACTTGGACAGGTCATAAGTATTACAATCTGGAAATCCACGGCAATAAATTCCACAAGTGTGGAATAGCTTGTTGTATTGCTTACCAATTGTTGGGACAATGATTTCAAATCAACTAAATCTTTGTATTGCAGCTCTCGAACTACGTAGGGTGAATTCTTCGTCTTATTCCTCCTGCTTCTCGATAGCTGAAAGATATTCAGCCAATCTTGCATGAAGTACACAGACAAATGTTTTTGTGGTGACTCAATGGCACTGTGCATGGAGTCAACCTCCATAAGACTATGCCCTTTTTCTATGAATTTATGCTCTAGAATCTTTATGTGGAAGTTCTCCACAATGTACAAGATCAAAAGTTAACGGAGGAAGCAAATCAAGAGAAGTACTAGTGTAACTAGGTACAATTTTCCATCTTTAGAAGTAAATCTACCCAAGTACCCCTGGGTATTTTTACCTCTGAAGAATGAACTATTTCTGCACTTGGTGATTCACATATGCTCAGAAAACTATGGAAATCATCACCATTGGTCTTAGGTATCTTCAGCACATGAAAATATGGATCATCCTAGTTGATTAGGTACTTTTAACTGAATTTCACAAAAAAATGGACTTGGGCACTTTTACCTCTAACCCCTCGATATTATCCACCTGAGCATTAAGTCTTAGCATATGTTATTGCACAAGAGAGGTTAAAGACAAATATTTGGATCAAACAAATAAAAAAATACTCGTAAAATACGAATAATAAATGAAACAAAAAAACATGACAATATAACGATATAACGATTTATCACTATTACCTCCTACATTCACCCTTTTCATTGTTTATAACAATACTAACGGAAGGGATGGTTTTAGAGTAGACAATAATTCGCATCTTCAAACTAAATGATCCTGGGGTGACGTTCATAAGCATGCGTAACCTAACTATCAACCAGCGTGTAATGAAGCCTTCTTTGTGGTGCGGAGTAATCATCGTACTAGGTGCGATAGGTAGCGGAAAATTGGAATTCCACTAGCCGAAATTAACTAACCGAAAACCCCAAACAGAGGGACAACTAAGCGGAGAGGAATGGCGGGCCGAGGCCGCAACTGTGTAAGTTGTTTCATATTTCATTGGGAACTGGGGTGAGGACTAGGGACAATTGTGCTGCGGCTGTGGCATGTACTCGTATTAAGATAAGCACTAGCAGGGGATGAGGTCACACAAAGGTTCCCTTACGTACCGCTCTCCGTCTTTACTTATCCGTTTCCGTTCCTCTCGTCTCTAATATAATTGTTATTGCATCCCCGAGCTCAGGCCGTAGTCTTCTGAGGGAGCCCCTCGCCCAACTATGTTTCCACTATATTGCATTCCGCTCTGAAAGGAGGAGGAAGCGCCTGCCTTTCTTTATGGATATGACCGGGTTAAGGGCTTTCCCTCCACCTTCGGATTAAAACGGATTTGTGAGTTTTTCGTTTAAGCGTCACTCCGAGACCCCTTTCGGTGGAATGCGGGAGCCAAAGGGGACTCGGGAGATCGTTTGTGCGAATATCGATTTCTCGTTTGGTTCCGCTGAAAGTACACAAGTGAATCAAGGGACTTCGAATTTACCTTGATTTCCCTAGAGACCACAACGTCGCCTATAATGGAACCCAGTAGGTCCTTAGAAATGAAGAGAAATTGGTCGGTGGATCTTATTATTCTTACACATGATTGCAATGTATTCTGATTATCCGTTCTGTTTTTATAGGAATGTGAAAGATGGTTTGTATTGTAGAGTGAATACGGTTATAAGACTACTGATGTAGATTTTGGTTTATTATTCAATAATAAACCATTGGAATCGCTCAAAAAAAAAAAAAAAAAAAAATTCTAACCCCCCCCCCAAAGGGTGTAGAATCCAAAAATTTCATGGTTTACGTTTCAAAGGGTGTAGAATCCAAATCTGCAATAAAATTCACTGGGGTTTATTATTCCATTGGCTTGCGTTCATGATTTGAATTTCAACTAAGCTTTGGAGTGTGCCTGTTTCACGGGTGATAGAGCGATTATTGAATTTCAGGAGATATGCATAGAGCACGTAAATCTGTTCTCAACCAAAATACCTATTTGGATTGATCAGTTGATCATATTTGTGTTCCTACCGAAATTCAATAATCGCCCTATCACCTGTGAAACACGCACACTCCAAAGCATAGTAGAAATTCAAATCATGAACGCAAGCCAATCGAATAGTAAACCCCAGTGAATGAATTTGTAGCGTTCTTTTTAATGGTTATCAGAATACTTCAACCTGTGAATCGGCTATAAACCCTTTTAGGGGTTCACTCCAGTATCCACGTTCACTACATCACTAGGTTACTGTAATCGAAACAAAAACAATAATAAACCAAAATAACGCAAATGTTGGCACCATAAATCGGGTCATACATCGGGGAATGGTTTGAGGTACGGACCTGGAGAAGGGCTCATTCGATTCCTCATGGAAAGTTCTTCAAAAAAATTCCAAATTTAGTTAGTTAATTTTTTTTTCAAGAGCGTTTAAAATGGTTTATTATTGAATAATAAACCAAAATTTAGTGAATGTGGATACTGGAGTGAACTCCTAAAAGGGTTTATAGCCGACACACGGGTTGAAGTATTCTGATATACATGCTCCGTCTTACGAAATTTAAAGTTTTCAAACAGAATATTTTTCCATTGAAAAAAAAAAAAAAAAAAAAAAAAAAAAAAACGCTGCAAATTCTTTCACTGGAGTTAATTATTCAATGATTCATGATTTGAATTTCCACTAAGCTTTGGAGTGTGCGTGTTTCACAGGTGATAGGGCGATTATTGAATTTCGAAAGGCACAAAAATATGATCAACTGATCAATCCAAATAGGTATTTTGGTTGAGAACCGATCTAAGTGCTCTATGCATATCTCCTGAAATTTAATAATCGCTCAATCACCTGTGAAACACGCACACTCCAAAGCTTAGTAGAAATTCAAATCATGAATCATTGAATAATTAACCCCAGTGAATGAATTCGCACCTTTTTTCTATAAATGTCTTCTGGGCTAAGGAATGGGATATATTGTCGGCGAAGTATGGTATAGTACTGGATAAGGACATACAGGTTGGATAGAGGAGAGGTAGTTTTGATGAGGCACTTCGTGGAATCTCAGAAAAGATAGAACTCCGACTCAGAAATAAATATGCAATCGATATGTCCATGATTCATGATTCATTCTGATCTATTTGTCCAACTGATCTATACTTTACTAGAAGGATTGACGTAGGATATTTTTTTGTTTTTGAGATCCAGACCAGCAAACTAGACAGAACACACATCGAAAGCGTGGACCTATATCGATAGGAGACATAGATAATTTTCGATACGTGTGGGAGGTTGCAATGGTGTTGCGTGCGGGAACAGACTAGAACAGTACCAAATACGACGAGAATGTTGCGAGTGGTTTTTACCTTTTCGCAAGTCTCCCAGCCAGAAATTCATTATATCAAAGCTATACATGCTCAGGTTTTAAAAATAGCACTCCAAAAAATAAAATAATTAAAAGACCATAACATTCACACGTTGGGACATCTCGTTGGGCACCTGACGCTGGGCTGTATCTTCCATATCGATAATCCTCGTTATCTTAACGACCCAAGGTGCGGACGAGTTTACCATTCCTAAGTAGCCCTGAACTGTTAGCCTCGGAGCTTTGGGCCGAGTTTGCTACCGCCCCAAAGATCAACCAGTTAGAAAATTTCCCTTAGTAGTAAGGACAAAAGTTCGAACTAAGAGGTATCAACATTTTTGGCTGTAATTTGAGGAACCCCTCAGCGATTCGGTGTACATTCTCAAAGCGTGTACTTAAATTTCCAATATGTTAAGAGTTCGAAAATTTAAAGAACCCCTCCCCCCCCCCCTCTCTTCGCACTTCCAACTCCTATCCCTTGAGAATGGGAAAAACGAAAGTAAAGAGACGTTTGTTTGAAATAGATTTTAATTAAGTGAAAGTCGGGGAGCGCCTTCTTAAGCAACTGTTTGTTTTGCCATCGGAGAGGGAAATGCTCTCAAGCTCTCGAGCCGGTTTGCACTCCTCACGGTCCAGCGAGCGTCGAATACTTTGATTAGTTACCTAAACCTAAAACCCGCCTCTGATATTCTCCCTAGTCCATCGAGATTAATTCATTCGTCTCCCACTCGAACGGTCCTCGTCCTCCTCTCAAGAGAGAAGATAACTAATTCCAAGTTAATGCATTTGTAGCGAGCTCCTTGAGGCGTGCGCTCCTCACTAAAGCACACAACTCTCCGTCCGAGAGGCGCAAATCGGCATCTCCCCGCGGTGAATGCAAGATATTGTGTTTCGATTGAGTTCTCTGAAACCGTTCAAAACGTCGTAATCCTCAAGTTGTATTTAACCAGATTATTCCGTCTCACAGCCCTACGGTAGTTTGGGGTGCACGCGCTTAATATGTATCGAGGAGGCCTTAAAGCTGGTTGTTGAGCAACGACGAACAATACCCTAGAACACTCACCCTATTTAGTATGACTTACCAACTCACTCTGAATTATGCAGCCACGCAAATTTGGCAAGAACACATGCTTAGAGTTTAATTTATAATATTTCTGCAACGTTTTGGTACTAACAAATGACAACAATTTTAAGTAGAAAACTGTTTTTATTTCCAAGCGTGTTACTTACATAACTACAAGTTACAAATATACATTATTGAGTAGGTAACGATCTAGCTATTCATTTAGCACAATTACACTAAGTGTAATGAAATCGTGAGTGTTTCACAGGTGATAGAGTGATTATTGAATTTCAGGAGTATGCATAGAGCAAGTAAATCAATTTTCAACCAAAAACCTATTTGAATTGATCAGTTGATCATATTAAATATTTTGTGTGCCTCCTGAAATTCAATAATCGCTCTATCACCTTTGAAACACGCACACTCCAAAGCTTAGTAAAAATTCAAATCATGAATCATTGAATAATAAACCCCAGTGAAAGAATTTGCAGCGTTTTCTCAATAGGTTTCATTTGATTTGGAAAATGTTTCATTTGTTCGAGAAAAGGTTTCATTTGGTATGGAAAAAGGTTTCATCTGGTAATGATATGGAAATGGTATGGAAAAGGTTTCAGTATTAACTTTCCAGCAGGGTTACCTTATCACATATTATGATCATGCTTATTATTACGATGTAATATTTCAAACATTTAAGTTACTTTCAAGATGAATAATAATTGATGTTTTTTGAAACATTGAATGTAATGTACTGAATCGATGACAATAAATCTTATCTTACCTTATCTTATCTCATCTTTCATTTGGCTTGGAAATGCTATAAATATCGATTCCTCATCCAGTATAGATACAATTTAATGAGTTGATAACTGATGTTGAAAATAAGAAGTGAAGTTCTGCACCCGCTAGGAAGCCGTTTCATACATTCCTGGTCATTCCACCCGAACGACATCCCTTCCTAAGGCACTCCTATTATTTGATTCATATCCGTTTCCTCTATTTTCAGAGATTCGGCCATCTCGTAAAACCCCTCTGATGGCAATGTTTACATTTTCATGGCGACGAACTTTCGCTTCATTGCCGTAACTATTCATGGCACGGCCAGGGCCGAGGGGTCCCCCACAGATGGATATCCGGCTGGTTAAGACTTCCTCTCAAGACATTAGCCGAAACCCAGATGAACGAGGGGAGACTGGGGGCAGGAACGCAGCCCATTCTAAAGATTGAGAGTAGTTCTTCGTCGCTTTCTCCCCATTAGATGCACGGAAAAGGGCAGGGGAAATACGACCAGCGAAGGAGCAGACTCCGGCTAAGACGCTTGTAAAACGGTTAACTGCCTCTCCCTCCTAGAGAGGGGTTTTTCCAGGTTTTTCCACTGCGTGGGGTAATGGATCAGGTGCTCCGTCCGCATGAGAGCAAAGGCCTCTAAAAACCAATGACGATAAAAACCCGGCAGTTAACTCGAATACCGTTTCCTCCTCAGATCCCCATCACAAGGAACAATAACAGTAAGTCAGCGGATTATCCGGTAGCTCCAAAAAACTTTCCATTGATATTTATACACCTATTAAATGATGTAATGTCGCCATGTGTCTTTGATGCTTACTGAACGGGAGCCATAAAGATTGCGCTTAAGACATTCTCTTGTATGATGACGGCTGGAACATCTCGAGGTTGATATCGACCTATTCTACTGTAGCAAATCCCTCATGTCAGTCATAGATGATAATTTATTCCCCTGTAGAAATGTGTTGTAGAGATTAGACCTTGGTTTTTCAATAATGAAAATTCGATTTAGACCACGGAAAGTATGAAACATTGAAAACTAAAACTACTCCGCTAAAGTCTCTCCTCAAAACTCCACTTTTGACCACGACGACGAAGCTTCCAGCAGCAGCGAAGATGCTGCGAAGGGTCTTGGTGATAGTTTCGATGAGTCCTGGTGATACCTGACAAGACGTAGCTATGGTCTCGGGTCTTTTGAAGTCGGTCGGGGAAAGAAACAACTGCTAATTGTTTCTACCACAAAACTCAACCGAAGATCCCCCTGAAGGTGGTTGCGGCGCCTAATACAGGGTGTCCCAGGAGTTATTCACAATCCGACTCCTACGTGTTCTACAACTCATTTCCGAACAGAAATGCCTCATGGCAATTTTTGCCAGAGGCCTAGTTTCCGAGCTATTCGCTATTTAAGATTTTTTTTCGCGTTTTCGATATTATGTCATTAAAACTGTCATAACTCCCTCAATTTCGGAGATAGCTCAAATTTGACGACACCGTTGGAAAGAGCGTTAAATTTTCTATCTATTTGATGTCAGAAAACTTTTTAAAAATTTCATTGAAGATGTGCAATTGCTGCGCGAAACGGCAGTTTTGTCATAATCTAGAAATCGCCTGTTTTTCATTTCTCGTAGAAACCCCATGAATGCTTGACGCAGAACTGTGCAGGCCTGGTAAAACGTTCGCCAAAATGTCAGCTTTCCGACAGTGTAGTCGTTTTGGTTTAAAAAAATATTTTTAGTTAAGGAGATGGTGTTAAACTGCAGAAAAACGTGTGTTTTCTGTTAAAATTGAGGTTTTTCCAAAAGCTTTGACGAAAAAAGGTTGGTGGCGGGATATACGTAACTTTTCTCGCTGAATCGAATGGTGACAACGCCAGACCTCTCAAGTTACGATTTAAGTTAGGTTTGTCGGATGCATAAACCCGTTCGTTTGTGAACAGCGTTTACGGCATTTCTATGCTGTCCGGCCAAAGTCAGGATAATCGAAGAGCCGAGAGACGGCTACTGTTTGTGTTTATTTACGATTGATTGCGATGAGTTGCATTCAGCTTTTTTCTGACACTATGGACCCTCATCAAACCAGGCTTCCGTATCATTACCAACTCTTCCCTTTCGTCTCATTCCTCGCTGTATTTCCTTCAGCGAGGTTTTCCCTATTGCATATTCCAATTCATCATGGTGCTCTATAGCTATTGAACATAGCTGGTAGTAATAACCAAAACCTTAGTGACAAAAAACAATTAGTAGATAAAAAACAGATAGTTTACTAGATAAAGAATGATCAGTGACATAAACAATATTATCTACCAATATTTTTTCCTCATACTATCCGACGTGTTCGCTAGGGTGTGAGTTGTACACAGGAGGAGTGTGACTCCCTTGCTGCTTCAGAATCATTACCATTGGCAAAACCGTACACAAAAATCATGTCAACATACTTCATTGTGGTAATCATTGCAATCAATTGTAAATGAACTCAAACAATACATTGGCTGAACAGCTTGGAAATGCCATAGACGCTGATCACAAACGAACGTTTTCATTCATTAAATTCATTTTCATTTTTAATTTTTAAATACTTTTTTTTTGGTTTATATCTTAACAATCTTGTTTAAACTCTAACTCTTAGCATGAACTCGATTTAAACCCCAATATCTTACCATTGTCCAACAACTGGATAACATGTTCGAGTCAATAAACATTTTACTAAAACTGAATTTGGTCAGAAACAACAAATTATCAACATTGCAACACCCAATACGACCAAATCAGATTGGGGTCGATAATACACGGCGCACAAAGCAACCCCTCCTTCAAGACCGGGGGGTCGTGCGGGTCATTGCATATCCTGGCCCCTGACCAAGCCAATGCCTCCTCCGTAGGCATTTTAAGATTTTGACAAAACTGCCATTTCCCGCAGCAATCGCACATTTCCAATGTAATTAAAAACAAGTTTTCTGACAGCTAATAGGTAGAAAATTTAACGCTCTTTCTAACGGTGTCATCAAATTTGAGCTATCTACAAAATTGAGGGAGTTATGACAGTTTTAATGACATAATATCGAAAACACGAAAAAAATCTTAAATCACGAATAGCTCGGAAACTAGGCGTCTGGCAAAAAATTGCCAGGAGGCATTTATGTTCGGAAATGAGTTGTAGAACACGGGGAGTCGGATCGTGCATAACTCCCGGGACCCTGTATAACGTCAGTCGGAGGTGGGAACGCGGCAGTGGCCCATTTTCGTCAGCAGCTCCGACAGAACCTACTCAGACCAATGCTCGGTCACAATTTGCCTCTGTCACTGGATACAAAACGTTTGTTGTGCCTCACCCTGGTGCGCCCGATCTGGCAGTATGGTTGTTCTGTTTGGGGATTGGCAAGCTCAACCCAAATGAAGGAGGTACACCCTCAGCAGAATAGAGCGCCTCGCGTTATAACGGATGCACCCTGGTACATTAGGAATTCTGTACTCCACAAAGACGTCGACATCCCTGAGGTGGAACAGGTGATCAAAACGACCATCAACCGCCTCCACGTCTGTATCTCAAACCATCCGACTTCCATAATCAGAAACTTATTGTCACTATGGGATGGAAACCAACAAAGACGCTTCAAAAGAAAAAGAGCAGCTGAAATATTAAACTGAAGTGCAATAACTAAACTACTCCAACATTCTACTAACTATAAAAATTCGTTACTGTGCATCGCTAGTGTGCATTTGATTAGTTATTTTAATAACGTTTGCACTATAATGAGTGATCGGTGTCGAATCAGGATCGGGTTGCTCATCGTATCGCTCCAGTGTGCTGGTCGCCTAAGCAAATCAAATACTTGAGGGCACAAACAATTAAGGTAGTCATGGTGTCACCCTTGGTATGCAATGCTCATCATTGTTGCTCCGTGCTGCTTATTTGGTTTGAAAGGATATTCTCATAACAGCTTTCGGGGGAATCTGATTACGTACCTTCTACATCTTTGCAGTATGAAATCCGTGATTTATCACCTGCACTGTAAGGCCAAACGCGGGTCAGAAGATGAAAACGGCCTCAAGAAATAAAGGGGCCTACCACAGAAATGGATCTTCACAGCTACAGCGATGGCGGGTGTTGAACAAGACGTCTAGCGATAACGGAAGGGACGCTATTGGAATAATTCAGCGTAAGTTATTGCACCATTAGGGGAGCACGTGTTGAGGAAATGTATGTTTTTATGCCGATCAGATATAAGGGTGAAGAGCCCGCAATATTAGTCAGGGACAGTAGAGGTGGGGGTGGGGGCTGATCCAGCAGTTTTCTACGCCACATTCAGGAGCCATGCATTAGGACAACGGCAAGCTCCGGGCTGCCAATGGTTTCAAGCTATAGGGTAAATTTGCAACTCGCATATTTAAAAGTATTTAAATGTAGCACACTATTATACTGTTGTATGTGTGTGTGTGTGTGTAGTACACTATGGTGGAAAAAAGTTTAACGTAATGCAGGGGTGCTCACGGGCTCACGGGGGGGGTCTATGACGCAGACTACGTCATTAAAATTCTTGGGGGGTTCCCAAAAAAATTTTTGGGGAGATGAAGTTGGCTGAAACAGTGTTTAACGAGACGACATTCAAAAATACATTACGTCAGTAGATAGAACGTAAATAATAATGAACCTAAAAATTAATTTAAATATCACATCAGCTATGAGAGACTCATGGTTGTCTAATCTAATGGTTCTAGCTGAAGAAAAAGATGTACTTGAGCCTATTTCTAATGAAGAAATAATCGAAAGGTATTCTGTTTCCTCACCCCAAAGACAAAACTGCTATGTAGGGTTTAAAGAGATATATTTAACTAGCTTAGAAGGTTCCTAGATAACTTGTAGATGGTCTCACACTACAAATTTAAAATTTTTGACTTCAAACTATTCATGTTTTAGGGAGTTTTTTTATGCACCCTTGCGTAATGAATTAAACTTGGATACGCTCTTCAGAAATAAAGGTTAACAAACTACGATGAATATATTTACATTACGACTGAATTCTCTGTAAGGTTCTGGATGAAATCTGTTCCCTATCAATCAATGTTTCACCTAACGCTAGATGGAACGCTATCTAGCGTTAGTTAGAACATATTACATATACAAATTCAATTCCGACTCAGTTGTCTACAAGCTTCAATGCACTGACTCTATCGATCAACGTTGCTTTTTCCAACCCACGACCTCAAAAGAAAGGTCCGAATATTAACACACTAACAAATTAATATATTTATTTCTCGATGATTTCCAAATGTAATATTCAGTGATGAGTTATTGTTTTGTTTCTGATGATTACTTAATCGTCGAAATCGGTTTGCATCTCTTCAATTTTATGGAAATCTACATTTTATTAAAAAATCTGTTTTTCATCGCTAATGGGTCAAAAACAGAAAATCTGTACGCTGCGCTTCAAGCAACATCTCTATATATAAAACGCATTTGTTGTCTGTCTGTCTGTTGTCTGTCTGTCTCTTGTCTGGCGCAACAGTTTCATCGACATTCTAGTTTGGAACCGACGACCTTCAAGTACAATATGGGACACATTATCAAAACAAAACTCGACTAGTCTGTTGGGAACGGTTAATTCATTTCTATTAATCCCAAACTAGTATGTAGTTTTCATTTGACATTTCTACCCTGATTGAAAAACGGACTTCACCACGTGATTCAGCGCTAAAAAAACACTGGAGAGTCATGTGCGGTATGTAGAAGTTCAGAGAAACTGTTTTTATCACGCAAAAATCAAGTTTGTTCACGTTTTCGCGAGCCTAAAAAACAGTGTATGGGGTTAGTTTTTCATGAAATTTGGCGTACAATCCGAATCTGGAATAAAAAATAGGGGTTCTCATTTGAAATAAAGAAATTAGTGTACACTGCGCACACATAATTTGTTGAATCTTCGTAAAAAATCACTTGACACGTAGTATTTTTTGGATTTTCAAATGTACTGTTTTTATTGAAAATCAAAGGGGTGTTCATGTTAGGTGGACCACCTTGTATATAAATATGAACTCTTTGTTCACAGAATACAACGTTCATAAGTTTAAAGAATGAGCAAGCAAAACAAATGAGAGAAACTTATTTTGCAAATACACGGGGTCACGAATTTTTAACCTTTAAAGAGAAAAAGCACGATTGAATCAACCGGCAAGAAAGAGGGAAGGCTGGTACCTATTGCTTTTTTTCTGCCGAACCACTTTTTTTTTCTTTCTCCTCATAAAATTTTTATAGAACCAACGACCAAAAATAATACGATAGGAGCGGCGCTCTTAAGGCCCGGGGTAAGACGTATTACGGAAGGAGTTGGGGGAGGCGAGTGGGAAAGGAGGGCCCTCGTTCTTCATTTCTGGAGGTAAGATAGAGAGAGAGAAAGAGAGATAGGTAGAGAGAGGGCGAAAGAGAGAGAGGGAGAAAAGAAGGAAATCAGTGAACCAGGAGAACAGTGAAGAGGAATTGGACGGCGTCAACGGGAAAAAGAGAACCGAAGAGGGAGATAAAGTGTCGACAAAAGGGGAACCCGACCCAAATTACAAGACCAGAGTTCGCCGGTGTTGGTAGTAGAAGGTTCGGTTAATTCCACGAGTTCGATCAGCGGAGGTTTTTTTTCCGCCGTCTTTATTTACCCCTCTTTTTTCGACGAGAGGAAAGGAAGAAAGGAGGAAGAGAAAAAAAAATTGGAAGTATATAGCTGAGATGGGTGAATAGGGAAAACAGGGGGCTCGTACTTGAGTTATTAGGAAGGAGGCGCAATGGGCCGTGGTGATACCTCGTGGGACGTCCCCAAGCCCTCGCTGGTGCGAAGCATCGTAGCGTCTCGGAAAACCTTCTCTTTTCTCTTTCGGTTCGAGAGATCAAGTTTTCCCTCAAACCGTCTCCTCTCACTCTATCTCTTTCCCACTTTCTCTTACTCTCACTCACTCTCTCTGTCTCCCCCATTTCGGCTCATTCCTTCAATCAAGGGTGCGTTCTTCTTTGGGAGGGAGGCGGAGACCCTAAACGCCCGTAACATCCGAGACGGAGAAGACCCTGCGGGGAGTCCGGGGCTCTTCCAGAAGAGCAGGGAGAAGATTGACGAAAAACTGTCGGCCAAGTTGCCCTGGCAGCTTCCTCGATTATCTTAGAGTGGACAAACAGGAGAACGCTCTATGAGTCCACAGACGCGGAAACAGAACTATTCGCAAACCCATGAAACGAAAAATCCAAGTGGGAACCTCGATTTGGATGGAACAAAAATTCACAACCTCCTCTCACGTAGCTTCCTTACCATCGGTTGGCACCGACAATACATCGTCACAACGATAAAAATTAGGCCGTTGCTCATTGACCGGGAAAAGAAAACGCTGCAAATTCTTTCACTGGCGTTTATTATTCAATTTCATTCATTTGGCTTTCATTCATGATTTGAATTTCTACTAAGCTTTGGAGTGGAGTGGAAAACAGCTTCTAACGTGGTTTACGAATCGATTATGATCACGCCAAGTGGGATAGCTGCTTATTTCGAGACAGTTTGGCCATTTTTATTCATTTCGGAGAATACCGTGTCACTGTGTCTCCAAACC
Organism: Creontiades dilutus; assembly: GCA_031894815.1. Classification (NCBI taxonomy): domain Eukaryota; kingdom Metazoa; phylum Arthropoda; class Insecta; order Hemiptera; family Miridae; genus Creontiades; species Creontiades dilutus. The sequence continues at coordinate 570,337 of JAVIWC010008056.1, forward strand.
TTTTGATTGACTTCTAGATACCCCAAAGACTGCTTTCGTCAACGCCAGCCTTTGTAAGAAACAAAAGCTGATATCAAAGTAACTACAATGGCGCAACATTCTGTATAAGGACAATGCGTTTAAATCCACGAGCAGAACAATCTGAAATACGACGAGATGAGATAAAACTTTCACTAACACTTTACTTGCTCCCACATATACAACACGGGTCTTGAAAAACTTGATTTCAAAAGAAACTCAATAATAAAAAATTCATTTGTAATTTGATCAATTAATTCTACATACTGATACTATTCGATGTTTACCAAGTCCAAACACGTTTCCATTCCTATTCGTGTTGTGATTTTTTTCTGTCAGAGTTGTTTTGTTCTGTCTCAAGGAAAGTGAATGAACGTAGCGGCCCTGATGGGTTCATTAGATTCTTTGAAGGTATAGAGCAGTGTTACTTCGAAAGTTTTCTAGATTCAGATTTTCGCTGAATATTTCCTTTGATTTCACCCTTTAGGATTGACTAGAAGCCATGCCGAGCATTCAGTGACAAGTAGACTCCCAAAACATTTCCGACACAATTTTCATTCGCATTCTGTACATTTTGAAACCTAATACAGTCAATTTTGTGTGGGGAATAATATTTTTGTGTTGTTCGATTACAAGGGCTCATCGTTGAAAATAATTAAACAAAAACAGGTTGTTGTCTGAAATTACAAATTTAAGTAGTGGGGCGTTGAAATTAAACAACGAATATTATACGGATGTTCTAACCAGGTGTTAATCAGAAATGTAGAAAAAAGTGATTTTAATGAGGGCTGGGAAATGATTAAAAAGCCCATTTCATTACATGCACTTAAAAAAAGCAACAGTCTCACGAGGTAGGCGTCAGGGGGGATAGTTGAACCACACAACAGTGTTGTATTCAAAGGTGGGCAGTACTAGCGATTAACATTGATATTATAAACCAAAATCCAACAGTTTCACAACTCAGTGAATGGAATTGTTGCTTATTTGATGATTGGTTAATTTGTGGAACGAACGAGAGATTCATTTCCTTATTAGAACATTGAATGAAGGGGTTCAAAGAAAAGGCGTGATTACACCCAACGGCAGCTCCGCATTTCAGTGTTAACGTTAACGAGCCGTTAAATCAGCGGGATAGGGTCGTTAGTTCTGGATCTAAATTAACACAACAAACATTAGTCGTAAAAGAAGGTTGTCGGCCGGGTTAATGAGTATTTGTTAGGTCTTACACGAGAAGTCATTAGTCTTGTCAGTCAACAACAGGTGCATTACGGAAGAAGAGATTCAACTTGATTTTTTTTTTTAATTTCATACCTCACAACTGAATGTCTTTGTTTCGTAACATGAACCTCCTTTTCGAGCGTAATCGGGTTGACAAATTTTCTTATTCAAAAATCGTCAATTTTGGTTTATTATTCAATAATAAACTATTGTAATCGCTCTTGAAAAAAATTCACCCCCATTTAAAATTTCATGGTTTACGTTTCAAAGGGTGTAGAATCCATATCTGCAATAAACAATTTTCCGTCCGTCCGACGTACGCACGATTTTTCCCAAACGGCTGGATAAAAAAATCTGAAATTAAAAAAAAAAGCATGTTGGTCCGACTAATTCTTTAGCCAGCTCTCTCACTTAATTTAAAGTGCCCTTTACGGGTTGTCAAAGTTTTGTAAAATCCCTAAAAACCTCAAAAAAAGTCAAGGCGACCTAAATTTGGACTTTTTTTGAAGAACTTTCCATGAGGAATCGAATGAGCCCCTCCCCAGGTCCGTAGCTCAAACCATTCCCGATGCATGGCCCGATTTATGCTGCCAACATTGCATCCACATTCACTACATCACTAGGTTACTGCGATCAAAACAAAAACAACAGCGTTTTTTTTTTTTTTTTTTTTTTGATCGCTGTAACCTAGTGATGTAGTGAATGTAGACACTGGAGTGTGCTCCTAAAAGGGTTTATAGCCGATAGACGGGTTGAACCATTCTGATATGCATGAAACGCTGCAAAGTCTTTCACTGGGGTTTATTATTCAATTTCATCCATTTGGCTTGCGTTCATGATTTGAATTTCTACTAAGCTTTGGAGTGTACGTGTTTCACAGGTCGTAGAGCGATTATTGAATTTCAGGAGATATGCATAGAGCACTTAAATCGGTTCTCAACCAAAACAGCTATTTGGATTGACCAGTTGATCATATTTGTGTGCCTCCTCCAGCACCCTCCAAAGCTTAGTAGAAGTTCAAATCATGAATCATTGCATAATAAACCCCAGTGAAAGAATTTGCAGCGTTTTACGCTTGATGTTAGTTTTGTAGAGGTCACTTTCGCTGGCTGTACTACTGCCGGAATTAGAAAATACTTGCGCTGATGAAGCCCACGATGTATGGCCGAAACGTACAAAACGACAATAAATATGTTTACAAACCGAAGAGATCCAACAACTTTATTCGCATAGAAAAATGGTCACACCGTACCCCACCAACTCAATTACAGGAATTGGAATGGGAATTGCTATTACATATCTTCAAAAGGAATGGGACTTAGTAATGGGAATTATAATCACTTTTGTAACAACCCTGACAGCTACTCACTCACGTGACTAACTTATTTTATAGTTCATTGGCAGGGGATGCAAATGCGCTTGAGCTCCTATCATTAGCCGCCCCTGAATCTATAGTTACTAGTAAAATTTGCCAAATAGAATTGAATATCGTTACTAGCGAGGGACAAGCAAGTGCGAAGCCGCTTTGTCAAGTATCTTTCTAGAGGTAAAAGTTTCTGAGCGTTCAATAACCTGAAGGTTAAATGATATGTTTGGCTGGGTACCCTGATGTCTCATATTTCACACACAAAAGCGAGAGATGAAACTTGAATATTGCCAAAAACCGAGTGGATCTCGTCGGTAGGGCCATAATAACGTCGGCAACATGAAAGTTGTGAGGCTTCGTTGAGATGGAGCTGGCTGGGCACAGTTGGGGCTTCGCTCTGATTCGGCCGCTTCCGCCGATCCACCTTCGGAACTAACACCTAGTTTCTAATAACATAGATCCCCCCGCACTCATCCTCCTCGTTCTCTCTCACTCGCTCTCTTACTCTGTATCCATACTCCCACTCGTTCCCCTCCCTTTACCGTCACATCCCCGCCTACGCTCCCTCCTCCTGAACTTAATTGGAAATTCGAAGCCCCCGTTCCAGGTTCCATCAATCTCCCTCTCGGGGTCGGTCGAACATTGAGAAGGCGGTATGAGGTCTGGGAGAGACCTTCCGAGGTTGCAGGTGAACGATTCTGTGATATTTTGGTACAGTACCTTCCCCACTACCGATTTCAATGGAATATTTATATAGATATAGCTTTTCCAATTCAGATTCAGAAATTTCCATACCATTTTCAGAATTTTCCATTTCATTTTCAGAATTTTCCATTTCAGTTTCAGAATTTTCCATTTCAATTTCAGAATGTGATCAATATCCGGGTGGGAGCGTAAAAAAGGGGATAAAGAGAAGGAAATAAGTAGGTAGCACACAAAATGTAGTAGTAAAATTAAACAATTATCACGAGAGGTGAGAAGGAACTGCTTCATCGAAATTAATAAAATATGCGCATGCAGGGACGTAACTAGGGGGGGGGGGGGGGGGGGACAGCTACGGACCTGTGGAGGGGTTCATTCGATTCCTCATGGAAAGTTCTTAGAAAAAAAAAGCCCAAATTTAGGCCGCCTTGACTTTTTTTGAGGTTTTTAGGGATTTTCCCAATATAAAACTTTGACAACCCTTAAAGGGCAGGAACTTTAAACTCGAACATTTAAGTGAGAGAGCTATCTAAAGAATAAAGTTTGGGGCGTTGTCGGACCAACATGGATTTTTATATTTTGGTTCATTGGTATATTAAGATGAAAAATTTCAGATTTTTTTGCTCCGTGTTCACTTTCGGAAGCCAAACATTTTTTGTTGTCCGAATTCAATTTCGATGTTTCATAGCCTACTAAACAAATTTGGTTCCCCGTCGTTAGCTCATATTTTGAGGGATTATGCCGATAAGGTCTCGTGAGGTCCCATACAAATTTCATCTCTAACGTGAAATTTTTGAAACAGGTATAACTTTTTGGCTATTTCAAGAATTTTACGTTAGCGCGTTTCACGTTATCAATTTCGATGAACCAGTTCCTTCTCATCTCTCGTGATAATTTGTTAATCTTATTAATACATTTTGTGTGCTACCTACTTATTTCCTTCTCTCTATCCCACTTTTTTACGCTCCTACCCGGATATTGATCACATTCTGAAATTGAAATGGAAAATACTGAAATAGGTTTGGAAATTTCCGAATCTGACTTGGAAAAGCAATAAATCGTTTATTTTCGATGATACAAATTGATAAATGAAACTTCTCATATTCAAAATAAACAATACGGAAAGGTTACTTAACCTTCTGCCAGAGATTTGGGTTATTGCTGAATTTAATATAAATAAAAATGAGATAGACATAATTTGACTAACTTCACAATAATTGAATATATCTACTATAATTGGCATTGGGCTTAATGAGGAAAAGAGAGAAATAACGCTGCAAATTCTTCCACTGAAGAAAAAAAAAAACGCTGTGGTTTTTGTTTTGATTGCAGTAACCTAGTGATGTAGTGAATGTGGATGCAAATGTTGGCACCATAAATCGGGCCATACATCGCGAATGGTTTGAGCTACGGGCCTGGGGAGGGGCTCATTCGATTCCTCATGGAAAGTTCTTCAAAAAAAGTCCAAATTTAGTCCGCCTTGACTTTTTTTTTTTTTTTTTTGAGGTTTTTAGGGATTTTAAAACTTTGACAACCCTTAAAGGGCACTTTAAATTAAGTGAGAGAGCTGGCGAAAGAATTGGAGTGTTGTCGGACCAACATGGATTTTTCCTGAAAATTTCAGATTTTTTTGCTCCAGCCGTTCGGGAGAAATCGTACGGCGGACGGACAGAAAAATTGTTATTGCAGATTTGGATTCTACACCCTTTGAAACGTAAACCATGACATTTTCAGGGGGGGTTAGATTTTTTTTTTTTTTCAACAGCGATCACAATGGTTTATTATTGAATAATAAACCAAAACACAGTTCAAAAGATCTATGCGTTCATGGCATGTGGAAACTATGTGCTACATATAACATACTTTGCAGACTTTTCTTTAATACTAGAATAAAAATATCTTTGGTTTTCTATTACAGGGAACTACGTGAAATGCTATCAGTATCTCAAGCTCTCTCATAAAAAGTATAGCAGAGTAAATCAGAAAGTAACATACTCAACCTGCTTCAAGAATGAACGATGAGCAAATTGAACCAGAAGAAGAAATCGTTGAAAACTGTGATGAAGAAAGTGGAGGGAATCAAATGCGCCGTAGTCTTGGAAGTATTACGGAACGTTATGAATATTCCGATATATGGTATTTATTCAGGGGAAGCCATCTCAAGCCATCGGATCGGCAAAGGGGAAACAACCGATCATGGGCTAAAGACAACGACCTCCTTAGCTCTAACCAGAACGGCGAGGAGGAGGGGAAGGAGTCAATTTCCCCTGGAAATTGTTGGCAATAAACAAAAGACTCTCGTTTTAATAAAGATGGAGAGGGAAAAAAAATCCGTTCCCATAGGAAAGCCATTTTCCAGGCCGTTTGCCCCTGACGAATCACTCGTTCGAAGGGCGGACATATTTTTATTATTTGAGGAGGAATAGGAGGATACGCTGGGGCGTCCAACAGGATGGAAGTTATTATTCCGCGAGCAAGATAAGGTTCTTTATAAATCAGATCGGCGAAAGACTTTATGCCCCAATATGGGGGGAAGTAAGGGGCTCCCATCGCACAACATATTGCCAATTTGTTACCACCTCGGTGCTATGCTAAATTTCCTCCTCCCTCGGATGCGCTTCGTCGAGCCTTCATATTCTTTTCCTTCTTCCCAAATATTCAAGGTCTTTTCCCCTTTCGGTGAAACGAGGAACAAAATGGAAATCCGAGAATGTGTTCTGAAAGTAATTACACCGCTCTACAAAAAACATATTTTTTGGAAGTTTCAGGCTTGCAAGTAGTCAATTTGTAAGGAGGTAATTTCCATCGAGAAACTCGAATATCACAACGAAAAATTTTAATTAGCTCTTGTTTTCAAGATACAAAACAGCCTTCATATGTAGAAGCGGGCACCGAGGATAACACGTAAAATTAACAAAATCACTGGGGTTTATTATTCAATGATCCATGATTTGAATTTCTTCTAAGCTTTGGAGTGTGCTTGTTTCACAGGTGATAGAATAGGTGATATTGAATTTCAGGAGGTATGCATAGAGCACTTAAATCGGTTCTCAACCAAAATACCTATTTGGATTGATCAGTTGATCATATTTGTGTGCCTCCTGAAATTCAATAATCGCTCTATCACCTGTGAAACACGCACACTCCAAAGCTTAGTAGAAATTCAAATCATGAATCATTGAATAATAAACCCCAGTGAAAGAATTTGCATCGTTTTTTTTTTTCAAGAGCGATTACAATGGAAAAATATTCTATTTAATGTAATGGTACTTGGACGCAGGTAAAAGAGTAACTCTAACGTGCCTTGACGTGGAAAAGGCTTTCGACACTATATCAAAAGCTAAACTTGGTGAAAAACTGGAAGTATCAGGGATTGAAGGACCAGGATTGGAAATATTCAAATCATTTTGTAGTGACAGAGAACAAGCAGTCCACATTGGCAAAGCGAAACTGCTTAAATCCGTAAATATTCGCTGACTGGACAATGTATGAACACCAACAAGCTTCTCATAGATATAGCAAGAAAAACAGAACTACAATCAACATCGAGTGACTCTTTGACATTACACAGCTGCAATGACTTACCGTGTGACTGTTTTACCGTGGGAAAATAAAAAAGAAAAAGAGCATAGTTAAGTGAATAGTTTATTTAGGAGGGAGGTTTGATTCTCAAATGAAATGGACCCACCACATTGAAAGTTTGTGTCAAAAGCTAAGAGAATGAGAGTATACCCTGTATAGAATCAAATTTCTATCAGAAGAACTAAAGATCAATATTTATCAGCCGCTGTTTGAGTTCCCATTGTAATTTGGGAAGCAATTTCAAGTACCTAATTGATAGTATTCAAAAAATTACATTAAGAACACTGTTCAATAAGCCCAAGTGCCATCCCACCGATACATTATTTCACGATTTGAATTTGTTAACTTTCATCAATTGTACACATTGAATATACTCAAACTAATTCGTAAACACAAAAGTATATATTTTGCGATATATATAAATCTAAGAAAGATAAATAGTCAATAGCTATTCAAAAGAGAAACTTGTAAACTAATAAAAGATAACCTCTATGAGTACTTTATGAACGAAAATTAATGATTTTATAACATTAACATCACATTCTCCGTCAAATAGACCATCTCCTTCCAAGCACTCAATTTGCGTTTAGGCAATTACACTCATGCCCTCAGCAACTTCACCGCGTCCTTGACCGCATATTAAAAACATACGAGAACAAGGAAATAGCTCTTGGACTCTTTATTGATGGCGAAAAAGCTTTCGACAAGACATGGCACGCTGGGCTGCTGGCAAAGCTAAAACCTCACTTGACTGATTGGTACAGTATTACAAATTGGTACAGTCGTTCTTGACTGATAGAACCTATCGGGTCTGTGTAGAGGATGCCGAAACAAAGAACCTTCCAATCTTCTTGTCTGTTCCTCAGGGAAGTGTGATGGGACCATCATTATATATATTTTATATCCATGATGTACCATTGATGATGAGCGGAATTTATCAGTTTGCTGATGATTGTGCGTATTTAACCCAACAACCTACTGGTGTGGAAGCGAGTCAATCGATAAATATTGTGGCGAGTAGAGTCAGCGATTGGTCCAAAAAATGGCGCATAAAGCTGAATCCCTCGAAGTCGCATTTAACTGTATTCACGTACAAGCGGAAATTTACAGTCCCTCCCGTGCAAATGGACAGCACTACCATCGCGCTCACCACTCATGTGAAATACCTAGGCATGACAATGGACCAGCGTCTTACCTGGCGAAACCATATCAGTGACATAACCGGAGGTGTGCGTCACCAGATTGTACAACTGAAGCCACTCTTCAAAAATAAAAATCTTAGTATCAAAAACAAGCTGCTGATTTACAAGACTGTGGTCAAGCCTATTTGGAACTACGGCGCTGGTCTTTGGTCATCAGGGTCTGACTCCCAGATAAACAAAATCCAGGTCCTCCAAAATCGTGCTCTTCGCCTGATAACAGGAGGTGACTGGTACATCCGTAATGAGGAGTTGCATAAAGATCTGGAAATGCCGACAGTGAGGGACAGTTTAATTGCAGCGTACAACGCCACTCATCTAAAGGCCTCATCCCACCCAAACCGGCACATCAGCACTATTCCCCAGGACCGTCCACCAACTCGTCATCTCAGGCGACTTAAAAGAAAACATCATGCGGATTACGCCGAAGGCTTCAACGAAACGTATCAATCAACCCCTTCGCCTACCCCTCGTTCAAAGCTTGTCCCATTAAATACCGCGTTTCATAATTTGTTCTGATAGGCTAAGGATGTGTCCTGCTTACCACCCGTACTATGCTATGCCCGTAATAGTGCTATGCACAAAAATGTAACGTTATTAATAATAATTAAAAAAAACATTAGGTAGGTACTTTATTAAAATTAGATGCAAGAACTAACTCCGGGCTGGGCCACAATGTTACACTATCGAGCTCGGTCTTCGGTTAATATTTAATTGAAGAATGTAACGTATCAATCAACCCTTTTGTCTACCCTTCGTTCAAAACTTGTCCCATTGAATACCGCGTTTCATAATTTGTTCTGATAGGCTAAGGATGTGTCCTACTTACCACCCGTACTATGCTATGCCCGTAATAGTGCTATGCACAATAATGTAACGTTATTAATAATAATTAAAAAAAACATTAACAGCAATATAAATGACGTATCTACTAAGTACATTATTCCATGGAAATGGAATCCAAATTTTAATTAGTAATGAAGTGTAAATATAGTGTTGCAGGTACTTCATAAAAATTAGATGTAAGAACCAACTCCGGGCTGGGCCACAATGTTACACTATCCAGCTCGGTCTTCGGTTAATATTTAATTGAAGAATGTAACATGTGAAATGATGTAAATAAAGTATCTGTCAATCTATATCTAACAGTATAATTGCAGAAATTATATTGCATTCTGGCCCACACTTTGCGACGGGGAACGAAACCTCAACATAGCCTGATGCAGGGCATTCCGTCTATATCTTCTACTAGTTGTTTCAAGTAGGTTCTTTGGAGTATCACCGGAATTCTTCACTTTCCGACATCCAACCAGCGGATCAAACCCGCTCACAATGACATGATCTCCAGCCCGGAAAATCTTGAAATGTACCTCCGGAAAACATGACGGGCGCATTATCACGAAATTACCTACCTGAAAATCAAGAAAGGGAACTCGCCCCGGAGTTTCTAGACAGGGGAAGACCCCGAAGGAGTAATTGAAATCTCATCAACCTCTCTAGAACGACTATAATACTCAACTCCTCACAACCAAACGCCTTTACCCGTCGAGTGGAATCTAAATAACACCATTTATCCGACGCTTCTGCTATAAGATTTCCCTTCCCTCGAAAAATATGAGGCCTCATCCAGAGAGCAAATGAAATTGAATTCTATAAGGGAAAATCTCGAGTGCTAGGTACTTCAGTCTTTTATGGCCCTCTATATTAAAATCCGGGAAAAGGAAAAGAGAGATGAGCTCCTCCGAAATATTAATAATAATTCGAGTCACTGGGTACAAAGGAAATTACCCTACTAATTAAATCTGCTTTTGATCCGGCCAAACCTTCTGCGGATTACTTAATTAATAATTCTATGGATTTACCACTCGGAGTGAAGGCTCCCCGAAAAGGCTTATATATACGACAATACTTTGCCGCCCCCGCGACGGTTCGTTTGTCTCCCATAATAAAGGATGAGGGAACCTTACCCCTCCCACCACCATCTAGCACCATTTTCCCAAGCTCAAAGCGGATTTTCAACCCCTCTGTCGAGTCCCTAACCCGTTTTAACTCCCAAAACGGTGAAATTAGGGACGAGCGAAATGCGGACGATCTCTCCCGCTCTTTTTATTCCGTTTAGCCGTCTTTTCACATGAGCCCCAAGGTTAAAAGGGCTTTTTTTTCTTCCCTCCATTTGCCCCCTCGCCCTTCCAACCGCCTCGTTCCCATGTTAGGGAAAGACTTGACTTTTACCAAGAGCATGTTAGCTTTGTGTAATAACTAATCAATCCGACAAAAGAAAGAAGAGGGAAGCAGAACGAGCCTTGTTTGCAGACAATATTCCTTGTTCCTTACGAATTATTTGAGGTGGTTTGAACGTCGTTTATACCTTTATTTTGGAAACCTACATCTAGTTTCAAATCTTCACCATAGTTATATTTCTTTTACATTACCAGTGACTCTACACTTTTTTCATAATATTACTTTCCTGTAATTGGGTTCGCCCGTTCTTAGAAATAAATAAAATAAACCTGCGTTCCTCCTGGCGAGAGGTTAAACATTCCTTAAGCCTGAAAAAAAGTACCCACAGTAGATATCGTTTCTGTCGATCGCCAACAGACCGAAGGTTCTAGTTCATTGTCTAAGATGCTTAGTAAAACCGATAAACCAGGAGTGCCCACAGGGGGGGTACAGTTGATTGAAACAGTGTTTAACGTGACGAAATTCAAAAATACATTGCATCACTAGATAGAACGTAAATAATAATGAACCCAGTAATGAATTTAAATATGGGTTGTTTTTCTATCTGAAAATGTCATTCTATATCTCCTTTTAGTTTTAGATAAAATAAGGGGTGCTTACGAGTGTTTTTTATATTATTGTTTTGGGGAGGGGGTACCCCTGGATAAACCAATTTCAACAATTACCAATTTCGACAATCATTTCTAAATTTTAATTTTTTTTAAAGATAATTACTTACTTACTAGTGAACTTCTTTTAAAGGTAGGATTAATCTCCTTTGCATTTTGGTAGTTGAAATTTGTATTTGGGCGAAAAATGCGCATTTTATTTATTTATTTACGGGCAAGCCCAATACATAATAAAAAACACAGCAGTCTACATGGAGGTAATACAATAAATCTAATGAACAGAAAAAATATTGAAAATTTGAAGAAAAAAAAAAAAATATATATATATAACTGAATTCACTTAAGTCAAAATAACAGGGGAGGTATGAACAATCTTCTTTAGAGATGGAAGGGAGGAATGAAAAAAATCAAAGTCAGGATATAAAGATAACATAAGGTTGGCACTTCTATTAAGGGGATGATTTCCGTGGTAGTTCGTGGCGGAGAATGCAACGGTGAAAAGTGAGGGCGACCGAGCAGCGATCCGAGGGATATGGATCTCGATCCTTGAGAGAAGGGATGGGTAGTCGACTTCATTGTTCAGATGCTTGTATAAGAAAGTGAGGTCTGCGGAAATACGTCGTCCTCCAGGGCACCCAAATTACATTTACGTCGCAAATACCCGTAGTCGACTTCTGCGGTTGGGATGCCAAGCTTGTAGGCCACGTACCTCAAACATTTATTTTGTACCCGCTCAAGCCGATATCTATGGGAAGCGTACGCTGGTGACCAGACTATACAAACATACTCCAAGATAGGTAGGATTAAGGCCTTGTACAGGGTCAAAATAGCTGGAATGCTCGTAAATTCCCGACAGTTCCTCTTTAAAAAACCCAGTTTCTTCATGGCTCTGCTTGCAAGGGTCTCGATGTGGCCAGGGAAACAAAAATGCTGGTCAATGGTCACTCCCAGGTCCGTCAACTCGAAAGATGGACGAAGTGGTTGGTTACTGAGAACGTAACTGGAGATTATCGGCAGAGTCCGACGGTGATAGCTTATAACGGAACATTTAGCTGGGTTCAAGAATAGGTGGTTCGTCGCACACATACCTCAAGCCGGTTGATAGCGTTGAAGAGCACCGCAATCGATTAAGTTTGAACATGGCAGAACAACTTAAGGTCATCGGCAAATAGGAGACATTTCACACTAGGTCCAAAGATCTTAGTTACGCTGTTAATCATAAGGAGGAAACAAAGCGGTCCCAAATGGCTACCCTGTGGGATTCCCGATGACGCCTCGAAAGGTGAAGATAAAGTGCCCCTAACACGGACCACGAGCTGTCGGCCAATTAAATAGCTCCGAATCCATTCCAGAAGGGACCCATGCAGACCCAAGGAACTCAGAAGAGTTAGTAAGTGCAAATGGGATAATTTATCAAAGGCCTTAGCGTAATCCGTCGAGACGACATCGGTCTGATGGCCAAGTAGAAGACTATTCATCACAAAGTCCTGTAGCTCCAACAGGTTGGTAGGTTTTGAACGACCTCGGATAAACCCATGCTGTTCAGGTGCCAAAAAACCTTTGATGTCTCACGTTCCCGTCGTGGTTGTCCGTTACGGTCTCAGTCCACTCGCTGGGTTTCGTGGCAGGAGCCGGAACTGTATCTAGGTCTCATTTTCGATCTGGATGCTATGTGAATACGAGGACGGGAAAAATTGTTGCCCCTGGACAGGAGAAATACACTGCCAAGGAGAAGGCTCAGCACCTTCCTCGTTACAATCAAAGTGACACCGCTATAAAAGAGAAACTAAAGAAATCTTCAGTACATTGTGTTTAAAATACAAGTTGCTTTTGCGGTTATTCGTCAGAAGAAAAAACGAAAATGAATTAATTCCACGTAAGCGCATGTTCGACCGCACCGCTAGTTCGATCATATGAAATTCATATGAGACCTTGAGGGGCGTTGTGCATACGAGTATAATCCTTTATCATATGAGCTAAATTGAATCAAAATTGTGAAAGTTATAACCGTTCCAAGAATTTCACGTTAGCGCATGCGCAGAGAGTACCGATGGTTATATTGGGATGAAATTTGTATGGGACCTCGAGAGACCTTATCCGCATGATCCCTCAAAATATGAGCTAAATTCATTCAAAATGGTGGAAGTTATGGCTGTTACAAGGAAATGCGGACAGACAGACCGACAGGCACGGAACCAAATTTGTTCAGTAGGCTATGAAACGCAAAATGCGAGTGGAAATTATGAATTCGGACAACAAAAATGTTTTGGCTCCCAAAAGTGAACAGAAGGCTTCCGCTTCTTAGCAGACTCGGAAGCAAAACAACAAAAACCGGGAATTGTGTGTTAAAATTTTCTCCGGAGTCGGAGGGCAATATTTCTTTTCTTTTCTTTTTCCTTAACGCTTACAAATTGTAATTGGGCTCGTCCCGTTTTTTTTCTAATAAATAAATAAATATTTGAAGGGCCGCGTATAGTATCATTATTTCCGCCAGGGTCCACCACGAGTGCTGCGTTCGAAGTGCACGCGGTCGTGGATCGCTGTTTACCAACTTCAATACGGATGTTTACCAACTAAAATCCCCACCCCCGATGTTGTCTTTCACTCGAAACCGATAAATACCAAATCCATCTCGTCGAAGAGAACGGGGTACACCCTCCTCATTTTTGTTTGTTTAAAGGGAAAGTGGTCGTGAGCCCCAAGAACAATGGGCCTAAATCGCCGACAAATCGGGAACGCGGGTATCAACACGACCTCAACCGTCCGCAAACATTCGGTTTCATGAGTGGATCACGGGAGCGGGGGTAAATTGTGTGCTCTGGCTACATTTAGAGCGATCTCGCGGATTACCCGTTTGGCACGCAGTTCCCCTTATCAAACGGACCCCAGTGCGAGGTACTCGATGTATTTACAAGCGGTATCATAAATTGTGTGTTTCCAAAGCCATGTGATCGTGTCCTTCTAAATCAAAACCCTCACCTGTTGTTTATTGCGCTTCACACCTTAGTAAACAACTTCGGTTCTCCGACTGTAATATTATGAAGGTGGAGAAATTACCGATTTGGTATGGTTTTTGTTTTTTTGGATTATTATTCAATAATTGTAAACGCTCTTGAAAAAAAAAATTCTAACCCCCCTGAAAATCTCATGGCTTAGTTTCAAAGGGTGTAGAATCCAAATCTGCAATAAAAAAATTTTCCGTCCGTACGCACGATTTCTCCCTAACTGCTGGAGCAAAAGATATGAAATTTTCAGGAAATATCAATATTGGTCCGACAACGCCCCGATTCTTTAGCCAGCTCTCTCACTTAATGCCCTTTAAGGGTTGTCAAAGTTTTGTAAAATCCCTAAAAACCTCAAAAAAAGTCAAGGCGGCTTGAAGTTGGACTTTTTTTGAAGAGCTTTCCATGAGGAATCGAATGAGCCCTCCCCAGGTCCGTAGCTCGAAAAATTCCCGATGTATGGCCCGATTTATGGCGCCAACATTTGCATCCACATTCACTACATCACTAGGTTACTGCGATCAAAACAAACACAACAACGTTTTTTTTCTTTTATTTTGATTGCAGTAACCTAGTGATGTAGTGTTTATAGCCGATACACGGGTTGAAGCATTCTAATATGAATGAAACGCTGCAAAGTCTTTCACTGGGGTTTATTATTCAATTTCATTCATTTGGCTTGCATTCATGATTTGAAGTTCTATTAGGCTTTGGAGCGTGCTTGTTTCACAGGTGATAGAGCGATTATTGAATTTCTGAAGAAATGCAAAGAGCACGTAAATCGGTTCTCAACCAAAATACCTATTTGGATTGATCAGTTGATCATATTTGTGTGCCTCCTGAAATTCAATAATCGCTCTGAAACACGCACACTCCAAAGCCTAGTAGAAATTCAAATCATGAATGTAGCCAAATGAATAATAAACACCAGTGAAAGAATTTGCATCGTTTTTCTATATTTGACCTGCGACGCTTCTGTCCTGGAGCAGGACCCTATGTAGGAATTTGCAGAGATATTTACGATTTTACTAGATAATTTGATTTATTAATTACGGGAACACGGAGTCGCAGAACACTTTTTATATTACTAGGTACTTGAATTGACAGCTTATCAGAAACAATGTAATGTGTGGTGAACGCCTATTGGCTGAAGGCCAACTATCTGCCAATAGTTGACAGTATACAAAATTACAAACATATGTTCTCCAACATACCCCTCTTAATTTTGTATTACATAAATTCAAGAAATGTCCAACATATTGTTCAAAAATACAAACAGCTTTAAAAAAAAAATCAGAATTTGACCATTTGCCTTTTAAACTGTTCAAACTTGTTTGGCCCGAGAGGCTTAGTAAGCAAATCCCATAACCTGTAGGAATTTGTAGAGATATTTACGATTTTACTAGATAATTCCCTATTCATGCAGTATTAAAAGTGTTCAGAGGTTGACAAGTTTCACATAACATAAATTGGTATATGAGTGATTCTCATGTTAGATAAGAATATCCATACTATCAGACAAAAGTGTTTGCTTCTAAAGTCAATTTGTATCCTCTTTCATGTTCAATCATTTCCCACTCATATATCGTATATATAGGAAAACACAGTTAGAATGCCAAGAAAATAAAAACGAGGTGAATTTATATTTGTGCTAATTTGCGTTCATGAAACGTGGAATTAACAATGAGAAAAATTCGCGTAATCAAGAAACATGGAGCTAGGGAGTCACTGTTGTATAGACCCATTAGTGTAGTGTAGGTACCGGGAAACATTTTCATCTTCTAATGTTGAGATCTGGTGGCTCACTATGAAATTCATAAGAATGAAAAGCAAGCAGAATTTGACGTTGATGGAGGAAAGCTTTTTTATTTAAATTTATTTATTCATACCACACACACACTACATATAAAAAGTATGCAGTAAAGAATAAATGGAATTAATAATCCTCTATAAGGCCGTAGCCCGCGGTGGTAATGAATTTTAGTAATATATTATTTAATTATAATATTGGATTTTAGAGTATTAATTTATCATAATAGGAATATCATAATCAAATCTTGACTGAAAAACATGATTATGCAAATGAATACATCTCAAAATACGAACAAGAATATACGAACTGGTTGATGAGATATCAGAAAGACTACCTTCCTTCCACGATTTGGTTTTGCCTTTCCAAGTAATATTTTGTCAGAATTCTTGAAAGAAGACTTGAAAGTTTTCCAAATTCCTGACTTATCCTTTCCACCCTCTTCATTTCTTACGGGAAAGAGTTAAAAGCTAATTCTAAATTTTGGGTTAACAATAGTTTTGGAAGTAATGAAAACGAATGCATTTTTATCCTCCTTGCAGTAAAATCATTTGGTTTCCTGGGTAAGTCTATGGGCGGTGATATGATTGATTAGGTTCCAATAGGCAGGTAAGTCACCCGAAGCTCACATCCACCCCCGATCATCTTGTCTTTAAACAATTGGGCCCGACGGACCGGAGAATGTGGCGGCCATGCAAATAAGTTTGGGCGACAGGCTAACAGGTTTAAACACCTAGCCGAGTCGACTGATCCACTTATGGGAATTGAGTTGGAACCTGCGGTCAAAACTCATGCGGGAAGGGAAGCTACGGGAGGCTCGCCCCTCGGATTTTATTAAAGCTGGTTAAAAGTTGGGATCCTTCCTTCTCTCCTACGTCGCCGGTATCCCATTAATTCAGCTCGGTCCCCCTTTTCCCGGCGGTACTTATGCGCTACGGGTTCCCACTTTCTCTGCCACCAACTTCTCTCGACTTCTCGCATCCTTGTCCGAAACTTGATGCCCCGGAACCGAATACGAAATAGGTAGGGAATGCGATCGAGGGTGAACTGGTAGTAAGAGTAAACTGTGGCTGTGGAAGAACCGCTACTGAAAGAGCACGATTGATTTGCTAGCCGCTCACTGATTGATGCGTAACCATTGGTCCATGGGCCAGAGGTACAAGTGGAGGTTTAACCCAGATACTCCTGACGTCCTTCTGGAAGGACGCTGGCTCTTGCTGCTCATTGCCCTCTGTAGCGGGTTTCAGTACTGGTTGTTCGTCCCGATTACCTTATCATTGTGAAGATCAGATCCCACTTATCACTTTAGAACCTCAAACGTTATCATTCCGAGTGTTATCAGCTCAGTTTTTATCAAAGTGTGGTGAGACGTGTTTACGATGGCCGAGTTGACCGACGTCAAAGTAGATGGCTTAGTACTGTGTACTTAGTTTTGTACTATATCCCCAAATTATGGCTATTTTCACTTCCTTATATGTTCGACGATAGATGTAGTTGGTTGTTGAATCTGATCTACATGTTGGGAGCGGATGATGGTGTGGGAAAGTTGGAAACCCGTCCAGAAGGACGTCAGTACAATATGTTGACTTCAGTTTTCAGGCGGAATCTGGCACTCTCTGAGCCTGTCACGACCCTTGGGGATGATGATGGTGCAGATATTGACTGTTTTGACGTAACCATATACCCTTCAGCCAATGTCAAAGATGATGACACTGATTAAGTCCCATGACATAATTATGACCCATGATAGGTAGATCATCTTCCAGGCTCTCAATTACGATCTGAAGCTACCGCTGTCACCCGAAAAGTGTAGAAAAAGTGGTATTTTCCACTAATTGCTCACATTTTGTACTTGTCAGAACAAAGCACTTGGCAACTCTACAGAAATGATGGAGGCAAACTTGACCACTCGGCTTTTAGAAGGTCCATTGCTTGTTTAGTTTTATCTTCTAACAAAAGAGTGTTTACTTCCAAAGGTAGGCCCTCTACCAAGCAAAAACATCAAGATGCTATTTATGATGGAAGAAGAATTCAAAGAAAAAGAAACAACTGAAATGTGGATTTTGTAGTATGAAATGCACTACGTTGTGTGTGAAATATGCCCGAGCCCTGCAAGTTTCACATCGTATCATAAAAAATGAAGGGCTATGATTCGTGATTTATGCATCGGCGCTTTTAGTACTCAGTATTTTATTTTATTCATTGTAATATGAGAAAAAATTTATTCATTGTAATAATTTTATTCGAAAAATAATGTAATCACTTTTATTCAAAAAATAATATTATAATTTTTATTCAAAAACTTTTATTCATTGTAATATAAGAAAAAACCAGTTCGAATGTACATAATAAAAGGTGTTTCTGGGGTTTATGGAGTTTTCTCAATCTTTTCGAATGTCAAGTGGATTCCCCTGACGTCCTTCTGGAAAGATCTGTCGTTCTGATCATTCTGTGCATGCGCCTAAGGTCGGAATATTTTTTCTGGTCTAATTGCATCCCAAAGGTAAAATATCAAGAGGAATTTCCATGAAAATCGAAAAATGATTATTCAGGAGTATCTGGGAGGCATAGCTGATCATCGTTTAATTTTAAAACTTGGTTTAAGCCACTATTGGCGGTTATCCTATGTACAAGCCCTATAGGATGTGAAGTAGAAATAAAACTGTGCAGGCTTAAAACAAAACACGAAAGTGCCTGAAGAACGAACTGACTGACAGCAGAGCGTAGACAAAACAACTAGAATCAATTCCATTCTTTAATTAGTAGTAGAATCGATACCTGACGTCTGGCCAGACGAGTCTGATTCGTCCTGTAGACGGTCCAAATTCGATGAAATCGAGGAAAATTATTAACTATAAAATTAATTACTCAATTTTCTATCTCTTCTATTTCTCTCAATAACTAAGGCTCTAACCTCAGCCTGGTTTATAAGCCCCCCCTCTCTCTCTCTCTCTCTCTCTTTCTATCTCTCTTTTCAGTTTCAAATCTCGTGAAGGAAGGGGGTGGTAGGGGTAAAATTAGATATATGTTTTCACTATTCCCATCTGATTTTTGAGAATGTGTCTTCGTTCTTTCCATATTTTGTGTTCGTTTACCCAACAGACCCTGGGAGTTTCTAATTTATGATCGGCGAAGGGGAATGGATGTTTGGAGTGCAGCGCATTTGAAATAATCTCTTCAAACTCGGTCTGACGTGGTTCGGATTTCAATACCCACCTGACGTATTGTGACGGTGGCAATAAGCCGGGGACGGCCAACTCCTCACCGATAAAATATCATCCGCTTCGGGTGTCTGTTTGAAAAAAACTTGATGCGGAAGCGAATGGAATTTAATATCCATAGGAATAAAGTGGGCGCGGGGCGTCGGATGGAAGCAATATCCAGGGAGCGGGGCTCATGTGTGCCGAGAGGACACGCATATGTTGGCAGAGTGTGCGTGGCCGAGGAGAACAGAGATATACCCCTCCCTCCCCTGCAGGCCGCCTCTGTGCCGAACCGTTTTCCTAACCCTTGGGTTTTATTAAGAACAATGTTTGCAAATTACTGCAGCGTGTAATCCGTGAGTCCTTTGAAGCCGAGCCCCCACACCGCGGGGTTCTTGTAATTAAAGCAAGGAATGCTCCAAAACCGAACACTAATCACTCCCTCCCAACCCGGCACAACTTTCCCTACTAATAATAAACATACAACCTTATGTTACAAAAGCGAGCTCACCGCGCTCTCTCCTCTTTCGCCCGAACTAATATGATACATCTCCTCAACCTCTGCCCATATTTCGCTGCGTTGGGAGCTAATTATTACGGGCCTTCAAAGTGATTGCCACCGGTTGGGGCCTCTCAGGTTGGAAGAGAGATTAATTGCAATTATTACTTCGCGAAGCTCCAAACTTGTCTCGTTTGGCATCTTTCAACAACGTGAGTTTCATTAATAAACTAAATGATCACAGAGGGTTTACGACGAATAATTCCTGACGTACAATGTGTAATCCGATTCGTAACTGGTCTGATTCCGGCGGGGACACACGTAAGCTAAAATTTGCGAGATGAATTCACCACATACTTCCTTTTACATCCACCACATACTTCCACATATTTTCCTACATTACATAAATGAGGTTGGTCTCCAAGAGTATGGAGGAAGGATCAGCTTGCGTGACGAAAGGTATCAAATTAGGGATTAACCCACGAAACGAACCAAAATAATAATTACCTCTGATGCTCTTGAGAGATAAGAGGAAGGGAGATATGAATAATTAAATTTGTTCTCCTTTGACAAAATACAATAAATTTTATTGTAGGAAATAAAATAAGTAGGAACTTCTCAGGGGATGATGTCGCAGTTATAATCGAGGTACGTATACCTACGTGAGCAATCAACAAGTACATAGGACTTCTTACTTCTATTTTACCCGTTCTGACGGCCGTCATATAAAGCTTACTTTAAAGCTATTACAGTTAGCTATGGTATCAGATATCACAATTAAGCATCGAAAAGGGGAACAGCAAAGGCTGGACGGGACGGGGCTTCAATCCTTCCATCTTGAAATCGCAGTCTAGAATCCGTATCTGAAACTGGATACGATTTGGTTTGGGATAGAACGAATTTAGGTTTTGAGATGACGAGATTCGGGGGGGGGGGGGGATTTGAGTTTACCGGCACGGTAGAGGTGAATGCCAATTAGGGCTTCCAAACGACGAACAAGGAGGTGACGGCGGCGTAATCTGGAGTCACAGCGTCTTGAATCCTTGAGGATCCAAGAAGGATTTTCCAAGGATACAAGGCAAACTCCTTCCAGTCAGAAATGATGTATTTCTTCACACCCAGGTCCAGGGAAAAGAATTTCCGACGATGACGGAACAATTCGAATCTTCGAATATTAAAAGGGAGAATGATAATTAAAGGGGGAAAAAGTGTCGAGACGAGACGAGCGAAGCGAAAACGGTAGATAATGCGAGAAAATTGTGGCGATCCACGTAGTCCCAGATGCACAACGGAGTACACTTAGGCAATTTCGAACCATTCAAATTGAGTTTTCACTCAATTTGGAATTACATCCCATTACGAGAATATATGTGGTGATATCAAATTATAAGTTGATCATTTAAATCGTAAATTAAATCCGTTCTTCCGAAATAAATATTTTGCAAAATAAAGTTCGCAGCTATGTTGGCAACAGTCCATATCGCTCAGCTGTTGCCTGAACAACGAAACCACGAATTGAATCAGCGGGAGATTCAAATTCAAATATTAAATATTTGAAGAGCGGGAAATTTTCCCGCTACACTTGTTCGCGGATGATATTGGAATTGTATCATAAGGAGCGCTATGGTCGGAAGCGAGGAAAACGGCGGAGGAAGTCCTAAGAAAAGTTTCGAAATGGATGTCAGAAAACACGCTCACCATCAACGCTACAAAATCTGTCTGTATGCCAATAGCTCGGGGGGAGGCTACTACGTACCTTGTAGTATGTACATTCCAGTTGGCTTAAAAGGAGCTCCATTTATACTTCAGTCCCGTAGATCGATTAGAAAAAAAATTAGTCACAAGGAATCTTCAGCTGATCAATGTGTACCCACACCTAGCAAGTGACTTCTAGTATAAGTCCTTTGAACTGATGTATACAATTCGTTCTTTCGTGCAAGGACACAACATGATACACAGCTCAATAGCCTTGCACACATAGATCCTACGGGCCAAAAACTTGCTCAAAAAATTTGGTTCTTCGAGGTTTTTACTGACATAGACAAGTTGGGTGCCATTTCCATAAGAATTCGTCCTTAGCGAACACTCGCTTTTTCAACCCTAAAAGTGACCAACCGATCCTCGCGCCATCACGCATAATTCAAAAAATAATTCGCCCACGCTTTAGAATTGCCAGTGTACCCTTCATTGTTTTCTTTACGTAACGTGCGCAAACTGATGCCTAAATGTAGCTAGACGGTTGGATAACAAGGGAATTCCAGTTGTGAATATTTATAGAAGCGCAGAACATCGAAGTGAAGCCCTTAGACCTCCGAAATAGTCCCGCCGTGATTCACCTCTGGACTGACCTACTTGAGAAATGCTTTCAACGGATTCATCAATCTGCATACCTCGGAATCACGGGATTTTTCACTAGTTAGAACCATCGCTTCACTATATCATAGTCACTCGAAAGTTTTTTTTTTCTTTTCTTCTTAAAGCTTTCTTTCTAAACGAAGGGGGCTCCGCCGGAAAAAGACCAAAGCGAGCGATAAATTTCAGCTCAGCGTCTTTTTTTCTTTCCCATTGCGTTTTTTTTCAACTTCTATTCCGAACCTCCTGCTTGGAACCTTTGCCGAAATCTGGAGCAAGTTGATAATTTCAGCAGTAATTTTGGAGTAATCAGGTTTAGATTCTGGAAACTTACGCGTATTTTATATAATCGTTTCAATCATCAAGGTATGTAATTCATAAATCTATTACTGACCACAGCCAACATAGGTACTGGAAAATCAATGTCAACTGTATATGAATAACAATGAACAATTAGGATGTTGAGAAATTGTTGATACTTGGTTTCGTTGTTTCACTCCACCCAACTCAAGATTCGATGATCGATCTGTTAAGTGTCGGGAGAAGCCACATATAATCACCAACGTTGGCGGCAAGATGTGATCGAGTCCTAATGGAAATCGGAAGGTTACGGCTGCATACGATTAGACAACGTTATGTATCTGTGGTAATCGGCGTTCTGATCAGAATAGATTGAATAACTGACTGGGATATCGACCAATACAATCCTTCAGTTTTGCGGTTATAAATTGTACCATTAAGATGGATGTGACCTCTTATCTTAAAACGAAATTGGCTTTCACGATATGGTGAAATTAAGTACATTTTTCGGTTTCATATGGTTTCAAGTAAAATATGGTTCATTATAATCAATAATAAACCTTTGAAATCGACCAAGAAAAACCCCGGCAAATTTTACAGAAATGTTCATTATCTCTGTATTAAACAACTCGTATATAACGTAAATCACTCATGTATGTTTATTAAACGTAGTCGGTGGTACTTGTAATTAGATTCTAGATATCGTAAAAAAAAACCTCGCTTATATCCCAGCTCTGTAGATTGATTAGGAACGAAATTAGCCTCAAGGGTTCTTCAGCTGATCACTGTGTTTCCAATAGTTCCAACTTGATAAGAATAATAGTTTCTTGTAATACATAATATAAATAACAATCGTCAATAGCTCATACAAGAATCGTCACATGGGATAAAAATTTTGTTAAAAACTTGATGTAAAATATTCTCAACTTCTAGGTATACCAAGAATTACATATAGCCATTTCTAGCCATAAGGTGCAGTTTTCAGATGTGGGTGATTTTCATTTAACGGGACAATCGAGGTTTTGATTCTGACTAAAAAATTTTGTTCTCCTCACTTTATGATTTTTTTATGATACAATCTAGATGTTACCCTAATGGTAAAGTGATGTACAAGCACGCATGATTTTCGTTTGATTCCTCAACAAAATTCAGGTTTTAAAATTTTATAGGTTACGAGAATGGTATGTATCCATGACTATGAGCTTTGTCAACCAAATAACGATAGAATTACGTAAACGATGTGTAGGTAAGGTTGAATGAGACAGATATCTGATTTCAGTTTTTCCTGACTTAGTGCTAGAACAAGTATCACATTTTAATATTAGTATTTATTCAGTATCATATACCAAACTTGAAAAAAAAAAAAAAAAAAAAAAAAATTGTTTCAAACAGGCATGACGGCTTTTGTGTAGGTAGCCACAACAATGAAGTTTAAAATCGCCACGACAATGAAAAACCAACATTTACCTTCTGCAATTAGGAGTCTAATGAACACTTATAGGAATTGAAACTTGCATTAAATAGAGTTTTTACATCTCTATCCCAAAATGAATGCTAAACGAATCAATAAGATTGATTAAGAGTGCTTTTCAAACCCATAACAATGAGAAGTATGAAACGTACACACCTGTTTTACAAACGGCTAACTTCATTTTTGAGCCCCAACTGTATAGAAATGGCCGAAGCATGGTGTTTCATCAAAGAGCAGGGTTACCAATGCTGAAAAAACTTTAAATTCCCAAAAAATGCCCTCATTTGAGCTACGTAGCTCTCATCGTACGATGATTTCCTTCAAACCCATAACAATGAGACAGAAGGTCTGGGACAAACTTTGAGCACTTGATTCGCACAGACTATCTAAAAGATAGTCCCACTTGTAAGCGCACTAACATCCAGTTACTAATTCTAAAAAAATACTAGGGAAAATATTTATACTAGTTAAAATATTCCCGGTAAAACGTACTTTGAGCGGATAAAGTTTCGGATTAAGTTCAAATTCTGACTCATGGACAGACCATGGCAATGAGATTAGAGGTACATTGCGATCAATTACCGGCATGTACAATGAAGAGTAGCCGAACTTGATGACAGCCATAAGTAGGCATAGTTGCCACACAAAATCTACAAAAATAATTTTTGGTAAAAGTTGAACAGAAAATTATTTATCAATGAAGGACAGCGATTGTCCCGTAAAATAGGAATCACCCTAATGAAATCAATAGTAGTTAATTGTTCCACCAAGTAACTAGAAATAAGTTAAGTAATTTGAATGCGGAAGAATACCGTTGGTTTTGAACTTTTACTTGGATAAATCAAATCACCTAAAAAGCCGCAGGAGTAGTAATCCTCGGGGAGCTCCCTGATAAACAAAAACATGGCCGCATTCAATAACTGAAAAGATCCGGATCGGATTGATCGGTTTTCAGTTACAAAAAGAGATTCAGCCCGGGAAGGAAAAAGTACTGGATTTCAACCTGGTTGGCTAAGAGGGTTTAGGGCAAGGACTAGATTGAATTTTTAATCTTGATTGGAAGAGAGTTTGACGGTTCTATTGTCATCTGCACCTTCCCCCCTCGACCTAAGTGAATCATCGGCTTCGATGAATAATATCTATTCAGCCAGCGCCCCCCTTCAGTTTTGCGATGTTCCAATACCCTCCATTTGTCTTGTGCCATCGATCTGCAGATTACCGAGTCCACTTTTCAAAGAAAGTCCGCCTCCTCCCCCAACCCAAACACAAAGGATTTCCCATCATCCCCATAATACGAGCGCCACAAGGGCTTTTTTCGCCTAATAGAGAAAAGAAGTGCTTTTTTCGAAGGACTTACTGAATTTATTATGGTTTCAAATCTTCTTTTCACTTTCCCAATGGGAACACAGAATGTTTTAAAACTCTGGGACGATCTCCATGGGGAAAACCTACATTGCAGTTACGAAGAATTGCAATGATCTTTTGCCTGCTTCTTCTGATTCAGGAACTCCATTTGTGAGTTCCAGTTTTATCACAGTTTTTCCACCATATAAAGTGTGGTCTTAGTTCAAAGACTACCCAAGTCCATTTCTTCAGTTTTGTGGCTTTGCGTTTGAGGTTTACGATTGTCTGATTTTCAAATGGGATCATTCAGTGAACTCAGCTTATATTTATATTTCTTTCTGAAGCAGCTGATCAAAAATAATTCTTTAATAACTCAATAACAATAATAGTAGTGATAATTCGGTATTAATAAAAATAATAATGACCCTTTTTTATCATTTGAGCTACTTTTCCATGACAACGAAGAGAACTAGACAGTTAAAAATAACAGAAAATAGTAGGCTTAATTGCTTTTACTTCTGTCAATGAATTTCAACGAAACAACAAACAATCGTTGATTATTATATGCAGAATTTCCCAAATCAAACTCATTCTAGAGTATTTAAAAAAAAATGAGTAAATCCTATGGCTCTAAAATTTTATGAAGCTGAGGTCCCCCGCAAAACTCTCTTTCAGTTCAGAGCGCGAAGTCCTGAATCGTGATGTCAGATTATTTTCTGTAATGTCAGAGATATTTGATCTCCCTCTGCTCGAAGGTGGTGGAACCCGTTTTTCATTTTATTGGCTCAAATCTTTGATTGAAACTTGAGGTTACCTCTTGACCTCCCCCTTTTTTCATTTTAGTTTTCGATTCTACATTGAATTTGGAAGAGAAAATGCATCGTTGAAAATTATTTTTAGCTACTTCGTTTGACAGTTTATTAAGAAGCTGTTTTGTCTCCCAAAGTGTAGCCCCCGTTACCTACTTTACTTGGAGACAGAACTTGACCCTGTTTCAGCATTCACAATGCACGTGCACCATGAGTATCTGTGCAAGATTTTGGGTATGGCCCCTTCCCGTCTGCCTCATGCTGTTGCTCTGGAGGTGCTCATGTCTGGTGGGCCAAAGAATGGGAGCTGCTCTCTGCCAGGTTTGATTTACCCAACAGCCTTCCTTCCCTTGATGTGGCTGTGTTTAGAAGGGACTCGAGGACTCTACAAGAGAGCTTCAAGAAGGATCGTCGGGCTTCGTTCTGGCAGCGGGTAGAATCATCAGAATCATTTACGTTATATAGAGAGCTAGATCGTCAGAACACATGTGGTACTTTAATCAGGGACTCGGGGGCTTCTTTATTCGCCGCCAGACGGGTATTTAGGGTGAGGACAGAGATGGTTAACCTGAATGCAAAACCCTTTGCAGCACGCTCAGTGGATTTATGCTCTATGTGCAATTTGCATGAGAGGGAAGATTTGTGGCATTTCCTATGCACTTCCCCTGCCCTCACCGAATTCCGCTTACCTTACTTCGGTAATCCGACTCTCTCCCGAGACCAAGCCATTGAAGCAACAAATGGTCCAGATTGGTCGTCACTGGTTGGTTTCTGCAGACGGGGGTGGCGTCATAGACAATTTTTAGTCATGGAGTTCAACTGGTAGTTAACGTAATATTATCTGTCGAGTCTTTCGGCCTTTTCAGAAGAATATGCTTCATTTACTCATCCAAGAAAATCAATCAAAAACCTGTTCATAATGTTCTCAGTTTATTTATTTATTAACTTTTTTATTGTCATTTTTTAGTCTCGTTCTTCCCAGCAGAGGGTTCAATAAATCAAGCTGGTAATTGTTTATTGTATTCAAAACTATTTTCTTTTTGTGCATTTGCTTACTAATAAACGTATTTCTTCTTCTTCTTCTTCGTTTCACAGTTAATTCACCTTTTGCAAACAACAAAAATCGACGAATTCTTTTAGAAAAAAACGATTTTCTCCAATTATTTTCAATATTTTTAAATTTTGACCACATTTTTGAAATCAGCATCAAATTTCCTATCAACAGAAGCCAGTTTCTACCATCAACAATCATCATCAGATTGACATTTAAATTATTGCAACATGTGGTACCAGCAAGATGTTTTTCCCGCTCACTATTCTCCAGCTGCACGGAGGAAAGTGAACAACCCATTCGCCAATCAATAGATTCAAATGGCCTGCGAGATCTCAGATCTCCCACCGACTGGATTTTTTCCTTTTTGGTCATCTCAAAAGAATGTACGCCGGGCAACCCACTACACCAGAGGCGTTAAAAAGTTGATCTGGTTCTATCGAAGTTTTGAGGCACTAAAACATCGAAAAATGAAAAAGGATTCCACCACCTTCAAGCAGAGTGAAAATACTAAAGAAAAGGCCCAGTTCAATTTTTTGATAGCTCGCACCGTATGGCTGTAATTCCTTAATGGGCCCATATAGATGGGACACCCTGTAAATCTATTACTATTTTGGTTTATTATTCAATAATAAACCATTGTAATCGCTCTTGACAGAAAAAATTCGAACCCCCCCCCCCCTGAAAATTTTAAGGTTTACGTTTCCATAAGATAGAATATTTTTCCATTGTAATCGCTCTTGAGAAAAAACGCTGCAAATTCTTTCACTGGGGTTTATTATTCAATGATTCATGATTTGAATTTCTACCTAGCTTTGGAGTGTGCGAGTTTCACAGGTGATCGAGCGATTATTGAATTTCAGGAGGCACACAAATATGATCAACTGATCAATCCAAATAGGTATTTTGGTTGAGAACCGATTTACGTGGTCTATGCATATCTCCTGAAATTCAATAATCGCTCTATCACCTGTGAAACACGCACACTCCAAAGCTTAGTAGAAATTCAAATCATGAATCATTGAATAATAATTCCCAGTGTTTGAATATGGATCCGGTCACCTCCGGGTTGTACGAAGGATGTAAGTACAACTATACTTTAATTTCATGATTTTATATTTATTGACAGAATATTGTTGGGGCGTGTCCTCTATGTACACAGTTGGGGTCTAAAACTGCTCCACTTCACTCCACAGCAACCGTCTGCACTTTTTCGCAATGCTTCCTCATGAAAACAGTACACTCACAACGTGCGTCTATCAACCTCCCTCTGTGGTTGTTTTTTCTTTTTCTTTTTTAGTGCTCCGTGATTTCTGCAGCCCTGATTTAGTAGTTTAAATTCCGGTCGCGCTCCCTCCCACCGTCTCATAGAAGAGGAAAATTTGACGAAATGCCATCTGAAAACTCCGCACGTAGCGTTCGACTCTAAAGAAGCCGAAGCCTTTTAAAAGAAAACAGACCAGGGAGGTAGTGGAGACCTCGGAGGCGGGTTGCGATGGAGATCACGTACCTTCGGGCGCCCAATCGCTCATTACGCCCTTAAGGGCGGCGGGGGCGGGTCGTCAGGGGCCAGTCCCAGCCTCGGGGCTCAGTGCGTGGCCCCCTCATAATTCAATCACTTTGAGCCGAGGTGGCAACTTGATTATTTCGGTCAGAGAAGGAAAAAACGTCTTCCGTTCCCCTGATTAGGGGATAAGTGGGATCTAACTGGGAGGTTTCTCCAACGGGCTTCCGAAGAAACTCCGTCGATGTGGTGCCGACAGCTTCCAACTATCTATTTTCACAGGTAATGTAAGAGTTAATGTGAAAGATCGCACACAGTGTCTGCAGGGAAGCTAACTACTGCGACCTACGGCAACCTGCTGCTACCTACCCATCTACACCCAGTAAAAAATGTTTTCGTACCCCAGAAATAGGAAATTTTTAAAATTATCCAGAAAAGGTAATTCGGATATCTAGGCTCAAGACTAACAGGTAATATTATTTTTCCGTTTGGAAAAACTGACGCTTGAATACTGGAGCCATTCGTTTTAGTAACGGATAAAAATAAAGTGTCCCGAAGCAAACTGGAGATCATCTGAATCGATTCAGGAGCAATCGAAACTCTTCCTATCAGCAATAGCAACAATCGGAGGTGTAGGACCATGAAAATTACGTCTCATCACTGGTTTTTCAAATCGTTGTTCTTCATCTGACACCCCCAACTGCTTTTAAGTAAGTAAGGGTAAGTCTCAACTCAATTTTTTTCGGGGACAGTCATGGAGGTCTCAGGGGCAAGGGACGTGTATAGTTGCCCCTTCCATTGAGCTGAATGCGGTAATGCCCATCACACTCAGAGGATGCCCCAGATACTTGCGTTTTTTGTAATAAGTTTAGCTACCGGTCTCCATAATATTACTGTTTGAGCCAGTTTCACTTTGTTAGCCTCAAGTTGCATTCGTCGGTCCTTCCCGTCCCTTTCACTTCCCTAAACCAACAGGATTCAATCGTCATTCATCTTGGCCTATATAAATTTACTATCCGTGATGTACTTCAGTTCATGTTTGTTACCGATGATGACCAAACCGTCGGAATCGATTTAATGTGTACACATTATTTTCATGGAAATATAGACCGTTCTATTTTATTGCGTTTTTATTGAAATGTGTTTCCACAACTTCGTCGCGAGTGACTTAGTCCGTGCCGACTACGAGAATAAACATATAATTATCAGTGAGTTAATTAGATGGGTTTTCTAATGCAGAGATGGTTTACTATAGGGTAATAATTTGCAGCCTCTTAATTCATAGTTGAATCTTCTATACATCAGCTTCTCCCTTGTTGTCCAAATCGATACTTACACTTCGTCAGCCTCAGCCAAAATCGAGCTGCCGTCAGGGACGCTACACC